>ML685783.1:11722077-11926786 GCA_007922175.1 Pelusios castaneus
CCCCCCCCCCCCCCCGCCTTATATATTGGACGAACAGGACAGTCTCTGCGCAAAAGAATAAATGTACGCAAATCTGACATCAGAAATTGCAACTCAAAAACCAATAGGGGAACACTTCAATCTCCCTGCTCACTCCATTGATGACTTATTAATAGCTGTGCTCAAACAAATGAATAACAGATTGCAGCTTCAAAGAGAAATTGCAGAACTGGAATTTATATTTAAATTCAACTCCATTGCCTCAGGGTTAAACAGGGACTATGGATTTTATTCTCATTACAACGGATGATTTAACTTCACCTTCCTCTGCTGTTCCCCAGTGTTTGAATGTTAACATCCACTTTGCTTTGCTGTAACTGTCTGACCTGATCCTATGTCATACACTTCCCTGTATTTAATTTCCTCCCATTCTGTAAATTCCCCATCTTCAAAGCATCTGACGAAGTGGGATTTTCTCCCACGAAAGCTTATGCGATAAATACATTTGTTAGTCTTTAAAAGTGACACAGGACTCTTTGTTTGTTTTTTCTGTACACTATAGTCCAACAGTTGTGATTATAGGGTAAACTGCCATCCTCAAATGTGCTTTGCAGGGCTCTTGTTGATTTCATGAATTCTGGGACAAAATAAGTGGTTCCTTTCATCTTCTAATTGATTTTAAAGTGGATTAACTGTAACTATTATAGACATTTTCTAAAGGATACATGGTTCTTTGACAGACCCAGAGCTAAGTGAGAAATCCATAATATGAGGCCTACAGTCAAAAGGCACATAGTATAACTTCTGATCAGCTTTTGTAAATATAGATCTGTTGTTATAAAGCTGTTGCATAATATGTCAAATATTAGCTGGTCAAATGGAAGATTATCTGTAATGGTTAAACTAATATATAAAAATCAGAGTTGTGATTTAATGAGATTAAAAGAGATTATTGCTTGTTTGTCATTAAAGTGGATTATCTAAAGTATTTGAATTCAGTGTGCAAATTGTAAACATGTTACTTTGGCTTTGAGTAAGGCAAGGCATGCTGCAAATCATGTTAATAAATGGGGTCTTCTGTACGGGCCCCCAAATTCAAAGAAGATTAACATTCAACTTAACTTTAAAAAATAAAAGTTAAATTGCAATTGTAAAACAATCAGTCTGAACAAGTAAAACATACAGAGCATGAATGTTTTCAGAAGGGCATCTGTGTTTGATACTGACCGCAGTAGCATAGGGTGGCCCTAAGTATATCAGGGCCCCATTATTCTAGGAACTGTACATTTGTCCATAAAAATGCATAGTACGAGACAGTCTCTGCCCCAAAAGGGTATCCCGTACTAAACAGACAGACCAGACAAATGGTGGGAGACAAGATCAATTGATTAGCCCAAGCTGTGGCATAGCTAGAAATTGAACCCAAGCCTTCTGAATCTCAATCCACTGCCTTAGTAAGATTAACTTGACAGCATAACATTTTAGCAGAATGTCCAAGAGGGACTGTTCATAAGTTACTTAACACAATAAGGAATGGATCATTCATTTTGCACTTTTGTTTGTTACAAAGGGGTAATCACCAAAAAAAATATGTTGTATAATTTACAGATCACCCCAAATATGCATTTGTGTACAGGCATTGAGGCAGATTTTAGGCAAACTTGTGCTCTGAACTTACATTAGAAATAGGAGTTTCAGAAGTCGCCTTTTATGCTTCATCTCTAATCACAAAGTTCTGGAGCAGAAACCTTTAACTAAAATAAACCAAGTAAGTGTGGAACAAACTATTCTTTGTTATATTTGAAATGCTGTAGGAAGAACATTGCAAAACTCAAGCCTGAAGGCAGAGATGGATTGTTCATAGTAAAGAAGCAAATGAGTGCCCACCCCAAAAAGGGGGGGTGTAAAAAGTCTTGCTAAAGAAATCTGTTTGTGCCTAATCTGTTGGAACATCTTTTCGGAGATACTATAGCCAATGAAAGGGCCTAATTCTGCAGCCCTTGAGCATGCAAAAGTCCCAGTTCCATTGGTGGGAAATTGATATACATAGACAGGCCTGGGCCTGGGATGGGCCCACAAAGTTTGTATCGGAGAATCCACGGAGGTGAGGGAGAAAACATGAGAAAATATTAGGGGGACTGGGAAGCAGGAGGCTTTTGTTGAAGCAGGGAAGTTGGAGTTCTCTGAGAAGTTAGATTTGTTGCGGAAGGTGCCCTATGGTCGTTTGGAAGTCCTTTGTTCAGATAGCATTTGGGTTCAGTTTAAGACTGGAATTGGGAACAGGGACTACGGCTTGGGTCTAAAACTGGTGAGGTTAGTCAGAATGGTGCGTGCCAGTCAAAAGAGTTTCTAGTGGAGCTAATTTATCTTTACGTATCAGGTTTTCATGAAATAATTTGGAAAGGCAAAACCTTGTAGCTTCTTACTTGGCTTAGTTTCCCAGCTCTCCAGTGTCTGCATTTTGTGCTTTTAGTGAGATTGCATATGAAATCAACCTAAAGGTTGACGATGCAAATGTAAAAGAAATCTGGGTCGTATTACATTGTTCATATACATTACATACAATATCAAAATACATTGGGCATAATTGAAATCGGAATAAGCTCCTCAATGTCACTGGGTAATAAAAGTGCAAAAGGAATGTCACATTAAATACACATCACTAATGTTTTAAAAGCTAAGTGTATTATGGATTCTCTTGGCTTCCAGTAGGGATAAGTGAGGTCAAGCGCTTTTTTTTTGTAATGTGATATTGATTAGTCCATAGACTGCACAAAAGTAAGAACTCTGCTCAATCGCTTCAGTACAAAAGAGTTGGGCCAGGCCAATTACTGTGGAAAATAGGATTTATTTGATTAGCTCCCACATGCAACACTTGTCTGGAGGGTAGGCAAAAGTAGACTAGCCTGTATAAAACTAGAATAAAGGTATCCTAGGCATTATTTATATTTTTTTAAAGTATGTGTAAATTGTAATAAAGAAAGCTTTAGGAAAGTAATGGAAAATGGGCTGCTGTATTTTTTTTAATGTTTGGAGAGCTTTATCTATTGTGGACTGCATTTTCACAGCGCTTTCTAAATTGTATTTGTATCAACAATATAGAATCATAGAATAATAGGGTTGGAAGAGACCTCACGAGGTCATCTAGTCCAACCCCTTGCTAAAAGCAGGACCACTCCCACTAAATCACCCCAGCCAGGGTTTTGTCTAACCGGGCCTTAAATATCTCCAAAGATAGAGATTCCACCACCTCTCTAGGTAGCCCATTCCAATGCTTCACCACCCTCCTAGTGAGAAAGTTTTTCCTAATGTCCAACCTTGATCTCCCCAGTTGTAATTTGAAACCACTGCTCCTTGTTCTGTCCTCTGTTACCCTCGAGAACAGCCTAGTTCCCTCCTCTTTGGAGCAACCCTTCAAGTAGTTGAAGGTTGCTATCAAATCTCCCCTCAGTCTTCTCTTCTGTAGACTAAATAAGCCTAGTTCCTTCAGTCTCTCCTCATAAGTCATGTGCCCCAGCCCCCTAATCATTTTTGTTGCCCTCCGCTGGACTCTTTCTAATTTGTCTTCATCCTTTCTGTAGTGGGGAGCCAAAACTGGACACAGTATTCCAGATGCGGCCTGACCAGTTCCAAATAGAGGGGAATTATCGCATCCCTCAATCTGCTGGCAATACTCCTACTGATGCAGCCTGTAGAAAAGGATCTGGGGGTTATGGTGGTCAGGAAGATGAATATGAGCCAACTGTGTGCCCTTGTTGCAAAAAAGGCCAATGGCAGATTTTCCCGGTATATTTCCAGTGGCTATTTTGCAAAACCAGTCTCTGTGTGGTAATTGTTCACAATCAGTACTTCTTGCAAGAGAAGCTGGTAATAGGTAGTTGAGGAATCAAGTATATTGATATAGGATGAATGATCTATTCATTTTGGGGAGAATGGATTGTATTCTAATACTTAATATTGTATTTCCCTAATCTTTAAAGTACTACACTTAAACTACTTTATAACACCAGCAGTGGGAGCCAAGAATCTAATAAGCAATGCTAGTTATAGTGAGGTTTGTGGTTGAAAAGCAGAAGTATGGCAGCATCTGCTAGAAAATGGGTCCAATAATGGTCCTGTAAAGACAGTAGTTTGTCTTTACTTACCAGAGTCTGACAGGACTGTATTAGTAATAAGATGGCTTCATTATAGGTTTTAATTTAGCTCTCCTAAAGCAGTGAGTATTGTGACAGGTTCACAATTGGTATTTACTGTGTGTTGTTAAAATTAGATAATAGCAAAGCAGTTCCATGTGTCAATAATTCAAGAGGATCTCTACTGGGAAAAAATGGGGTTGTCAGCAAAATGGTATTATTTGTCACAACAGCAGTTAACAACCAAGTATTTTGTATTGCTAGGCTGTTATCAGTTGGGAGGCAATTGTGTTAGCCAGAAAGTAGAGCAGTTTGGCAGAATAGCAACTGGGTTCTGTGGAGAAGCTGGTGTGTTTGCAATACAGAGCTCATTGTGCCACAGTTGCAGAAAAGAAATTTAGTTACAATGTCAAGTAGTTACAGTAACTTGCAGAGGCCTGCTTATATATTTGCATAGATTAGTTGTGTGAAGCAGAACATTCTTTTTAATGTGCCAAGGACTGGTGTTAACCTCAGAGTTCATCTAAACAGGATTAACAATTAATTTGATACTATTTTATGTCTATCATGCTGTTATAGACTCAGACTTTAAGGTCAGAAGGGACCAGTACGATCATCTAGTCTGACCTCCTGCAAAATGCAGGCCTCAAGACCTCACCCACCCACTCCTGCATATTTAGCATAAACAGATTTTACTACTCTTGTAGATATAAAAAACAGTGTGATGCTAATCTGTACCTTAATGGTTTTGGGGGTTTTGGTTTTTTTGGTGTCCCCCCCCCCACTTCCCCCCAGCTTCACATAAAAAGATTGCATTCACTGTTATCCTCTGTCCACATTTTTCCGCCAGCACATGCCTTGTTGGCTGTTTCTAAAAAGACTTCATAGCTCTCAGTGAAGAGTGTTATATCGACTTTAATTTAAGCCAGAAGAGGATGGTGGCTGTCCTTCCTGTCAGAGTGAGTGCCCTGCCACTGATTCCTCAGGGGAAAGTGTGTGTGCATGTATGTATAAACAGAGCAAGAGTGATCTCTTTGTCATAGAGATTGAGGTCCTCAACACTTAAATATTTACTTTTCTCAAGTAGATTGAGGCCTGAGATTTCATGATTGCTTCTGAACCTGTCTGTCTTATTCATGTCAAGCACTCCATTAAGGCTCCTAATATGTGTTCTTTGATGTATGAAAGAGAGAGAGAGTTATTGAGTGGAAAATCTTAAGTAAAAGTACATTGAGATCTGTTTGACTTTGGTACTTCAGAGGCATCCAGAGTTAAATGCTGATTAAAACTACATATGGGGACTGCTTCTATGAAGTCTGTGAACTGGCTTTGAGAAGTGTTGGACCATGAATGGTAAAACCTTGTTTGCTACCTAAGGCCACACTTCTGTGAATACTTAATACAGGGTACAGTGTTTACTAACTAATTTGCTACAAAGAAGTCAAAGTGTTGCCATCTTTTGCAATTTTGTTGCAAGTCTTTTAATAGTTGGTGTTTCGCTTGAAGTCCAACTCTTGAGGTTATCTGAATACATGAGTATTGCAGCTTTCACTTAAAAAAAATAGTTGGCAGCTGTCATGGTTGCAGAGGAAAGCTTGAAAATGTGGCTCAAGTGCACCCTAAAACTTAGCAGGTAAGTAAAAAACCCCAAATTGACTGTTTTTACAAATCTCATTTTTTTAATCTCTCTCAATTTTAGGCTGCTGGCTCGTTATTTTTGGATGTGAGGAGTTGGTCTCTAGAAATGCATCTCCTCAAAGAAAGAAGTGCCAGGTCCCACAGTAAAGAATTTGTGGGACTGGGTCCTAGTTTTTTAATTAATACTAATGTGGTAATTTATTCTTTTGTTACATCTTTTAAAGCTTATTAGTTGAAGAACAGTCCTTCACCACACCTAACTAGTCTTCCTTTTAAAAAGAATACCCTATTCTGTCCCACGTTATCAAAGCTCCAGGAGGGAAAACAACACTTATTGTTATGCTAGCATCATAGTCATATTGCTGGAGGAAATTCTGTAACTGGTGCACATCCGCAGCAGCTATATTCTGATCTCATTTTTGGTGCCGTGGCTCCACATCATGGAGACTTGTTCCCAGACACCAGAGCAGAAATCTATTCTCTTAATTTACCATGAAGAAGAACCTGACTGCAGAGCCCAGAAGAGGAACTGTATTAGTTTATTTAAATTCAGACTGGTATAATAGTATTCCAGCTGTATATGCTATAAAGGACAAATTACCATATTTTATGTGTGGATACATTTCTCTGCTGGGTTTCGTGAATGCAGAGCTCACACCTGATTCCACAGCTTTTGTCATCCATGTGGGTAGCTTTGAGAAGCAGAATTAGACTTTCCTTAGGACCACTCTGTGTGTCAGTTCCCACCGTAGGTGGTCTGGGCTCTCCCAAGTTTACTAGCACAATCTGTATACCTCTGTCCCACCATGGGAGAACAGAAATGCTGTCCTGGTTTTTTGTTCTCTTCCTTATGTGCAGTGCAGCGAATGTACCAAGCCCATTGGTGTAACTTGCCTGTACTCTTTGTTCGTGGTTACACTTAATAATCAAACAATAGAAACAATGTGCTACGTAGGAACATAGCAGTTGTCCTAATGGAGCATGCTGTTTTGACCCATTTACTCATGTAACCTCTTCAAGTGTCCAAAGCAGATGATTCAGTGGAAACTGTAAAAACTCCTACAAGGATGATTGATGGAGCTCAATAGCATAATATATTTACAGGGATTGTCAGTCCTAATGGCTGGGGAAGATTGTATTTGGCCCTAATGAATTTCAATTGTAATGAGCTCTACTGTGGTCAAAGGTGTATGTTTCATAATTGTGATGGCTTACAGAATATATGTCATACTTTATTTCTCCAGCAGTCCCTTGATTTGTACTGTAAACCCCACAGCACATCAACAAATTCACCACCAGCAAAACATTGTCATGCTTTAGAAAATAAACATGAGAAGAGGAGCTTAATATTGCTTCACAGTACAGGATCACAGATTTCCTCATTGCCCCTCTCTGACCTTCCCTGCTTAACCTGTTTCTAGACTTCTTATGCATGATATTTCATATAAAAGCAGAGCTTTCACTAAGACACCAACATCTTCCACCTGCTGAAGGAGCAAAGAAAATAAAAAAGCAACTGCTCCAGCAGTTTTATTTAAAAAATGATTTTTCACAAGTGTTGAGCATATGCCTCTTGCAGCTCTATACACAATCTCTGCAAAATCCTCTGGATCCTCTTTAATCAACTTCGGCCTTTCTCCCCCCACACCTATTTCCATTTTTTTCCCCAACCCAGCTCCATGGTACTGCGATGGGTGAACCTCAAAATACTTTTTCTGGTAAATACTGAATAGTACAGGTGCTATTTCAAACCTTATCTGAACTGTCTGAATCTTTGGGTCTGCACAGTCGGGCTGTAAGTATCCTAAGAAAAATTATTCTAGTGATATTTTGGCACTTCCACTTTAACTAGAGGATGGTCATGATTAGTAAGTAAAGCAAAGCTATGCTGAGATGCAAATAGATTTGGGATAGGTTGAGGATGGATTTGAGTGTCATTGAAGAGGCTTAAGATCATGATGGAATTCTGCAAGATCCCCAGGCCTGCTGGCAAATAAAACTAATTTGCATTTCCTTGAAGACTTTGAGGAATAAATGTGTGGGCAGCTGTGGGGTATATGTGAAAGAGCCTTTTTACTCTTACTCCAAAACAGGAAATTAGAATATCTTTCACCCAGACAAATAAGAGGATCTGTGTGTGATCTGGGAAATCATGGCAATAAGCAGAAGGGAGAGAGATGGACCACCACCAACACCACCGGTGTTTCCAGGACCAAGGCCGGAGCCAGAGCCGGCGGCTTCACCCTCCCCACCCGCACTGGCTCTCTGGGGGGGTGGAGTGGCTCGCCTCCCCTCCAGCATGCCCTGGGCCCCTCTCTTCCCCACGGGACAGCACTGCATGTACTCTGTAGCAATGCTACAAATCACAGTTCTATTTATTCACCAGTCAGGTTTGACACTGCCAGCAGAGTCACTTTACCTAAGCTTAGCTTTTAATAACATGCGAAGCCAAATCCTCACCGTAATACCGCGCTGGTGTGGATCTGGCTGACCTTCTGTGCCCTGCCAAGCTGTACATGGCCATCAGGAGCTCCACCTGTGTTGGAGGCAGAGTTTTAGGCTATATATGGCAACTGTGCTGCCATGGTTGGTGGAGGGAGATGAACCCTATATGTCCTAGTTCGAGGGTCAGAGTCTCCGACGCTGATAGAGTGCTCCTGGAGTGAGTGAAGCCAGCTGACAGTTCAGAAATGGTGATGTCAGCGGGAAACTATGGGTCAAAGATATAAGAGATTTAGATGCATGTAATAAATAAAAAATGAACGGTATCTCAACACTTACTGCAAACCTAATGTTTAATGATAAGACATGGGATATGGTCAATTTAACAGTTTCTCTGGGCACCTTAGCTTTGTATTTCATTGCGTTTGTTTTCAGACAGAACTGTGCAATTCGCATATACAGACTTGTGCACAGACTCTTTTTTTCAAGAAAATATAAGGAATACAGCTACTGACCACAAGAATATCAGTAAACACATTATACAGGGGACTTGTCCGGTCACCACTGGTATTCAAAACTCCTGTCACTGTAAATGAGTTTAGAATGTGTGTATTAGGCAGGCGTGGGCCCTAAGAACCCAGCCCTGCTAAGTGCTCAGTTCCCATTCAGATCAGGGAATTTCAAAGACCTTTGGAAGTTACAGGAGCTCTTCAGCACCTCAGCGGATTGGGCTCACTGTGCCTTTATTTTAACATGTAATCTGTATTAATGGCAGCAGTTGCAATGTGATATTCTCATTTCTTTGACCGAGTTTTCATTGTACCAACATGAAAAAAGTGCCTGGAGTGGGAACTGTTTCTGAACTAGATGTCTTCCCACATGCCAAAACCCTTGTCCCTAGATGGGCCCTGGGCAGCAAACTTCCCTAAACAGAACATTTGTGAGTTATACACGCACAGACGATAATCCGGAAAACATACTAATGTGAAAATGTCCCTCCTTTTGAATGCTTAAACAGGCCAAACAGAATTTCCCACTTATACCTTCTGTCTCCCTCACAGCAACACACAGTTCCAGAACTGAAGGTGACCAGGAAGTACCTTTTTAGATACAGAGTTTATTACTGCTATGCTATGATTGCTGTCTTCCCTACTTCCGCATGTATCTCTAACGCCCTTTCAACACAACTTCTTCAATTGCTCCTTTTGCTGCCTTAGTCAGTTGCATTTTTTAATGATTTTCTATTTAAAAAATTCCTTTTAATACTCAGCTTTTGCTTAGTTGATGCTCCCTTATACAGTGGGCACATGCGAAGACTTAATTAAAATGCCAGCAACTGAAGGCAAGCAACATTTTTGCAAGGTCATTTCTCATAAACTCACTGGAGTCCAGAAACTAGGGGGTGTGAAAATTCATTCTTATTAACATGCTGACAGATAGTTGATTGAATGTTTTGATATTGACTAGTAACATATCTTTGCTGGCAAGGCATATGTAGGCCATGAGTTAATTTGAAGGTAGAACTCAGAGCAGTGGTGCCATCTTTGCAGAAGAACAATTCAAAGTATTCCCTTTGATGAAGACGCAGAATATACGCGGACAGATTCACAGTGCAGGCAAACCTGTGTGATAAACTCGGATGAACATTTGCACAACAGGTTATATAAAGCTAGGCTACTAAATTAAAAGTGACTTGGTTGCTTTCAGAGATACTGAGCACTTACAAGCCCCACTGGAAGGCTTCCTCTTTGAAAAGTGACTGCAGATACAGCACCATGTGCTTCCCTGTTTGTCTCCATAACTAATATGCAGGGTTTACAAGTGAAAAGTTGTTACTTCTGCCAACCCAGCAAACAACTGGCATCTGAGGGTCAAGCTGAAACTGGTCTTCAGCTACATTTGTGCAGCCCCCATTGCCTGCCTTGGTGATGCCTGTGCAAAGCCATTTCCTTCAGTAGGCTACCTACATACAACTGATTGGCAGTTAGGACAAAATCAATGAGGCAGACAGCTCCAGCTCACATAGGCTTAGTCTACACTGCGGGGCTAAATCAACAGGAGATGTGCAATCTGCGTGCCCCAGAATGCGTATCTCCCGTCAGCTTAGTTACTCTCACTTACAGTGGTGTCTTTACATGGCTGCGTTGACTTGAAGTGCTCTCCTGTCAATGTAGCATTACTCCACGTGAAGGGGTGGAGTTACCGAGTTGACTAGAGACCACTATCGGGATCGATTGAGCGGGTTTATACTGGCCACTCAGTCGATCCCACTGCATCGATCCATGGGGATGGATGCAGCATTTTCAGTGTACACAAGCCCATAGTCTCAGTTGTGTTGATTCTGAAGGGCTAATGGGAATGAAAATCAGTAATAACCCACCCTGCAGATAGGATTGTGAATAAACAAAAAAAGCAGATTTGCCGAGTAAGAAGGTGCCATTTTCAACATTCATTGTTCAGAGAAGAATTAAGTTGTAAAGCTTGTGAAGGCAGCCATGGTTTCTACACAGTTCTAGGAAGTACTGATCCTGTCACACTGCATCTAGGAGCTTTTCTGGAGCAGGGCATCTCTGTGCCACCCTTAATAGGTGATTGGGTCTTCTGGGCAAACTGTTAACATTTTTCTGTTAAATTCTGGGAGCTACTGAATAGAAAAGGAACAAGTATTTTATCACATTTTTAGAAATACTTCTTTGCAAACTTTGTAATGATACATGGAAAGAAGTTAGCAATGGGAAGAAAGATTTGCAACCTCTCTGTATTGCTATACAGTTAAACATTTACTAGTAAATTACAAGCTCTGGCACTTAATAGCACATCCATTCAGTTGGAGGGAGAAAATTAAGAAGCAATAATGCCTAAAGAAATCTAAAGGTGATCTCAAGGCAAACTAAACATGATCTGGGGAAATGATGAAACAACAGAGAAGACCCAGTTTGGATCTACAGCATCATAACCTGTTGCAGGACAGTTGTACTCCTTGGTGACTTTTCTGACAACACTTTGAATTCAGTACTCCAGAGGCGCTCTCTCTTGTCTCTGTGACTCTGGTGAGAAAACGCCTTGTATACTGCATTCCAGGGTTTTAGCCTCTCTGTGGGCCAGATTCTAACACCCTTCCAATGGATAGCTCTGGTTAAGTTTTGTTCACATCAGCAAGAACCCTGGTGGAAAGATGCACTACTTAATATAATAGCTGCCTCTGTATGGGTTCTCTATAGTGCAAGAACACCCTGATCCTGTACTGTGAGAACACATCCCCTATCATTCACTATCACACATCACTTGTCTGTATAATATCCTCGAGGCATCTGAAGCAATTGCTTACATGGAAAAGTAATATCAGAAAGTATTTAATGCATATTTAGCTGTGTCTTAATGTGACTGAACAGAGGGAAACCAGGAGGGGAGCCAGCATCATGAAACCAGTCAGCTTTCCACAGGCCACAACAAGTAGCCCACAGACTCCAGTTTGAGAATTCTTGCTCTGGACACTTGTTACTGGAATGATTTAGACAAGTTGGAGGGAATTGAGAGAACACCAATAAAAATGGGTCAGAGGCTAAAAACTGACTTTCAAGGAATTATTTACAAGAATTAAATATACTTGGCTACGGAACAATTAATTACCTGTGAACATAACTGTTTACACCCTTTGAGTACTTGTAAACATCACACAGAGAAGTATAAGTACATAACAGATATTTAAAATGTTGTCTATATGTTGTTTTAGCTGTGAGATCTACTGCCTAGACTGTGTAGAAGTTCCCAAGGGGTAGTTGTGTTAATCTAGTTCAGTAAAACAAACAAGGAGTCCTGTGCCACTTTTAAAGACTAACAAATTTATTGCAGAAGAAGGTGCCCGAGAAGTAGAATGAAAGTCCCATCATTT
Source organism: Pelusios castaneus (assembly GCA_007922175.1). Lineage (NCBI taxonomy): Eukaryota > Metazoa > Chordata > Testudines > Pelomedusidae > Pelusios > Pelusios castaneus. Next base: position 11,734,162 of record ML685783.1, read on the forward strand.
GTGGCGTTTAAAACTAGTCTGGATAAAACTCTGGAGATGCCACTGAATAAAACAATCTTGCCTTTATTGGGTTTGGACTAGATGGCTTTAATTCTCTAGATATTGCTTTTTATCTGCAGAAAGTAAAGAAAATGCTACAGTCTTGCATCTCAATTCCAAACAAAACTGGTGCATGTCCTGTTGATCAAGGAATGTTGCAGCCACAGCATTTGTCATTTTCTTTTAAAGTGATGGGTGGTTGATACCTGTCATCTATCAGGAAACAGTATACCGGATTAAGGTATATAGTCTCAATTGTTGCTGTACCACATGCCAAGTTTAAGACATTAGTAATGCATAATGAAATTATCTATGTAAGAGGTAGCTTTGGGGAGTAAAGCTGTTTCAACTGGGTAACTCTAATATGTGATCTTATTATTAAAATTTAAGCTTCTGACCGCTGACTGAAATGATGAATATAAATCCACCTATATTCTTCTGTGTTAAAAAAGCTATGTATGTAACTTTTTTTTAAAGATGAAGCATTAATCTCTCCCCTTGTCTTTTTCTTTTCTAGGTACAGGACCTATTTACGCTACAGACCCAGTCCTATATGTGTTTCTGTTAACACTGCATAAGCTTGTACACTTATTAGTAAACCACTGATGGACTATTTTATCCAATGCTCCTCAGCCAAACAAAAAGGAACCTATTTAAAAACAAAACAAACCCTTGATAAGAACTGTAGTTTTAAAGATGCACAGAGAGAGACTGAAAGAAGCATGACAAATTGTACATGGGGGGACGTATTTTTGGGGACATTACACAAAGTAAACCACCTAAAATAATGCATCTAGTTTCCAGATTATATTGTGTAAAGCCATGCTGTATGCATGGCGTCTGTGGGCACCTATGATTTCTCTATTTTAATGTAATACTTTTTTCTTTTCTAAACCTTCCCTCTGGCTGTTCTTTTTGCACGAACTGTTGAGCAGTTATCTTTATGAGAATATGTAAAAATGTTGAGTCAAAGCCCTTCTGAAGAAGGGAAATATTTTTAGTAGATTATTGTGTTTAGGTTTTTTTGGACTTCCTTTTTCTGTTTTTTAATTAAAGTAAATTATTTCTTTTTGAGACATTTTTTGATTAAAAAGGCACATCTTACCATAATTAATATTCACTGTCAATAATATTTATTTTTAAATAAAGGCTGGAAGCAAGGTAAGACATTTGTTTATAAACTGTATTGTATATTGCTGAATAACAGTTGAATAAAAAGATTTTGAAATAATGTTTCTACAGCTATGCATGAATTTTAAAGCCTTTTTACATAGACAGTACTGAATTGTTACATGTACTGTCCTTCAGTCACAAGTCCTAGCTGTTTGTCTGTGTTCCGAAGCACTCAAAGAGAAAGATTCTTGGATGTTCTACCTCCTGGCTGCTCACAAGAAACAGAGTAAAGGAAAGAGAGAGTAGCATGTGACTACATTTAAATCTATCTGTCTAAAGAATCTAGTGCCCAGTGTGTTGCTGGTTGATCACAAAGCAGAGATGCATTTCACTGAGCTGATAACCTGAGTTTGGGGGAGTTCCTACATTGTGCACAATCAGAAGGACCATTAAACAATATGGAATTTTCAGTGCAGGTTAAATTTTGGGTGTGTCTGCTCTTACAACGTCTTTGCAAAAACAGTGGAATTAAAAAAGTTTATTAATATTGCACATTTGAGAATGTAATTTACTATAAAATTAATCATGTCTTGTGTGGCGTATAAGTAGGGCCTGAACCAAAATTGATTGACTGGAGTAAGCTCCTGATCAGGCTCTTAGATTTCTGTTGACAAATATCCAGTACAGCTGGTTGACTTTTTTTTATGAATGAATGAATGAAAAAGGGTTCGCCCTCCACCTCAAAAAATGGAATTTTCACAAGAAACAATTTTTTTCATTAACAAAAACATCTTTTTTTTAAAAAAAATCAGATTGGTTATTGAAATTTCATCTTTATTGAAAAATGGTTGAAGGGGTTAACTTCAAACTCTGAGAAGCTGTAATGACTTGGAAATTTTTTATGAAACTTTTATTTTTAAGCAGCTCTAGTCATCAATGATTGGCTCAAAACTGGGCTAAATCCTGTCTGGGCAACCCTTGCTTTACATTGGTGTAGTGCAGCTATATGGGAAGTTTCCGCCAATGGAGCTAACAATATTAAGGAAGCGGAACTGGTGCAAAAATCATTAATGTAGACAATCCCCCTAAATATGAATTGTAAGTTCTCTGGGATTTTTAGTTTTTAGTCCTGGTTTACAGCTGATTCAATTTGTTACATAATTATACAATATTTTAATGTATATCATTGAATTTCTGTCAAAGTGTAGGGAATATATGTTTAATATGCTTGCAGTTATGGAAACTTGGGGCAAATATTTAGAAACACAATGGTAGATTAATCTTTGTGTGGTTGAATAGTGTATTCATTTATCTTAAAGATCTAGTGTGATGAATTTCAATAGGCTTCACTAATGTCAATTTGAGTATGATTTTTAAAAAGAAGAGGGATATAATCAAACCGAAATGAAGAAAACTAACACATAATCTGTACAAATGCCAGTAACTGGGGGTTGACTTGTATTCTGTTGCTAGATTAAGCTCTTTCAGATTTAATTCATATTGATCAGTAATAAATCTAGTGGTAAATGTAATTTTTTTTGGAGATGGGTAAATTTGACCTAAAGGATATTTCATATTTTTAAATAGTTCATTCAATACTGCGCTGTGCTAATGTCAGGTTAAAGAGTTAACGTCTATTGTTACAGCATAGCATCTCAGGGAAAGCTGAGCAACTGATTCCTGTGTCAGGCCCATTGGGATGGTAGAGGAAGAAACTGATAATGCCTGTGCATAATGTGTTTTTATTGTTCAATAGTTAAGTATATTATTCATCTAAAGATTTTATAAACGTTTTAAGATATTTAAACTGGATGTCTCATTTTCTTTTGTAGTGATCAGAGGATTGATCTAAACTCATTTAAGTCAATTTGTTAACTTCATAAGTGCATGATCAGGTCTGCGATTTCTCTTCTGGGAAATAAATTGAGAAACCAATTCAACAATTTGTATGATGATTGTTAAGAAAGAAAACAGATTAATTGTATATTTTAAACAATAAGGTTGTTTTTCTTTAATTAAGGTGCTGAGTTAGGAAATCTGGAGGGGCTGGACAGTGAAAGAGCAAAATCTTTGTCTGTTTTACTTTTCTGAAAAAGGAATATTATGTGAAGTGTCCTGTACTTGCAAAACAAGCACTCTGAGTTGACATTTCAAGAGCTACATTTCCTACAGATTTTTTTTTTTTTTTTTTTTTAATTTCCAGGAAGATTTTCTTGAGGAAGCTGACATACAATATTCATTTAAATTAATTCATCAAGGTGCAGTTAAGGTTGCAGCTGCACCATATCATACAAAGAGGAGATGATTGTTGTGCCTACAAGACTGAATCCTAAAAAAAACATAAACCGGTGGCAGCTGGCAAAAATGATGTTGGGGTTCACCAGGGGTTGAGGATGTTCAGTTCCTAGCAGGATTGGTTCCTTAGATGTTTTGATTGGGAGGAAACAAATGAAGCTCTTAGCTACCATGCAGTCTTCTGCCAACCATATACATTTAGCACTAGAGATCGGGAACTCATGACATTTGACTCAAACAATAAAGGGTTCTATATATTTCTAGCTCAGTCATATTTAGTTGTTTTATCCTTATAGTACAAACTAGAGTACGTACTGTACCTAATTACTTAAGTACAAATCTTACTCCAGAATCACTTCATTTGGAACAATTCTGTACTCCACAATGGAAACCATCCAGACCTGTATTGTCACAACAAGTGGTTATTTCTGTTCACGTTCTTCTAAGTCAAATCAGTTTGTTTAGGATTTGCCATGACACCATGTCCAATTAAAAATGAGTCTCTGTACTTTTTAGTTTGATTTTGTCCAGTGTTCATTTAAACTGTAGTTAATTCTTAAAAAGTTTAAGAAAATGAATCATTGTTTAGTTCTTATGAATGTGATTAATTATTCGATGCATTAGGTGATTAAGGGTCTCTTTAATAGGAAATACACTAATTCAAATATTTGTTGTATGCCAAGATACAAAAAATTTAATGGACTCTTTCTAATGTGTTAAACTGCTAAATAAACACACTTGTATGTGGCAGAATCTAGCAAAATGCTTCTGAGAGTTCATGGGGACTTGCGGTTTTATTGCTTTGTTTTGTTTGTGTTTAAAAATAAATGAACTTGGTGTTTATGAAATGTCCTATATTGGCAGCTATTGCGACAGCAAGATTCTGTCAACAAAACAAGTACAGCAAAGGCAGTAATTGTGCAAGCTTTCTCAAACTACGTACCTGAATCATCTTCTGGGGGGACGGAGGGGGGACTACCAGAGAATGAGAGCGTTGTTCAATTTCTCTTGCATATTAAGGCTTTGGCTTCTCTGATGACACTGCTAATCATAGTGTGAAGGATCTGGATGAAAACTTCTCAGCTATTCATTGGACTGAAACACATGCTCATTTCATCTATGCCACCATGTGATGGTAACTTTGAGTCACTAAAGCACTGTGCTAAACTCCAACTGGTGACCCATTGGTGATACAGTCCATATCACAATATTAATTCCCTTAAATCTGTTCAGTCTTTTATGGATATATAGTAGATGTGAGGATTATCTATAGTCATCTCCACAAAAAGCAGAACATTAGAAGATTGCAGGATGGAAAGTCACTCTGAGGTTATGGAGTCTGGAACATCTTACACTTCACTACTGTACTAAGATGGTGGAAAAGGGATATTCCTGCTTTCAGGAAGTGAAGGTGAGTGGGGAAGGAAAGAGCTGAATGCCTGATGCTGTCTAAATTAATACTAGCATTTAATTTATGACCAGAAAATTGTTCATGGAAAGGTCTTCCATCTGAAAACACTGTGTAGGGCTGTTAATGTTACAAGAGCTTTATTGTCCCACTAATTAAGCACTGGTCATGTAAGTGAAACCTGCCTGGATTTTAACCAACTTCCTTAGATGATCTCATCAACATACTGCTTTTTCCCCAAGGGCAACGACTGCTCATGAGTGACTCACTTTCTCTGAGAAGGATGGCAGAAACCTTCCCACAGAAGGAGGAAGTAGAAGAGGGCAAGAAAAGAGAACATAGTTGAAGCATGAAGTGGTGGAAGGTATCTGTCCATCTTGGACTATATTATTCTGTCTTGTTCTTGGGATTTCTGGTTCTTCAGTGTGACTTATCAGCGTGATATCTGATCCTGCAACATGATTTGCAGGAGAGAGAAATGCAGTACATCTCGTAACAATTGTTCTTGACTTTAGAGTTTGGTCACAGATTGTGTACCTACAGAGGAATTTGACATCCATTGAAAGATTTGTGTGCTGGGAAAAACGAAATGATCAAGATGGTCGATGTTTCAAATTCAGATTTTTCAGATTTTAATCACATTAAAGGTGGAAAAATAAAATCTGCAGTAGTGAGAGTAACATCATCTTGAGATGCGAATTAAATACACTAATACAGGAAATAAGAGTTTTAGACCTCAATTTGAAGAGTGAAACAGTAACCAGAGGATTTGGTGAAAAGGCTTTATCAGAAAAGTTTTGAATCTTAAATACAGTTAAATCTATTGAGCCAAGTTCAGGACTTGTTCAGTTCTAAGAGAGATGACTGTACACCACCATGGCATCTTCAATGCAGACTTGTGTTCTGACCTGTCTGGGCCCCCATAGAGAACTGTGTATAAACTCAGAGGACACTTAGGTCACAACAATGAGATGTGGCATTTCTCTCTCTCTCTCTCACTCCAGGACAGGCTCGCTTTTTGGTTCTGTCCTCCAAGAATCTGCAGAGCGAACCCTCCTGATTTGAATGGTCCTAGAGAAAGTGCAACAGTTCTGTTTTACTTGGCCAACTTTTTTCCCAAATATAGATACATAGAAGAAGCATCTTGTACTTGGCCCAATATTTTGCGTAGTACACGGGACTAGTTGGCTGAAAAACATGGAGTAAGCACTGCTTGTAATATAATTTGAGTCTTGCATGTAAGTGGAATGATATTCAGAAAGAAAATGGCACTAACCTCTGACGAACTTAAAATGTGTGACGAACTTAAAATGTGTGTATGTTGGGAGGTTTTACAGCTTTATTGCTTCTGAATGTGTTGGGGATTTTTACTAAAACATCTTTCCTTTGAGACAGCTACTTCCCCTGGAAAAGGCAATGGCTCCTCTTCTCTTGAGCATATTCACAAAGGGCAACATAAATCCATGGTTTCTGGTATAGTTTTAATGGTCAAAACCTAGCAGCAAATTTTACTCTTTCAAAAGAATCAGTTGTCCTGCTGGTGTATGTTAGCAGTGTCCATTAAGAATAGCTACGGTGTAGTGTACAGCTTTCAGGGTTTTGTTTGTCAGAAGGTCCTTCAGAACCCAACACTAGGTTAATTGAATCTTTGACATGATGCATCAAATCAAAGTGCTGGGAGGATTTTTTTTTCTACTTTACTTTTAATATCTTGGGACAGTACATGTAACTCCTTCTGGGCTGTTGCTGTACCACTGCAAGCTAAGAGTAAGCAATGATTTTTATGTAGCAAGTACATAAAATACCAATACTGTTCACTAATAACCCAGTACACCATATCGCTGAAACATTAATGGAAGTTTGCAATTTTCATCATAGCAGCTCCAGGCTGCACTCTCGGTCAGAGTCTGGTTGCAGTTACAGGAATGTCAGTCCACTGAAATAAAGGGAGATTGACAGTGCTACAGAACCTGAGCAGTCAAAATGCACAGGACAAAGTAGCTTTTGCAATAAATATGTGATCTTTAAAGAGCAAAAAAATATAGAACAAAGAAATATAGACATGCGCTGTCATATGTTAGCTACACGATGCACTTTTTTGGTCTTCCAAGCCTGCTTTAGGCAAAACTCCCAAAGAAGGCACTGTCTTTGTTGAAGTCACTGGCAAAAAACACCTGTGGACTTCAGTAGAGGCAGGATTCCATTCAACAAGGAAGGCTAGCAGGTTTAGGCCTTCAAGTAAGAATGGAAAAAGGATACTTCCAAAGATCTTCAATTCTATTTCCACCATGAAATCAGGTTGTGAGATTATTTTAGATGAAATTTAATAAATAAATAAACTGCTTCATAGTGGAGAATGTGTGTTAGAAACAGACTGGATACAAGTGTGGCTTCCACAGCACCTTTTACTGAACAATACATTTCATGCTTAGTCGGTGGCTGGCGAAGTTCATTATTCATTATCCCGAATCTTGGGGCAGTTGTTATTCAAACTCTCGCAGTATGTCTGTTTAATACAAAAAAGAACAGAAGATGGATGGGATCAAAAATGTTAGTCTTAATGCTTTTAGCAAAGACAGATTGGAGGAGTGCTTTTGTGAGAATATTAATCGTAAAGTATCCATTTTAAATAGAAGGTTCATTTACCGCAGCTGCTTTTGCAGGCGGAGTTTTGCCTGAATGAGGAGTGCAAGTTTTGGTCCTAATTTGGTTGATTTATTATCCCTAGTATACACCAACTGCCTCTGAGACTTGGGTTTCTGCACATCAGGATAAAAACATTAAACAGCATTGCAAATCCTGGGAGAGCACTGATATCCCAAATGAATGTAAATTAATTCAAATTGAGATCGAGAGCATTTTGGTAGGGAGCCATTCAATTTTTCTTAGAGAAAGGATGGATGATTTTTTCCAGTAAGATCTTAGTACTATAAATCATTTGAACTCAAAGTTAATCATTGATTCAAGAGGGTAATCATTGATTAGGTAGGCCACATCCTGCGTGCCTAATGCATGAGTTGTCCAGATGACATGAATGGGGCTCCTACTTGAGTGAGTAAACAGACACAGAGGCCCACTGGTGCCAGCTGACAGAGTTCTCTACTCTGTAAACTTCTAAGGGGCCTGACAAAGTCATTACACCTAGCACAGTGCTTTCTCCATAAAGTATATCATGTAAGGTTTCCAATAAAAGCTTGTCATGCCAATCCTCATGATCAATGCAAGATGCATACAGAGATGATATTTAAGAAGTTTTGTATAGATGTTGAAACGCGTCTCTAAGGCAGTGGTTCCCAACCTGTGGTCCGTGGACCACTGGTGGTCCACAAGCATACTGCAGGTGAGCTATGGAGGGGGTGCAAATAAGGACAATTACTGCAGGTAAATGTACTGTGATGAGTGCAATATGCTGGTGAGTGAGCATAATAAATTATTAGAAATAGCTTTGTTTTTAATATCCTTGATATACAAGTTTGACTTCCATCACCCATAGGCTATGTTAAAAAGTTTTCAGTGGCTTGCTGATATGGTGGTCCGCAAAAGCTGCCAATGCAGTGGTTCACATAAAGGGAAAGTTGGGAACCTCTGCTCTAAGGCAAAGTTGACAAATAGATGTTGGATCAGACAAAAGGAAGTTGGTTGATTCACCTGTCGCAGCCTTTGTAGTTTAAGCATTGTAAAGTAACATAATGGAAGCCAAATTTGCATTTAGAATAAATTGGGAGAAGAGAAGATAATGTAGACTAATGTACAGGGCTGTCCTGTCTCGGGGGTGCAGAGTCAATGAACTTTGGGCATATAAATAGAAAGCAAAAAGGACAACATTTAATCTTTCCATGAGGAAGCAAAAAGGCTTTTTGCATTAATGAAAACTGAATTTCAGCCATGTTGGCCAGTGATTGCTGTAGGGAAGAAACTACTTGAGATAAGGATTTTAACCTGTTAAAGCAACTGCTTCTGTTTCCATTATCCTTATTCAGCATCACTTAAAATTTTATCTTTGAAGCTAAACTTCCTGATGGTTTTTAGTAGACCTGTTTCTCAGTGCTGTGATGTTCTAAAGGACCTGATCCTGTGTTGCACCAGTCAAGTTGTCTGTATACTGTTCCTTTAGGAACAATAAACCTGGTAACTTTTGTGAAGGTTCAGTGCTGGGCTGGATATGCCAGGGGGATGCTTTCAGAGGAGGTCAAAGTTGGTGTATATCTACAGTTAGCTGCAAGGCAAAGTAAGGGCTGGCAGAGCCCTGCAGAGATTGCTTGGGTAGCTAATAGAAGGGTGTGTCTGGGATCTGACATCCAGTTAATCACAAACAAATCTCTCAGTGGGTAGGTGGAGGCAACATGATGGCTTGCATTTCTGGGCACCCAAGAAAAAATAAGGCAAGAAGCTTTTGAGCTGTAATGCAGCCTGTAGAGATGTAGTAAGTCCATGTTTAGTTCAGACTGCTTCAAGTTGCAGTGAATCCATATGCAGAAATGCTGGTTGTCAGCCACACTATAAACATGTGATGCTGAGACGGCACAAGGACCTTTCGGCTCCAAAAATACGAAGCTCAAATCTTGATCAGTGCCAGAGATCTCTCATGGCCAGTAGCAGTAGCAATAGTAAGTCATTTATGCTTTCTTTGGGACAGTCACCAGAGGGCAGTGTCATCAGCACTGAGGCACTTCATTATATAGTCTTCTGAAGTCATCCAGTAAAAACTATTGTCCCAGTACATGTTTGCATGTAATACAGAGACGAGCATATTCTGACATTTCTTTTCGAATGAAAAACACAAATTATGCAATAAGTTTTGTGTTGCAAAATCTGAACTTGTGTTATTAAAGGTGAAAAAACAAAAACAATCCTACTATTTTTGACAGGGCACAAAAGGAGTCTGGTTTGAGAGCAAAACCCTGCTCATGTTTCCAATACTTGATGTATTAGTATTCTTTTGTATCTGACAAATAGATGGGTTTTGGAAACAAAACAACCAAAAAAGTGCATTTACTCACAGAAGTAAAAAGAAACCAAACTAAAAAAATTAATTATTTAAATAGAGCTGGTCATCTCTTATGTGGAGCATCATGAAAGCAGAATTGTACTTGTATCTAGAGCAAAGTAATGTTCAAACACTTCTGGTCAAAAATGTTTGAGATCTGTTAAGGAGGATTGGAGGAAAATGGACTGATTTTGTTGACTGTAACTGAACTGAAAGTCCAATCAAATTATGGAAAGGGAAATATGAAAGCTTCAGGGTGGTGTTCACCTAGATACAGAGCAAAATTTGCTATTTAGTGTTTTTATAAACTGGAAGAGACCAATGATGTATATAATTTTGCATTTGAAATAAGTTATGTGATTGTTTAATCCATTTATTTTAATTTGAACAATATCTACATTTCCAAAGTACAGTATCTGAAAGGTCAAGAAGATATCGGAAAAACTAGGACTGAAAATTGGCAGGTTTGAGGTGTCTGAACACTTCAGGCTGCTCTAAAACAAACTCTTCAATAATTAAAATGTTACAGATATTTGTATCCTCTTTATATGCACTGAACCATATATAATACTGTGGTGTTTTCCTAAATGAATCCCACTGATAATCATTTACATTAAGCAGCTCTACCTAATTGGCGTGTAATGAAGTGCGTAGTTCAAATCCTATGGAGCTTGAGGGCCTAAAGAGTGGTTTAACCAAGACAGTAGACAGCTGTCATACGAACTATCAGTGGAACGGCAGGCTCTTAAAAGTGCCCAAAGCATAGGTACAGCACTGGTTTGCTACGGCAGGCAAGTTCCTGCACAGTGACACCTCTCAGTAATCACATGCACGGTGTTATTTTATCTACACATTCAGTATCTAAAACATAACCGCTTAGTTCAAGGGGAAATGTCTAATAATGTGGATTACTATACCACAGGTAGGTCACTGAGCCAAAGTTTGTCTTCTAACACCACGTATTCAGTGTTGTCACCCTCGGTTTCCATTTACTGTGTGCGATTGGATTTTCACTCTCTCTGTTTAACTTGCACTGATTTTTTTTGTTTGTTTTGTTTTTAAATTACATGTATTTGAGAGCAGGTGGCCAATTTTTGAAGGGGTTCTGAACTCCTTCCAAATTTGCCGGCACAAACCCCAGAATTTTTTCATGGAAATTGCCTGTGCAAAGCAGGCCGTTAGATAACGGCCCCATCTGCACATACAGTTGTCACACTGGTACATTTTAACGTACAGAACGGCAGTCACTAATTAGCAGGCTGTTTTTAAAAATGATATATTCTTACCTGAATGTATCCTATACCGGTCTAATAAGTGTTTTCTTTCTAAAAGTAACATTTTATGTTATGTCAGCATAACATGTGTTATGCAGTGAGACCCTAACGACAACCTAGCCCTAAATTTATATAAGATGTGTTGGACTTCTCAAAATTTAATGTATAGAATAGTGAAAGCTTCACACGTATTGTAGCTAGTTGATACTTTTATTTAAGGTCAAAAACTGGCTTTGTATATCTGTATTCTTTCTTTTATTCTTTCTTTTTTTTTTTTTTTAGCAAAGCAAACTTCAAAATTGGAAAGATTCCATCACATTGTTTTCAGTTATTAGCAGCTCCTAAATCAGTTAATATAATTTCTTTTCTCTAATGAATGCACAGTATTGTGAGACTAAATGCTATAATTTATACTGATTCATTACTTCAGTCTATTTAGTGAAATAATTCAAGTGATTTAAAAGGTCGGCCTAGTGTTTTAGTAAATCATATTGCACTGGGAAAGGCTCAGATAGTCTTAAACTCCAATGTTGCCCCCAAGAGCTAAGCCTAGAGCTGTTTTGCCTTCTCTTGATGGGTAGTTTATGGAACGCAGTGCAGCCATAGTCAAAACACTTGTTCGTTCGGAGGGTCTCAGTGAAAACATACGGTCACACTTCGTGCTTTGTTATACCAGTGCCCATCTGGGGTCAGTGGAATTAGCCCTGATTTGCACTAACATAACTTTGGCCCCTGTGGAGTTACCCTAGGTAGGCACTGGTGTAACTGAGAGTAGAATCTGATCTGTATTATTATTGTTCAGTACTCAGTGTACTGGTGTAATAGCACTGTCTAACACCAAAAAAAGTTTTCAGGAATTCTTAGAAAATTTCCCAGTATGGCTGTATTTACACCATACCCAGCTCCTGAGCAGAGCGTTCGCTGGTATTAAACCATTCCATAGTAATGGTGCTTAATGAAGTAGAATGGCTCAGAGAGTAAAGATTGGTGGGGACCTATGATCACCACTGAAGCTAAGGAACCGATGGAGTCCTCTAATAACACCTTCCACACCTTTTCAGGAAAGGCAATGTGTATGTGGAAAGTATGTTAATTTAAATTACACAAGCAAGTGGAATCTGGGTTCCTATCCCTTTTTTTGTGTGGTTTTTCTCCCCCATGGCAGGATAAGAGTTAGGAGTTTCAAGAAGATGATGCTCTAAGGCAGTGGTTCCCAAACTGTGGCTTGGGGGCCAAAAGTGGTCTGTGTGAGCTGTCAAAATGGGCCCTAGTTCCCCTCCTGCTGGCTGCAGAAGGGAGCCGCTGCTTAATAACCCAGGCGGAGTGTTTCCGTGGGGCTAAAAGACTGGTGCAGGCTCCTTGCTGCAGCCGAGGGGATGGGAAGGCAGTGCTCCCCCTCCAGCTTTAGCAAAGAGCATGGCAAAATGTTCTGCTTAGGGCCATAGGCACAGATCTTCACACCCCTGGCTCCAGCAGAGAGCAAAGCAATCTGCCTGGGTCCCTAGGTGCTGGGTCCCTGCTGGAGTCAAAGGGAAGGGCTGGAGAAGGGAGCCACTGCCTAGGGACCTGGTGAAGCGCACAGGGCTTAGGGGATGCATGCAATTTCCTTGCTGCAGTCAGGGAGATGGGAAATCACCAAGGAGACAACCTCCTCGCTGCTCACTGAACTCCTTTCTTCTGGTTGCAGTGGGATGGGAGCCTGCTGGCCCTTCAGTGTTTATAAAAATGATATCTGTGGCCCTCGAGACAAAAAGATTGGGAACCATTGTTCTAAGGGTATGATCCCAAGCCTATTATGCCCAGTGCAAGTCTTTCCGTTAACTGAAGTGGATCTTAGATCAGGCCCTAGCTCTGTAGGGAGGTCATTCCCATGACAGCAGGCAAAGGACCTTTGGCCATCCGCCCCTCCTGTTCCCTTCCTCGCAATGATCAAACATTTGTTTTATTTTTCAAATCACCTCCTTGTTCTCTCTGTGTACCTCCGACAGCCCTGGTTCAGAAATGCACAGGGACAATACATGTACAATTTGCAAAACAATGGCAGGGCTTTTTTTCTCACCATTTCCCTGATACTCTGTTACTGTGAATACTAGTTGGTTTCTTATTTGAGTGGACATAGACCATAAAAACTCTGAGGTGGTGGAGAAGAGAGGGTGGAAAGCAGAGCCTCTTTGGGCAGCTATGAGTTAGCAAATTGTACTCAAGGTGCGTTGATGAGAAACCCAAAGCAGCATTGTTGGCTATAAAGCCCACATCGTCCAGGAATTCACAGGTTGACAGAAAATGTGTTTAAAATAATTTCTACAAGTAAACATCCTGACCACAAAGAGTATTGCATGAGGGCAAAGGATGATCCATATGAGGAAGGATCTTTTTGTCCATCACTAGAAAGAGGATTCATGCTGTTAACTCCCCAAAACACTAATGGGAATTATAGAAGTAAACCCTCCTCATCTCAAGGACAGGATAGATTCCACAGTCATTCTGAAAGAGGGATGGGGGCCTATGACCTCAATCTCAGCTGTTTGGATTGCTAAATTCAGTGATAATTGTGAAACCAATTACATTTTAGGATATATGCTGCAGTAGCTTTACTTTGAATATACATGTGTACTCTGCCTAAGCAAGCCTCAAGCTTAGGTTTATTACTGTAGTCTGGCATACATTGTTTGGTCTTTATTCACTTGTGTAGCATGGTGGAGAGAAATTATACTAAAAAAAAAGTGCCCTTATGAAAACATTATTTATCAGACACTTTATTGGATGCACTTTGAAGCAGACGTAATTATCTTTTTCTTGACCTTAACCTGCCACAAGTTCCATTTTGCTTCAAATGGACCCATTATTCTACAAAGTGAATTCAGCTGGAACTAATTGTTTTATTAAATAAACTTTACTTTTGAACTGACTGCTCCAGGCACTAAGAAAAAACACTTCTTGTTATGGATGTAGCAAATCTAGGTTGAACATTAAAAAGAAGTATTAGCAAATGGATCTAATCAAGCTGAAGGACAAGTGACGATTCTACCTCAAAGGTGGAAAAGATAAAGACAAGAAAGCTGCTTTGTCTTCTGCTGCCTGTCCTGTGCTACTTTTACAGATCAGAGCCATTAAAAAAAAAAAAAAAAAAGAAAGAAACCTGCTGTGCTGAAGTGTTTTTGTTGGAAGTGCCTGTCATTAAGCTTGCATATTCATATTCATATTTAGACACCCAAATAAGGGGCCTAATTTTCAAGATTGCTGAGCAGCTGGCAGGATCCCTTGGCATCACTGGGAACTGCTGGGTTCTCAAATTGGACTTCCTATTTAGGTGCTTAACTATGGGTTTGGGACTGTAGCAATAGACCCCCGTTTTTAAATAAAATATAATAATTAATAATGTTGGCCCTAGTTTGTCTTTGAAAATTCTCAATTCTTTTCCAGAAATTACTAAAACAGAGGTGCTTCCAAACTATGAACATAAACTATGAATATCAAGCAGTCCCCATGAGGGAATGTATAGCACATGAAATTATATTTATCTAATTAATGATTTAAAGTATTTTAAATACAAGTACATTCTTCGTCATAACTCTTAGGAACAGATGGGTTGAGATAGAGATGGTTCAGACAATAATATTAATCTTACAAATAAATACTGTCTCAAATAATAGCTTTCTTTCTAATAGTGGGCTGGATTCACCAGTGTGGTGTTCCTAACTTCATGCTGATGTAACTCCTGTAAAACTCCATAAAATTAGGGTAACACAGTGGTGAATCTGACCCAAGACTTTTTCAAAATAGACTCTATGCCCACTCCATCCCCTTCCCTCCCCATGCGAAACAGCCACATGGTCCCTTGGCAGCTGTCTGCAAACACACTTCAACTTCAACCACCAGTCAGTGAAGGGTTAACTCTCTTTGCAGGAATGTTCAAATTAAATATTTTAAAATGGACAGAATTACAGGGGCACAAAAATCTGCTACTCTTTTATTTTAACTGACGTGTCACTCTTTTCTGAAGTAATCCTTGACAGGCTGAAAGGTTTTCTCTCCTTGTTCCATTACAAAATGTATAAATTAATCTCGTGATAAAATTAACATAGAGATGAGGCAAATGAACTAGCTTCTTCACATTCACTATCCGCTTCCAGCATTTCTTGAGACTAGAGTTCATTTAATTAACAGCCTGACAGGCTAGCTCACTCCAGAGCGACAGCTCTGCTTATTACTTTTGATCTCTTTAGACACAATAATCTCTTTACATATTATCACCTTTTTGTTGAGGGGGTTGAAGGAATATCTTGAAGTGAACAGGGCAGGGTTGGTTTTTTTTAATGTATTACAGTAGTACTGACCCCAAACAAATCCTTCATTTAAAATGCAATATAATAGCCCTGACCCCAGCAAGAAGTCTGCAGCTCAGACAAAACGATATTGTATGTGGTCTGATCAAAGGCCTTTAAATGTCTTTACCTGAGCACGCTCAACTCCCATTCACTACAGTGGGATATGCGAGCCAAACTTCTTGCGGGAGTTAAGGCCATTGGATCTTCTGAGTCATTTCCCTTTTCTTGCATATGAGAATTTCATAGGAAAATCTCGGTGTTAGAGTCCTTCAGTGCAAGGACAAGTGGACTCAGATTAATTTCTATTAGTGGAGTCTACCTGGACTTCTCTTGAAGTTTTATAGCATTTTTCAAATGATTGAGTCCATTTAAAATGGTTTATAAAGAGTTAATACATGATTAATAGCTGCTACAAGCATGTTGCAGACATGAGTATGAGTGTAACAGATAGATAGTTATATGCCCATCAGTAAAAGATGTTGCAGATGGCTATAAGCAATCTATTGGGCTCTCTAGAGATCTCTAACAATTAATTAAACCATCTACTAAGCATTTGTTAACTCCATGCATTCCATTACAGGTTAACAGAGGATCCTGCACTTTGAGCACTCTCACACCAGTTGGTTCCCAAGAGGAGACTGATTGGAGTAATGAGTTAATTATCTAATCAGGAGTGGGAAGAGGGTGTGCTGGGTGAGCTAAAAAGCCAATTAGCCCATCAGCTCCAGACTGATATGAAAGGCACAGGAAGGACATACAAGAGAGAGGAGCAGAGCTAACTGAGCCCAGTCAGAGAGGGGAGAGGTCTGTTGAAACAAAACTCAGTGGGCCTCAAACTTGCCCAGTGACAGCATGTATGTAAAAGAAAGAGGTTACAATCACTAACGGTCAGCAGAAACTGTGAGTTGTTCAAGATAAGGGTGAAATGTTTTGAAAGAGGAGTTTCCTCCACCCAGTGTGTCGGTCTTATCTTACGGTCATGCTGTTTCGGTTTGGTTTGTACTAGTTGTACTGACTCTGCTTTCGCTTATAAATACTCTGGCAATCTGCAAGTGATCAAGCTCACTTAACGTACAGGGATACTCTGTCCATTTACTGTCTCTCCCTGCAATTGCTTGGAATAAAAGAGGTGCCTTGCTGGAACCTGATCTCACTTGACTAGTAGTTTTTCTTCAACAGGGAAAAAGGCTGAGAATACATGGTACATTGTACATACTACTGATGCACAAAACTCTAAAAATGTTTGTTATGGAGTGCACTCCCCATTTTGATATCCAACTCATTAATTAAAATATTGAATAGTTTCAAACTTGGGACTGATCCCTGGGAGCCCTCACTAGCTATGTTCTCCCAGTCTAACAGAAAACTAGAGCCCTGGCAGATACAAAAAAGTGGATCCACATCCGATCCGCATCTGCTCAGTGTCAGCCTGTATCCGATCTGGAATCTGCGTGCTACATTTTAAGTCCATCCGCATCCGCACTGCCCCTGCTTTGCAGCAGTTCCTGCTCTGACAATAGGCAGCATCTGTCTGGCTGCCACAGCTTTGCTGAGCCAAGGCTAGGGATGGGGGAAGGAGGGAGTTGCCAGCAGCTCCATGCAGTTCAGAGCCTCCCCTGGCCCCGACATCAACAACTTTTATTCCACCTGGGGAAGGGAAACCGGAGCTGCTGAGATCACTGGCAGTTACCAGTCACCTGATTTGGTGGCCGGCATTGGGGGAAAGGGTGGGAGGCAGCTGCCCATCACCAGTTAATTGGGAGAGTGTGGGGACTGGCTGCTGGGCTCCTAGAGTCAGAGGGGGGAGTAGCTGGTAAACTGAACTCCCGTGAGTGACTGTCTCTGATTGGCTGGCTGACCACAAGCAGAGCTGATCTGGGATTGGTTGGAGCATTTCCTTTGTTCCCTGCTGTGCTATTTAATGTCGCTCACTGCTCTCCGCAGCTGTGGCAGAGGTAGCAACTGCAGCGATCGCACCCTGGGCAAATATAAATAGAATCCGCATCCGAGCTCCAATCTGCAACAATGGATCTGCAGATATCCGCATCCGCGGGGCGGATCTGAAGCGGATACCCGGGGATCTGCAGGGCTCTACAGAGAAATGTTGATAACTACACTTTGACATTGAAAAATAAAGACTTCTGAGCACTTTTCTTTACATTTTGTTGAGCATATTCTGACTGATTTACAAAATCCCCAAGTGAGCAAACAAATTAAATTCCTCCAAAGTAATTTGAAAATGTGTCCAAATTCTGGGCTGATAACTCACTTGTGCACCACCATTATTGCCTAACATGACATATGATATTTGTAAACATAAAGGGCTCAGAAAAGATATTTTGTCTTCCTTTAGTATTAGGGCCAATTTCATGTCTACTGTGTGCATAGTGTACCTTAAATAAAAGCAATGTTGTAGGACAACCTTCTGCTCTAGGGTAGTAACCGTCATCGCTGCGATTGGTTCAGTTTCTTTCCACTTCGTAGGCTAAAATGCAGAACCTGTCTTTCACACCTAGATTCCCTTTTACCGTAAAGTCCTTTCTGGGACTCTCTCCCTGCACCCCCCACAAATGCCTTTGGTCACAGAAAAAAATATAAGCCAGAATTTTCAAGTGTGATGCCTAAAGGTAAAAGAGTCTTATTTTAAGATTTGCAGAGCATTTGCAGCTTCTTTTAACTTCTGTAGAAGTTAAGGGTGCTCAGCACTTTTATGCAGGTTCCTGAATAAACCAATAGGGATTTTAGGTGCTGACTTTGAGCACCCAAGTTTGGAAATGTTGCCCGCTGTGTATATAATGATAGCCACTCTTCCTTGCAGAAATGTAGACAAATGATTAAAAATGTCTGGATGCGACTGTAATCAACATGAGCAATTCTTAATATAGCCAAAAATCCTGTATTACCATGGATCACTTCTCCCTTTCTCTGGTCACAAAAGATCCACAACATTCCTAACAAAAAGGTGAGGCATTTACTGCATCTCTGTTTTAAGCTCTGTTCTCTGATTTAAGGTTTTTACCTGGCAAGGCAAAATTATAATGATATAGAAGTCTGCCCCTTGATTATACCCACCGTGTTCTAATGCTGCAAATAGATGAGAAAATATTCATTGAAGAGTCTAGCATGATCGTTGCTGGGAACTTTTGCATAACTAAAAATGAAACATGACAAGCAGTTGCTATGTACTGTGATTTCCTCATTGTCTTGTCAACTAATTTAATTTTCATTAAAACCATAGATATCAAAGGCAAGAAACTAGACCTCTGTACAGCATTGGACTCAAACAGGACGAGACTTGCATTCCTCCAGAGGAATCCCTGAAAGACTTGATTGAACAGTCTCAGAGCTCAGGGAGTGGGTTTGGGTGACCTCTGCTGGTAAGAAAGGAATGTCATTTAGATATACACATAAGGCAAAGACACCAACATAAAAATTCAAGGGATTTAATGGGAATTACTTTCGTAACTGAAGGAAGAAGCAGAGCCCTTTATTTCATGTCCTGGGATCAGAATCTGATCTCAAGTACATGAACATAAATCCAGATAAACCCCACAGACTTCAATGGATAATATATCTGGATTTACAGTGGTGTAAATGAGATCAGAATCTGGCCTATATGCAGTGCTTTTTATAAACACATAGCTACTTTTGAAACAGTTATGTTGTTTTTAGAGATGAGTTTGTGAAATAGTTCAACAGAATCCTTTTGCACTTTGACTTCATTCTGCACCTAAAAGCTAAGACTAGAATCCCTGTATTTTGCCCCATCACAGTCGCATAAGTTGAATGTGTGGCAGTTGAATGAAGTATATCATTTATGAGTTCTCTCAAATGTAACTGTGACAGAGACCCAAGAATCTCTGAATTAAAGAAGGCTATGTTTCAGCTAGGAGGTTTATATTTCGGAGGAAAGCCCATGGCTTTTCCATTAATCTGTGTTTTAATTTTCTGATCACCTGATAGTCTTGGATCTCCTGTACTTCATGGCATTGTAGAAGACTAAAGATCCCTAATTTAAACACTGCCTTTGAAAACTATTCACTTTTCCTTGTTATTTTCCAAATGCATACCTGAAAGGTGGCATATCACTCCCACCTACCTACTTATAAAAGCACACACACCATAATATATGAGCAACTTCTAAATACCTAAAAATAGAAATAAAACTAGCTGTTACTCTGTCTCTCTTCACTTCCTAAGGGAATGAAGCTTGACTTATACATATTGGTATTAAATTATTGGCCATATCTAGACGAGGAGCATAGGTCACATTTTATGTGTTGAAACTAGGATGGAGTTCCAGGTTGACTTGCCCAGTCTCTAGTATCTGCAGATTCCAGTTTTAAAATTTCATTAGTTAAACATTTTGGAAACACAAGCTCTTTTCCAAATGTCAGCAAGACCATTGAGGGAAAGGTAAGCAGAAGAATGAGCTTTTCAGTTGATTCCAAAAGGGTGATTTCCGTGGTCTTGCTTACCAAATGGGGCTGTAGTCTCTATAGTGTAGACCTAGCTCCTATGAAAGTTCTGTCTGATGCGCTCACAGGCCTCCCCATGTTGACCAGCACTTTCGATGTTCCAGTGGAACATAGCTGTCATAAGAGACCATGGCCATTTCATGAGCCAAAGGCATTTCCATGGAGGGAGCAGCAAACCAGGACAGAGGCTGTAAATTGCATTCTATGTTCATCATTGGGGAACCAGTGAAGAGAGCAGGATGCTGGGGTAAATCTGTTCACAGGAACCCAGTTTGTTAAGCAATGGGCTGCTGCATTTCAAATCAGGACATAGTATATTACTGTATTATTGCATTAATGTAGACCTTTGCACTTAGTTTTGTAGTACTTTTAAAGGCAGAAATAAATAAAAGGAGAAAAGGGAAGTGCAAGTAAAGCTGGTTGGAGCAATATGGTTTTTCCAAATGACCAAGACCAGCTATATCAGAAAATGGTCTACCAATATTGCTACTAGGTACGCCTTGATCAAAGCAGACAGTCCAGAGTGTTTCAACTACAATAAGTAATCTAGAATTTTAGCTATCAAGGTCTGTTCGGCACTGGGCCACGCTGGGTCTCCCATGTGGAAAAATCTCTTCTGCTTGAAGAAAGAAGTCTTTCTTGTGGACTGGTTCCTGCTTCGTGCCAGGATGTCTTGAACATGCAATCAGTAGTTGCAAGTGTGTTTTACTCACTTACCAAAGTTGTTGTGTTGGTTTTTTTTAACAACTTGGCAGAGTCAGGACAGGTTAAGCACAGCTCCATCAGTTGGCCCAGGTTCCAAAATCCCATTAGCAATGTTAGCCCCATTCTCCTCAGCAGAGTGCAGGATCTGCTGCTAAGAGAGCATAGAATTCAGCTACTGGAGCTCAAAATAAAATAGTGAAAATGGGTTTATGATGAAAGTAGCACAGCGAACCTAAAGCTTTTGCTGTGGTGAACACAATAATATAATAATATAGTTACCATAGCAGTGGGTGTCTTAGAAGTACCTGGATTGCTATTTATGGTCCCAAAGAGGATGCCCATGCCTGTAACAAACATGTTCAGTAATGTTTGGTGAAATTGCACTATCCTTATTTCAGAAGTGTTTATTTCCAGCTTCTTTATTATTTCTTTCCTTTATAAAACATCTAGAGATGTTTCAGAGAAAGTGAACCATACTTTATTTAGTAGACGTTGGAAAATGTTTGTTTATGCTGAACAATATTCTCTTTCTTTTGAAGCTGGCTTATTATATGGGATACAAAGGTTACAACAAATCCAAACCTTAATCAAGACACTGTTGTTACTCTGACATTCATTCTTGTTGATTTCCTCTCTTAGATTTATTCATATTAATCATTATTGTATGGTGGGTCTTAGTCATGCTTGTATATGTAAGGTGGTGTAAATATTGTGGTTTATAGAATATAAACCACGGTGAACGGTTGGGAGTTTTTGTTTGTTTCATGTTGAATGTTGCCATTCAAGTTCTCTAAACCCTGCTGAAACATTTAATAACTTGTAAATAAAAGGTCTTTTCCTACAAGCTGGGGATATAGTCAAACTTCTCCTTCCAAGTAGAACTCCATTTACCTCCACGGGTCTCCGTGTAGCTATAAAATTAGGGCCAAAAGCACAGAACTGAACCCTTTTCAGGATATAAGAAGGTAGAGCTGTTCCAATAGCATGTGCAGCTTGCATGTGCAGCTGGGTGCACAGCATTTTGTAAGTTGAGCTGACTGGGAATTTCCTGTCAATATTTTTTCAAAAGCAAACATGGTTTTCACAAAATTTTTCCGCAGTTTTCCTAAGGGCTAGACTCCCTGGTTGGACTGTATCTTCCATGATGAACTGGAATCTCCCGTCTGCCCAAAGCATCACAGAGAGCTGCAGGTAATGTTGAACTAGCTTGGACCAAAATATCTGAAAAGTGTTTCATTTCAGCTTTTCCCAATTGATTCTTTCCAGAACTTTCATTTAGCAAAGAGTTTAAATATGTGGACTTCAACAATTGTCAGAACATCACCGTGTTCTGGGGTGGTAATTCTGTTTTTCTATCAGTACTGTTGCTTGTTTAGCCTGGACCGTAAGGTACTATGTTTGAAACTCTTGGCCTGTCAGTTGTAGCTAACCAATCAGTGAATCTGCTGATCCACGGGCATAAAGTCTGTGTGGTTGTAGGAGTGGCCAAATCCTCCTTACTCCATTCTCTTGGAAGCAGCTGGAGATTCCAACTCCCACAACTCAGCCAATATCTTGTGTTTTAGCATGACAGGAGATGGACAAAGAGAGATGAAACACAGATATTGTGGAGTATATTCAAAAGGTAGCTGTAAAAGTATTCTTCACTGCTGAGGAGGCCAGCTGGTTCAAAAACATTTTGGGTGAGTGAAATTAAAGATAGGGTTGATACAGTTGGACATTTCCTGATGGTCTTTTCTTCATGCAGTTTGTTACCTGCCATCATTTGCAAAATACTTCTCTCCCTGGGGCAGATGTCAAAAAAGCAAACCATTTTATGAGTTTCTTTGCCGATAGATGCATCTGAGGAAGTGGGTTCTAACCTTGTTTGTTTGGCTGAAACGGACTAACACACCTACCTCACTGCAGATGGAGAATAGCTGGGTTTGGGAGGCTTAATCCCCAGAGCCCAGGCGAGGCCACTGAATTAATGTTAAAAAAATGGCACAGTGCTGAACTCAGAAATAAGACACAGTGAGGGCATTCTCAGTTATGCACAAGTGCCATGTGGAAATCTTGGAACAACCATCAAGGTTCTTGGACCACAGACTATTACAGGGATAGGCAACCCCCGGCACGCGTGCCAATAGTGGCACACAAGCCCATTTGGAGCGGCACTCGGCATCCTCCGTGGAGCCACAGAAATTGCCACTCCTGCCACCAAGACACTCCAAGTGGCTTCTTTCAGGGGTGGCTGCAGTGCAGAGGTCCCTGCCATGTGCATGCCCCAGGCATACTGTGTAAAGAAGCCGCCAGAGCGGCTCCTCTCTGTGGTGTGCTGCTGCCGAAATAAGTCACTCCAGGCAACTTCTTTCCATGGCATGCCTGGGGATAGGGGTCCCCAGGCACATTGCCGAGAGGAGCCACTCCAGGTGGCTTCTTTCCACATGTGGGCCATCGGCACCAGCTGAGGGTCGAGGAGGAGGGGCCAGCACAGAGGTTGGGAAAGGTTGCTAACCCCTGGTGTAGGCCATTAAGATGGACAGGTCCGTAACAGCAGAGTGATATGGGATATACCACCAATAAGGACAACCTGGTATAGTTAAAAAGGAGAACCTTCGGCCAAAAAGCTTGAGATTTTTGAACTTACCACCATTAAAATGGAACCCTAGCACTGAGCTGGTCTTCGTCTTTCTCCAGAAGCAGGGGCCTGAGTGTGAGCAGCGCTGAGCACTGAACTCAGCTGAAGATATTTAGCATCACTCAGGCCTTTGCCTGTCTTGGAGAGTGTCTGAGATGAATTTCTCAGACAAAAAGAGAGCGGACTCAGTGTTTAAAAAAAGAAAATTGTTCACTCCTGACAGTCTAATTATTTCAAATGAAGATGCTGGTAAGAGATCTCACCAGCTAATGATGCTTTTTGAGAAAGCAGTGTCTCTGCAGAGGAAAAATGAAAACCATACATCTGTTTAAATAACAAATCTTCCCAAACTGCTTGAGCTCTGAGCCATTCAAACAAAAATGCATTTCACAGCATTCTGAACATTATGGATGGAGCAAATGGAGACTTTTTTGAGGTAGGTAATGAGCAACCATGTAAAAAAACCAAATCTGCCATTCTCCTCATCGCCAAAAGCCAGAAAGTTCCTCACGCCCACTTCTCTTTCCTGGAGCACTGCGAGGTGTGAGAATGACCGACTAAGACTACCTATCTCCAAGTTCACTTCACCTCAAGAGGAAGGAGTGGGAGCTTCTGGTAACTAACCCTAGACTGAAGGCTTTTCTCATTGGATGCTACTAACTAGAAGGCAGTTTCAGGGAAACTCAGCAGAAGGTAAATGGTTCTATGCCTCTGCCCTACTTGCTCCTTAATCCAAGTACCAAGGTTCAAATCCTCAAAGGTACTTGGGTTCCTACCTTCCATTGACGTCAGTAGAAGGTAGGAACCTGCCTCCCTTTTAAGGATGTGTGCAAAACTTCCGTGTCCTGCTGCCTTGGAAGGCTGTGGGGGGGGGGAGGGGGAGGAGTCTGTACCTCCAATGAAGGAAGGGAGGAGTTCATTACAAGCTCCCCCTGTGCCAGAAGATATGTGAATTAGTGCTGATAGAGCCTGCACCTTGGCCAGGGTCACTGCGGTGGCTGGTGGATAGTAAGTATGGCACAAGGGATGCTCACTGCATTAGCATGCTAGGTGCCTCAGGCTATTACTTCTATCCTCCCCGCCGCAACATTTGCAGTCTTCCAGCCAGCCTGGAGCACGAGTCCGTGGCCAACGAGGCCGTTCGTTATCAGTGCAGAAAGACTGGGGCCAGATTTCGAAAGGTCCGTATAGGAATATCTCCATTGTGTACCAATGACTGTGCAGCGGTGCCTACACAGAGAATGACGGGGGGAGAGACACTTTGGACAAAGGGACTATCCATGCTCACCTAAATGCACTGACTTGCAAGCGATCATCTGTGCCGGCAACTGGAAATACCCATTTTCAGGGGCTCTTCTAGTACCTGTGACTTTGTCAGCTGGTGCCTTGATCCATTTTTGGTAACCTCCTGAGGAGCAGGAAGATAGAGTAGCTGGTTAAACGACATCGTGTGTGCTCAAGGATCAACAGTCCTCCAGGCTTGTCTTCTGTTGCCACCTTGACATCCACCACAACAGACCTCTTGGTAAGTCTTTGCCTTTCAAGAGTCCCTCAGAGTCCCAGGCTCGTTGTAACTGGACAAGCTTGAGAATAACAACCCTACAGGTAGCTTAGCCATGCAACCATCCACTGCAAGTGGCTAGTGATACCATCAGGTTGATAGCCACTCTCCTATGCACTGGTTCTGTCCTGGATTGTGGCAGAATGGAACTGATAAAGGTACTGTTTCTTGGGAGTAGAAGAAAGAACACAAGAGACTGACCAAATTAATTTGCTACAGAAGAAGAGAGGGAAATAGGAGGAGTTTAGCAGAGATAGTGGGGGAGGGAAGAATAAAGAGTAGATTAAAAACTGGAGAGGTGGCAGGAGTAAAAAAAGGAATGAGGGGGGAGGCAGAAGGAGCAGAAGAGCAGAGAGACTAAGAGGAGAAATTGGGGCAGGGAGCAGGACTGTGCGTGCACACGCAAGACAAAAATATAGTAAAGGGGATGGACCTCGGAGGAAAGGAAACATGTAAGTGTAAATACTGTTCTTCTTCGAGTGATTGCTCATGTCAATTCCAACTCAGGTGTGCGCGCGCCGCGTGCACGGTTCACCGGAAGTTTTTCCCCTAGCACATCCGCAGGGCCGGCTCTCGCCACCAGAGGGCGCCCCACCGCCCCTGTATAAATAACCCTGCTGGCCCTGCTTCCCTCCAGTTCCTTCTTACCGCCTTGACGGTCACTGGATCAGCTCGCTCGCTCTTGTAGCCAGCATTGTTTCCCTTAGTTAGTTAGTGTAGTTTAGTTCTTAGTATAGAGAGTTAGGTTATCGGCGCGGGCCAAGGGGCCCGAACCGGGGCATGCCTGGCTTTAAAGCCTGCCTTGCATGCAGTAAGTTTATGCCCAAGGACGACCCGCACTCCTCGTGCTTGAGGTGCCTGGGCGAGTCCCATTTGAGGGACAAGTGCAGGATTTGTAAGAGCTTCAAGTCCCGCACGCAGAAGGAGAGGGAGCAAAGGCTTAAGCTCCTGATGATGGAGGAAGCCCTCCGTCCGGCGGAGGCCGGGGAATCCAGCTCCGGTAGGGCGGAACGTAAGGACTCTGAGAAAGAGCCACGGCACCGCCACCCTGCGGCACCGCAGGCCCCGACGGCGGGGCACCGCCGGCACCGCTCGCGTTCCCCGGTACCGGGAAAGAAGAAGAAGGGGGAAGGGGACGCCTCACCGCCCCGCAAGCAGCCCAAGGCGGGGTCTAAAGTGCGGCCCGAGGCGGGGCACTCGACCCAGGCGGCCCGCACGGCGGCACCGTCGACTCCGGCACCGGTGCAAGGGCCGTCGAGTCCGGTGTCTGAGCCATCCCCGACGCGGGATATATTGGAGGAGGACCTCCAGCTTCCCTCCACGCCGGAGACATTCGAGGCGGCCAGGGAGCTTATCGAGGACACGGTACCGCAGACCCACGGTGAGGTGCGGGCACCGTTGCCGTCTCCAAGATCATCCGTCTCCTCGAGGGGGAAACCGACGCCGCTGATCCCCCCGTCCCGGCACCGCTCACCTGCATGGCACCGCTCTCCGGCACCGTCGGCACCGTCGGCACCGGCACCGGCACCGGCACCGGCACCGTCAGCCTCGGCACCGGCTCCGGCAAAGCAAGGCGCCTGGTCGCCGGGGGATACCCGTGCGCGACCCGGCAGTTCTCCGCCGCGCCGCACCCCGGTACCGCCTATGGTTGTGGCAGCAGCAGGGGCTCCACCATACCGCTCCCCACGGCACCGCAAGCTGTCAGGAGTGAGCGGAAAGCGCACCGTGCCGGACAAGCCAAGGCACCGCTCTCCGGCACCGCCAGGCTCCGCTCCGCCATGGTCCCCGCAGAGCCACTTCTCCTCTGGATCCGAGGAAGGCTCGGAGACTTTTCAGGCCAGCAAGAGGGAAGGGCGGGGCCCCGCCCAGCAGTGGCCCCAGTGGCAAATGCCCCCTCAATGGCCCTTCTGGACCCCATGGGCGTACCACCAGTCCCAGGGTTCATGGGCAGGCCGCTCATCCTCGAGGGGCACCCGGGCACGGCCCTCGCAGTCGATGAGTGCTCCCCGGGATCCAGGCTCTGATGAAGAGTCAGTAGGGGCGCGGAGCCAAGTAACAGAAGGGGCCACGGGCTCGGTAACAGCAACGCGCCAGTCCCCTGGAGAGGCTCAAGGGGAATCCTCCTCATCCCCACCGGACGAGGCAGTTGCGGGCGCCGCTCCGGCTTCGCGTCCCGATGACAGCAGGATCCACCAGGAGCTACTAAGAAGGGTGGCGAGGAATATGGGCCTGCAAGCGGAGGAGGTAACAGAGGAGGAGGACCCGATGGTGGACATTCTTGCCTCCGAAGGGCCCACCAGAGTGGCCTTACCCCTAATAAAAACAATAAGGGATACCACAAAGACCCTTTGGCAAACACCCGCCTCGATCCCACCCACCGCTAAGAGGGTTGAGCGGAAGTACTTTGTGCCTGCCAAGGGCTACGAGCACTTCTACACGCACCCGCCCCCGGGCTCGTTGGTGGTTGCGGCAGCAAACGAAAGGGAGCGGCAGGGGCACCAGGGGCCCTCCCCAAAATCAAGGGACACCAAAAAGTTAGACTTGTTTGGGAGAAAGGTCTACTCGACGGGGGGCCTACAGCTAAGGATAGCAAACCAGCAGGCTATCCTTAGCCGGTATACCTTTAACTCGTGGGCTGCCCTAGAGAAGCTCTCAACAACAGTCCCTCAGGATTCGAGGGATGCCCTGTCGGCGATGACGAAGGAGGGCAAAGTGGTCTCCAAAGCCCTCCTGCAGTCAGCTTTAGACGCGGCAGACGCCGCTACCAGAACCATGGCGTCAGGGGTCACCATGCGTCGGAGCGCATGGCTCCAGGCATCGGGCCTACCGCAGGAGGTGCAGATGACGATCCAGGACCTTCCCTTCGAGGGGCAGGACCTATTTTCATCTCAAACCGACGCCAAGTTACAGACCCTAAAGGATTCACGGGCCATGTTAAAATCCTTAGGACTGCATACCCCGGCCCCGCAGAGAAGGCCGTTCCGCCCTCAACCCCCGCAGAGACCCTTTCAGCCCAGGGGCGATATGACCAGGCGCGGAAACCGCAGCAACCGCCGCTCCGGTCAGAGGCAGGACAATTCCAGGAACCGCTCGCGGAATCAGCAAGGTCCTAGGAAGAACTTTTGAGGGTACGCCAGAGGACGGCGTAACAATAAAAAGACGGATCCACCCCCTTTCACAACCATTCGGCGACAGATTAGCCCGGTTTTACCGTGCATGGTCCCGCATTACATCGGACCAGTGGGTGTTGCGCACGGTCAAACATGGTTACTCGCTCCAATTTTCGGCTATGCCGCCATCCCGCCCTCCCCTCCCTTCCCGGCCCCCCTTCGGGGACCCCTCTCACGAACACCTCCTCAACGCAGAGGTGGAGCGCCTTCTGGCTCTGGGCGCGATAGAGGAGGTTCCAAGAGACAGGAGGAGGAAGGGGTTTTACTCCCGTTATTTCCTAATCCCCAAACCGAAAGGAGGGATGCGCCCTATTCTAGATCTTCGAGGCCTGAACAAGTTCCTCAAGAAGAGGAAATTCCGAATGACCTCGCTAGCCTCCATCATCCCATCCCTGGATCCGGGAGATTGGTACGCCGCCCTCGATTTACAGGATGCGTACTTCCATATCACGATCCTGCCTCGACACAGACGGTTCCTCCGTTTTCAGGTGGGGCACCGCCATTTTCAATTTGCGGTCCTACCCTTCGGGCTAGCAGCAGCGCCCAGGGTATTTACAAAATGCCTAGCGGTGGTAGCAGCCCACCTGAGGAAGCACGACATCCGAGTGTTCCCGTACCTGGACGACTGGCTCTTGAGGGGCCGCTCCCCACAGGAAACCGAGTCGCACCTCGAGATGGTCCAAGTAACGTTCGGCAGCCTGGGCCTCATGATCAACGAGGAAAAATCCAACCTGATCCCGTCCCAGCGCATAGAATTCATAGGGGCGCTGCTGGACTCGGAGAAGGCGAGGGCCTTCTTGCCACAGTCTCGATTCCTCAAAATACGGGAGCTAGTCCGGGACCTATTCGACTGCCCTCTGACCTCGGTCAGGGCTTGCTTGAGGCTTCTAGGCCACATGGCCTCGTGCACTTATGTGGTGAGGTATGCCCGCCTCCGGATGAGGCCGTTCCAAGCTTGGCTGGCTCAGGTATACCGCCCGGCCAGGGATTCCCTAGATACCATAGTGTGTGTTCCCCGACATGTCCAAGACACTCTGCCCTGGTGGTGCAATCGGGACAACGCTTGCGAGGGCCTCCCCTTCCAGGAACCTACCCCATCGGTGACCCTGGTGACGGACGCCTCGGACTTGGGGTGGGGGGCGCACCTGGACACACTCGAGACCCAAGGGAGGTGGGGCCAGTCGGAGGTCCAGCTGCACATCAACTTGAAAGAGTTGAGAGCGATACGCCTGGCCTGCCAGGCATTTCAGAACGAGCTAAAGGGCAGAGCGGTGATGGTACAAACGGACAACACCACCGCCATGTATTATGTGAACAGGCAGGGCGGGGCCCGCTCCTCACCTCTATGCGAGGAAGCCATCGATTTGTGGAACTTCTGTATAAGGCACTCAATTCATTTGGTGGCAGCGTACTTACCGGGCCGCCACAACTCGATTGCGGACGGCCTCAGCCGGCGGTTTGCGACGCACGAGTGGTCGCTGCGGGACGATGTGACAGCGGACATCTTCCGCAGGTGGGGAGTTCCCCAAATAGACCTCTTTGCGACAGCAGTCAACAGGAAGTGCGAGATTTTCTGCTCTTTCAGAAACCGCGACCCCGGATCGCGAGCAGATGCATTTGCAATCAGCTGGTCGTACCATCTGCACTACGCCTTCCCGCCAACGCCCCTCATCCACAAGGTGCTACTCAAGGTGAAACAGGACAGGGCGAAGGTCATCCTTATAGCACCGGAATGGCCCCGCCAACACTGGTTCTCGATGATGAGGGACATGTCGTTGGTGCCCCCCATTCCCCTGCCCCTCTTCCCGGACTTGCTATCGCAGAACCAGGGAGCCTTGAGACACCCCAACCCCAAGGTGCTACATCTCAAGGCGTGGCTGCTCAATGGCTGAATAAGGATGAGCGCCAATGCTCAGAGCAGGTGCAAGAGATCTTACTAAGTAGCAGAAAGCCCTCAACACGGCTCACGTATCAGGCTAAGTGGAAGAGATTCACAGAATGGGCTAAAGTCAATGAAGTGCAGGCAGCCTCGGCATCCATCCCAACGGTACTGGATTACCTCCTGATCCTGAGGCGATCGGGTCTGGCTAGCTCCACGATTAAAGTACATTTAGCCGCCATCTCGGCCTTCCAGGAAAGAGATCCTAAGGAGCCGCTCTTTTCGGACCCAATGGTGAAGCGGTTTCTGAAGGGCCTGGATAGAGCCTTCCCGTGCACCAGGCCCCTGTGGCCCAGTGGGACTTGAACCTGGTCCTTTCCAGATTGTCGGGAGCCCCGTTCGAGCCCATGGCGTCCTGCTCCCTACTCTGTCTCTCCTGGAAGACGGCTTTCCTAGTGGCAATCACGTCGGCCAGAAGAGTGTCCGAGCTGCGTGCCTTAACATCGGAGCCGCCTTACACACTCTTCTTTAAGGACAAGGTGCAGCTACGACCGCACCCGGCCTTTTTGCCAAAAGTAGTGTCCCCCTTCCATACCTCACAGGACATTTTTCTTCCGGTGTTCTATCCTAAGCCGCACGCATCAGAGAGAGAGAGGCGCTTGCATACCCTGGACGTGAGGAGGGCACTTGCCTTCTATATAGACAGAACAAAGCCGTTCAGGAAGTCATCTCAGCTCTTTGTATCGGTGGCAGAGAGAATGAAAGGGGAACCGATATCCGCCCAGTGCCTCTCGTCCTGGATAACGGCGTGTATTAGACAGTGCTACCAGATGGCGGAGGTGCTGCCCCCAAGGCTGACGGCCCACTCCACGCGTGCGCAGGCGTCCTCGGCAGCCTTCCTAGCGCAAGTACCTATCCTGGACATTTGCAGGGCAGCAACGTGGTCCTCTGTTCACACCTTTTCTGCCCATTATGCGCTCACCCAGCAAGCAAGGGAGGACGCGGCGGTCGGCAGAGCGGTTCTGCAGTCGGCCAAGTTATAGAATTCCTCCCTCCTCCAAGGTAAGGCTTGGGAATCACCTGAGTTGGAATTGACATGAGCAATCACTCGAAGAAGAAGAAACGGTTACTTACCTGTAACTGGTGTTCTTCGAGATGTGTTGCTCATGTACATTCCAACACCCACCCTCCTCCCCTCAGGGGAATTCCGCTAGAAGGAACTGGAGGGAAGCAGGGCCAGCAGGGTTATTTATACAGGGGCGGTGGGGCGCCCTCTGGTGGCGAGAGCCGGCCCTGCGGATGTGCTAGGGGAAAAACTTCCGGTGAACCGTGCACGCGGCGCGCGCACACCTGAGTTGGAATGTACATGAGCAACACATCTCGAAGAACACCAGTTACAGGTAAGTAACCGTTTCTTTTTCCCTACTCTGCCTTTTACTAGGGCACTTGTAGAGTTTTATGCTGAGAGGGGAGGGGTATTACTTTAAGTGAAGAGTGGGAAAGGGAGACATGGACTTGCTTTTTGCTTTTTTCCACAGCTGCCAGGGTCCTTCTCTGCACACACTCCCAATGCCAATCGGAAGTATTCAATGAACGCCAGTCCTACCACACCATCTACAAAACATGTTCCTGTTTCTCACTCTGGAATTATGGCTACCCTAATAAGACAATATTGCTTTTTATTCTCCTGTTCTTGTCCTAACTCTGCTAGTCATGCAGAAAGTACCTGCTGTTAGGTTAATGAGCACCATCACGATCTATACGGAAACCCGAAATGCTAGAACAAAAGGTGGCCAAATAACATTAACTCTTGTTTGGAAGTGGCAGTACAGATGAGATTCCACAGAGAAATGATAATCATATATCATCTCTATATAGCTGTATGACCACCTGAGAATGCCTTAAAAGACAGAAATGTGATCACAATTCTGATTCTTCAGATACCTGCAGGTAACCACCACCCTAATTATTAGTTCGCATTTTCCAGCCTATAATAGTCACAGCACGTCCGGTTATTTGGTGAGAGGAGGCATGGAAATCCAAAGAGGATGGGAAATGCCCCACACAGAACAACTCACCACTGACAGCAAAAGAGGCAGATGAGAAGTTGCCCTTCGCTAGCATCAAACACTCAATATAAAACCAAACTAGGGGGACAGTGATGATCCTGTACATAGTAAAGAGGGTCTCAAAATGCCATTATACAGGAATGACTGTTTAATAGCAAACAGAAATGCTACACAACAATTTGGCATAGAAAAATAAAAATGACCTTTTCCGAATGAAACTGCAGGAAGCCGTATGTTAGCAAAATCCAATTATTCACACTGGAATTGGGCCAGGATATTGGGGTTCACAATCACAACAAGATCATCATAGGACTCTTAGTGGGCAAGCTTTCCATTTCTACATTTCCTCCAAAAGACAGCATCCTGAGATGTATCATGCCCCCCTAGAATCAATGTGGGCCACTGATTTAGAGAGAAAGATGCCAGCTACTGAACAGCCAGTACCATTTCCAGTAGCATCTAGGGACGCACTAGTACTCCCAGACCCTACTTTGCTTTTGAGCCACGACAGGATCACAGAACAAGGCAGTATGGCCACAGTCCAATGAAATTCATGGGCCTGATTTCTGACATTCAGCCTCCTTTTAGCACATTCAAATAACTGAGTGTAGTGAACGGTGGGTAGAAATGGAGGCGTGCAGACATCTAACAAATCTGTTACACAAATGTCATGGCTACATGTCACTGCACTCACCAAACAGTAGCTGCAAGTATCTGTGGGAACAAAAAGGGAGTCTTGATAAATGCCCTTTTAAAAATCAGGTCCACTGTATGGAGAACCTGTCAGCAATACAGATGTAGTCACACAGTGAATGCAAAGAAATCAGAAGAGACCCACAGTAGAGAGCTTTACAGCCATGGTATGATGTTAATGACTGATGACATATTTTTAAAATTATTAAAAAGTTTTGAGATCGAATTAGATGCTTTTCATCTATGGAATCCTTCATTCAAACTAGGCTATGGTTATCTGTGTAATGATATATGATAGGCTCATCCCACTCATCACTGAATGTTTGTACACAAAACAACCATAAATACAGTAATTTAGCCTGAAGGAGTTCAGACACTGAATGATTGAATGAAGTTTTATGGGGCATCTTCAGACATGATTATGGAAGTTTGCATAGCATCTCTCTATACCACAGCTAATCATATCAGTCTGCAACTTCCACTAAAGTTTCCTTAGTTCATATAAGCATTTTATAAAATAATGGAACAAAATATAATCAGCACTCTCCAAGAATTAAGAAAGATCGAAGCTAAGTCTTTGCCAACATGCTGTGTTTATAGATATCACGTCATTATATGGCTATGGAAAGGGTTCTTTTTAAGGTGACGTTTCTTATGAGCATGTAAGTTGTTGCGACCCCTCTGTGTCATCTGAATAAGTGTGTGTATATATCTGTGCAAACGTATTTCTAGTATTGTCTCTTTTTTTAACAGTTCATAGTAGTACACCTACTATTTGTATATGTGAATTCCTTAATGACTTGAAAATCAAACAGGAATCCAACAGGAAAAAAATGGAATATGGACAAATTGCTAAGGAGGAGTACAAAAGAATAGCACGAGCATGTAGGGGCAAAATCAGAAAGGCTAAGGCACCAAATGAGTTACACCTTGCAACGGACATAAAAAGTAACCAGAAGAGGCGCTCTAAATACATTAGGAGCAAGAGAAAGAGGAATGAAAAAGCCTAGGTCCTCTGCTTAACAGGAAAGAAGCACTAACAATGGATGACATCAAGAAGGCTGATGTGTTTAATGCCTATTTTCGCTTGACTCTTCAGAAAAAAGGTAAACTGTGACCAGATACTTAACATAATAATTAATGAGGGAAATAATTTCAGCTAAAATAGGGAAAGACCAGGCCAAAGACTATATCGTTATGTTAGATGTATTCAAATCAACAGGATATGATGAAATTCACTCTAGAGGTAACTACGTAAGGAACTAGATGAAGCCACTTTGAAACTGTTAGCAATTATTTTCAAGAGCTCATGGAGGACTAGTGAGGTCCCAGAAGGCTCAAGAAAGGCAAACATAGTACCTAGCTTTAAAAAAAGAGGACTGAAGAGGCCCTGGGGAGTTATTGAACGGTCAGCCTAACTTCAATATCTGGAAAGATATTGCAACAAATTTAAACAATTTGTAAACTTCTAGAGGATAATAGGGTTACAAGTAGGAGACAACATAGAGTTCTTAAGAATAAATCATGCCAAATCAAGTTAATTTCCTTCTTTAGCAGGATTACTGGTGCCTACTGGATGGGGGAAGCTGTAAACATGATATATATATATATATATATATATCTTGTTTTTAGTAAGGTCACTCGTATGGGCCAAAATTAATAATTGCTTTACAACAAAATGTCAGACAAGATCTGAGTAACACACAGAGGATATAGGAAAAATAATGGCCATAAGACTTTTGTGGGCTGGTCATATTAATTAGTAGTAAATTAGCCTTTCAAAAGCACTAGAACAGAAGCAGCTAGTAGTAACTATCTCAGGCTTCAATGACATGGGTCTTTCTTAGAATATAAGAAAAGACAATGTATCTATTCTTAGAATATAAGAAAAGACAAATGTGATCTGCCAAATGATTATGAACCTGCTCTTGTTTCAGGAGAACACACTGATTTTTTTTTAATTAGCTATTTCCAAATAATTATATTTCTGAGCTAATTATCTTTACATTTTTCTAAGTTCAGCATAGGTATATTTTTGAGTGTTTTAATTTTTAGAAAATTTTAGAACCTTATGTAAATATAAAAACAATTTTATCAGATTTTTTTTAAAAGTTGGTTTCCTTGAAAAATAGGCAAAATTTTCTCCCTCCAAGGCCTCTTAATCCCAATGATGAATGTCCATCACATTTCTCCACACAACAGTTTTCATCATGGGAAAGATCACTTTTTTTTTCCTGTCTATATTTAATTAAAACCTACTCTAAAGTGTTTGATGGGAATTTTATTGGTTCTAAGCTATTACCAATTAAATGGTTATAGGCCTTATTTTCTTTTATACTAAGGCTTCTTTACACTGCCTTGGGTGAGTTATGCAATGCTGTCCCTTTACACAGCTGGGTGGTGTAAAGGGGCCTTAGACTAAATGAGAATCTGGTTCCTATACGTTGTGAGCAGCTACAGATGTGTAATATGCAAAACCATTTTAGTGAGGTTCTCTGTATGTTTCAAATAGCAGGCAGGTATTGCTGCCAGCCTTGAACAAAGGTGCCTGCAAGACACGATAAAGAGACTTTTTCACTTTAATTCTTATCTTAGGCTGCCATCTAGTGAAACATATACTAGTTACGGACGCTGTGCATTTGGCTCACGCTGAGTTTATTTTTTCAGTATTTTCTACTACATGCTTTTAAAAAATCACAAGTCAGACCCTGGAAATAATCATATTGGCTTTAAAATCTAGCAATTATTTTTTGAAATGCACACTTTGGCGTCTTATTATTTGCCTTAATTCTTTTCCTTTGGATGGCACAAAAGTCATGCATTTAAACTTTTCTTCAGAACTGTGAAGACTAGTAAGTTACTTTTTCTTTTGAATGAAAGTTTATTCTGATGCATTCGCAACTCCAGGACTTGGGGTTTTGAGACCCCAATCAAATTGTAACTATCACAATAAAATCAGAAGAGACAGCAACACTGGTTTTTTAACCACATGTGTTTAATATTCTGTGCTTTAAAGGCAAAATGAGAACCTGAAACCAAATGGATAAGAAATACTAACAGGATTTTAGGCTCAAAGGCAAAGCCCGGCATGTTACACATGAAGTTAAACAAAAGGGCTGCATTCTGTGTAACAATAATCATCATCAAACACAGGGGCCTAAAGTTAGACACCTAAATTCATAATACACGCATACCCATACACGAAAAAAGCTTTGTTGTGATGCAAATAGAGTTGCTACACATTTAACATATCTGACAAACCCAGAAAAACAAAGAAATGAGAAATTAGGTCAATTAACAGCACATAACCTCTATCCCGCCATCCATCTTCCCATTATCATAACTACCATATGCCAATGACCATGCAACACATGGTTAACAGTGTATTCAACTACAAACATCCCTTTACCAAGTTATTTTAATCATAGGAATTACTGTACTGGATCAGACTCAAATAGCCTGCCTGTGACAATGACCAGTAGCAGATGCTTTAGAGAAGGTATAAGAACTTAACAGTAGGCAGATATGCTTTAATTGTACTGTAGTTACGTCCATGCTGTTTCACTTGGATTTTTTTCTGTCCACATTTTATCTACTTTTCATTTCCATAATCCCACTTGCACTTCTTTTTCTATAAAAGCATTCTTTTTATATTTTATATTTCTTTTCTTGTTCTTCCTCACATTTATTTGATTAAATTTTCAGTTCCTACTTATCAGAATTGTTTTGGTTGGGACACACATATTTACATAACATTGCTGCCACACATATACACTAGCTCTAAAGGAAAATTGGGGGATGAAGACATGGAACTGCTGGAAGAGACTGGCTTCCCCAGGCACTAGTTTAGCCTGGATCATTGGATTTACAACACCAGCATAACCAACACTGATTTCACTATTAATCCCCTAAGTGCTTCAGGAAATGCAGCACAAATCTAATGAAGGAGCACTCATATGGCTCTAAAGACCTATAGTGCTTATCCTGATATTCCCATTTCATGAAAATTGACCTTTTCTTAATAGCAGTAATAATTCAAACAGTTAAATCGCTTTTTAAAAGAGAGATCTGCTTACTGGAGTGATGGTGCTGAATGCTGGGAAAATATTTAGGCTGGTGCATTTAAATCTGTAGAGATCTAAATTCACCACCAGCCTATTTCTTGCTTCCATTGCTTGCTCATAAACTTAACAACTGCATTCTCTGTTGTCAGGTACCTAGGTAGTGCTTTGCAGCTCTGCAATAGCACTAAACAGAGGAGTCATCTTTCTTATAACTGTGTGCAGTTCTTCTCCCCCATGTTTAAGAAAGAGGAATTCAAACTGAAACAAATGCAGAGAAGGGCTACAAGGTTGAACCACGGACTGGAGAACCTGCTTTATGAGAGGAGGCTTAAAGAACTTGGGTTGTTTAGCTCAGCGGTTCCCAACCTTCCCCTTTGTGAGGACCACTACATCATCATCCAATGCTTTTGTGGACCACCACATAAGCAAGCCAGGAGTCAAACATATATCAAGGGGTATTAAAAATACAGCTATTACACAAGGATGTTTGTGAAGCAAATTACATTGCAAATAATGTAACATCAAATATGATACATAAGAGTTACATGGAATTATAGTATTA
This sequence comes from Pelusios castaneus, assembly GCA_007922175.1. Lineage (NCBI taxonomy): Eukaryota > Metazoa > Chordata > Testudines > Pelomedusidae > Pelusios > Pelusios castaneus. The sequence goes on from ML685783.1 coordinate 11,771,407, forward strand.
TTACATTATCTCCTCCACCCCACCACAGCAGACCACAGGTTGGGAAGCACTGGTTTAGCCTAACTAAAAGAAGGTTGAGGAGAGATTTGATTGCTATCTGTAAAAACATCAGAGGGATAAATACCAAGGAGGGAGAAGAATTATTTGAGTACAATTTGCGGACAAAAGAACAAATGTATATAAACTGTCCAACAGGAAAGTTAGACTGGAAATTAGATACAGGTTTCTAACCATTAGAGGAGTAAAGTTCAAAATAGCCTTTCAAAGGAAACTGTGGAGGCAAAAAAACCTAACTGGCTTCAAAACTGAGCTTGATAAATTTATGGCAAGAACGTATGATGGGACAGGCTAGTTTAGCAAATCGACCAATTTTTGACTACTGGTGGTGGATATGCCAGTGGCCTGAGAAGGAACATTAGATGGGGTAGGTTCTGCGTTATTACAGAGATTTCTTTCTTGCATGTCTGCCAGGTAAGAATTAAGCACATGCTCAGGGTTTATGTGATTGCCATTTATTTGGGAGTTAGGAAAGAATTTCTCCCCAGAGCAGATTGGCATGGGGCTGGAGGGTTTTTTTCACCTTCCCTGTAGGATAGGGCATGGCTCACTTGCTAGTGAATTCTCTATCCTTTGACTTGAGGACTTTAATAACTCAGTCATGGGTTAGAGGTTTATCACAGGCCTGGGCAGGAGGATCTGTGACCTGCATTGTGCAGGATGTCAGATTTAGAAGATCTTGGTCCCTTCTGACCTACACGTCCCAGCCCATAACTATCCCTCAGTGATCTGCTCCCCCAAACACCAACCCCTGCACCCTGAGCTTCAACAGTCTTTGCTTTGCAAAGCAAAACTTCTGGGACTCGGCACTGTCAGCTGCAGGGGGTACATGGCGGTATGAGGACTCGGGCTGCGTGCGGCGGCTGGCGCAAAGGGGGAGCTGCCAGCACAGGGTGGCAGTAGTAGCGATGAAGGGGAGGAAAGGTGATGCGGCTGCGCGAGCGGTATTGAGGCAACTGGACCGACCACGTTAGCCGCACCCCCACCTCATCCGTGTGGTGGAGCCGGCGGCGCATGCGCTTATCTTTTATTGACAGAAAGGACAACGCCGCAGGGGCGTTTCAGGCTGACTTCGCCTCGCGGATATAGGTGCGCACGCGCACCCTTCGTTTAACCTCGGAGCTCCTCCCCTTTCGTGTTCAAGCTGATACGCGTGCGCTGTCCTTTCGGAGGCTGGCTGTGACGCGCGGCGGGCAGTCTCCGTCAGTCGCAGCGTCCTGACGTCATCGGTGGTAGCCGGAAGCGCGCTCCCTGTTGTTTCCAAGATGGAGGGTATGTGCTTGGTGGGCTGTGCCACTGAGCGGTTTCTCCAGCCTCGCTGGGCGCGATCCATTCTCGCTCGCCCCGCCCGAGGCTTCCCCTGCTGGGCTGGGGTCGGGTCACCACCCTCACGTTTGCCCGAGCCCGGCGGCCTGCTGAGTGTCGCGCGCCACTTCTCTCTCCGCTCCTCAGTGCGTGGCTGCGGCCCGGGCTCGGCGGTGGGCCTCCCCGGTTGCTGGCCGGCCCGCCGTGCCTGTTGTGTAGCCCTTGGCCGCCGAGTTCTCTACAGGCCTCGGCCGGCAGCCGGTCTCAATCCGGTCACACCTCGCAGTTCAACCCCCTGTATGTACGGGTGCCACGGGCCCCTCTGCTTGTGCAGGCTTGTACAGTGAGCTGGGGAGTTACAGCCTGGGAGGCGGCGGGGCCTCTCCTCTTCCTCAAAAGCATCAGCGTCGCCTCCCAGTTGGGGAACTAGGTTGAACTAGCTCGGCCAGTGGGAAAAGCCGATGCCCCGATAACACGGACTGTTACCATGCTAATGCACCGTGTTAATAAGATGTTAATGTGTTCCAGGTGTGATTTACAGTAAGCTACCACCACAAGCAGCTCAACTCTTGGACCTTCAGGTATCAGCTATTTTCACTGCTGTCTAATAATAGGGCATGAGCAGGGCTAGTAATAGGGTCCTATACATACAGAGTCTTCATTTCCTTTGTAGCTAGTAATGTGAATTCACAGACAATGCTGGCTGGTTCTTAGTCAAACGGTCCATTTTATCAAAAGTTTTGTTGTTCGCAATCATTTTAAACTCATACAGAGAGGTTCATCGAGATAACGTTAGAATTGAATTCCAGTCTTGGCATTTTGGCCAAAGTCATTCAGCACTAAATATTTTTCCACTTTGGCTTAGCAAAAGTCAGTTCTATCATTTTAGAGCTGTGAGCCTTTTTAAAAACACAGATTCAGAAATCTGACCGCATGTGACTGAAGGGCAACATCAAGATGGTATTCAGAATTTTTAAAACTATTTTCCTGAAGTTTATTGTGACAACTTGGTGGAAATCAGAAGCTAAAACACTTAATTCTCAGTGCTCCAATTTGATCTATACAGGCAGGACCCTGCACCTATGTGGAGCCCTATTGGAGGAAGTGGATTTCAACACAGGTGTAGGGCCCTACTTTTTTTCCACCGATACTGTATGTGAAGGTGGGGTCCTGAATAATTTTGCCTGAATGGTTTGAATGTCACTTTTTTTCAGTTACCTGTTCTCAAAAGTCAAATTTGGAGAGCATCTTAAACTTAATCTATTAATAAATATATCATGTAGAGATGTTGACCTAACTGACTTGTCTTTTTTCATAACAATAGCTAGTATTCTCATGGAAACTTCCAAGCAGATGTAATTTGAAACTGCTGAAATAAATGGTTTCTATTTGAAACAGATTCTTAAAAATCTATGGATACTTCAGGAAAGAAACTTCGACAACACTCTCCCTACACAAGTTGCTGTCTTGCCTGTATTTTTCTTTTTACAGTTGTTAGGACTCTTGTATGAGAATTTTGGCTGTTATGAGTGAGTTTATGGTACTGGATAGCTCAGAATTTTTAATGACATATGAACACTTTTGCCTTTAAGCAATCTGTTTAAAGTCAGTAACAAATGAAGTCAAATTTGTCTGATTACTGATAGATGACTAACTTGAACTGAGTTTAACTTCCCTTTTTGAAGTCCTATGTTGTACACAAAGCCTCTCTGCAATAAATTTTGTCTCATAGCTGATGTCTAATGACTAGACTTCCATGTCACAAAAAAAAGTTACCTTTCAGCTGCCTCAGATAAGAGGATGATTTAATGGTTATGAAAGCTAATCTACTATCCCACCTCTAGTGTTGGTACCCCCAGTTAAAGATTTTGAGGCATTTGAGAATGTTAATGTGGAAATGTTTCATGGAAATATGACTTCAGCATCTAGAATAGTGTCAGTTTTCCATAGCATGTATTTAATTACATCAAGGGTACCAATCACTGATGAGACTACTAATCAGTGATATTCTACAACTTTTATTTTGAAGCCTCAAGCATCGAAGGAGGCTGAAGCTTTTGTAAATGCCTTTCTGAAGCGTAGTATGCCACGACTGAAAGATGAAGAAATCCAGGACAAGTTAACCCGAAAAGCTGTAGTTCTTGAGCATTGTTCTAAAAGCAGGAAAAAAGAAAAAAGGAAGAAAACAAAAGGATTTTCTGCCAAGCAGCGGAGAAAAATGCATCTCTTTGAAATTAAACCAGAACAGCAAAAGTAAGAATTTAAAAAGCTTTCTTTTTGTAAGTTGACAGTAAAAGTTGAAAGCTTATTGAACATAGTGTACGTGCAACAGTACATGTGCATTGGGGCTAACAGTAATTTAGTTCTCAATATGCTCTTCAGTTAAGTCACTTCTTTGCTGCTCATGGCATTTGGCCAAGTGAAACAGTGCTATTGCTGGCACTGGGTACGTGGGGCACAAGCCCTGAGTCCGGCATGGACCGGGGCTGGGCCACCAGCGGTGGCGGAATCTGGGGTTGGCCCTGACCCCAGCCAGGAATCCAGGGCTGGACTGCTGGCCAGCGGTGGCAGGAGCCCAGTGTGGGCCCTGGCAGGGATTCGGGGCCAGATTGGGCCCGGGGACGGACTGGCGCAGCAGGGGGTGGGGCCCAGACCCTGAACCTATTTGGGGGGCAGTGACACCCCTGATGTGAAGGCAGTTCTTTATTAATATTTTACAGGTGTCTATCCTATATTTTGAAAATCATTATTGCTGCCTCCTTTTTATTTTTGTAAACCTAAATATAGTAAGATTATCAAATTTTTACATGGAGTCACAGGTCTCTAGTTTAAAAGATTAGAGTGAGAATGACCAGATTTAGTATCTCACAGCACAAACACATTAAATGCTTTTATTAAAATGCATTCTCTTTTCAGTTATAGTTGGGAAATGAAGTAAACAGGGAATACAAGAGTAGGAGTTTCTAAGTACGTAAAATGCAACAGCCTCTGTGAGGTATATTAGAAACCTCTTTTGGGAGAGTAAGTAATCTTACAGTTTAGAATGTTATATTGCATAGCTAATGATTTCACGGGAATAAATTATGTAGCGACTCAATGAAACAAGTTTCAACTTTGTTTGTAAATTATAGATTGATTAGTAGTTATGCTGTCGTATTGTATCTTACAGACTTTGAAAAATAGTTATTATATAATCTTTCTTGTCTCTTGCTGACTATTATAGATATGAATTGTTTCTACCATTACATGAGCTCTGGAAACAATACATTCGGGATCTTTGTAATGGACTAAGACCAGATGCGTAAGTGAAGTTTATTTAAAAGCATGTAGGGTCTAGATCAATCTTTCAAAGACTATTCTAGTGTTGCAATAAGTATAAACAGGACTTCATAGAATGTTTTTAAACAAACATATACTGACTTTAACACCCCAGACTATTATTTATTGTAAATATAGGGTTTTTAATTTTTTTTAAGACAACCGCAGATGGTTCAGACCAAATTGCTAAAAGCCGATCTCCATGGAGCTATTGTTACAGGTATCACTTCTTCCTTTCCTTTTTTGAAGGTTTCTTTCAAAGAGCTATGGGGCACTAGCCACTCGACACTTTGTTTCCAAACCCACCTGTTCCTTTCCCTTAAGTTCTGCGGCAAACACCTGTAATTGCTATTTCTTATGGTATTTAGTGCTTGTGTGAACTCTTTGGGGGGTCACATATTGAGGCCTTATTATTTTTATTATTAGATCTATTCCCTTCCCCAGATTCACCCACTGTACTTTATGTATTTGTGGAAACCTTTCTTTTTTAGAATTTGTTGTTAATATGCGCGGTCACCACTGTTCATGTGATTGCTTCTAGTATCAATATGACTTCATACTAGAATTGGATATATCCATTGTGAATTAAAGCAAGTTACCTTTTAAAATTATGAAGCTAAAACATAGATTAGTAATCAAATCATTTTCATTTGCAAATTCTTCCACCATTAACATCTGTCTGTTTTGTTTCAGTCACTAAATCAAAATGTCCCTCTTATGTTGGGATTACGGGAATTATTCTACAGGAAATGAAGCATATTTTCAAAATTATCACAAAAGAAGATAAATTAAAGGGTATGTAGTACGAGTTTTCTATACCTTTCACCTTTTGAGTAGTCAGAAATATTACTTATGCACATTATTCATCTGATGCTTTGTATGTATGCCCAAGTGGCAATGTAGGCTGCACAGTACTTATTAATCAAAATCATTCAGCGATGTTCTTATCAAACAGAACTGTCACCAGAGCAGAACAGATTGGGGCTTCATAGAAAATAGGAAAAATAGCAAATTGCTCATGCTGTTCTGATTGACACACTAGGTAGGAATTATTGGAATTATTGAAGAAGAAAGGCCTTTTAAGACTGTCATGCCAAAGTACCAAAAACTTGAAGGATAGATATTTACACTATTGATAAGGTTTTTCTCTTCAACTTTTCTTGCAGTTATTCCCAAACTTAACAATGTATTTAGCCTGGAAGTTGATGGCTTTATTTCCCACATCTATGGTAGCAAGTTCCAGCTTCGAGCAAGTGAGCGTTCTGCAAAGAAATTCAAAGCAAAAGGAACTATTGACCTATGACTTTAAGGAAATTCAGAAGCACTCTAAGAAGTCACTGCTTTTTTGGTTCGAAATCATGGACAGAGGTTGGGGCTTCGTACATGAACTGAAAATCAAGTTAAAAACAGTAACATAAAAAATTCTACGTTTTCTAAAGAATTCCTTTATACTGGAATATGAGTTACAAGATAAATTAAGTTCCATCTTTTTCATGTACTAGGTGATCTCCCAGAATACTCAGATTACAGTAATATGTCAGTTTCATTTTTTGAAAACATTGTATAACATTTTTGTCTTTTTTAATGTAAACTAATATTTATGATGATTCATCTGTTCAAGTAAGTCAGACTGTGAGGCGTGTTACTTGAAACATGTCTGAATCCCAGTTCCTGGTGCTAAAAGATGTTTCTTTATAAGCTACTTCATGGACAGACAAGGTTATATGGAGGAATTTGGCATACTGAAAATGAATTAAATCTTGTTTACAACTTGTGTTTTAAAGTCTATCTTTTGGCATCCATACATCCTATAGTGCTTGTAAGAAAAATCTGGAAGATTTAAAGCTTCTACAGTATAATCACTATTTGGTGATGTAAACACCTGGTTCACATGTTATAACGTACGGTAAATTTTATACACTTGCTTTGTGTAAACTATTTTCTCCTATACCATGAGTGACTGTTTTATTTTATCAGGTTATTTTTATTTTGATTGATCGATGATATATACCAGTATGTACAAACAATAAACAGACAAGGAAAGTATAAATACAGAGAGCAGTGTTTCTTGTTGCAAAGGATGCAGTGATAGCTTCTCTCTTTTCATTGTGTTGTGACTTCCTACTTTCTTTACATTTCTCATGTCTACTCTGCCAAATCATCCATTTTTGTTGTCTTGCCTTTGGGAGGGCTAATTCTCTGCAGTGATCTCTAAAATAACTTGTAAATTTCACTGTAGAATAGAAAATAGTGTCTTAACAGGAGAGGGGTTTGCTCAATCCTTTTTCCACTTTCTTCCAATCTTTCTAATAGTTTTTTTTTTTTTTAATCGTCATATTATATGGAGATACGTCTGTTTTGAAACTGACAATTATCAAGAATGGCTGGGAAGGAAAAGCATTTGAATAATCCAGTATGGCAAACAAGAAGGCCTAGTCAGTGGCTGCTCCTGGCCTTTTAAGGTTGTTCAAATCCCCTAGTATGTGAAAGAATAGTAAATGGAGATGGAAAATGTTTTTACCACTCCTAAAAGCACTTGGTAGTAAGCTTGGTAATGTAAAGCTTCTTTAGCATTGCATGCTGCCTGTATTGTGGAAATCAAGATATATTCTTGACAAAAGATGCAATTATTGGCTAAAATGTTTCAGGGGTTACTGTGCTGAAATAGAAAAAAGATTCAAATGCAGACTTATGTTGTATTAAAAAGGAAGACGATATTGAACTGGCACATAGTATGTCTGAAAATAGAAAATATCTTTGTAAGTAAAATTCTCAATGCACAAAATATCTTATTTTTCAAACCTTAATATTTTGAAATGTATTTAGTGTATTTTACAAACAGGTGCTTCCACCTTTAATGTATGTTGCTGCAGTTGGTTCTCTGGATTTTAATGTGGGCTAAGTGAAAAAAAGCAGCTTTCTGGTGACAGCTTTTTGGGTCAGACTGCGGGAGGGAGAAGTCCTTTCCTCAGGCAAATTTCCTCTTACAAATAGCAAATTTTGTGCTAAGAAAATTTTGTGCTACACAGCTACTTCTAAATTGCTGCAATACTGTCATCGTCTTGAAGACCAACAGAACAAACGCAGTGGTTTTCCTGTTTTCCTGTTTTTCGTTGACCTGGAGTGACTCTCCTTCTCAAGATTCCTGTAGTACATACTGACTTAGCATCTATGTTCCCCCTAAGCCGCGCAGTCCAGCAGCCCACGCTGCCCCCACAAGCCCAGCGGCTGGGCTCCGGGGCTGCCTTGTTCCTTCTTTTTCATCTTTTTTTCTTCTCTGTTTCCTTCCTTCCTTTCTCTTCTTTCTTTCTCTTCCTTCCTTATTTCTTTTTTCTTTCCTTTTCTTTCTTTCTCTGCCTTCCGTCTCTCCTTCCTTCCCTTTCTTTTCTTTTTTCTTTCGTTCGTTTCCTTCCTTCCCTTTCTTTTCTTTTTTCTTCTTTCGTTCGTTTCCTTCCTTCTCTCTTTGCGTCCTTCCTTTCTTTCTTTTTTCTTTTTCTCTTCTTTCTCTTCCTTCCTTTCTCCCTTCCTTCCTTCCATGATCAGCCTTCCAGAGTAATTGGTCTCTGAATCTGTTCCCATCTGAGCTAGCTTTGGTACCTCTTCCGCTAACACTGGTCCTGTGAGATAGGCTGCACCCTATGGCTTCTGCCTCTTGGACAATCAGCTCCTTCCCACCATTATGTATATGTGTCTGTCTCCCTGAGGCACAGACACAGGCATTTATGTCAACCAAATTACAGTCTTTCCCACAATACTGTCCAGCCCGCTCACTTATATATCCTATAACACTCAAGCAAAATATAGGTTTTTGGGATTAGCAACTATAAAGTCTGTCAAGGGCAAGATACATTTGTTCTAGAGTCCAGTATAAGTTCCTTTATAAGCACCTGATTTAAACTGTAGTATCCCAAACAGGTATGAAAAGGTACAGAACAACAAGTTGAGGCAACGGTAGGTGCTTTCTAACTTGTAATCAACTGTGCTCTAAAAGTGGTTTTGGTGGGGGGAGGGGGGGCATACATGGGGACATGCACCATCTGTGTCTAACTCACTGCTACTAACAGTTTGAGCCACAGTGTTACCTGGTACCTATTTAATGTGCCCAAAATTCACTTGATGAATGTTGATTTAATACCTTTATTCATAGCATGCCGTAATATTGTTGTAATAAACTGCACTTTCATGAACCCCCGTAGCCTGTACTTTATTCCCCCTTTCTTCTGTGCTGTGGCTACAAATTGAATCATTTCAAAGCCCTGCCATTTAAAAAAAAAAAAAAAAACAGGTCAGAAAAAAATTTCTTCCTCTTTTCATCCTTTGTTTCCCTGTTCCCTCCCCCACCCCACCCCCAATATGCAACATCAAGCCTCAGCTACTGCCAGGACCAACTTGTAGATGTTGCATGGGACGTGTGTAATCCCAGTTTTCACTAGTCCTCAAACATTGGTGTATCCTTCGCATCTTAGCTGATGCCCTTAGCACTATCTCATGCTCCTGTCTGAAAAACAACTAAGATAAGATGGAGCCTAATGAGAGAACGTGATTTCTAGTTCATGGCCAGGTGTACATCTTTTGGGGCGGTAGTCCATATCCGATAACATTCATTAGTTGGGGGTTTTTTTTGCTGCTGAGGCTAATATGGTTGCTGTCATGTTGCTAAGGGTGGTGCAATGTATGAGAAAATTATTTGTAACTATTTCTAAAAGATTAGCAGCACAGTGTGTTGACATGCCAAAGAGCCACTGTTTACAGCTTTAGTGGTGGTCAGCTTGGGATTACCTTCAAAACTTGCTTGTGGTTTTGCTATTCATCCCACATGCATAAGCAATAAAACCTTTTAGACTATGTCACCGTATCCTGGTTATGTCAGCTCTCCTGCATTTATATACGACGTGACTAACAATAGATATAAAACCCTCCTTTGCATAATACCCTCTTTCACAACACTAGAAGAAAAAAAAACTTTCATCCTATATTATTTGCAGTTAGCGCTGTCTTTCATAGTCCTATGCTATTAAAACTTACAAGATGTTAGGTAGCTTCTCTAACCCACGCTCAGCTTCCTAGCCTTTAATACCTGCACTGCTTGTAAAGAGGCTTCAAGTATGTAAGTCTTTTATAAATATTTGCTTTGGAGAGCAGTCCACAGCAACACTTATAATGGAGAAGGCTACACTAATTTTCCATTTGGGGTTAGTTGACTTTTCAGTGAGTTCACTTGTACTTGTCTTCAACTTGTGGCACAACACTTAAGCACAGTCCCATGCCTTCCTTCAGCTCCTTTCCTCTTTCCAGCTGCTATTTCAGCGGCAGACTCCAGTCTCGGTCCCTTCACATCTTATTGCAGCACATACTTCTGTGGTAAGTTTGGCTAGTCTAGACAGCGATGGGTAATGATCCTTTTATGTAGGTGGCCGAGCACTGGCTGCTATAGAAAGATTTTGCCTCATTCTTATCCTCTGCCTTTTTTTTTTTTTAAAGACTCATAGGCTATGTCTACACTTAGGGATTTAGGTTGACTTAAATAAGTCCACTTTAATACGTCGACTTTAAGTTGACCTTAAGGCAACTTAGAGGGTCCACACAGGACTCCTAAGTCGACTTAAAGTGGGCCTTACTAACTCAACTTAGCGCATCTATACTGGCTCATCCCAAGGCTCCCCCAAACAGCTGGAGTGCCAGCAATTGCTGACACAGCACTCCAGCTAGCGGGGAGACCCCAGGCCTCCTCAAACAACTGGAGTGCTGGCAATTGCTGACATGGCGCTCCAGCTGGTGGGGAGACCCCGGGCCTCCCCAAACACCTGGAGCGCTGGCGAGAGTGCAGGGCTCCCTTCAGCCACGACCAGTCGGGTCCCGGCTAGGCAGGAGCCCCGTGCTCCCTTCTCCGTGGGACCTGAGCTGTCCCGGTGACAAGGGAGCTGGGACAAGCTGCTAGCGGCTTGCCCTGTGGAGAGCCAGTTCTGTGCGGTACTGGCTGTCCCCAGGATAAGCCGCTAGCGGCTTCCTGGGGAGAAGGGAGCAGGGGCTCACTTTTCTCCCTGCCCTAAGTCGACTAAGTTGACTTAGGGCATCCACACTGCTTAAGTCGACTTAAGCATTAAAGCAGCAGCTTAAGTTGACTTAAGGAAATGCCTGTGTGGACCCAGAGTAAATTAAGTAGGCTTAAGTTGACTTACTTTACTAGTGTAGACGCACCCATAGACTCTTAGGGTTGGAAGGGAACCGCACAAGGTCATCTAGTCCAACTCCCTGCTAAAAGCAGGACCACTTCCACTAAATCATCTCAGCCAGTGTTTAGTCTATCCAGGCCTTAAATGTTTCCAAAGATGGAGATTCCACCACCTCCTTAGGTAACCCATTCCAATGCTTCACCACCTTCCCAAATAACCACCCTCGACCTCCCCAGCTGTAACTTGAAACCATTGCTCCTTGTTCTGTCCTGTGTTACTACTGAGAACAGCCTAGCTCCCTGCTCTTTGGAGCACCCCTTCAAATAGTTGAAGGTTGTTATCAAATCTCCCCTCAGTCTTCTCTTCTGCAGACTAAATAAGCCTCGTTCCTTCAGTCTCTCCTCGTAAGTCATGTGCCCCAGCCCCCTAATCATTTTTGTTGCCCTCCGCTGGACTCTTTGGCTATGTCTACACTTGTTAATTTAGGTCAACTTAGTGCGTCTACACTATAAAATTAAGTCAACTTAAAGGGGAACCTTGCAAAGTCAACCTAGAGCCTCTCTACTTGATGCTTAAGTAGACTGGCAAGGGCTAGGTAGGGGGACTAGGCGTAGTGCATGATGGGAAGTGTGGCATGTGGCAGTCAGGAAGTGCTCTCCCTCCCCCGGCCAGTCTCATAAAAGAGGAAGTGAGCGCAGCACCTTCCCCAGTGTGCCTGGCAAAATGGAGGGTGAGCAAGTCAGAGACTTGAGAATTGTCAGGCAGCTGCGCAGCACCTGGCAGCTACTGTTGAGGCTGCTTCTCTTCTGGACCAGGCGTCACTTGCAAGCCACCAGTACGGAGGCAGACACCAGCCTGACACCCCCCCCTCCCCCCCCGGCACTTTGCTGGCCTGGCAAGCTGCTGCAGGCAGCGAAGTGCATGCTGTGCCTCGCCACGTGCAGCCAGCACTGACTGGTGTAAGGGAGTTGTCCTGACCACCTGGGCCGACGCACAGTGGCTGCAGAACCTGTGGATGAGCAAGCAGACCTTTCTCGAGCTGGTCCGTGAGCTCACCCTGGTTCTTCAGCAAATGGACACCTGGCTGCGACCCACCCTGCCCATCAACAAGAGAGTGGCCAGCGCATTATGGAAGCTGGCCACCCCGGACTCGTACCGCTCCATCGGCCAGCAGTTTGGGACTGGAAAGGCCACCATGGGGGCTGCTGTCATGCAGGCGTGCGGGCGATCATCCATGTCCCGCCAGCCCGACTCATCACCCCGGGCAGCCTGAATGACCGCCTCGATAGCCTCGCGGGGCTGGGCTTCCCAAACTGTGTGGGTTTTGTGGCCACCACCCATGCAACTATTTGAGCCCCGGAACACTGTGCCAGGGACTACATTAATAGAAAGGAGTACTACTCCGTCATCCTGCAGGCCCTGGTGGACCACCGCGGGATCTTTCAAAACATCTATGTCGGCTGGCTGGGGAAGGCTCACGACGCGAGGATCCTGCAGAACTCCGCCCTCTACAGGCACATGCAGGCGGACACCATCGTCCCCGACCACACCATGACCATCAGGGACATGCAGGTGCCCATCCTGATCCTGGGAGATGCCGCCTACCCCTTGCACCCTTGGCTGATGAAGCCGTACACGGGCCACCTCGACGACAGCAGGGACCGCTTCAACCAGAGGCTCAACCGGTGCCGCAGCGTCATCAAGCACGCCTTTGGATGGCTGAAGACCCGCTGGAGGGCCCTCCTGACCCGTCTGCAGCTCGCAGCTCGCAATCTGCCGGAGGTTGTCAGCGCATGCTGCTGCCTCCACAACCTCTGTGAGCTGCAGGGGGAAAGGGTCCCCCATGTCTGGGAAGCCGAGGCCGAGGGGCTCGCCGTTCCCTATGAGCAGCCCGAGGATGCCCTGCCCCGGACTGAGCGAGGTCATCAGCAGACACAGACCATTAGGGATGCGCTGAAGGCCCATTTTGCCAGCGAGGCCCGCTGAGGGCTAGGCCTGCTCCCAGGTCCCATCACCTCCACCACCCACCCATGCCTGTCCCCTCACCCCCACACACCCATCTCCCCCTGCCCCCAAACCAATAAAAAAACAAAGAAACATATATTGGGGATCCAAGGTGTTTATTTAGGGGTAATGGGGGGTTGAGAGGTGTGGGTTTGGGGGGGGGGGGAGTGAAGCTGGTCGAGGGAGGTGTGAGATTTGGGGGGAGGAAAGGGACTCTTTCCTGGGGGGGCCATGTGTCGGGGGCATGCTGTGCGGCCTTGGGGCGCCTGCCTATGGTTCCCCCACCCCATCTGCAGGCACACCACTGCACCGCTTGCCTTGGGGTTCCCCCCCCCCCCACCGGCCCCATACAGTCCCCCCAGCCTCTCTACCCCTGTGGGAGTGCCTCCCCCAGCCCCAACCCTGCCTGGCCCTGGACCTTGTCCCCCTGCAGTCCCTGTCCCACAGGCATGCTCGGCCCTGGGCCCGGGGTGAGAGGGGGGGCTGCATTCACCAGCAGTTGCAGCAGGTCTCTGTGGCGCTGACCCCTCACCTGCATCCTCCTCTGGGGGGGGGGGGGGGGGGGGCACCGGCGCCCCATCCCCCCGCCCGGGGGCGGGGGCGGGGGGGGGGGGGGGGGGGCTCCGGCGGGGTTGACCGTGACCGCAGTTTGCCCCCCCCACCCCGCTCTCTCCTGCCCCAGGAAGCCATGCAGCTCCCAGTAGTAGCGGCAGGAGGTGGTGGGGGCTGCCCCCGTCCTGAGGCTCAGCTTTCGGGGCCGCTGGTAGCCCTGCCTCATGTCCTTTATCTTAACTTGGCCCTGCTGGGTGTCCCAGCTGTAGCCTTTTACTGCCAAGGCCTGAGAGATTGAGGCATAAACCTCCCGGTTCCTCCGGCTCCCCTGCAGCCTGGGGGCCACTGCCTCATCCCCTCAAATGCCGATCAGGGGCACGATTTCTTCATGGCTCCACAACGGTGCCCACCTGCGTCGCTGGCTGCCTTGCTCAGCCATTGTGTCTGAGGCAGGCCTGGCCAGCTCTGAACTTGAGAGGGGGCAGGGCTATGTCTCGCCCCATGATTGGCCAGAGCAGGCTTCCTGGCCCAGGAACTCTGGGAGGAAGGTCCGGGAGAAGAGAAGGGAGCCCTGGAAGCCAGTTAAGTCGACTTAGGGCTACTCCGTGTCTACACTGGCTTAAGTCACCTTTAGAAAGTCGACTTAAGCCTAAAGTCGACTTTAAACGTGGTTTAACAAAGTCGACTTAATTTTCCTTAAGGCGACTTAAGCAGCTTGCTTAAGTCGACTTAAGGAAAATGTAGTGTAGACGCAGAGTAAATTAAGTCGACTTAAGCAAGCTTAAGTCGACTTAATTTACAAGTGTAGACGCACCTTTTCTAATTTGTCAGCATCCTTTCTGTAGTGGGGAGCCCAAAACTGGATGCAGTATTCCAGATGTTGCCTCACCGGTGCCGAATAATCACATCCCTCAGTCTGCTGGCAACATTCCTACCGATGCAGCCCAATATACCATTGGCCTTTTTGCAACAAGAGCACACTGTTGGCTCATATCCAGCTTCTGGTCCACCATAACACCCAAGTCCTTTTCTACAGGGCTGCTACTTAGCCAATCGGTTTCCAGCCTGTAGCAGTGCATGGGATTTTCTTCTTCTTGGCACCTGGCCCTTGAAATTTGTCAGGGAGAAAGTTGAAGGCCTGATCCTAGAATGTCATTCACAGTTAGCTCAGTTACACACTGCTGGGAAATCTTCATTCTTCTCTCCCAACCCCCCCCCCAGCCTCCTCCTTTTGTTCCTTGGGAAAATGGTGGCGGCAGCCCAATCTTAGCTAAACACAAATATTCACAAGATCCATGCCTGGGCCACTGCCACAGCAGCACATGCTGTCGTGGGAGCTGCTGGAGAAGGTCTCGTTGAGAGGCTGAGGTGGCCGAGTGAACCCAAGAACATAGCCCTCATACACAACCAACCTGCTCTGAGGGCACTATAGGGTCAAAAACTCCCGTAGGGTGGAGATTAGCGTTGTGCTGGACACTACCCAGCCACCTCTCCAGCCCTAACTCATCGTCTCAGCAGCCCATGCTGCACACCACACTCTCCACCTGTGACAGAAGTGTTTACCTCTTGGGCTGAGGGAAAGGAGATTGAGTAGGCTCTCCCTGACCTCACCAGCTTCAGGATCGATTATCCCCCCCAGACTCAGTGGGTCAATCATTTCTCAAGAGAATGAACTTGTTCCATTTCTTTCAAGGTCAAGACATAGGCTATTAGCTTTCATCTCAATAAATTAAAGCACCACCATGGGGAATGGCTCAAGAAAGTGGGGGGGGGGGGAGGGCTGGGAATTAAAAGGGGCTTATTGGGAGAAAGGTAGAGAAGAAAATAATCACGTTAAAATAGTATCGCTACTGATGACATTTAAGTAATATACTAAATGTATTGATGTAAGTAAAGTCTTAAAAACAGAAAAATCTAAGACTGGAATGTCGTTCTACAAATTCACATGGAGCTAATGCATTATGTCTTCTTAAACGGCAACAAAATAAAAGAGCAGGAAGTGTCCAGTACGGCTCTCTCAAAGGTCTTTGGAAATGTAAATCATTTTGTTCCATTCAAGAGTACAGAAAAATATAGTAAATAAAAGTATATGTAAACATAACTCAAAACACAAACTTTCAATGGCCTGCTTTTAGTTTAGCTCATATTCTTTGATGTAGTAGCTAATTAAGACAGCTGTTAAATGTCTATAATATTAATTTACTAGGGGGCTTCTAATAGAACTTTATTGGCACAGTCCAGTTCATTAACATTAAGGACCTTTAATGGATGTCGTATATAGACATCATTAGTGAGAATGCTGTACAAATTAGAATTAGGCCCAATCATGTTTCATTGTACTGTGAAGGACACACACTGTATTATATTGTATACACCACATGGCCACAATACAATTTACTATCTGTAGCAGGGGTTCCATTTTTTTAAAAAACTGTATTTCAGCAATCAACAATGAACATCACATAGCAGTCCCCTTTCAATAAATAATAGCAAGGTGTTTCATTATTTACAATGGAGTGCGCCGAATAGATGTTCAAAGGTCTCTTCAAGGTAATTACTTGCTCGTAGCACATAAAGACAGATGACAAATGAAGAATAATAAGGGATCTGAGCAGCTAAAGCACTCAAGAAGCCTTTACTGCAGTTGGTAAATCACCTGCAGAGTCCTTTTTTAATGACTCTGTGAGGTGTCCCAAACAGCTTTCATAAATCACTTAAGCAACAACAAACTCTTGTACAGTATCAGCCATCATTGTCTACCAATAGGCTCCTTGAACTGAAGTCCTCTCTGTGCTCTGAGAGCAAAAACACAGTAAACGTTTCCCTGCTACTTGTGAAAGAGGGAAAGCACTGTATCACTGAGGAAAGACATGATCACCCCCATAACATTTTTTTGCTAATTCATGACGACACTCCTGCCCTTCGTTAGTTGAATATTGACTAGATTTTAATATTATGACAGAGGGGCACTAATTACAGTTGCCACAGACACACCTACCCCCCGCCCCTCAATCACATGTTGGCCGCAAACTTAAATGCCACAGTTTTCTTCCAGGTTTTATACCTAGTCTCTCTTGCATGCACAGGACTATGGCCTCTAAGGCTATGACTACACTTGGAAATTTAGGTCAACTTTAGCTAAGTTGACTTAGTGAGTCTACACTTAATTTTTAAGTCGACTTTGGGGGGAACTTACAAAGTCGACCTAGAGCATCCACACTGGACACCTAGCTCGACTTCTAGGGGGCTAGGGGGACCTAGGGCAGGTCCACGGGGGCAGGGGGAGCACCCCTTGCCCAGTGCCAGAGGGCTCAGCCTTTGCCCCATTGTACATAAGTACAATGGGGCAAAGGGGGACAGGGACCCAGGCAGGGCATAGGGGTAGGGTGGGCAGGGCTCTGCCCTGCCCTGTGGGGGGGCATGCCAGGCTCCCCCTGTGCCCCCCCCAAGCAGGGAGGGCAGTGGTGCAGTCCTGGGGTAGCCCTAAGTCGACTTAGGGCTATCCCATGTCTACACTGGCTTAAGTCGACTCTAGGAAGTCAACTTAAGCCTTAAATCGAACTAAATCTAAGTTTAATAAAGGCAACTTAATTTTCATTAAGTCGACTTTATTTTCCTTAAGTCGACTTAAGGAAACTGTAGTGTAGACGTAGGGTAAATTAAGTCGATTTAAACAAGCTTAAGTCGACTTAATTTACTCCACATCTACACTGGGCTTTCCTTAATTCGACTTAAGCTGCACATTAACTCCAATTAAGGAAAAGTTCATTCAAATTAATAACACCTCCTTTTAATTCGAACTAGGGCTTAAGTCGACTTAAGCCAGTGGAGACGCGGAGTAGTGCCTAGGTGAACCTTTTTAAGTCGACTTAAAACTTTAAGTCGACTTAATAAGGTCGAAAAGGGGCCACGTCTACACTTGAAAAGCTAAGTCCACTTCTGTTAAGTCGACTTACTAAGGTCCACTTTAAGTCGACTTTATAAAGTTGACTTAACTTTTCAAGTGTAGACATAGCCAAAAAGACAACAAACAGCCTTGCTTCTCAAGAACCCATGTTTTGTCCTCAGGTTATTTATAAATTTCTACTTTCCTGTTAATAATACAGTTTATATTTAGTTTACAGTTCAAAGCAGTTTCCTAATTATATACACTGCAATCACTTAATATAACTAGCTTTGAGGTAGAACATGAGCTGTGACCCACAGTTAAAGCCAGTAAGGGAGGAAGACTACCATCTCCATTTGAAACGCCAGAGTAATTTGAGGTAGGCAATACCCAAACTGAAAAAGCATCTTACTTGCTGGTACAAGATGGCTGGTGGTTTTATAGTTTGTCCGAAAGAGGGAACGTGCAGTAGCACTGTGTACACTCTACTTCCGTGCTGGACGCTGGGCCGATATTAATTTGACAGGCAGCATAACATACTGATTCATCACAGCTACATTCTTCAGCCACTCTTGTAGTAACCGGATCATACTGTGTGGGGTTAGAATTGCCTGTGGCACTCAACAAGCTGTCTGAGTTCATTTGCAAACATTTTGCGTATTTTTGCATGTATTGTTGTGGAAACACTTTCAGATTTGAAATGGACTTCTGTGCAAAATTAGCACCATCGTAAAGGATGTCAATGGGAGATTGGGCAACGCTTGCAAATTCACAGTTTGAATTTTTCTGCAACTATTTGACACAAACCTGCAGATGAAGAGCAGCCGAGCTCTATGCAAGTCCCTAGTGTCTTGTTCTCACCTTACTTTCCCTGAGATGTATGGCTTATATGACTCCGACCCATAAGTCTTCTGCAGCGCCCATGCACACGCTCATCCTGGTATAAAATACTGGGGGACACACACAGCATCACAGAGGCAAGTTATGACCCTGTGTTTATGGTTCTATCATCGATAAACGCATAACACAGCCCAAGCCCTCCTGGCTGTGCCCCGTTTCCCACCCCCTCCCACACACACACATACAACATAGCCCAATAAACATAGCTTGATCAGAGTTGGCTTTAAAAAGAGGTCTGCAGCATGAGAAAAGCTCATCCCATTTCTATGCCCAACACTGGAAACAATTTATTCTCATGTGTACCTGACTTCAGAGAGTATGTGTGCCACAGGCTGGAAGCCAGCTCTTCAAGTAAAGTGGCTTTGAAAACATTGCACATTTTATAACTGCAAGTTCAATAGGTAACATATAGTCCTGCATGTATTCTGTTAGTGCACATTTAGTATAAAGCACGGTGCCTACCTGCTGTGGAATATTTAGATTGTTTTGTTCTGCCATTAGCGTCATTGCTAGGTCTGTCATAGGGTGACCCATGCCACCCTCAACAGCCATGTTACCCTACTCCAAAAAAGCTTTGATAGCAGTAGAGAATTGCAACACACATTTATTTGCATTTTTACTTGTGTATTTATAAAAATGTAAACCTACACTTTAATCATTGTATGGCTAGCTACAAAATAACAGACCATAGTCCTCGGGTTGTGAATAAAGTCTGACAAAAATCCCTTTTTAAAATTAAATGAAATGTTCACGTCCCACGGGACACATGGTCTCTGAGTGCAATCATTGACTGCTTCTGAGACTAATATCTAACTTTGTGTGAATTGTCTAAGTTGTATGAGTTTCCAGGAAATATCATGCATTAGAAAAATCTCAATACATTTAGCACTCAGTAAACAATATTTCTGTTCATAAAGAGAATTGTTTGGCAGTATGTGCAGTTTCCTAATGACTCACATCTTGGACAAGCACTGAAATCACAGATCCTTAATAAAAATTAGCTCACATAGTTGTTCTGCCCTTTATTTTAATTTTCACCAGTAAAATATAGCACATGTAGCACTGAAAATGTAAGACAAATGTATTATTAAATCAGCTGACTCTAGAGTGTCCTGTTGTGCTGCCTGCCATACAGGAACTTGGGTTTGGAAATAAAGGAGGGAACTTTTAAGTCCTAGCTACTCTAGGGGAAAAGGCCATGCAGATATGACTGAAATTCCTTGAGCTAGCAATGTTCACACAGAATCTTGGGGTATGTCTACACCTAAAAACCCTAAGTCGACTTTGTTAATTCGACTTAGAGCATTAGGTCAACCCACAGCTGCGACTCAAGGGAGCCAGGGGAGCCCTGGAGAAGCCGGCCGGCGGTGGCTCCTGGGACAGGAGAGACTCCGGGGCTCCCCTGTCCGGGGAGTCCCGGGGAAGAGGGTCGCAGGTGCAGGGGTACCTCTGGGGCTCCCCTGTCAGGGGAGTGCTGGTGCCTGTCTTCTCCAATGCTCCTGGGACAGGGGAACCTCCAGGGCTTGGGGAGCGCCGGGGAAGAGAGCGGCCGGCGCTCCCTGAACAGGGGAGCCCCAAAGGTTCCCCTGTCTGGGAACCGACGGCCACTCTCTTTCTGGGGAGCGCCTGTCCACTGAGCCCTGGCAGCTCCCTTGTCCAGGGGAGCCCCAGGGGCTTCCTTGTCCCCGAGCCATAGCTCCCCGAGTCGCAGCTCCCTTTCCCAAGCCCTAGGTCAATTTAAGGAATTAAGTCGACCTAGGGCATCCACACCAGTTTTAGGTCGACTTAGACCTTAAGTCGACCCAACAACCGGTAGTCATTAAGTCAATTTAAGGATGCCCTTAAGTCAATGTAATGAAAGCCCGGTGTGGACGCGGAGTAATTTTGGTCGACTTAAGCATCCTTAAGTTGCCCTAAATTGCTAGTGTAGACATACCCTTGCATATTTGCACAGCAGCTGCCCCAGCTGTTTTTACATGCATTGGTTTTGTTGGTTTGTTGAAATGCTTTGGACAAGAGCTTTAGGCTATGTACACACTACCATTTTTAACGCGCAATAATCCTCTTCCGCATTAATTCTCCCGTGGCTGTTGTTGCGCGAGATCGCGTACACACTATGCTTGCTCTAACGGAACAAAGCCCCCCCCCTTCTGAGCGCAGTCCTCCAGGAAAGCGAAGGGGATTGTGGGTACGTATCCCAGAGTCCCCAGTATCATCTCCCGTGGTGCATTCCGCTACTGACGCTACCCAGCGGTTGCCAATAGCAACGAGCGCGAATTTCAAATTGAAGCAACCTTCTTCTCGGCACTGCCTTTTCAGAATCGACATGGATTCAGCTGTGATCTTGAATGCTGCCTTCAGCATTGTGAACACAGCCCAGATTCTGTTGCGGTTTGCCTTTGGCTATGATTCGGAGCATGACACGGATGACTCGGTCTCGGATGATGACAGCATTGAAAACCAAACGGACATTCTGATCAGTTTCGCGGACCAGCAACACAGCCTGAACCGCCGTGTTTGGTCCCGGCAGACGAGCACAGACTGGTGGGAACGAATCGTCCTTCAGCTGTGGGATGATGATCAGTGGCAACAGAACTTTAGAATGCGGAAAGCCACATTTATGGAGCTATGCCAGGAGCTTGCCCCTGCCCTTCGATGCAAGGACACGAGGATGAGACCCGCCATGACCGTGGAGAAGCGTGTGGCTATCGCACTTTGGAAACTGGCGACTCCAGACTGCTACCGCTCGGTCGCAAACCAGTTTGGGGTTGGACGCTCGACCGTTGGAGTGGCACTGTCACAAGTATGCAGAGCCATCAACCGTATTCTGCTCAGGAGGATGGTGACCCCGGGAAACGTGAGGGAGATCATCGCAGGATTTAATGAGTTGGGCTTCCCGAACTGTGGGGGTGCAATAGATGGGACTCACATCCCTATTCTCGCTCCCGACCACCTTGCCTCTGAATACATCAACAGGAAAGGATACTTTTCGATGGTTCTACAGGCACTGGTGGACCACCGTGGTCGCTTTATGGACATTAATGCTGGCTGGTCTGGAAAGGTGCACGATGCACGCATCTTTAGAAACTCTGGACTATTCAGAAGGCTAGATGCTGGCACATTTTTTCCAGACGAGAAAATAATTGTGGGCGGTGTAGAGATGCCAGTGGTGATACTTGGGGACCCCGCCTACCCACTGATGCCATGGCTCATGAAGCCGTACACCGGGAAGTTGGATCCTGACAAGGAGCGTTTCAATTACCGGTTAAGTAGATGCAGAATGGTTGTGGAGTGTGCCTTTGGCCGTTTAAAAGCGCGCTGGAGAGCGCTGTATGGCAGGCTAGATCTCCACGAGGACAGGATCCCATTAGTTATTTCGGCTTGCTGTGTTCTTCACAATATATGTGAAAGCCGGGGGGAGAGATTCAGGAACTCTTGGACCACTGAGGCACAACGTCTGGAAAATGCCTACCAGCAACCAGACACGAGGGGTATCCGGGGGGCGCAGCTAAGGGCAGTTCGCATAAGGGATGCGTTAAAAACCCATTTTAGTACTGTTGGTTAAAATTGTACCTTTGAATATAGTTACTAACCATTTCCTATATGTTTCAACTGTTAAAAATTAAGCTTTAGAAATTTTGTGTTTTTCCCCTGTAAACATTCATTGAATCAAAAACCGTTAATGTTAAATTAATGAAACAAATAAAGAAAGTCTGATTAAGTTTAACAAGGATTCAACTTTATTTAATTAACATTGATCAAAACTCGGGTTTGAGGGGAGTAGGGACTAAAGGTGGGTGTAGGTGCGGGACTCAACTACATATGTTGGGGGAGGGGTTCTGTTAGGGTTACACCATGGATGTCCATGGTGGTCTAAAAACTGTCTGGGGGGGGAATGTGGCGTGGATGCACTGAAAGGCATATGAGGCTGATGATGGGGGGTGCGAGCCTGTAGCAGACCGACCATGGTCTTGAGGAGGTTGGTCTGCTCCTGCATGATGCCTATCAGGGCATCCTTCTGCTGCTCTCTCCTCGCACTGCTCTGTCTCCTGTCCTGCCTGCACTGCCTCCTCCATTGCCTTGTCTCCCTCGCAGAAGCCTCATGGAACTGCATGAGCTCCTGGAAGACGTCTTCCTTGCTCCTGCGAGGCCTCCGCCTTATCCTCCTCAGACGCTCAGCTGCAGCTGTAGACTGTCCACCGAAGGTCATTCCTGTTCAGATATGAAAAATGTAGAATGCCGCTATTGTTCTCGCCACGGTCAGGAGCAAATGATGTTGTTCTCCCCACACATTCCTTCAATACACAAGAGGGGACCTATGGGGGGGCGGTAACAGATTTCACAAAGCTTGGTACGGGTTGCAGAGCAAGTACAACGGAGAGTTGACTATTGCCACACCAAGTTCTGATCCCGTGCCCGAGATGGCTGAAATAGAGGCAGATCTCACACTGCTTAGAGTGCCTCTGCAAGCGAGAATGCATCTCCTTCATGTTGCCGACTTCAAGCCGGGACCTTACGCTGCAGGACTGTGCGCAGCAATGTTGCCCGCAGGAGTGCTTGCGAGTCTGAAAGGAAGAGTGTCCCTGAATGGTGGAGTGCAAAGGAATGCTCTACCATGTAATTTGAAGAGAAGACTCTGGAAATATTTGGATGACGCGTTCAGTGAGTTGAAAGGGAACGACTACTTGGAAATCGAGGCATACATCGATGACGTTTTTAAGTAATGCTAGTAACACCTTTACAGTTCTGTAAGGAACAGAACTGAGGACACCGAAAACAAAAACCCCTTGCAAAAAAACCATGTCTACGCTGAGCTGTAGCACCTAGAATAGAGGACATTGCGAACGGGACTTACCAGAGCTGCCTTCTGATGATTCCTGGGTAGGCGTGGAGAAGGAATCAGTGGAGCTTGTTTCTGGCTGGGTGGAAAATAACTCCTGGCTCCCAGGGTCAGTGGCTCCGTTCTCTCCGTCCTCGTAGTCTTCTTCTTCTGATTCCTCGTCCACAATTGCCTCGTCGCCTTCTGCTTCCTTCTCTGTCTGGGGTGCAGTCTCCGAGGTGTCTACCGTGCAGTTCGGGGTGGTTGTGGGATCGCCGCCCAGGATCGCCTCCAGCTCCTTATAGTACTTGCACGTTGCTGGCGCGGAGCCAGAGCGCCGGTTAGCCTCTCTGGCTCTGTGAAATGTTATCCGCAGCTCCTTCACCTTTGCCCGGCACTGCAGGGTGTCTCGCTCGTACCCCTTTTCGGTCATGGATTTGGATATTTGACCGAAAATGTCAAAATTCCTCCGGCTGCCACGTAACTGTGACTGCACGGCGGACTCTCCCCAGATGCCGATCAAGTCCATCACCTCTGCTGCTGTCCAGGCTGGAGCTCGTTTGCTGCGGCGCGACGACATTGCGAGCGAAGCACACAGAGGCAGCAGCACCGAACAGCGAGGCAGAAGGGAGAGTGGTGAATTCAAAAATTCGCGGGACAGAAGAGGAGGTCGGGAAAAATGACGTCACGACGATAGAGTACAGGCGGAAGTGCAGAAGGGATGGAATTTGAATTGTGGGCCATTTCCGTTATATTCACATTGCGCGATAAGCGTACACACACTGGCCATCGCGCAACAACTATTCCGCGTTAGCAGCAACCACGCTCGTTTAGGTGGTTTACATTTTGCGCAAAAAGAAGGGACTTAACGCGGAATAACTGTAAGTTGTGTGTGTACGCTCTGTTTGTTATTGCGCATTAAAGGGCTTTATCGCGCAATAACTTTGTAGTGTGTACAAGGCCTTAGTTTAGGTTCAGCTGAATTAGTGCAACAAAGAACAATCCCACCCTACTGGAGAGATGAAGCAAAAGGCTTGTAGAAGGCTAGTAGAAGTGGTTCTGTTAGCTAGAACCTAATACTGTGTGCAGAGGCCCCTACAGCTCCTAGCAAAGGAAGGAGCTGAGTAGCGCAGCATATTTGGCCTCCTCACTCTTGTGTTATGACCACCTTAACGTCTTTTCTCTGCGGTCCACTAGGAGTCACCTAAATACCTTGAGACTCTGGTCCCACATTCCCTAACTCTTAAACTGTACACCTTGCCCGTAATTGCCAGGTCACTCCACTGCACCCTCTCCATACTTGTCACCTTCCCGCATCCACCTTCCACTTACTTGCATCAGCTGACCAGTGGAGAAAAAAGGCGTGTTTTTACATTAAGACAGCTGTCTCAAAGCAAAATCCTAGTGGTAACAAGGCATGGATCTTTTTTTTTTTTTCCTCAGTGTAACTAGTTGTGGTAAACACAAGGTGCGAAGTAAAAGGCTGACCATGACTAGCTACACTGAAGTAAAATCTGCCTGTGCCTTGTCTCCGTGAAGATTTTTTTACTGCAGGAGCACCATCGTGCTATAAAAACTTAACTATCTTTTGGACTGAAGCCATAATCAATGACAGCCAGGGTTATTCTTTATCCCACTTATCTTACCAACGTGCTGCTTGTAGCAGTGTGTTAATGGATGGGTGAATGAAGGGCTTGGAAGAGCAGTTATGATGAACCACAATGGTCTGAATGGATTTGTCAGCCAACCCCCCTTCCTCCCCCCCAAAAAAACCCCACCTGACAAAATTAATCTGGGCTTAGATTGTCCTCTTAAACTTCCCCACACTAGTCCAACACAGTACCTTTAGAACCATAGTGCCAGGTTATATGTTAAAACTATTTTGAGCGTTTCAATAGAAAGCACTAGTTTTATGGAACTTCGTGGAGGTTTTAATTCTCACCGTTTCATGCTGATTAACCACAGTTCCCCACTACCATCACTCACATGCTTTTAATTTCTCTCGCTTCCCCACTAACTAACTCCCTATGCTGAGCTACATTTTCTGTGTTGCTTAGTTGATAAATATATATTGTTCTGTTGTGATAAAAGTCTCCTGCTGAAAATATAGGATCAACCATCTGACTGTTGCTGAGAGTAGTAGCTACATCTGACAAATACCATTTGTTCAGCCTCCAGGGAGTGTACCTGGGGGTCTATAAATATTTCTAAAACACCTATTTCTGAAGTGTCTGCATGCTGGGCATGGATCACAGAAGACAATGGAGACATAAAAGTCTCTGTATCAAAGAAAGTTTTAATATTGGTGATAAGTGCTCTCCCCTGAAAGGCCAGTTCATGTGCCATCATTATATTAGTACCTGGCTCTGGATCTCAATGTTATTTCACTTATGTAACGGTTGCAGGAGCAGGTCCTTACTGACCATAGATGTGTTCTGATTGGCCAGCTTTCTAGTGTTGTCTCAGCTGCGTATGAATGCAACAGTACATAGGATGTCATCATCAAGAACAGAAGCCTCCTGCTACTCAATATGTTAAAAAAATTCCACTGATGGTTTAAAGTAGATGGAGAGAGACCACAGGAGTTGCCCACATTGTCTCTCCTGCCCAGAGCAACACTTCATTTTTCCCTAATGTTTTTTAATTCTCTTTTAGGAACTATTTTAGATTGAAAGGATACAACCCCTAACCACTGTCCCCAAAAGTGACTTTTAAGAAGTATTTTAATTATTTAAATTACTGACCCATCCTTTAATCACTAGCTGTGACGGGTGTGCAGTAATAGGTTATTTGTACCCTTCTTGGCAGTTGAAGACATGTAGCAATGACCTATTCATATGAACTTTGTTCATGGCTTAGTGATGTAACACTTCCAGCCTTGTTTCCCTAAGCTCTCAAAAAGTGCTCCCAGCTTCATCTTATGCCAAATACAGACCCATTTGAAGAAAAGTCTCAGTAGCAGGAATATGATTTTATTCATGCAGTCAGGCAGAAGTCAATCAACACAGGATGCAAAGAATTTCACCTTTTGCTTTGCCTCCTTGAGAACCAGAAAGGCTAACTGTTTTCTTTACCCTGTGATGCTCTTCCTGGTCAAGTATTGTCTACATTTAACAAAAAACAAACAAAAACAACCCAAACAAACAAACAAAAAAAACTACCAATGCCACTGCTATCACTCAACACTGTTCCAATAGCCAGCTTCAGTCCTAGTGACCCAGCATTTTGTTTAGGATTGGTTTCTTCTGTATCTACAGGGAATAGGGCTAAACCTTAGGAATTAATGTCGACTTTTAGAGTAACAGTTTCTAAAGCACTTAACTGGCTTAGTAACCCATGGGAAGCATTTCTCAAAGTACTGATGGCCCAGATTTTTAAAGGTATTTAGGCATTGCTCTGCTCAACCTTGCACAACTGAAGATCCAGATCCTCAAAGATATTTAAGCACCACACATTGATTTCAGTGCGAGCTAGGTGCATAAATACCCTTGAGGATCTGGGCCTCGGCTCCAAAAATACTTAAACAGGTTTGAAAAATAGACCCTTGGTGCTTACTGCCTTCCCATACTTGTCTTCTGATCTCCACTCTTTGAGCCTAACATGAGTCTTGAAGTGGGATTCTGCCTGGTAACTATCTCTGGGTGCATCTACACGTAGAGATTAAATCGACATAAGGAGGCTTAAGTCGACTTAATTTATTCCGCGTCTACACTGGGCTTTCCTTAATTCAACTTAAGCTACTCCTTAAATCGAATTAAGGAAAAGTTAGTCTGAATTAATAACACCTCTTTTAATTCGAACTAGGGTGTAAATTGACTTAAGCCAGTGGAATAGTGCCTAGTTGGACCTTTTTAAGTCGACTTAAAACATTAAGTCAACTTAATAAGGACAAAAAGGGGCCATGCCTACACTCGAAAAGTTAAGTCAACTTTTGTTAAGTTGACTTAATAAGATCCACTTTGTCGACTTAAAGTTGACCTTATTAAGTCGACTTCCTAAAGTCGACATAACTTTTCGAGTGTAGACGTGGCCCCTTTTTGGCCTTATTAAGTATCTGATTCTCTGGCATGTTGAGATCAGCACTACTGTGATCTCTGCTTGCTAACTACCGCCTTGTGGACATCCTTGACGTGTGGATTCCAGCCCAACTGTGTTGGCTAGGCCAGGCCACTTGTAACATAGTCCTTTACATTAGGTTTACTTCTCCAAGCAGCACCTATATTACCTACGCTACACCACCTGAAATTTGGACCTTCTACATATCTATTCTACAACCTTTATCCCCATAAAATCCCACTTACATCAGTGAAATTAGTCAAATGACAGTATTGCCAACACAAGCATTTAAAAATCAGGAATCGGCCTCCTCAAAAACTTCCCCATAATCGGCTTTAAAAATTGAGTGTTAAAAAAAACCCTAAACACACATTTTATTATTTTTCAAATTTGCCTTCTGAGTGTAATCTCTTGGGGGCACTTGGATCATGTTTTTTGAGCTTTTCTTCCCAACCTCGTGGTCTAGCAACATCCTTTTTAAAAACCTGAATGAGGAGATTAATGTAAATTCTGTTCAGTGCAGCAACTGGAACAATCAGCAAAACAGCAAGCACCGTGAAATGCTCCAGGAAACACTGAATGGGTAAGAATATTCATTTGAGTTGGGTAGCCAGATCAGTCATGAAGGCCCAATCCTGCAACAGGATGTATATGTGCAGATCCTTCAAGTTTGGGTGTATCCAACTGCAGGATCAAGACCTTCCATTGTAAACTTCTTGGGACAAGCACAATACTTTCTTCTAAAATGTGTCAAATGCCAAGACCACTGACAGTACCAGTTAAACAACACTGTTTGTCTGAGGAAAGGGAAAATGGGATTACGCCTGTCTTGTGTATGTCTAATCTGCCACATAAATCTGTATAAAATGTGCATTTCTTCCAGTAAAGCTGTCTGCAACACTCTCTGCTATGTGAGTTCTGTGTCTAAAGGATTATTTCAAAATTATGGACTTGCAAATGTTCAGCTGGATAGTTCTTGGGTGGTTGAGGTGCCCATTGAAGAATTTAAATGATGTAATAGCTATTGAACACCCCATTATATGGCTGCTTAATTAATGTAAATGATAGTTATGCCTCACTCACACAGGATTATTTTACACAGAGGAAAATCTACTCACTGCCACAGTAGCCATTTCAATAGTTTTTATAGGAGCAGTTGCATTATGGCTTCATTGAGTAAAAGATAAGTAGCCGTCCTAAATAATGAAGATAGAAGGCTTAATAGTGCCAATAAAGGATTCTACAGTTTTTTATTTCAAAAATTAGAGTTTGATTGCAACTGTATGATAATGAGGGGAAAAGAGGTATTGGCACATGGAATCCTTCTGTAGTCTTGGCTCCTGGGGAGCTCTGGAACAGATTTTGATTTATTCTGTATGAAAATGCAGAAGGAAAAGAAAAATAGAAAACCAAATTAAACTGTTATTTATCGGGCACAACATTGGGCCCCATTCTGCATGCCTTGCTGGAGAAAATCTCCCATTGAACTGAATGAGTAATGTGGACTGGATCATATTTAGATGCATAAAATCACTTGTTTCATTGAAGCACATGCACAAAACTCTCAGATAATGCTACGGTTCAGGTCTACACCCAATAAAGAGATGGATTGCAGTGAAGATTGCAAGACCAGCTTAACTCTGCATTTCATTTTGTTTTGGTATTGCACTCATTACTGCAACATTTTTTGCATGGCTATATCCAAAATAACCCTATTTTCAAGACTATATATCTCAGTTTATAGCAGCTATAAACATTCAGATTAGACTAAAACTTGTTCTGTGCGTTTTCAGCCCACAAGCTAATATTCTTAAAACAAGTCCTTGCTTGAAAATATAGAAATTTACTTGTTCATAATTTTTGGTCTCTATAAGTAAATAATTCTTTATCTATCTACTGTCTTATTCAACACCCATCATTGCAGTATCTGAACACTTTCTTTTTAATGGCAATACTGAAGCGAGAAAATTGCTTTGACCTTTACTTCTCAACACAAACAAATGGTCAAGGAGAATTTAGTGTTAAAAGGGCTGCTATGTATGAAAAGCCAATTTGGGGACTACAAAGCTCCATGTACACCTTTAGCAAAGAGACTCTGAGCCCACACACCACTGCTTAGTGGTGTAGTGGAGCCAGAACATGCTGGAACAGTGTCCTGGCACCACTAACATTAATCTGATATACTGTAGCCTGTCACTGAGATAATGTGGCCACTGGTTTGCAAATTAAAACCTCCTCAATTAAAAGCTCCAGGTGATTGTTGACTTTATCAAACATATCCGAGCTCACGAGTGCAGAGTCCCCTTCTTCTCCCAAATGATATTTTAACGTTGACGAAAGGTGCTGACCTACTTGAATTCTGTGGTAAGGTTGATGGAGCTCACAAGAGCAGATGGCCTGCATGGACAAGGGCAAGGCCGCAGAGCCTGGCAATCAGTGAATTGCTTGGGCAACCAATGGAAAAATGGAGATGGGGTTAAGGTTGGAGGTAGAAAATAAGGGAACTGGAAGGGGCCATGGAGCAGACGGTGCTGATCATGCTGCCAAGGGGTCATTAGACACTGCACAGAACTCTGCCTGAATAGATAAACATATTAAGGAGTGAAAAGTGCCAGAATGAAAACCCTAGATATGGCAGTCCTCTGTTTATATCCACTGAACAATAACAGCACAGGCAGAGCAAGCTTCTGCCCCACTTATGAGCCTCAGCCTGGCTTTAGAAGGGCCACACTAAAGGGTAAGAAGGTCATTCAGTCTCCATCGTTACTTAAAACCATGGCCACTCTGCAGTGAGATGATGGACAGAGGTACAAGTCAGAGCCTGTCATGGAAATGATTTTTGTGATATGGATGCCTGTCCCCTGGGAACTGAGTTGAAATAACATACTCTTTTCACATAGGCCTCCAAACAGCCACACTAATGGAAAAGCTCTGCATTTTAATAACTCATTATCTTGGTCAATGGGAGGTTTGCCCAAGTAGAGACAACAGAATTGGGGCCATAAAATTTATGTTCCTTCACCTCCATTCGCACAGTTCTTTTACTTTTCTGTATATAACCCATATATCCTAGTATTAATAGGTCCCATATATCCTAGAATTAATCTCCAGGGAAAACAGAGACAAGATGTCTTTAAAAGAAAACCCAGTAAGTAAATCAGAAGCTCTATATTCTTCACCACATATACAGCAGTGTGACATTTCTTGTTTGTAATCACTTGCAAAAAGGATTAGAACAACATATTTTATAGAATATTGTGTATAAAATACTGGTAGTTTTGTTTCCAGTTTTGTACAACAGGACAATTATTTAGGACCTTAGGTTCCTATTGAAAACCTTCAGCTTTTATTATGGTGTAATAAAAGTTATGCTTCACTTAATGAAATGAGGAGGATACTGCATTAGAGAAAATTTAAGCTCTTCATGCTTGTATGATAGAGATTTCCTTCTCTTCATGCAAAGTAAATTGCTACAGGGAACAAATTAGCAACCATACTGATTAATCTCTAGTAAACAAGCATATACACATTGGATTGACATTTGTTATTTGATGAAGTGAAACAGTGATAAAAAAATTTTTTTAATGAAATACCTCTTTGTGTTTCTTTCTTTGGATTCTGGCAGCTGTATTGCTGACCGTTTGCCTTACAGAATTATCCACATCTTCCACCAACCTTTCCCACTGCAATCTGTGTATTATGGACTCACAATGTTTCTTATAACCAGCATTCCACTGTATCAGTTTCCTAGTGCAGTTCCATTTTTAACTTTTTGGGAACAAAAAATACATTCTAGCTATTTCCTTACTCTGAGCTGGCTCTGAACCAAATTTCAACAAGTACAGCACATTCTTCCATTAGTACCAGAAGGTGGCGCAACATCCTCACAAAGTGATTGAATCTAGCAATAACCACACACTGTCTACCAGCCAGATTTAAAAAGGGATCTTATTAATGAGGGTAATCCATTAGGTAGAAAACATTTCATTATTATCTTGTTTAGGCACATACCTGGTGGTCATCCCCACAGACGATGTAGATGCTGGAAGTGGTGCAGTTTTTCTATATCACATAATATTGAAATATTATCAGGCATCCAATCTGGGAAAAAATCATTTTAAAAAAACCATAAAAAGGCCATAACTGAAAGAAACAGTCTAATTTTGACCAGAGAGTTTCTAAATATATTTGATAATGTAACTAGAATCTCAGACTAGTGTGTTTTGGAAAGTTTGGGAATTATGAAGCCCAGTACATTTTCCCAGTACTTTTTCGCCTTCAGTTAAGCAAAAGGATATAATTACATGACAGTATAAGTTATGCGTAGAATGGATTGAGTTGAAAAAAGCTTTTCTGGTTGCTGTTTTACATTTTATATAAAGGGTGCAGGGCAGGGGCAGGGCCTGGGCCCCGGACATTTTTTGGGACAGTGATGCCCCTCTTTCACATACACCCATTTGGACACTCCAGTATCAGGACCCTCTGTAGCTTGTTCTCAATTCCCTACACTTGTCTTGGGTTAGAGGCTGCTGCCTGCACTAATGGTTTCTGTTTTGTGTCCCCACCTGGATCTCAGTGCTGGTGGCTTCACAAACAAGTCTAGCCTCAGCTCTCTTGGTCTCAGTTATGGGTATGTGGCACGAACCGAGACAGCCATGCTCAGTAACCCCCCTGCTCTGGTCTCAGGGTTCTATGCCTGTGGGACGGCCACACTCAGCTCCCTTATACTCTCAGTTTTATTGGCTGCAATATGGACCAAGCATACCTAGCTTTGGGTCCCCTTTGTCTCAGCACTATGGCCCAGATCCACAAAGGGATTTAGCTAAGTTTCTAGGCGTTATGGCCCTTTTTGTGATTTTTTTTCAGATTGTTTAAACATTACATCATATAAAAAAAAACCTGCATCACTTTCAGCATCAACATCCACCTTGGGGATGACCACCAGCTGTGTGCCTAATTTTTCTTGATGGTAGGTTACCCCTTAGTGTCGAAATGGGTCCCAACTGGTAGACTAATAGAGGAAGAGAGAAACTGCTGTACTGTATGAAAAATATTACATTATCTTACATGAGCTTAGTTACTTTTGTGCATTTATAGCTATACCCAATCTGGTAAATATTATATCCTAGTGCAGATCTTTTCTCTACTGTTTCTATCACAGTTGAGTTTTTCTTATTGCAAATATGTTTTCTAAATCACTTTCTACATCCAGATGAAAACTGAATACAGACCCAAACCAAGCCAAGCATTTTCATCTTTTGAAACATCACCTTTTATTTCTCCATCTACAGAGTGTACTCTTAATGGAAGTTATAGATCCATTCATCAAACTGAGAATACAACCTCCTGTCTTGTTGGAGCCAAATAGATATAATGTTGCATTTACTCTTTGTACTCAGGCTTAAAAATACAAAGAAAACCAGAAAACCTTTATAAATTCGGGAATTATTCTCTTGCCAGTGCCTGGAGGGGCATTTATTTCTTTGAACAACTGTTGGCACTAGAGCAATAATTCATTCATTAAAAAAGCAAGCTTTGGTATGACATTGATATGGTAATGGATACAGCTAGCATGTGCCCCAACAGTGCACTATTGCCCATCTCAGCAGGGCTGCTTGTTACCAGAGTGGGACCCCATCATTTGACTGTACTGTAGGCCAACAGACCTGCTTCTCTTTCAAAACCTGGTTCCAAACTGGAGCCAAGGGGAAGTTTTCTATT
Source organism: Pelusios castaneus (assembly GCA_007922175.1). Taxonomy (NCBI): domain Eukaryota; kingdom Metazoa; phylum Chordata; order Testudines; family Pelomedusidae; genus Pelusios; species Pelusios castaneus. Next base: position 11,804,198 of record ML685783.1, read on the forward strand.
AGGGCAGCCTTCTGCCGCCTCCCCATTGTTCTTCCACTTTGAGAAGGCAGGACTGTTTCTAAGGGGGAGAGAGGAATTCAGTCTCCAAGCCCATCTACTCCTTGGCCTCTCCAAAGACCACAAAGGGGCTGATTAGTATATTGAGATGATAGATTTTATATTTCAAACACCCATCGAATACATTTAGTTTCCAAACTACCAATATCGGCCATTCCATAGAAAGGGCAGGTAAAGAGCACTATCAAACTGGAGCCAAACAAAGTCTCCCTCCTGAATTCCTACACAATGACAACTCTAAAGCCCTAATGACCTGACATAAAGCCTATTGCAGGCAACTAAAAGACTCCCATTGACCTCACTGACCGTTGGATCAGTTGCCTAATCCACCTGTTAAGAGCACTGATTTTTGAAGACAAAAATATGTTAGGAGCTGCTCAGTAGCATCTGTGTTTAGCTGAACTGTGTCCCCTCAGGAAAACTCCCCAACATGTGGCAGTCCTAGAAAAGAGTCGTTTTGAAAAGCGTTTGCATTCAGTCTTTCACTACTACCTGGCCGACTTTTTTCTCAGCTTTCTTTATACCACATGCGGTCATCGCTGTAATATATCAAGATAAATTAATACAGGATCCTTATAAAATGTCATAACGTGCCAAAAATAGTGTGGGGGAAGGAAAAGGAGATCATTTATCTGATGTATTAAAACTTCTTTCAAATCTTCCTACTAAGACTATTATTTCTCAGATACTCGCTCAGCTTTGGATTTTATGTGTAGCCTGTCCCAGGTTAAAGGTAGTTTAATGAGAGTTCCAATAAAGCTGGTAGATATTTATCAAATGATAAATACAATCATTACAAATGATTTTTTAAAAGGAACACTCTCTTTTTAAAAGTCATTCTTCTATATGTCCTTATCTCTTATGCTCTTGATTATTATATTTAAAAACATTTTAAAGATAATTTTCAGTAATTCTTTTTGTTTACATTTCATTCAGTTTGGACAGTTAAAATAGATTAGTTGTTTTCACATTTCCTTACTAATCACTCTCACTTTCTGGTTCTCATTCATTAACCCAATGATGGGATTTTGGGGGGTTTTAAATATTGCTGTGTATTGTAGCTGTCCAATGTTTTAATTTTAATTAGATTTTTAAAAATTAAGTCAGGAAACATTCTATCATTCTGGTGTTTACAGCTGGTCAGAACATTTTTGTCTAAAGGTGTTTTCACCAAATATACTATTTGTTCAAAGCTGAAATGTTTCATAGAGATTTACCAATTTCAGTAATACTTTTGATGGCAAGTTTTCTGAGGTACGGAGCACTATGGTCACTGATCTGAAGAGAGAAACTGACATAAAAACCTGACTTTTTCACCTAAAAATGGACATTTTGACACAATTCTGTTTCATGAAAACATTTGAAAGGTTTTGGCTTTGTTCCAATGAGGAGTGAAAATGGGATTACCAGCCTCCAGCCTGGTCTAATGGCTTATAAAACTTTAAAAGATTTTTTGAACAAATTTAAATTTGTGACTGGAACTGTCTGACCCTTTATATAATGCATCATTAACCATTTTGACTTTCTCTTTTTCTCAGCAATACTTGGTTACATGTTGTCATATTTAACCACGACGCCTCCCCCACTGATTTCACCTTCTTGTGAGTAATTCTTTCTTGAAGAACAAGCATTTAATTCATGAATAGGTAAACATGTGTGCAACATTGCTCTGACCAGCTCACTAGTAAGTTTGTGTCAGGATGTCTTTCTTTATCCAGAAATCATTGATGCCCTGGTAGTTCTAGGCTTTCCTAGGTGGAAAACACATGATAAAAATTGCTAATTCTGGATTCTCATGCCAATAAATTGGTAGAGAGCAGTTAAAGAATTGTGCTTCATAACTCTCAGCAGTATCTCTATCAATTAGTTTAGGAGGAGCACTGAATGACTAATTTTCAAGGCAGTTTTACCTTGCCCTTCTTTGCCCTTACTAGAGTGTCATTTCTAGCAGTCTAATTATAGATTCCATAGCAGGGAATCCTGGATTGTAATCCCAGGTCTCACCCAAATCCCTTCTGAGATTCAAAGGCAGTCACTTAAAATCTGACTCATGTTCTCCACCTGTAAAATAGGGATAATAATTGCCATTCTCAGAGGAGTGTTGTGGGAGTTAGCAAATGTTTGTAAACCATTTGGAGATGGTAAAGCTCTGAATAAAAGGATGGTAGCTATGGTGGGAGAGAAGTAGATAGACTTTGTGTGTCTGTAATGTCTCTAACATAAATCTTTGTGTTAGGAGACTAAACATATAATAAAATAAAAACAAGGCATCCTAATATGAACCTTCACTTTCCCATATTTATTCCTCTCTAAACACAGCAGCACACAGATTATAGGAAATGGTTTTACATTTAACTTCAACCCCAAGTGGTGAAGAAATGCATTCTTTCTCACAACATAAATTTGCATCTACCATCATTTAGTGGACGTTTTATACATGCTATGTACTACTGTGTTTTTATGGAAGGCAAAAAAATGAATTACTTGGGAATTTGTTTTTAATTAAGCAATAAGGCTCAATGGGGCACTACTATCATGCAATAAAACCACTCCTGGGGTGATGTGAGGCATTTGGTCCAGATGAGTGCCTCAAATCACCCCCAGATTGTGATTAGATGATTACTCCCTGGAGTTAATATTAGATGGTTCTCTCTAGAATTGTCTTATTGCTATTATAAAAAGTCTTTGATGTGGGGAAACTAAGTAGCTTTTGTGCTTGAAGAAGATAAAGTTGGCTGTTTAGACTGTTGAGCAGCATGTCTGAGCTCTACAGCTTCCATAGATCAATTCACCTATTTAATATGCCTGAAAGACAATCACAATGCATTTCCTTGATCCAAGTAGTTTTACAATTAAGTGACTTTTTTTCCCCAGGGGTAGAAGGATTCAAAGAGATAAATAGCTCCAAAATACAGCAATCCCAAAACAAGGGGCTGAGGTATTTGATCCTGAGAGATGAATTTCTGGCTTTACCCCCTTGCAGAGAATAAATGAATCCTAATCAGTAACATGTTAATTGTATTAACGAACGATAATGCATGCAGTAGTAGCAAGAAATTCTCCCAAGCTGGGTGCATTATGAGTTATGGAGCCTAAGGCATTAGAGGAAATGCTCATTAAAGAAATTTAAACAGCCAAAAATGTGTAGAGGCAAACTAATGGGACTGCCCTTTACAAATATTACCACAGGGGGTGGTTTGGGAGGAAGGAAACATCTTATTCTGAATAAAAAGTGATGTCTCTTGTATACATGTCACTGCATCAGAAAGAGAAATATTGAAAACATGAACTCAAAGTGACCCCATTCCTGGGGGGATGGCCAGGGTAAAGGCAACTGCAGCATGTCTTTGGAACTGGAACCCAGGGAAGATCCTTCTAGAGTATCCATCATTTCTTTGGATGTATTCACAGTCCCAGGGCAATGTTTTCTGTCCCCTCTTTGGTCTCAGAAAATACCCTCTTATCCAGAGAGAGGATGCCATACCAACTTGCTGAGCTCTCTAGAAAATTTTTTCCCTTCCACATGCTTTCCCAGGAGATGGGAGCAAGCTGGCCCTTGGTCAAAGAACACTCACTTTGCTGATAGAACAGGCCCGTCTGCCTGGGGGCAAGGGATCAACAGGCTTGTTCACTGCAGACTGGTCCTATTGAATTGGGCTGAACAGAACTGCCAGTATACAGGGTCTTCCTTCTGAGCTGTAATTCCCAGGTATCTAATTCCGACCTTCTAAACATAATAAAAAGGCACCACAACAACAATTTGTGCTCAAGGAAGGGCCTTAGTCTCAGTTATATCCAACACCCGTAATTAACAGAAGCTGGAGCTGGAGAACAGGATGGACCACTCAGTAAACTGCACTGTTCTGTTCATTCCCCCCAAAGCAACTGGCACTGGCCATGCACAGAAACCAGGATACTGGGCTAGATGGACCATTGGTCTGAGCCATGACAACCATTTTTACGTGCATCGCTCTGGCAGCTTCCAGGGATCTTAAACTGGCCTGAAATGTAATTAACACTCATTTCTGGCCCCTTAACACAGCCAAAGTGGTGTAAAAAACAGTGAGAAGCAAGCCTAAAAATTCATTATCCCTGCCTACCTTACTGCATCTCCTCAACCTTCTCCCAGCAGATCACACTGGATCGTGAACACAGTAACATCAGCTGTTTAAGGGAAGTGTCTTCTGGGGATATGGGGATATTTTTGCACTGAAAATCAGTTGCAGTTTTTGTAAACATAAAAAGCCTTGAGAATTCAAGCATTTCAGTCATGGTGTGCTAATACCGCACCAGGCTTTTAGGGTACTGGAGCCTTAGGTCGATTTAAGGAAGGTTAAGTCAACCTACAGACTGTGCATCCACACTGGGCTTTTATTAAGTCGATTTAAGTGCTTCCTTAAGTCACCTTAATAACACCATCTCTTAAAGGTCGACCTAAGGCTGACGTCGATCTTATTAAGTCGACTTAACAGAGTCTCCAGTGTAAACGTACCCTGAGGTATCAAGACTTCCCCAACTCGCAGAGCCATGGTTATGAGTGACATGGGAAAAAAGACAGTGTATAAACTGTTGAAGGATTCCCAAATAGGGCTACAATCTAAAAGCCAGGAAACGGAGTAAACAGGGAGCTGAGGCAGAACTATTACCCACTGTCATTAAGTACTCACTTTTGAACTAATGGTTACTCTGAAAAGGACACCAGTTGGAGGCCTCTTGTTATAATATTGATGCTGTTTGTGCAGTGTTGTTAATGTTATCAGAACTCCAGCTACCACTCCACATTTTCATAGTGTAAATCATTGCAGAGACTTTGGGTGTACTCTCATTTCCTTAGAAAGACAACAGAGTCCTGTGGCACTTTTAAAGACTAACAGATTTAGCTGATAAGGTGATTTCTTAATTTCTGAGAGAGTTTATGGCACAATCTCTCACTGTAGTCTGTGTAATATGTCGATTGTAATGGGTTCTTTACCTTCAGTCCATTAGGTATAATGTCCAGTTGCTTGCATTTGGAAAGGAAGATGATGTCTGTCTGGATCTGTGCAAGTTTTTTCATGAAGTTGATGGATTTCCACTTCAAACGGCTGTATTCAGTGCCCTCCATGTAATGAAATTCCAAAGGGGTAGCCGTGTTAGTCTATTGTAGAAAGACAACAGAGTCCTGTGGCACTTTTAAAGACTAACTGTTAGTCTTTAAAAGTGCCACAGGACTCTGTTGTCTTTCTACAATAGACTAACACGGCTACCCCTTTGGAATCTCATTTCCTTAGACAGTGAAACACTAGACATTCTTAGGCTAGCCAGTTCATAAGCCAAAACCAGATTCTAGGTCATCATCACTTGAACACTTGATTTCAGAGTTTTGAAGAGAAAGGTAGGAAATCTAGTTGAGGATGTCAGAGAATTTCTGCAGTATGGAGACAGAGTGAGTCCAAAATCTTGACTGGAACATGTTCTGGTTCACCGAGTTTCCCTACATTTCTGCATGCGTTCTTGCATGTTCTTCTGACACTATCCACCATTCTGCTACTGATTCTCTACTTGATCAGGCAAATATAAGTAAGTAGATTTTACTTGTTCATGCCTTTAAATTGTAAGCTGTTTGGGGTCTATTATTTATTTGTCACTCATTCACTATCATACAGCACTAGACATATTTATGGCCTTACATAAAGTACAGTTCATTGAGGAGCACATTCATACTCAGTATTTTAGGGTCAAAAATATAGATATCCAGAGGAAAACTATGTATTATGTCTTTGATCTGAAATCCTTTGATGTCAGTAGTAAGAGTCCCTTTGATTTCAGTGGGCTTGGATCAGGCCTTCTATAATTGCTGAGGTTAAGAGTATCATCTGCCGTGAATAGAGCAAGCTGTTAAAGCTGCTATTTGCTTCTTAGGGAAACCCCTAAAATGTCTCTCACCATTGAACTGCCTCATTATTGCTATTTGTCATCCATAACTGGCAAGAGGCAAATGAAGTACGTTTCCTAGACTTCTTCAAGTACTGAACCACGCATAACACCACCAGTGCTAAGCACAAATGTTAGCTAAAGAAAAACGCTTTTTCAGAGCCCAACAATAAAAGTGTTTTGGAATCTTGCCAAAAATGTTTCTAAATACAAATGTTTTTATGACAATTTAACACCTCACTTTCCTATTTTTTCCTAGAATTCAACCCTTTGTAAGAACAGAATTTGTTATTTCTGTATATACACCATAGGAATATCTTGTGTAATTTACGGAGTGATTTTTAATTATTATTTATTATTATTTAAGTTGCCACAAAAAAGACTAATGATGTCAGAGCCTTATTGTGCTGGGCACTGTACAAACACAGAGCCAATGCAAGGACTGCTTTTTAAGAAACTGATTTATCCAGGTGCGGGTCAGGAGGAAGCACAATACATTGTAACACTGCGATGATCCCAATGTGCAACCCCAGAGATCTGCAGGTATCATTTTAATGACTGAAGGGTGTTCGCACATATTTGATATCGCTTCCATAATTTCAGCATCAAGTGGTGGTATATAGTTGAGAAACTAGGAGCATGGGACTATGAGTTACAGACTCCTAGGTTCCATTCCTGAATCTGCCAGTGACTCACTGAGTCTAACCCTGCTCCACACTGAACTCCATAGCAAAAATCCCATTATTCCCCTCTTTAGTGAGAACGTGAACAAAAGCTCTGCAGGTCCTTGACTACATCCCTCTGCTATTCTGAGGCTTAGTTTACTTATCTATAAAAAAGATGTAAAATATCAACCTAATTCACAGCTTGCATTATAGTTTGTAAAATACTTTTACAATCCTCAGAATAAAACTTGATACGTGAACAAAATACAGTAGTAATGTTTTTAAAAGAAAGAGAGCGTATTGTTGATTCTGCAGCCAGAATTACTGGGACAATATCATGAAGAATGAGGATCGGAGGCTAAGCTCAAAGTCAACGTGTATCAAATTTGCTTCCAGCAAATGGACTTGTACAGCACTGCTAGGTGTGTCTGATAGAACTTCAAGGCCTCTCTATTTGAACTGACATTTTTAAGTCTAGAAAAGCTATTTTCGGTCATTTTGCAGATGCTCTACAATTTCTGTGAGGACTGCATAACTGAACTCAAAAGCTTTTTAGTAAATGGGGTAAAATAAATATTTCTATTACAGATTCTGTAAGCTCTAACAAACACTGAACTAGCTCCCATTACAGGAGTGTTTCCAGGATATAAGGTGGTGTGACATAAAGGTTTTATCAGCACTCCGTGATATGTGCATAACGTATGTGTTGGCTTTGTCACTTATAAGTAGTATGGTCATTCTAAATGCAAACTGATGACATTTTTATATCACACTATACAGACACAGATAGGATACCATTTTTAAGCTCTTTTTGTCTAATGTTACATTTCATGAAAGAGGTCCAATGGAGTTCTTAGGACTATGTTGGTTCGGAAGTCCCAAGTATGTTAGTTGAGTCTTCCCATGAATTGTGTTCGGAACAATTTTATAAAATGCCTATTGTTTTTTAAATGCTCAGTTAATCGTACACTTAGCTCAAAATGTAACATGTTTTTGTTAACATTATAGACTTATCCTTTTCTTCTTGTTATAACAGCTTTGCCACTAGAAGATAATAAACAGCCATTTTCTCCCCTTCAGCACTTGCCTTTGGCTGACTCAGTCTCAACAGCAGCAATTTCCTTCATTTGCTTTGAAATTATTGCATTTCACTTGGGCTGGTGATATTTCTAGTCTTGAGAAACTAATGTTTGTGGAGAAAAAATGCTATGGGCAGTAGATACGACTACTAATAGGTTCATGGACTTTAAAATCTGGTACTTCAAGCCGTAACTTTTCTGGCTGGTCTTAACTTTTGGAATCTGACCAAAAAAAAGAATAGCTCCATGCCCTTCAACAAGTGGCGTTTAGGATTCTTTGTAAAGCTGTGGGTTTATTTTTCCACGTAAAGCATCCAGGGTAAACTAAAAAAAGGAAGCCAATTTTCAACTGCGACTAGCTAACAGACAAGAAATGATATGTACTTTCAGAGACCGCAGCCTCCCTAACATTGTGCATCAGTTGGCTGAGGATAGAGGAAATAAAGATAATCTAAATCACAGAGTGTGCAGCCAACCCAAGGGCTAGATTTGCTCAACACTCCAGTGTTTAAGAAAATTAGCAAAACAATCACACTTCAAAATAATCAAAAGGACTGAGCATATTACAGTTAATGAGAAATCCCTGAGACACTGGAATAAGGAACAAGAACAGAACATGTTACAATGGATTCAAAGTGAGCTTAACATCTTAAAAACGAAAGGCATTATAAACTATGACTAGCTAGACACGAATTACAGCGATATCTAGGAGTGCTTTTTTTACGTTTGTCAGAGCATCCATTTCTATCTGCAACAATCTTTGCATATCTGACTGCGAGCGTTGTGCAAACAGCAATTGAGCTAAGTATTACATTAGAAGACATGGAGATCTTCCCAAATCTGTGATATCATTTTTAAGGCAGTTAAATGCTGAGAATGTTTATACTTGGGTTTAACAACAAGGAATTCTCAATAATTTACACTCATTACCAGTAAAAAGGCTGGTAAGAGTGGTACACATCAGTTTCCTACAAACTGGTTTATAGAATTCTGCTTCTTCAGTGCCCCTCCTTTTCTTGTGTATTTGGACAGCTACTAAGCATCCTTCACTAGTAGCAAAGAAGAAAAAAGCTCAGAATAGAAAAACTAAAAATGGAAAATTGAACTCAACACCATGGCCTACTCTCTGCTATTGTAAACAAAGCCCTTTTTCTTTTCCCACTCCCAATTTTTTGAAAAAGAAATTTGCACTTCACAGGCCCATTCCAGTAACCCTTACTCATAAAACTTCAGTGGAGTTATGTGCATGAGTAAAGACAGCAGGTACATACAGGTGTTAAAGAAATACAACTTAACCCTATGTAATCAGGTTTTAGCAGCACATTTATTCCGGCATGCAGGAAGAGAGTCTGTTAACAACACAGAGTCTGTGCAGTTAAGTGAGCTCTGCTCACAGGCAGATTTTGCAGGTATTTATAATGATAGTTAACAATTTTTGCCTATTAGGTGCAAGTGAAGGGTTACAAACTGGTTAAAACAGAAAAACAGTTCAGAGACAGCTTATCTTATTTAGAGTACTTTAACCTTGAGAGGCCAGTTGTTTTTCTTTCCCTTCTCAGACTATACCATCCTTATCTTTACACTTTCCCCCATTCTTCTATAAGTCATGCTGTTGCTGAGCAAATTTGAGGCCTGCAAGGTTTGCTTCTACACAGGGTTCAATTAATACCCATAATTCGTTAGTCCACTTACAGCAGTCAGAGGCAACAATTAGGTATGAAGAATTGTATCAAGAATTAAGGGCCGAGAGACAAAAATTGACATGTCTTTAAATTATGGAACAGAGCAGTGGTTCCCAACCAGTGTCCTGTGGCAACACCTAAAGTGTGCCACGAGAATCTGCCGGGAGCTGGGCTCATTTAAATCTCCCGCCCTGCTCAGCCCAGCCACGTGGGCTGTGCAGGGTGGGAAAAGCCTGGCTGCTGCAGCAGAGCTCACTGCAGGTAGGCTTATATGGGCTGGGGAAGGGGGGTGAGGGTTTGAGGACGGCATTGGAATTGGGGGGCTGGTGGGGGTCCCAGTGGGGGGGCATGGGTTGGTGGGGGGGCTACAGGAGCTGTGGGAAGGGCGGAGGGCTGTTGCAGCACCATCCAGCCTGCCCCGGCGGCCTCAGAGCCAGCGGCAGTGGCCCGATCCGGCGACAGTGGTGGCCTGATCCAGCCTGCCCCGGCGGCCTCAGAGACGGAGGCAGCGGCCCGATCCAGCGGCTCCAGCGCCCTGGATCCAGCGGTGGTGGCGACAGAGGTGGCCCCATCCAGCAGCTCCAGAGCCGGTGGCAGCCTGATCTGGCCTGCCTTCGGGTCTGGCCTGCCCTGGGGTCCGGTGGCAGCGGGCTCCATTGTGCCCCAGACCCGAAGACACCCGCAGCAGCGGGATCTGACCCCAGTCCTGCCCTCCCTGTACCTAGGTTAACCCTGCCATCCCACATAGCCACTCCTGTTCGTTCTTCCCCTCTTCTCTCTTCCACCCTTACCTTGTTCCCCAAATGGCTACCCTTCCCCTCTTTTGCCACCCCTGCTCTGCTCTGCTCCCCACACTCTCTCCTGCCACCCCACATAACGACTCCTGACTTCCCCTGCCCTGCTACCCCTACCCCACCACATAGCAGCATTCCCAACCAGTGTGCCATGGTTCATGAATATTCATGAGTTAATTTGAATATTTGTGAGTTTTTAATAGTGGCATGCCTTGAAACAATTTGAAGGTATGAAGGTGTGCCGCAGTAGAGAAAAGGTTAGGAACCACTGGAATAGAGCATGTTCATAGAATCCCCAAAGGAGGTCACCACACTAAAAGTCACCACACTAAATTTACATTTTCTAATGCTTCCACTAATTTTGAGTGCCTCCGTTTTTGAGTGCCTAGGTTGAGAAACCTTAAAGAGGCATGATTTTCAGATGTGCTGAACATGTACAGTTCACATTGACTTAAACCGACATTATGGGTGCTCAGCATCTCTGAAAAATCAGTCTTTAGTTGTCCAAATAAGCCACCCAAAATGTGTATACTTTTTTGGTAATGCAAGTGGCCATCAGCAAATCCTCATCAAAGAACTATCACTAATGACTCTGAAGGAGCCCATCTCAGCCTCTTTACCAGATCTGTAGTTGCAAGGTGGATTCAAGTTCAAGTTCAAGGAGTGTAAAAAACTACTTATACGTGGGAATAAGTGTATATTGTCCATGGCTGTTCTTGTTATGGGTTCCTGATGTCCTTTTCATCTTGAACAGCCTGCTTATTGACCACCATTGTGTCTATGGTGGTTAGAGCCACTTAAAGGGAGGAAAATAGCATGTGGAAGGAGAAATATGCTTAGGGCTCTGACATAAACATCCATGGGCTTACAGAATACGAAGAGTTACAAGATACATTCAGGACCGGGGGATGTACGTAATATATCGCCATCAGTATATGAGCATGGACATCACAATATTGTGAGGACTGAGATCTTAATAAGTCACACTGAAACAACAGCACTGTCCACAACACCTAGAGAACTCACATGGGCTCAGGAAATCATGACTATTATGTAGAGTTCAGGGCTAGAAGCCAAAGGAGGGTGGGACAAGAACTCCTGATTTCCTTGGCTGGTTTTACTTAGCTGTCAAGGTCTTAAAGAGGTTTAAATTGGGGGGGGGAGAGGAGGGAGGGAAGGGAGTGTTTTATGTGTGAGCACATCTCCAAGAATAGAGAAGCTTGTGTTTAAGAAAAACAATGCAAAAACCAACCACAGCACTCAGAGATCAGTGACTTATGGATGTCATGCTATATACAGCACAGATTTTACTGTGGTCATTATACACAGATGGATAGTCATAAAGCCGCATAGAGTCAAATTTCTTTAGTAAGAACACTACCAGGATAGATCCATGATCCCATTAAACAAATGGGTCCTAATAACCAATTTTGGGGTTTTCAGCCTCAGGAAGCATAAATGGACACAATATAAGATTACAAGAAATCATAGAGCGATAAGGTAGGTAAGGTGAGGCAAAAGCTTCTCTCACCAACAGAAGTTGGTCCAAAAATCGATATTACCTCACTAATACCCTGGTACCAATATGAGTACAACAATGCGGCATACAAGAAACATGGAATAATTTACAAACATTGCATTCCTAAGCACTTTCAGGAGAAAAAGCTCTGGGTGGACTGTGATGAGGGGAATCATCAAAAAGGGGAGAAACAAGGAAGAATCGATCCCTCTGGAATGGTAAAAATTTCCACTAACTGTAATGGGACCAATATTTCATCAATGAGGTTGAGAGCAAAAGAGGAAAGTGAAAAAAAGAAAACCAACACATCATTTTCACTGCATCTATAGAGAAAACAGTGCACAACTCTGCAACATACAAACTTCTCCAAGCTTTTGGAATTTTCATGCATCTGAGGAAGTGGGATTACACCCACAAAAGCTCATATGATGAATAAATTTGTTGTTCTTTAAATGTGCCCCAGGATTCTTTTTTTTTTTTTTTTAATTTATGAAGTTCAAGATCTTTTACATATTTCTCACCTCTGTGGGTGTCCTGCCCTTAGTCCCCATTCTGATCCTCGGCAAGTTAGCCATGATTCCTCCCATGAAGTTTTCTTTCTTGCACTCACCCTGTAGCAAAGAAAAAAGAGCTCCAGCCCCCAGGGTCTGCACTAACATGGCTAAACTTCACAAAAACAAACTGCCTCAGTTCAGGGCCTGTCCAACCATATAGGTGAACTAGGTAGTTGCCTAAGGTCCCAGGCTTTAAGGGATGCCAAATTAAATGGAGGTGAATTTTTTCTCTATTTAAAAAAAATATTAATATGTTATCTCTTATAACATGGGGGGAATTCCAAAGGGGTAGCCCTGTTAGTCTATTGTAGAAAAACAACAGAGTCCTGTGGCACTTTTTAAAACTAACAGATTTATTTATCATATGAGCTTCATGGGAGAAAATCCCACTTCGTCAGATGCTTTGAAGATGGGAAACTTACAGAATGGGAGGAAATTAAATACAGGGGAGTGTATGACATAGGATCAGGTCAGGCTGTAACAGCAAATCAAAATAGGTGTTAGGATTCAAACACTGAGGAACAGCACATAGAGGAAGATGAGGTCAAATCACCTGTTATAATGAGAGAAAAATCCATAGTCCCTGTTTAACCCCAAGGCAACTGAGTCAAATTTGCATACAAGTTTGAGTTCTGCAGTTTCTCTTTGAAGCTGTGATTTGTTATTCATCTGTTTCAACACAGCTATTAGCAAGTCATCAATGGAGTGAGCAGAGAGATTGAAGTGTTCCCCTATTGGTTTTGTAGTGTTGCAATTTCTGATGTCAGATTTATGTCCATTTATTCTTTGGTGCAGATGTAACCCATATGCCTGAAAATGCTGTCTCTGAGAGACCTGCTGAGGGTGGGTTACTGTTGCTGGGCAGATTAGCTACCCACAACTAGAAACTTCCAGAAGCAGGGAGTGGTAGCATTTTTGAGCATGCTCCACAGTGTACCCTGCTGGTGTGATGTGATGTTGTCAGTGAGATGACATGAGAGCAGCAGTCTGTGCAGACAGCAGGCAGGATCTGCTTTGAGAAGAGTCCATGTGCTCAGTTTTCAGGAGAGAAGCTGAGCCAGGAGTGAACAAGATGTTTTCTCCCTTTAATGGAGTCATCTGCAACAGACCTTGCAGACATGTATATGGGACTGAAGGCTAGTTGCAAAGGAGAAGAAAAAGCCTGCATGGAATGCTACAGAGGATTCCAGCAAAGAAAAAGAGGACAGCTATTTCTTGCCACTCAAGCCTCTATACTGGAACAGAGACTGTAGCTGAGAGTTGGGTGAACTCCACCGGGATTTTGGGACTCTTTGGTATCTTTCATGCAGGGGATTTTCTGGAGGGATTGTTCTTGGTTAATTGTATTTTGTTTTCTTAAGATAAGGTTTATTTAGTTAGTAGTTAATAAAGTTCATTGTTATGTTTGTTTTTTTGTAGTATTTTAATGTGGGGTGGTAACTCTGAGCAATCTTTGCTGTGAGTCCCATAAAGACTGGATCCTGGGTCTCCAGCTGCTTTCCCCATAGGGGTTGGGATTGATTTCTGTGAGGCACTGGAGAAGGGCAACTAAATGAATTTAGCCCACCCGAAGGTTACAAATTGGCGCCCGAACAGGGACTTGAAGATTGTTCAGAGCTCTTCTGATTTCATTTTGAGGTATATTGTAGTACTTAGTTGTAAAGAATTTAGTGTTATTGAATATTGATATTGAATTTATATTTTTGTATTAATATTGTTAAACATAATGGAAACTTGTACACAGTTTGGGTTAGATCCATATAGAATCATTTTAGTTAGTGAGGTATCATCTGTTGTTGCTATAGCAGATATTAAGAGGGTTGTTGGAACTTTTGGTTGTGAGATCAATATGAGGTGGGTGAAGGGAGAACAAAAGGAGATGATTATTTTGTGAATTTGAAGGTCCTGTCTGTGATACACATAGGGAGAAACTGTGTTGCAGAAGCTAGAGCACAACTGGGATGTGACTTATTTGTTATGAGGTTTTGCCTGTGAGTGATAGACAGACTGGGTGGTTGGCAGATGCTACCCCCTGTTATAGAGAGAGGTCCAGGAGAAGCCTTTACTCCTGTTGTGAGGCTCTCTTCTGTGTGAGAGAGAGAGTGCTGAGATCAGCCAGTGAAACTGAGACTGATGTGAGTTCTTGCCTGATTTAATTGGGCTTATGAGCATGGTGCTCTATTGAGTGAGATCTTAAAATATTACGGTCTGAGAAATGGGTATTTTATATATCCAATCCAATTCCTGTACCGCTTTGGATACAGGCTATAGCAACTGAAAGAGACAGTCAGTTGTTAAAGTCAAGGGCTAGATTGGAGCTAGCTATAGACATCCTCTGTTTGTTTACTGACAGGGATCTGAGAGGACTGAAGCTGCTATTTAGCAACTTCTGAGGGATCCACACAACTTGTGGATTATTATTTCGAGTATACTGCTGGGGACGGCAGTGATTTAAGCAGGGGAGAATGTAACCCATATGCCTGAAAAGGCTATCTCTGAGAGACCTGCTGAGGGTGGGTTACTGTTGCTGGGCAGATTAGCTACCCACAACTAGAAACTTCCAGAAGCAGGGAGTGGAAGCATTTTGAGCATGCTCCACAGGGTACCCTGCTAGTGTGATGTGGTGTGGTCAGTCAGATGATATGAGAGCAGCAGTCTGTGCAGACAGTAGGCTAGAGCTACCTTGAAAGGAGACCATGTGCTCAGTTTTCAGGAGAGGAGCTGAGCCAGGAGTGAACAAGATGTTTTCTCCCTCCCATGGAGTCATCTGCAACAGATTTTGTAGACACGCATATGGGACTGAGGGCTGGTTGCAAAGGAGAAGGAAAAGCCTGCATGGAATGCTACAGAAGATTCCTGCAGCAAAGGAAGAAGAGGACAGCTATTTCTTGACAATCAAGCTTCTACACTGGAATAGAGACTGTAGCTGAGAGTTGGGTGAACTCCACCGGGACTTTGGGACTCTTGGGTATCTTTCCTGCGGGGTTTTCTGTAGGGATTGTTCTTGGTTAATTGTATTTTGTTTTCTTAGGATAAGGTTCATTTAGTTAATAGTTAAAGTTCATTGTTATGTTTATTGTAGTAGTATTTTAATGTGGGAGTGTAGCTCTGAGCAAGCTTCGCTGTGAGTCCCATACAGACTGGATCCTGGGTCTCCAGCTGCTTTCTCCATCGGGATTGGGATTGATTTCTGTGAAGCACTGGAGAAGGGCAATTAAATGAATTTTAGCCCACCTGAAGGTTACACAGAGACTGTCCTGTTTGTCCAATATATAAGGCAGGGGGGCATTTCTGGCACATGATGGCATAAATCACATTGGTGGATGAACAAGTGAATGAGCCCTTGATGGAGTAGGTGGCTTGATTAGGTCCTGTGATGGTGTCTTCAGTGTAGATATGAAGGCAAAGTTGGCAGGATGGTCTGTTGCAGGGATATGTGCTTGCTTTAATGTTTCTATTGTATGATCTGTAGTTGCTGGTGAGTATCTGTTTAAGGTTGGGGGGCTGTCTGTAAGCAAGAAGAGGTCTAGCTCCCAATGCTTGAGAAAGTGAGGGATCATCTTGTAGAATAGGCTGTAGATCTTTGATGATGTGTGAAAAAAGTCTAACTTAGGGGTTTGTAGATGGTGACCAGTGGCTTTCTGTTGTTTATTTTCATGGGCTTCTCCTCTAGTAGTTGACTTCTGGGTATCCGTCTGGCTCTGTCAATTTGTTTCTTCACTTCTGCGGGTGGGTACATGGAGGGGGGGAGGGCAAAGTCATAGTTTGCCTAAGGCACCAAAAATCCTTGGGCCAGCTCTGCCTCCATCTCTTCTCCTTCGGGGTACACCCGCGAGGCAGCTGGGTGGGTGCAACCCAATTTCCAGCTCCCCGCTTCTCTCTCCACCCGCTGAATGATGAGTGACTCCAGACCCGGAGCCCCACCCCTCGACTCCCAATCTTCGTTTCGTTCCCCTTGCTCCTCCAGCCCGTCCGCTGGGCTCCCACTCTGGCTCTGTGATTGGTCCAGATTCCCCAGAGAGGCGTGGTCAGAGAGGAACGCTGAGTCGGAGCATTCCAAAACCGGACGGTCCTGTTCTGGCTGCCGCGAGCTGATTGGCTGAGAGCCCCCCCCCCCCCCCCCCAAGGAGAGCGGTGGAGGCGAGAGAGGCAGGGACCTGGCGTGGGGGTGGCCGTGGAATGCTGCGGTGGCTGCGGAGCGTTCCACAGACGGGTGGTGCGGGAGCCCAGCCCGCTCCAGCAGAGAGGACCTGCGGGGTCCCGCACGGCTCGGAAGGGCACCAGGTACAACTGCCGCTCTTGTCTCGCTCGCGGCCTGGCAGGGGTGGGGAGGCGGTCGCTGCGGGCGGCAGGAGGACCCCAGTCCGTCTCCGCTCCCCCTGCAGCCAGGCAGGCACTGTCTCCGCTCCAGTGCATCCCCCGCGGGCGTGTGTCACAGACAACAGGAGCTTCTTTGCCCCCTGCTCACTTCCAGGTGCCCCGCGTCCCGTGCACCCAGCCCTGCGGAGCGGAGGTGGTGGGTCCCTGGAGCTGCCGTGCTTGGCCTGGCTCCCGCCGGCGGTGGAGTTGGGTCTGTTGCTACATGTACTTCTCTGGTCCCAGCTGCCTGAAGATCTGAGCGCTTCCAGACGTTTTCTCGCAGCCTTGGGAGGTGGGTGAGTATTAGCATCCCCCAGCTAGGAGCTGAGCCTCATCCAGCCGATGTTACTCAGAGCTTGCACCCCAAACGTTCAGCTCAAATCAGTGGGGCTGCTTGTAGGAAGGTGTGGCTCCCCCTGAGGAAGGGTGGTAAGGCTGGGTCTTCCGTGAGTAGCACAAAACTCTTCCCAATCCGGTGTCATCCTCCTTCCTCAGTTTAGAAATGCTCTGATTGAGCAACAGGTTTGGAAATCTGCGGCCTTCCAACATGAATGTTTATTTCTGAACATGTTACTCATAGGAGTCAAGGCTATGGAGTGCAGAGCTGGATTTTAAACACCATTTGGCAGAGAAAACTCGTAAGAGTAAACGCTCAAGAATTTAGGGTGTAATTTAGTCCAACAGCATCTGTCTTTGTTTCTTCTGACAGTCCTTCAGGGAGATTGTAAACTCTGTATTGTGTCTGCTACCATACTGAGCACATTACTGGTGCTTTACAAATACTGAATCTTAATAACAGCAGTAATAACCTGTATATAACTCCTGTTAATATGATTGGACTGTTTCTATTAGCAGTAATGTACTCATCTGGAAAAAGGTCCAGTAATACTTATTGAACATGTTTATAAGGCACTCTAACATTTTTAACAGGAGATATATATGCAAAATATTTACTATCTTTTTTTTCCTTTTGGAAAAATAGGCTTAGATCTTCAACTATATGGTCATGTTTCAATATGAATTGTATATTTTGAAACTTTTTGTCTTTTAAGGAATAGCACCAGTGTTAATAGGTATCATGCATTTTGTGATATTCTGACTCGAACAGACAGCTTTCAGATGCTAGGAGAGTACAGTCTGTGTGGAACTCAGGAAATCTGTTTTATAACTGAATTGATATTGTTTTGAAATGCCCAGGTGTGAAATCAGGAACCTGTTTAATTGCAGCACCTACAGTTGTAACCTGATTCTTCTTCCTCCTACTCCCCCCCCCCCATGTTCCCCCCTCCCAAAATAGCTGTATGTTTGGCTGGGTTTGCTCATGCACATGGACTCCAGCTCTCTATTTGTGTTCATAAACTGACCTATCAACAATTTACATTTACTTTTTCCATGCATATCTCTACTCTTGCAGAGTATGCACCTTTACCAGCTTAGGTGCTTGTAATGCCATCCTGGGGCATTTGTTTAATACCATGCTGAAAGAGAAGAAGAGTACCAGCTGCTGATTACTAACGTCACTTCCTGCAGCACCTTGGTGTACAGGGAAAACTTCCTCAAAGAACTAATTAGATTCATAGATTTCTTTTTAAGGCCATAAGAGACTACTAGATTACCTGGTCTGACCTCCTGTATACCACAGGCCATAGAACTTCATCCAAGTACTCCTTTATTGAGTCCAATAACATGTTTGACTGAAGTGTGTCTTCCGGAAAAGTCTCCAGGCTTGATTTGAAGACATCAGGAAATGGAGACTCCTTGGTGGTTTGTTCCACCTCACTGTTAAAAATGTGTGCCTTATTTCTTATTTGAACTTGTTTGCCTTTAAGTTCTAGCAGTTCCTTTAATCTCCAGTATTTTCTCCCCATGAAGATATTTACACCTTTATCAGATGCAGTCATGTTAGCTGATGACAAGATCACAGGCCAAGGTGGTGTAATTTTGCTTCCCCTGGAGGATGGTGAAGCACTGGAATGCGTTAGCTAGGGAGATCGTGGAATCTCCATTCTTAGAAGTCGTTAAGGTCTTGTGTGATTAAAGCCCTGGTTGGGATGATTTAGTTGGGGTTGGTCCTGCTTAGAGCAGAGGGTTGGACTAGATGACCTCTTGAGGTCCCTTCCAATCATAATATTCTATGAGTCCAGCTGGTGCCCTGTTAAAGGGTACTGGAGGTAGGCATGCCCAGGCCTCTCTCATTGGAAGGATAACAATCATGACATGAAGGTTTCTGAATGAAGAGTGGATGTGTGGTCATTCTCAGGGACTCCATGGGGCCCTTGGAGTAGCCCTTGTCTACACCCATGGCTATTAGGCTACCATTGATGCTTTTATTTCTCCAGAGGAAACCCATGAGGCCTCCTGTGGTTAGCATTGAAAGGTTGTATAAGTCACTTATGTACACAGACTTAACAAATGTACTCAGCATCTACTAACCATGGTGAAATATCCCTATGTTGGCATTGTCCCTGAGGCAGTACTCCCTAAACCTTGCAGTTTAAAGGACTATAATATCTGTGCATTGTGTTTAATTGTCACATTGTTAACTTAATATACAATTTACTATGATTGCTTAAATAGTGGAAACAAATACTTTAGTGACTGTCAGCAGTATTCATTAACTAATCTATTAACTAGAGATAGAGCAAGTAGAATTCTACAAAAGATATGTCAAGTGCCGGGGAAATGAGAATACTATGCAGCCGTTCCCCCACTCTTGCTTTGGCTGTGCCTCCTCTCCTCTCCTAGAAATCTGTTCTTTTAGTACTTCTCTCATCTGGCTTTTCCCATCAATTTCAGCAGGTTGAGTTGAGCCTTCTTTTGTAACAAGAGAAAGTTTTTACTATTTGATGGCTGTTTGAAATGAGCTTATGGATTGGCATCAATTCCTGATGGACAGCTGACCACATTACACAAACCCACCTTCAAAATTGGCACTTATCTATATGTGTATGCATGCACATGCATTTTACTATTTGTCAGAACATATGCTCTAGTAACTTAACTAGATCCATAGCATTATTTAATAACGGCTATGATTTCTCTGAGCCATTTGATACAAGCCGTACAAAAATAACATTCTACCAAATTAACAGACTGGCTCAGAAGTTAGATCTTGTGTTTTTAATTTGCTTATTACCTTGTTGTTCCTAAATTATAGTGTCTTGCTTCACTGGTGGGGAAGAACATACGTACTGCATATTCCCAGAAGCCTGCTTTATTTACTAGTATGAAAAGCCCTAAATTTATGCAGTGCCTTCCATTCATACAGAAAACTAAACATTTGAAATGAATCACGTTATTAAAGTAAAATTGGTTTTGCAGCCTGATGTATAATCCATAAACCAACTATATTTTACAGTTGATTTGAGAAATATACACTTACTTTAATAAACTATTTATTTCTTGGGGAATATGGTGGAAAGTAAACTTCTCTTATCTTATTGAACTGATTAAATTAGAGCAAATTTTACTGTAAATGCAGAAATCCTGGGGTGGGATCATAGGATACCAGGATATGTAATAAAACTGTTTTTCCCATCTAATTCTGTATTGGTAACACACGAATAAGCTGCATTTTGGTGGATTTCCTCCCCCCTCCTCCCCCTTTCCTTAGGTAATTAATGGTTCTCCTTTTAAAAAGTAACAGATTAGGGTACTGAGGTTAGCTTCTCTCTCACTTGGGAGTGGAAAGGGTGTTTACACACAGTCTGTGCCTTTGTTCTGGTGCAGCAAAACTTGCAAGTGTTCTGTGCTGTGTAAAAGCCAAAATAAGCACAATAGTTAAAATTTTCCTAAGTCCCACTGACTTTCAATAAGGTGTTTCTGAAATTTTACCCCATCTTCCTACACCATACCTTTTTAAAACTCTTATCAGTTTACCTGGAAGGTCAGGAAATATGTAGCATTCTCCCTCTCTTTCCCCACTATCCAATGTGCTCTCACTCATGTGGAGGCAATCACTCGGGAGTCGGTAGGAAAGCTGAGAGTAGAATTCAGGAGTCAAGCTCTTATACTACCATGCAGTGAGATTGCCATGGACAGGGTCAAGAATCTGTAAAACCTATCCATGGTGTTGATTGATGAGCCCAGTATTTTTATGTAACATTTTCCTGTACCCTGAATTCCCCCACACTAATCTGCCCTGGTTTCAGTCTCTCCTCTATTATGCCTATTTCTCTTTTGGCTGTATCACTGAGTCTCTCTCTTTTGTGCTCACTCTTCTCCTAAGATTTTGTTTGTTTGGTGGCTTTTTCGGGAGGGGGGAAATGGGGTTGTTTGTACAGACCCAAAAATAAGCAAGTTTCCAGATCTGGAAAATCAGTGTGCATAGCATTTATCCAAAGGCTGTGCTGTGCCCTCTGTGTGCAGTCGTTCTTCAGTTTAAACCTTTCATCCATTTATTGTGCAATTTCTGTGTAAATAGAAGGGAGGGAACATGTTTGCAGGTTGTAGACTCGCTGTAATGGGAAATGCAGACATTAAATTCTGGCAGGTTTCTAACCATTAGAGGTGTAAAGTTCGGGAATAACCTTCCAAGGGGAGTTGTGGGGGCAAAAACCATAATTGCTTTCAAATCTGAGCTTGATAAATTTATGGAGGGGGTGGTATGATTAGCCTATTTTGGAAATTGACTGATATTTGGCTACGTGTGGTGGATTTACAAGTGGCCTAAGAGGGGAGAGTACGTGGGGTGGGTTCTGAGTTATTACAGAGAATTGTTTCTTGGATAACTGGCTGTTGAGACTTGCCCACGTGCTCAGGGTTTAACTGATTGCCATATTTGGGGTCGGGAAGGAATTTTCCCCCAGGGCTGATTGGCCTGGGCTCTGGGGGTTTTTCGCCTTCCTCTGTAGCACAGGGCATGGTTCACCTACCGGTGGATTCTCTGTATCTTAAGTCCCTAAATCATGATTTAAGGAGGTAAATAACTCAGTCATAGGTTGGTGGCCTATTGCAGGAGTGGGTGAGTGAGGTCTTGAGGCCTGCATTTTGCAGGAGGTCAGACTAGATGATCGTACTGGTCCCTGCTGACCTTAAAGTCTGTGAGTCAGTGCTGCTATGTCTACAGGAAAATGCCTTAGGCTGGGGTCTCATCTGATCTGACTAGCTAAGCAGTGGAACTGAGACACTGTCTCTTTAGTCTCCCTACCACAAAGGGAAGACAGTTATTCCCATAATGTGACATTCCAAATATTTTTATTTCAAGGGAAAAGTCTTTAGACCATTACTTCAGAAAGTGTAGACCTCGTTATTCCATGGGTCTTCTGAAATCTAATGTGCGCAAGTCCTGTTCTAAAAACATTCTGGGCACCACCTTGAATAACTAGGTCACATAACCATGTTACGTGGGAGTGGAGTAGATTGCTCTGGAGTTTCAGCTGTGTTCTTAATGGGATGGCTATTCTCTCTCCCTCTCATCAGCATATTGTAGAGGTTGCAACTGGCTTTAGACTATGCTACGTATTGATAAACAGATGTGTTTAACACACTCTGAAACCATCAAAGCTACTCTCTAAGCTCTGAGGAAGTACTGTGCATCCTGATAGAAGTGAGTCAGAGTCATTGGAGTCTACTCCTAATTCAAGGAAGATCATGTGGTTGTCCACATTTGCCTCATGATGCCACTGTGGGACATGACCCAACAACACTCCAAAGGTAACTGTTGTGGTCTTATTGTTCTTAGGAAGAAAGATTGCAAGGAAAAACAGGTACTGCAGAAGAAATGTTGACTTCCCCTCTGAATCCATACAGAGCCAACTCCCCAGTTCGGCATTTGGAGATACAGTCTTTAGCAGAGATGTAAATAAAAGTTCCTGATCAACTGTAGTTAGTTAGGGCCAGATACAGCACACAGCAGCACCCATTCTTTTTCAGCAATGGCTGGTTTGGTGCTTGGGAAATGTGGCCACTTCATCTAGGTTCCTAAAAGGGAGCTGAGCTCTCTTGTAACCTTGGCCCTAGGTTTCCTGTAAACCTTATGGATATTAATAGCAGTCTCCTGGCCACATTCTAAATTGTGTAACTTAATTCATTGTTTCCAGAAATATTAACTGGCTGCTGCTTCTTTTAGAAACTGTTTTGTATCACTGCATGGCTATGTCTAAACTTACAAGTTAGGTTGACTTAAGGAGGCTTAAATCGACCTAACTTAGTCCAGGTCCACACCAGGCTTTCATTAAGTTGACTTAATGAAAGCTTAGGTCGACTTAATAAGGACCACTGGTTAGGTTGATATAACCCTTCGGATGACCACAGTACAGTGTGGACCTGGATTAACCCTTAAGTCAACTTTATTAAGTCGACTTACTAAGTCCCCGTTCAGGAAAGCACTTTAAGTCGACTTAATAAGGTCGACTTAAAGTTGACATTATTAAGTCAATTTAACAAAGTCGACCTAACTTTTTTTGTAGTGTAGACATAGCCCATGAGTTTGAAGCTACAACTCTGGAGGTGGTGGGTCAGAGTGAGTTGAGATGGAAAATGCTATGAATGTAAACTGTTTAGAATTTTCTCCATGTGGTTATCCATCACTGAAACTAAGTCTGAAGCGCCTAAGTGTTTGAGATAACATGTAGTTATGTATGTCATTGTAAGAAGCACCAACAGAAACAAGGACCTATCCATGTCCCCGTCGATTCTGAGCTATCTCAGTCTTAAAAGAAGTGACTCAGTTTCTCATGGGGCTTCTCGTTGATTATTAAGCCTAGACACAGAGTCTTGGGTCAACACCAGAAAGCACAAACTGCAGTTTGAACATGTATGTGGAGGGAGACTGTAGGAGGTCTTGAGTCCTGATTTAGGGACTTAAAGGAGTTACTTTCACAGCACTTACAGTGGTACTTTTTAACAGGAGAGTGGAGATGTAGAGGTGGGAGGAAGTAATGAGCATGCTGTGGTCTAGTTCCTTTAATAATATTCAGAATGATGTGTCATGTAACTGGAAACACGAACAATAAAAGAAGCACTTGGATGTGATGTATGCAGGGTTTAGGTTGTGTAGGCTGGGTTGTTTAGGGTTTTTTGTTTTGTCAGTCCAGGAAGAGGAGGATCACTGGGGATAACTCAGAGAATTAAAAATAGAACATGCAGCCTTCCAATTCTGGAAGGGTTCCAGCCTGGATCTGCAGTGATCAGAGCTATTGCCATCTGAGTGGTAAAAGATGATCCTTTCATTCCAATGCCTAGAGACAAGTGTCTGTCTATGTCTTCATTGGTAGTCTCAGCAGAGAGGCCAAGAACTGAGTGGATGTGGAGACTCTGCTGCCCTTTCACTACTTAGATCACTGTACTAGCACGGGGACTGCAGCTGCACTGGGGAATCACCAATAAATGCTAGTATAGATGGGAAGTGGGGACGGTGGTAAAACAATTTAGTACAGCTGAACCAGTTGCTAATAACAAGTTAAAAACTGCCTAGTGTAGACACACCTACAAAGGCAACTTTTTCTAGGGTAGGGGTGCAGAGGTAGGAGCTCAGGCTAGACCTGCTGTAGGACAGAGCTCTGGTTTTTATGCCTGTCAACCAACCACCTTTCATGAGTGACTTTTTTTAAGAGCATTGTAGGATTTTACTAAATTTACTTAAAAGACCTGGTATGCCCCCAGTTTTTTTAATCAATATAATTGTCAATTAGGGGTGTGATTTTTTTCCCCCTCCCCCTCCTTCTGTTTTTAACATCAATATAATTATCCTGGTACAACCCCTGCTGCGGATGCAGTTTTGCAAGTGTATAGGTGCCTTAGAGAAGTGGCTTTCAAACTCTTTTTTCTCAGGACCCAGTTGAAAAAAATCATTTATGCCTGCGACACAGTAGCTACATCTTTGAGCAATGCATTCCAGTCTTGTGGTAGTGGCATCTGGGGACGCTGAGACCCAGTACTGTGTCCTGACCCATAGTGTGAAAACCACTGCCTTAGAGCAATATAGCTAATTCCTGTTCTTCAGTAAATATTTCTGTTCTGCATTTTGGGGGAAAAGCTTGATACAGTTTAATCATATAATATTGATAACACTCTTTCCATTCCATTAGTGTCTCTGGGGAATGCTAAACAGAACCTACTAAATTATTAGACATTTTAAAATCATCAGATCCAGATAACTTGCATCCTAGAGTTTTAAAAGAACTGGCTAAGGAGCTCATTAGAAGATTCATGTTGAATTTCAGTAAATTTAGCACATTGGGGAAGTAGAAAGCGAATATGCAAATTTTAAGGCACCAGGAGCAAAATCCTGGATGCCATGGTGGCTGGGTGCCCGGGATTTCCCGAGTCCTGGATTAGAAGTTTCTTACCATGTAATTTAAAATGGGCACTCATCGATCGAGTGTGTTTCTGGGAGATTCTGCGAAGATTGTTCTTGGGCCTGTGCTAATTTAACATTTTTTATCAATGATCTGGAAGAAAACATAAAATCATCATAGATAAAGTTTGAAAAGAACCCCAGAATTGGGGACATGATAACTAATGAATGGGAAAGGTCACTGATTTAGAGTGACTTGGGGCTCTTGGGAAAACTAGGTGCATGTAAACAATCTGCATTTTAAAAGGATTAAACATATACATATAGGAACAAAAAATGCAGTTCATACTTCCAAGATAGGGGACATTATCCTGGGAAGCAGTGACTTTGAAAAAGATTTGGGAGTCATGGTGGATAATAAGCTGAACATGAACTCCCAGTGTGATGTTACTGCTAAAACAGGATGTTTATAAATTGTAAAGGATTCACAGAAGAGCTGGATCAGAAGATTAGAAAACATGCTTTATAGTATTAGACTCAAGCAGCTCAATCTATTTAGCTTAACAAAGAGGAATTTAAGAAGTAATTTGATCACAGTCTATTAGCACCAGTATTGGGAACAAATATTTAATAATGGGCTCTTCAATCTAGCAGAGAAAGGTATAACACAATTCAGGGACTAGAAATTGAAGCTACATACATTCAGCTTGACAGTAAGGTGTAAGAACCTTTAATAGTAAGAAATAAACCAAGGGTTGTGGTGCATTCTCCATTACTAACAATCTTTAAATCAGGTCTGGATGTTTTTCTAACAGCTCTGATCTAGGAATTATTTTGGGGAAGTTTTATGGCCTGTGAGCATTCCTCTGCAGTATCCAGCCCCTGTCACTGGATGCTAACAGAAATTACCAAGTCTGTTGTTTCTAAAGACACAAACTACACAGCAGCCTATTGACTTAGCTGATTCACTGATGTCAGTGTGACTTTGTTTCTTTTTCTATTCCCCCAAGGTTACTGTCTGGCACCAGAGTCAGGATGGCCCTGGGGGGGTTTAGACTCCAGTGTCTTTTCATGGTGACTTCACATTCTTCTGTTAGTGTGTTTCTCTCCCCTGTGTAAATGAACTGCCTCATTTTATCTGGTATCTCCATGTTTATTTTACATTAGAGAATAAAGACAATTATTTCCCTCTTACTTAGAAGAAAACCTTTTTTTCCTTTGGTTGGCTACAGATTTTAAAGCATAAAATCAACAAATAATCACAATCCCCTGTAAGTGTTAGCGCATACATTGCACAATATTAATGACCAGTGTGTCACTGGCTTTCATCGCCTTGCACGTTCTTTATAGACAAGTCTCATGAGAGCGATGAGTTAAGTGTAGTGAATGTCTCAGGTTTGATGCAAGTTGCAGTGAACCCTTTGCCAGAGGGTACTGAGGGTCACAAATCCCTTCTGGTTTTGCAATTTAGGAATGGGAATAAGCTACATTGGTATTAGCACTTTTTTATACTGGTACAATTATGTCCACACAAGGGAGTTTTATATCTTATTCAGTATGCGATGAGTGTTGTTTATTCTTGAGATGGGCAGTATCAGCCTGCTACAAAATAGCTCATGTTTTGCTACTTATTTTGAAGAATGTTTTAATAAATCATTGCAGGATATTACCACTCAAACTTAAACTAATCTCCTGGCTCTTTGAAAATCTACTTACCGCTGTTTAAATTTGCTGTTCTGTTTCAAAGCTAATATCGAGGGAGTTGTTTGCTAAACTTATAATTTTACAGCTTGACTCTTTTCCCCTGTTCTAGAGTGAATGAAAGAGATGGTGGACCATCTGGCTAACACGGAAATTAACAGCCAACGGATTGCTTCTGTGGAAAACTGCTTTGGGGCATCTGGCCAACCCTTAGCTGTGCCAGGAAGGGTCCTTTTGGGTGAAGGAATTTTGACCAAAGAATGCCGCAAGAAGCCCAAAGCTCGGATATTTTTCCTTTTCAATGATATCCTTGTGTACGGAAGCATAGTGATAAACAAAAGGAAGTACAACTCCCAGCACATCATACCACTTGAAGATGTGACCTTAGAGATGCTGCCAGATACCTTACAAATGAAGAACAGGTGGATGATTAAAACTTCGAAGAAGTCCTTTGTTGTTTCTGCAGCCTCCCTCACAGAAAGGAAAGAGTGGATCAGTCACCTGGAGGAGTGTATTAGGCATCTGTTAAGAAAGATGGGCAGGCAGCCCTCTACGGAGCACGCTGCCCCCTGGATACCCGACAAGGCCACTGATATCTGCATGCGCTGTATGCAGACCAAGTTCTCCACGCTCACCCGCAGGCATCATTGTCGGAAGTGTGGCTTTGTGGTGTGTGCAGACTGCTCCAGGCAGAGGTTTATGATGCCGCGGCTGTCACCCAAGCCGCTGAGGGTCTGCAGCCTATGCTACAAACAGCTGATGGCAGAAAAGAAGAAGGAAGCAGAAGATGGGCAGAGGCAGCCAGAGCAGATCCACTCGGCCATGACTGGCTATGAACCATCCAGTGGTGATGACAGTGATAAATCTGAGGATGACAAAGTGGAACGGTGGCCGGCAGAAGCAGAGTTTTATGTCTCGGAAGTTTCTTGGTCATCTTTCCATAGCTGACCTGCTTAAAGCTGGAGGAGCCAGACTCTGACTTGCAGACCTCTCAGTGGTGCGCATACATTGGAGGGTGAAATTTGGCCCCTATTTGTTCACTTTCATGTGTTTTCCAGCTGAAGGCAATCTCTCGTGATTAGGAGAACTGGTACTGTGTCCCATCACACTAGCAGGGCATGGCCTACAGGCAGTGGAGCATAGTGGACAGATCACTGGCCTAGGAACCGGACGGCCAAGGTTGCGTTCCCTGCTCTGACACTGGCCTGCTAGTGATGGTGGTTGTCACGTCCCCTTTGTTTGTAAAATGGGGATAATGCTGACCCCTTTTATTAAGAGCTTTGAGCCCTACTGACCTCTGTACAAGAGCTCCAAGTGTCATTGTTTCAAATATATTACTCACCGTGGGGTGGACCCCTTTGTTGATGTAAGAGGCCCATTAATGGGGCAGCTTGCACTGCCACTGCGTAGGCTGTACCTTCTCTGTAAGGAATAGAGGACTTGATATTTGTCATGAGCACTAAATAGCTATAAAATGATACAACTAGAAATCAGAAGTACATGGAAGCTTGGGTTGGGGCCCTTTGACTTCAGGCTGGTAAGATACCAAAATAATAACCAGCAGGAGACTTGGCTTAGACTTTTAGATTCTGCCTTTTGCTTACCAGCTTGGTGAAGATAGGAGCATTAGGGAAATAGTGATCTCAGGAACAGGGAGATCTTGTGTGGCTGTGGAGCAAAATCTGCTGCCTTCTCATGAGCAGCGTTAGCACAGCACTGGAGAAATCCTCCTTCCGCGCCAGAGAGTGGCCATTGTGATGACAGAAGATAACGGCTGAGTTAAGGTTCATATTAGGGTGAAAAAGGTGAAGCCAGGCTTAGCAGAATCACTCCACCTGTTCCCCACCCATTCATGTTTCCAGGTCTCAATCAGTAACACTAACAGACTTCTACACCCTGGCACCAGGGATTGAAGAACCTCAGTCTATTGTGTAGTGCGAGGGGCAGAGGTTGTGAAGGGATGGGTAGATGGCTAAAAGTAAGGTCTTATTCTGTGAGATGCTGAACATACTCGGTGCCCAGGACTGACTTTCTCAGTAAGACCCCAACTTCATTCCAAACGTACATTGTGTAATTTCAAGCATGACCAATCCTATTACTTCAGAGTTATGCACTTGAGTGTTTTCAGGATCAGGGCCTAAAATCATATGCTTAATTAGCGTATGCCTACACTGGTGGTGGCAAATTTGCTGCCCTCAGATTCCTTCTCCACACCTCCCCCCCAGATTGACTGAGAGATCAGTAAAGACACAATCAATCCAGAAATCGACATAATAAAATCACACCCTCAAGTAGCATAGTGCTGTGATGACAGGAGCACATTTCTAGAGGGTCCACCCTCCCCCGGATGTGGATCCACATATTTGTATTCATGCAGATCTGCATCTGCAAGAAACAGTCCACAGATTTGCAGTGCTCTAGTTCTGCATAGGTACAAATATGTGGATCTGTATCCGAACTGCATCCGCAAGAAATTGTCTGCAGGTATCCACGGATTTGCAGGCGCTACACATTTCCCATCACAGCAATACAGTGAACATGGCGTGTAGAAGTTATAAAGTCAGTGGGAGTTATATAAGCTACTCTGCATAGCTTGCGTAACTTCCATCGACTGCCACCGAATTTTGACACCAGGGTAGGCCTGGCCTTAGATTTGAACTATTGACATTAATTTCAAGTGAAACTGTGTCTATTCAAATAGTCTGATGTGTAACTAAAACCATTTACTATCAGTGAAAATTAGACAGCAGCTGTAGTACAGAAAATAACTAAGACAAAAAGCTCAGTTACTATCTTTTTTGCATATTATATTGTGTATTTTATACTCTGGAAGAGGAATTTAGATAAAAATAATTTTCAGCCTCATAATTTTTTTCCTTACCACAGTCCAGTCTATCTAAACATTGCATTGCATGTGAAATAACCAAGCTGGGTTTTTTAATTAGTTCAAAGAAATGATTCTCATGGATTTTATATTTTCCTTTCTTACATACTGCCAATGTCCAGCCAGTTTGTATTGGTCCACCAATGGCGAGTAACAGTATGTCCAAGGATGGGAAAAACATTTCAAAGGAAATGTGGTGGTCAATAAAAAAAAATCCCAAGTAAGCATTAGGTCACATGTTTTGATGTAAACACAGCCAGTCTATTGTGAATTCAGCAGCAACTCTTCAGTCATCTAGTGAACATCCTGGCCTTTTATTTACTTCTTAAAAATGAATATTACTGAAACCTATCCAAGTCGGCTGCTTCTTTTCTGTTTATTCCATTCTTTCTCAGCTGACTAAGTTTTCCCCAGTCTCTTGCAATTCCCTGCAGCAGACTGTGGTAATTGAAATGGTATTTTCTAGTGGTGACGGAGGGGGAGGGGGGCAGTGCAGAAAGAGCCAACCAATCTCATGACCAAAACACATGTTTCTGGTTTTTAGAGTAAGAAAGAACTGAGTCCTATTTTTTCCATCATTCTTCAAATTCAAGTTCATAATTGTGAACAGTAACAAATGTATTTATAAAGCCTCCCTCCCACAAATGAATAGGGATGTTACAAACAAAACAACCTTAACAGAAACAAGTAATTACAAATATCAAATACTAAAGCCTAGAACAGTGCAGTCATTAAATCAGGCTTCCCAAATGAAAGGCCTGAAGCTGCACGCTCTGGTCAGGAAAAACTCCCAGTTCAGCTCTTAATAAACAGCTCCAGAAATAAGTCCTACTTTTTAATTGATTTTTCCCTAAGATCAGCTTTCCCTCCTCCCATATATAGATGTGTGCTGCAGTTAATGGGATTTAATTACTGTGTGGACTGATTTATTCTGTAGAGAAGGGGCTCATATTGAACTGACTTCTTTGATTCAGAAAAGTTCCCTCTCTAAACAGTGCAGTGAGCTATCTACTAAACCTCCCATTGCCTGGGGTCTATAAAATGCAGACTGCAGTGCATGCCCTTCCTGGAACCACCCAGCTATCCTGCCTTCCCTGTTTTTCCCCCTCTCAAGAGGCTCGGGAGCATAAAATTAGTGAGTAGAAAATAAACTATATGATACTAAGGAATATTTACTGTCTCAGACACTAGTAGCTCTGTGAATCTAAACATAAGATACAAAGGTTGAAATGTGGTTGTGAGCTCTGTGGAAATTGAATGCTATCAATGCTTATATACGCTAGGCCTTTCTACATCATTTCTTGGTGCTGCGAATTGATTCAGCACCATCAGTAGGTACGCTAGTGGAGACAAGATCGGTTCAGACACACAGTGCATAACTCAGCAGGAGCCCTGCCTACGTTGGGTCTTCCGTGATCACTACTACCATCGGAGCTAAACTAGTGGCAACGAGGAGGGGATTGTTTGGAGAAAGGCTAAATAGCTCTGGCAATACCCTTATTTGGGTAAGTATTACGAACAGAGAGGGCTGCAACTGTTGCTGGGCAGGAAATTTCACAAAACCTTTGTTTCTTCTAACTTTCTGGCTAACTAATTGCGACTTGGCCAAGCCCACAGAAAAAGTGGATGATCAGAACCTGGGGGTTCTTGGCTCCCAGCCCTGTGAACACATGGGCTTTATAGCAGGGTTTGTACTAGTACCACCTGTATTTTTAACATCACTAGCTTTTTGTTTTGGCCTGATCCTACATCTGCTCCAGTTAAAGAGTTTCCTGTTTTTGAACTAAATAAATCTTACCACTGGCTTGATTATGGAATTTTGAAGAGGGAACAGCAACAACATGGCAGGTTGTATGTTAATTGCATGAAAACTCAACGTAAGTAGGGCCCATGTTAATCACAAAGACTGACCTTCGGGGAGAGAACATCCAAGGTTTCACTGTGTCGTCCTGCAGCACTCACTCGTGGCTGATATGCAGTGATACTACTCTTGCTGAGGGATTACTTGCCCATCCAACTCCAGACTGAATGCCATGGTTTGGCAAAGTGTTACCAGATGCTGATCTCTGCAGTGAGGCAGCTGACCTGCTCCAGTGCTTTATGCAGAGCAGGGTGTGTTTGTGGATGCTGGAAAGGTGACAGCCAGCTCCACACACAAAACTATGAACTAAAGCAGGGAGGGACTAGAGTCAGTTGACTACACCTGGGCTAAAGTGGATTCAGGCAAATGCTGAAGCGCTGTAAGAGCAGAAAGACAAGCTGTGGGAGAGGTGCGCAGCTGGAAGGGTTGTCTGGCACAGGACCGTACTAGGGCTAGGAAGTAAACATGGGGATAAGGCCTAGACACTCAGAGGGAAGTTCTTGACTGTCAATAGACCCGGAGCAAGAAGGATGACAAGTCAAGTGGAGAATGAGTGACTTTGGCATCCAACCAGCGACAGAGGTGGGAGGCACTCTTGTCACTCACTTTTAAAAAGACACTTTACCAAGAGAGCTCATTCTCATGCCTGGGCCGTTTTTCTGATGGGCATGGAGGGGGTAACTTTTTTTTTTTTTTTACACTGCACCTCTGTAAGGGGTGTCCCCTACGTTTCTGAGAGCAAATGAAAACATCCCATTTGTTGAGCCATGCCAATAAAGTTTAGCTCTGAAGCATTGAATTTGTTGGAGGCTTTCCAACCACAATAACGGGAAACCAGCTAAAGTTCATGGAATGTTGAAACCCACAGCTTCCTCTCCAAAATCAATAGCAATGTGAAGTGGACAAAGCAACTTGTTTAGCCGCCTGCTATAAAGGCCACAGGATGAACGATAGCAGTGACAGAGTTGAGGCATCAGCAAAGTGAAATGAAAGGATTTGAAGAGCTCTGGTAAAGATAGGTAGAGCCCTGCAAATCCACAGAAATCTGCATTATATCCACGGATCCGCAGGTACAATGCGGATATCCGGAGATCATTTCTTGACAGATGCAGATCGGATACAGATCCACATATTTTTTTAATCTGTACAGGGCTAGAGCCCTGCAAATACACAGATATCCGCGGATACAACATGGATATCCGCAGACCATTTCTTGCAGATGCAGATCGGATATGGATCCACATATTTATATCCACACAGGGCTCTAAAGATATGTAGGAGGCTTTTAGAGGGTACCGCCTGGACAGAACACTGCGTACCACGGTGATCATACTGCTGCTGGAGCGTAGTTTACCAGTGTGAGGGCAATCCAGTAAGGTTTCGCTCTGGAGGTTACAGGACAGGTATTTGAGTAGCAAAGTAGGAACTCTGGCAGACCATTCTGACTGCTCTGCAGCAGCAAAGAGCCCACATCTTCATTAAAGGGGGGATTTTTGTTTTTTAAACATAAGGAACTGAGAAGGCAAAGACAGCACGAACAGCCAAACTATACTGAGCCTCAGGGAGACTCAAAAAATATTGGTTCTGCTTTCCTGAGTCTTTGGTCTAAGTTTTGGTTCTTTAATATGTAAAGAAGAAAACTTGAAGTCAAATCTGCTCTCATGTGCACAAGGGGATCTTGTATATTTTGTTCACGAACCTGGAATAAATTCTGCAACTGGATGCTGAGTGCGGCGTATGAATTGTGACTTCTCAGTGTGTTTGGATGTAGCTCTAAAAGTAACATTCCACTTATGATCCAGACTGACTTGATGATAGCTTATCCCTCCTGCCTCAATTGTCCTGCAGCATGCTGGCAGTTCTCAGCCAGGGGCTTTCCTTGGCAAAGACACAGATGACTTGTACTGCACTGAATGTGGTTTTCGAATGTGGCTGACAAGGGTAAGATTTCCAAATGCATGCAGCCTTCTTGGAATTCTAGGTATGGGAACACTGAAAATCATCACGTTATAGTCAGCACCTGCAATACCTAAAAACAAGCTCCAGCCACTCTTAGCAGCTTGGTTTCAGGTGGAAGAAATGTCTCAGTACAATGAGGCAGAGGCACCACTGAATTAAAGCACCTTTGCATCACTCAACATGAAACTGACCTAACGCCAGCATAGCTGCCCTTGGAGGGACTTTCCAAGCATGTAAAGAGCCTCAGATGGCATAGAGATGCAATCTCCCTATAATTTCCACCCCCACAGCAGCAGGGCAGCTCTGCAGACCAGCAATTCCTGGCTAACACTGGTGAAAACTAGAGCAACCTTCAAAAGGGTTTATTTACATTAGAGAATATTTTGTCATAAGCAAGAGGCAACTGCTTTGATCCTTGCATACTATTAATTCTGCAGTGCCCAGCCCAGCCCAAGTAACCCAATGACTACATCAAGCCAGCTCTATCAGATTCAGCAAAGGTAGGAGAGGTTTTGCTTGCTTAAGCCCGATACCAGGCTGCAGTTTTCAGTTGTTACGACATATGTGGAATGAGTTAACCAAAGCTGAAGCCGCCCAAACTATACTCAACCACTAAGTTACCTAGAGACCGCCCCACAGCTCCTAGGTTCCTACTGCTGTACGGATCACGTTAAGTACAAGCCGCATAGCCAGGTGTGTTCTTGTCATGCACACAGCTTGGTGACAGAGCTGAAATCACACTGCAGGTAGATGTACATAAAAAAGAAAGTTTTCCTGATTTCCATTTCCCCTCCCCACCAGAAGCTGCCATGTCTTGCACATGGACTGTGGTAGCCAATCAAGTATAATAGCATGCAACTGTTTAGGACAGGAAGCAAAGGGAAAAAAAAGTAGCCCTCTTTTTTGAAAATACAAAATAACATGACTTAAAACCAAAAGCCAATTATTAAAACAACATAAACCAAAAAAATTATGCTGCAGGGGTGGATCCTGTCCCCATCATGATGCAGAGGTGGCTGAGCCAAACCTAAGCAGCAAAGTGACCCCTTGCACCGGATCACAATTCCTGGAGCAGGCTGCCATGCTCCACAGGGCAAAACACTGGAATGAGTGTGAGACAGGCTCACTCTGCAAAACCTCCACGCCCAAGGGCACTCAGCCCTTACAGGTCAAAACAACAAAAACGAATTCCCATCAAACAAAGTATAAAACTGGGTGTTCTTGCAATCAGTCCAGTGGGTGGAATTGGCTGTTGCTGTCATTTCACAGCTTGTGCACTACTTCCACAAGATCGAGCTTGTTCTCACTTTCCAAGTTTTAGGCAACATTAATTACGGTCCTTTTTTTCAAGAGCACTAAGATTTTTCCATCTAATTCTAATTTCTAGGGGAGGGCAAACATAAGACCAAACAATTTTTTGTTCTTTCAAAGACTATTACAATGTAATGCCTTCTCTAGGACTCAAGAATAAACTGCGTTCTCTGTAGTATAGTAATTATTCAGCCATCAGCTTTTACCACTTTGTAACTCACTCAGGGGAGGATCAAAAGACAAATCCTCCAAGGCAGCCAAACCCTTTTTTCTCTTAATATGTTTTAACTCCTGTTGTTCTATTTATTTCATCACTCCACATGTTTTGCTTTTATGTTTTCACCCTGAAAAACTATTTCAAAATGTGGTGTGAGCACTTAGCCAAACAGGCTCTGAAAAAGGAAAAGGTTGGCTCAGGAGTGGGCTGGCCTCTCTTCCTTCTGAAGCATAACAAGAAAGAACTCACATCTTAGCAGAAGAACAAATGTGTCTATGTATTTTTCATATACTATGTTTCTTCCATTAGCAACTGAAGCTCCTTTAAAAGGAAGGATGGGCTTGTGGGTTCAGTAATGGATTAGACTTTAGATCTGGGTTCTGTTCAAAGCTTGTTGCCACATAAATAAAAGGACTGAATTAAGGAAATCAAGATCCTTAACTCCTTGAGCACCAACACACTATGGTGGTGCTTATGACAGTGCCTGCGTCTCCAGGTTCCACATCAAGCTGGCAGCAGTTCAAGGAGAGGATGGTAAATAGCCACTGAAGTATTTCCAAATGCAAAGCCCTGCATTGTTCAGCCTTATCTGAGGCATCCAGACAAACCAAAATACCAATCTATAGCACGTACATTATACACCACAGGCATTAAATAGTGAGAGCCAGAGAGCTTGGGGCCACAAGCCTGGAAATTCATGCAGGGAATGCTGTGTGCAAAGGCAGCGAGCTTTTGCAACGGAAATGGCACCATTCCCAGCTGTGGATACAGGCTGGCAGGCCCAGGATCATACTGGAACAATATGCAGGCCAGACACAGTAGTTTTTGTTCCTAACAGAAAGCGCCTGTCCTGAGTTGTGAATATTTAGTTATTCTGCAGCAAATTCCAGCTAACCTAGAGAAACAAACAGTCTTTCAGGCCAAGGGCAAGTGTATAGCCTGTTCTAAAGAGTGGATTTAAGTAGAACATCTATTGACCCAGCCTGTGGCAGGTAGGCAGCAAAGGAAACATTTATCATATGTGGCCTTGTCTCCAGCCGGCCTTTTTCTGGAATAAATTCCCATGGTGCAACTCTGCTGGAGGAAGTCACAACACTGACTTTGCCATGGGGCCAAAGAGATGCACTGGTAACCGAACTCACACAAGAGCAAGAGTCTAGCTCCACAGGTCTGATTGCAAACCCGGGGCCTCCCTGAGGCTAGATTCTATTACAATCTGGGTATAAAAGTGAATATTAATCCAGGGTGGCTGCTAACACACGCTGTCCTGTTTAAAGTCATCTGTGATGTCACTATTGACGTCAAATAAAACTATAGTCACTGCCATTAGAAAACCAGTTCCAAGTGATACACATCAGAGCTTTGCTTTACATTGATTTTTACTCCATCATGGCACAATGTGTTGATAAAGTGAAGGAACCCAACAGAAATGCTTGGTACTGTTACTTGAGAGAGCAGGACTGCATTTTTTTCCTGCCAGTCAGTCGCACATTGCTAATGAGAAAATACAAAATGATCACACAGCCTAACCCTGCTTAAAAATCTACCGCCTTCTATTGCATTGTCTTAGCTCACTAGGTTTCATTTGCTGTCTCATCTTATTCTTTACCTCTCTATAGAAATGTAACGGGGATAAAATAGGCACGCTTGCTCTTGTCATGTCTTCAGACAAAGCTGCTATTCTTGTTTCAGCCCCAAATCTTAATGAAACACACCATGATGCCTAGTAATTTTATATTCTATGAAACTTTTAGTAATATCCACACACTGAATATCAAACATAGAAGAGCTGCTCTACATCCAGATCCTTCGCTGAGTTCTATGTCACATTTTTCTAGGACTCAAGATTTTCAAAGGCAATTCATGATCTTCAGTGTCCAACATTCAAGAGGTTGATTTTCAGAGTGTGGGGCTTAACACTTTCTGAAAATCAAGTCCATTTAAGGTGTCTCAGATTGGAAACCTAAAATCAGGACACCTAAAAACAGTCTCTTTTGGAAACCTTGTTCATAGTCCTGCCTGATGGTTCCCCTTTGCAATATTTGAGCTTTTTTCCTTCCTCACTACCACCCCTCTCTCTACACCTCTCTGCCTCTAGTTTTTAAGGGCTGTATCTTCCTGGAGCTTGACACCCACAACTCTTTCCATTTATGCTGGCATGTGGAAAACTCATATCTTCCTAAAGTACAGTGCGAATGGCAGAACACTTCTGCCTTAAAACTGAATGAACCTTGCATTGTAAACATTTGTGTGATCTGAGGGTTCTCTACCACTGTCAAGTCATGGGAAAGTAGCAATAGCATAGTTTGGTGGCAGCAGATCTATGGGACATCGTAAATAGCATGGGCTAGCTCTCACATGTCAAAAGATTTTAAAATGCTGAATTACTCAGAGAAAATATAAACACATCAATGATCACTTGATCCAGGGAACAGCTCACTTTAAAACAAACCTCTTCCTTGACTTGTGTAAGCTAAGCAAAGAGTAATGCAGTGATGACATCTCAATATAATAATGTTCATTGTACCTGGGCTTTCAAGCAGTCATATGAGCTTTGTAACCTTGAATGCAATTAATAATTTGGATTCAGAGGGCATGGAAACATCATGGTAAAGGACTTCACTGCTTAAAACAAGCCATGAAGGCATTGAGTGTAATTCTTACTAGTACGCGGACTCTGAGATCCAGCTGGAGAACATTACAGACTGAGGTCAATTTTTCCTATTGTTTGTTTAATTCTATGCTTGTACTATGGGAAACTTTCAGGGAGGAAGAGCAGGCACAAAAGCAATGGGTGGGTCTCCTTTCTTACAGGAAAGACATTTCCCATAGCAACAAATGTGTTGCAATGTTCTTGTATTTTGATTATTTTGGACAGAGTGCATCACATTTTACATACAGTA
This sequence comes from Pelusios castaneus, assembly GCA_007922175.1. NCBI lineage: Eukaryota > Metazoa > Chordata > Testudines > Pelomedusidae > Pelusios > Pelusios castaneus. The sequence continues at coordinate 11,841,895 of ML685783.1, forward strand.
GCATACATGCTGGAATATTAACACAGAAGTGACATGTATGTGTAGATGACATGCCTGCCAATCTGACCAGAAGAGGAGGGAAGGAGTGTGGATAGGGGAGTTACAGGAATACGGTGTTTTGGCAGGGTTGAAAGGGTTTGAAATCATGCAGTTGAAAAAGAGTATTAACATAGCTCCCCGTATTGTCCGTGTAATACATGTACAGAGGTTTATGAGCCTGCAATAGTGTTTGAACTCTGGACAGTGGCTTTTTTAGCTCAAGCACCAGAGGCTCATGCTTTTAGATCCAAAGGTCACCGGTTCAGCCCTTTCCATTGATGCCCTATCCGGCTGCCTTGAGTCACAGCTGTGTTAGATCTGAGCCTTGGTCTTGTGCAGTGTCTATTAGGATGGGAGTGGGAGAAGAAAACATGCACACAGAAGCTGGGCTGTTACAAAAACCTGGAAGACACTAGGAATGCTAGACTTACTCTGTGCTGTCTGAGTTTATAAAGACAGACCAAAAGAAACATGGTTATTGGTTCAGTTGCGCTGGTGTGATGAACCAGCGGTGGATTAATTCATTCCCTGATTTCTATGTAAAGGCCTAGCCTGATGTGACTACCAGAACCATAGTGCAAAACTAAAATTACGCATAATAGAAATACATACTTACCTTCCTCACAGGGCTGCTTTCAGGATTAATCAGCTAATAACACAGCACTGTGAAGTGGGAAAGCAATACAAAAGTGCCCATTGTCATGGTTATTCTCTATTAACAGTATTGTAACAGAAGTCTAATCTTCACTTCTTACTTCAGGGGTGGCAGTCATTGGCAACACACAGCTCCACAGGGACTGATTGGGCTGTGGACATGAAAGGTCTGATTTGGGATTAGCTCAGCAGCACCCAGGCTCTCACAAAGCCAAACATCAGAGTGGGGAAAAAGCCTCAAATATGTGACAGCTGGTATGCAGTGGAAGGCTGATCACTACAGTTACGGCACAAGCATTTTTACATAAAGCTTCCTGGACAAAATGGCCTCAAGTTAAAAAGCAAGAAAGCAAATTCCTTTTATGGCACTACAAATGGGACCCAGACAAAACAGGGCCTGATGCTTCATGCTAGTGCAAAAGGGATGTAAAATGTTACCAGATCAAATGGGAAGCATTTTATACCCACTTTGCACTGACATGACCACATAATGTGCAGGTTGACAGAGAATCAGGCCCCTGATGAACATAAACTGTAACTAACAGACAAGATTGGAGTAGAAAGTTGGATGGAACTTTGAAAAGGTGATTCATAGAAGAAAAATTGCTGAATTCTCTTAACCCAATCTAAGAAGTCTCATTCACTTTAGGAAGAACAAAATTTTGTCTTTTTATTATTTGGAGGGATAGGTTATGTTGGGCTGAAGGACCGAGAGGTGAAGAAGGAAGTTTGGAAGAGTCTTCTAAATGTTTAGATAAAGGGAGAAGTTGTCTGCAACAATGGGGGACATGAGTTAAAAGTTGGGACTGGGGTAGAAACTATGGGCTGCCCCTATCCATGCAAAAAGCTCACATTAGGCTCAAACGAAAGTTGCAAGATAGAGGGCAATAATATGGCCCTTAAAGTGAAAATATATGTTGGACTTTGGCATTTCAGCTGAGTGACAATGAAAATTGAGCCAGACATGCACACAAACATAAGGGAAAATTACCTTCAGTGCTGCTTTTCTGAAGATATCGCGTTGGCAGGACCCACACTCCTGTCCATGAGCTCCATACCATAAGACTTACAGATCTTCAGCTCTTAAAAAATGTTGCCATCTGAGGGAAGCAGCATCCAGGTTGAGTGTAAGCTGGGTGCCCATACTGGCCAGCAGCAGCAAAGGTCACCTCCAGTATCCTTGCTCTTTAAACCTGTAAGTGTTCATCAGATTCATTCAGCCCAATTTGCATGGATAATTTGCCATAGCTTCTTTTCAAGACGTGGAACTTCTGTGTGAAATTCAGTACAGCTGAGAGAGAATTAAAAATCCCTTAGGGACAGAGTTTTATTAGATCAGTTCTGAGCCAGAATTACAATGATTATTCACTCCCATCATTTCGTATTTCATACAATAGCAGGTCATATTACACTGTCATCAAACTAAACAGAGGGGAATGTCTGAATATATGCATATTCAGAAGGAACACATTAGCTTAAAGTAATGGTTTCACTTTTTACCTTTTGCACGCTGAAACTGATAGGATCTAGAATTGTTCAAATTCTATTATATAGACTTCTTGAGGCCTAAGTATGTAGGGCACACACAGGCTAAGGTCGACGCTTCCCTGCTGGCACCTTGGCAGAAGATCAATGCCCTGAACACTCCTGATCAGCTGCATCTCATTCATCCTGAGGGGATCCCCCATGGTGAAAATGCCTCTCAAGTAGGACAATACCATTAGGCACCTGGGGAAGAAGTGGATGTTTCTTCCCCAGAGGGCCAGTAATGTGCTAGTGTACATTGTGCACAGGTAGAGAGGTGCCACTGTCCTTCACAACGTTGCATAACATTGCAGTGATCACCTACCTACTACCAACTGGGACAAGCAGTGCAGGAGATGTAGCTACTCCAACAAGATCCTGCCCCACATCCTGTGCCGCAAGCCCCATCCCGGAGCCTGACAGCTGTGCTGCATCATCATCCAGGATCGCCTGGTCAGAGTCATCCTGCCAACCATGGGGACAGTGGCAGTGCACGTCGTTGTCCCCGAAACAGACCGACAGCTGCAACTAGACATCGTCATCACCAACGAGGAACAGAAGATCATCAGGGTAGACATCACAGTCCCCTTTGAGAACAGGATGGTGTTGAACACCATCAGGTGGTCCAGGGACATCTACACAGAAGACATCACTGGGCATAGGCAATAACGAGGAGGAATAAGTCAGAGCATAATGGAAGTGATGTAGAAAGACCTTTATTTTGTGGATCTTATTTGCTGATATAGTCTGAACATATCATTCAATGAGGGACAATCAACACTGTTCATTGTTATATTTGCTTTCCATTAACCAATCTCAGTATTTCTTTTGTCTGAGTGATGGAGCCAAATGTTTGAATTCTTACATCTCAACTGTATCATTTTTAAATCAGTTTAAGACCAGATATAGTCTCTCTCAGGTAGCTGGGCTCATGGTCTAATAGTTTTTTACCCGTCTTACTAGTATAAACCTGTGCTAACATTTAGACTATTCTTCCATGGCTCGACATTGTGATTGTAGAACTGGAGGGAGGCAAATAGCACAATAAGAAGAATACGGAGTTCTTACATAGCAGTCTTCATCAACAGATCTTAAATGCTTTATAAAGAAGGTCAGGATCATAGTTCCCATTTTACAGTTGATGTAATTAAAGCATAGCACACAAAGAATGGAAGTGACTTGCAAAAAGTTACTCAGCAAACCATCAACAGCAGCAGAAATTAAACCCACGTTTCTCAAGTCCAATGTCAGTGCCTTATCCAGTAGGCAACACTGTCTCCCTTGATGATACCCAAAATGTGAAGACAGCAATCCCTAATGAAATGGAAACTAACCTGTTCAATAATAATCATACAGGCAGAGAACTTCAAAAACACTGTAAATATATTTCAACCAAATTTTGAGACTTTTTTTAACCTTTGTATAAACTCTTTGCATAGAGCAGCATGGCTCTGCCAAAGTTTGAACCATCAAACTAAACTGGAATTTTTGCAAACTTTTGAATGAAATTTATGTATTTTTCTATTATAATCCTGTAGAATTCATAAATCATATTTAATGGGAAGTATTAGCACAGAGTTACTGCAATTATGTGATGAATGTTTGATTTCTGGCTCACAGTTTGAGAAATGCATTGGACTTCTGTGATCTCTAGAAAGGCAAAGATGAAACCTTCTGTTCTAATTAAAGGCTAATAGCTTTAGTTCACTGCAGTGCAAAGACATTCACTTTAAAAAAATGATTCCTTCCAAGCTAAAAGATTCTTGTTAAATTAGGCTTCAGCTATACCTCAAATCTGCATTCACCTTTTCATCAAGCAGATCTTCCCCTGCCAGGTACTCCTACCAGCATGAGTGCATCTACATCACAAAACAACCAGCATCATTATTACAGCAGCAGCCAGCAACGGGACAGCTGAATTAGTGTTACGCTGTTAACGTAGACAGGACTCAGGGGTTTTTACCACTGTCTCAGGATGACCTACTCAAAGCACGTAGTAAAACACCCACCCCTAAAGTTCTGTCTATACTAGTGTTTATACCAGTGGTTCCCAACCACAGGCCTGGGGACCAAAAGTGGCCACGGGGGCTTTCCAAGTGGCCCTTGGGTCCCCTCCTGCTGGCTGCAGAAGGGAGTCGCTGCCTAATGAGCCAGGCATGGGGCTAAAAGAAGGATCCTTGCTGCAGCCAAGAGGATGGAAGATTAGTACTCCCCTCCCGCCAGCTGTAGCAGGAAGCATGGTAAAGCATCCTGCCTAGGTCCACAGGTGCTGGGGTCCTTGCTGGAGGCAGAGGGAGGGCAGCGCTTATTTTCCATCCCTCTGGCTGCAGAAGGGAGCCACAGTATGCCTTCAGCTTTCCTTCTGCAGCCAGAGAGATGGGAGATCAGTGAGGATGCAGACAGCTTTTCAGGGGCGGCCTGCTGGTGAAGGCCGATGGCCTTCAAGGCTGTAAAAAATTATATCTGTGGCCCTCAAGCCAAAAAGGTTGGGAACCACTGACTTATACCACTTCCCGCAATGGTACAACAGCACTAGCGGTAGCAATCTCATAGACTTTAAGGTCAGAAGGGACCAGTACGATCATCTAGTCTGACCTCCTGCAAAATGCAGGCCACAAAACCTCACCCTCCCACTCCAGCAATAGGCCACTAACCTATGACTGAGTTATTTACCTCTTTAAATCATGATTTAAGGACTTTAAGATACAGAGAATTCATCGGTAGGTGAGCCATGCCCTGTGCTACAGAGGAAGGCAAAAAAAACCCAGAGCCCAAGCCAATCGCTAGAATAGAGATACTAATTTTTCCTGTGCAAAAGAGGCTTACCTGAACTGATCACGAGAGCGTGTGTTTAAAACATTTATCCAGTCACTGCATCATCTGCCAAGTGTCAGCTGAGAGAAATAATGAACACCTGCAGGGTTAATAGCCTCCTTGTTCTACACTGGGTCCTTCTGCCAAGAGCTGGCCCAGTGTTTCAGAGCCCTTCGCCACCTATGCGGTCTTTCCTACAAAATGGTGTGAAAGAGAGTGTAAGCTGGCCCAAGTGTGTTAATGCACTGAAGTGTGCACACCTGTAAAACTGCTCATTTGTGACAGGCTAAGACCCACTGAACGTCAGAGCCTCCAAGAATTAGTCATTCTCCTAAAGGGTAAAACAATTCAGCTCACTGACTAGTTCCATGAATCAGTGTACTACTAACAACAGATTGTATCAGTGGAATTGTTTTTTTAAAAAGGTTAATTCTGGGAAATAATCTAATATTATTAATAGTAAAGTGATAACACTGCTCTTCAATAATTCCAGGCACTCTAACCTCAGCAATCATCAATTAACAATAAGAATGGCCAGACTCATTCACCCCTGTCATCCATCTAGCCCAGTATCCTGTCTTCTGACCGTGGCCACAGCCAGATACTTTAGACAAAATGAACAGAACAGGGAAATGTACTGAGCGATCCATCCCATGTCATCCAGTCCCATATTTTGTCAAGTTGGAGGTTTAGGGACACCCAGAGCATTGGGTTGCGCCCTTGACCATCCTGGCTATTAACCATTAATGGACCTATCCTCCATGAATTGATCCAATTCTTTTTTTAATCTAGTTATGCTATTGGCATTCCCAACATCACAATCATAACCCACTGTGAAGCAGGTCAGTGTTATCTCCATTTTACAAATAAGGAAACTGAATGAGGAATTTAAGTGACTCATTCAGTGTCACACAGCAAAGTATTGCTGCATGAGATCAATCAGCCACCTTCAAAATAATGACAGAATATTTCTCCAAACTACTCTGCTGTTTAAAGAGGGAAGGAATTTACAAGTGATAACTTCTAGAAAATACGGTATTGCTCATCAGGCAGTCACTAGAATAGCTCTAGAGCAATAGCATAGAAAGATAGTGAGCGCCCCACTGTGGCACTGAGAATTCCTGTGTGTGCAACATCTGGAGAAGGAAATAACAAATGCCGAAGTTCTGCAAACGTTTTTCAGCAGCAAAACCACACTGAGTTGTTTGTATATGGTGTGGGATGGGCGGGGTGGGTCCTTTAGAAACAGAAATGTCCAAAGTAAAATCAGCCATTTGCCTCTCCCCTCTGAGTTTCTTGCCTTTTCCCCATGTACATTTTTACAATATAATGGTGATGCATGTTGAGATGACTAACACCAGGCAGATATTTCCATATCACGCTCTCCTATGAACAACCAAACCTCACTGCTTGTGAAGGGGATAGATCTGCTGGTTAGAGCACAGGACCGACCGGGAGTTAGAATTCCTGGGTACAAATCCCAGTTCTATTCACCAAGTCACTGTGTAATTTTGAATAAGTCCCTAATGTTCTCTTGTGACCTACTTTCCTCCTATAAAATGAAGGTAATAATTGGAAAGCAGCATTTTTGTCTTAGGAATCAGATTCCAGAATTCATTATTATTATTTTACAGTACCCCCACCCTCATGACTTTCTACTGTTTGGGATTTCTAGGTATCTGTTGTTGGGTGTGCTCAAATTTCATAGAGAAAACAGTCCTGCCAAGATAAAATCTGGGCTACTTGCGAGGGGGCAAGAGAGCAGGAAGTATAATTAGAGGGAATGATCTGTCACTGTGTTTGTCTGTGCACAGTTTAGCATTTCTCTGGGATGCTTTTGAAAAAAAAGTCACTGGGAGGGTCATTATAGGGAAGTACTCCTCCCAAGCCCTTATCTGACTAGCCCCACAAGGCTCAGTAAGGTTTTCCCTCATGTTATACTCAACATTTCACATGAAAGTTACTGGGACAGATGGTGAGACAACACAGGTTGAAATGGGAAAAGTACATGGCTTAACACATAACTCTCCATCTCCCTTATGTCAAATGTAAACAGTACCATCACCCAGGTCTCTCAGTATCTAGGTAAAATCAGCCCCTGGAAGAGAAGCTGCTGGTTAATACTGTATTAAGACTGAGGTGATGCTCATAGAAAAATAGAAATCCTTCAAAAAACCTGCCTCCTCTGTAGCCTTCCCCGCCATCAAGGGCGCATGACCTCAGATTACTTCTCTGTACTGATGTCCAAACAGACATGGTGGCAAAAAGACTCCATCTTCCCTCTGAAGACATCTTATGGGGCTTAATCCTGGCTAGAGATCCATCACTTTCTATCTCCAAGCTTGGTAACTTCAACTCACATTTAGGAATGAAGCCACATACATTTTGTACCAACTGAAGCTTTTTACAGATACCAGAAAGACATCAACATAGTTCTTTGCCCTCTACACTGGCTCCCTATGGAATACAGAGCCCAATGGAAGATTTCTGTCCCAATATTCAAATCCCTCAGGGGACTGGCCTTCGGTACTGGAGAAATCACTTCTCCAGGAGTGAACATGACCTCTCATGCCAGCTGTGTCAGTGGTACAGTGAAACTGTCAACTAGTAGGGGGACACATGAAGTAAACTATGGAACTCACGCCTGCTAGAGATAAGAATAATGATGGGCCTTTCTGCTTTCAGAACTAAATGCAAAGTTCAGCTTTCCTTTCAGGACTTCTTCGTACAAATAAAGATAAGCACACTAGCACACAAACCACTCTATAAACTGATACAAATATTTACCCTGCAGTCTGGGGAAAAAGAAAAGAGGACTGTTCCCCCCTCACTCCCACCCCACACACCCCACCCCCAGTGAGCTAAATCACTTGAAAACTGGGTGCAAGCAGGCATATGCATTTTAATATGGGTCAACTTAAATATATTGCACCTGGGAACAAAGGTACTTCCATAATAGGAGGCTCTACCCTGGGAAGCACAGACTCTCAATTAGTAATCTCCACTAGAATTAATTTTTTAAAAAGCAAGATATTCCCTCCCTTTGATGACAGTTTTCCATCACGATTGCTTTCCACTTTAAAGCCAGACAGCTTAAAAAAACAGGAAGATAGTGTATTTTTAGCTAAAATTATCTGCCTGTGAAAAATCTAGCTTGATTCTGTCAGTTACAAAAAAGCCAGTTAATAACTAGCATTGGAGCAGATGGCTTCTTTATATAAATATGCCCATCTCCCCATAGTGACTTCTTCAGCTGCTTCCTGAAACTGCTGGCACTGCTTTACCTTGTTTCCAAGGTGACGATTGTCTCTTACACTCAACCCTACCATTATGCAGCTGGAATGGATTTCAGAAGTTGCCATCTCCTGCCCATGATGGCTTCCAATCCCTACAAGGGATGCTGTGGTGGACAGACATATCTCCTTGTCAAATAAAAGCAACAGATGGAAGTTAATAAATTATCTTACAACTGCCCTTTTTGCTCAGATGATCAAGTTTGCTGAAGAATTCTTCTGAACACAACCAAATCCCATGATAAGACCAAGTAACAAAGAGTCACAAGCACAGGGGTCCAGAATATCAGCCTGGAGAGTTAAGGGATGAAATTGGATCTTTTGGCAATGTTCAGTGAAGTTCTGCTAACATGAACTGGGAGAACAAATTTAAGTGAAGTTACTCTGAAAAACAAACGAGGAGTCCTGTGGCACTTTAAGACTAACAAATGTATTTATTGCATGAGCTTTTGTGGGAGAAAATCCCACTTTGTCAGATACTTTAAAGATAAGAACTTACTTACTTTGAAAAGGACTGTAAAAATGGGGCTCCATTCTCCCTCAAAAATTCCATGTGTTCTCAGTTTACAAGTAGAAAGATTTTTTCCCCCTCATTGCCAACCCCAGAAACTCAGCTTGGACAGAAATTGAAGCTGCATTCTTTGCTTCTTGTGCATTAGCCACCAGTAATAATATGCTCTGAATGCCAAATGAGGCTTTTGGCACAGTGACACCTGTGCAATCTCTTTACCTTCAGGGAGGTTTTATTTGCATCAGTACTTCAAACCTGCTAAACAATGAAGCTGAGAAGGAATAGAAGTCAGTTCACTTCCTTTTAGCATTGTGAGGGGCTTTAATTTTGGTCAGCTGCTTTGCTAAACAAGACTCATCTGTGTTCACTGGAACCCAGCATGTTATGATGGGTAAGTTATAACCAACACGCTGATATGGTCAGACATTGGGATCACTCAATCATCTGAACATTCTGACATCACAACAGCCCTTGTATCAGATCACCCAATTGTCATTGTGTTGGGAGCAGACAGAGATAGAGACAGGCTTGATACTATTGAAATGAAATAATGAAAACAAGTGATGTGCTCTTGTAAATAGGAAACTTCAATTTGTGAGATGGCAAAATGACAGCAGAATAATCCATTAAAGACCAGGCACACACAGCTCCACCAGTATGCCTCAAGTATGGAGGAAAGAGGAATCTGGGGGCAGCCCAGTTAGGGTGACCACATAGCAAGTATGAAAAACCAGGAAAGGGCATGGGGAGTAGTAGGCCCTATACAAGAGAAAACCCCAAACATTGGGATTCCCTATAAATTGGAACATCTGGTCCCTCCAAGTCTAGTCTATAACTGACCATTCCAGCTGCCAGCAAGGATGCGTGTAACATGTCCTGATTCAGGACAACACTCCACTGAAATCAACATGAATTAAGCATCTATTCATGTACTGTCATGAGGACACCTGCCTACAGGAGGCAATGTGGCCTCGTGAATAGAGCACTGGACCAGGACTCAGAAGACCTGGGTTCTGCTCCTGGTCTCTTTGGTGACCTTTGGCAAGTAACTCAACTTGTGCCTCACTTTCCCCCTCTGTAAAACGTAAAGCCCATTGAAGCACTGAGCATTTTTATTAGAACAGAAGAACTAAAGCCATTATCTCATTCCACACGGTCCATTTTACAATCAGTTGTTAAATTATCATCCAGTTACTACTGATCTTGCCTGGATTTAGAAAGACGATCCTGAGGTGAAAGGTTTTGTGTCTCATACACAATCCAATCATTGTCATGTGCTCTCCCTCTTTGGCAATGTCTCATCACTTTAAGTGTTGTGGTTATGAAAGCAACTACTTCAATTTCATTTTCTAGATATTGCCCAACTTTTGCACTGATATTTCTAAAGCAAATACCAAACTGTTTGAAAACAGGTAAGATTACATTTATCCAAAAATCTTTGAAGAACAACTATATTACAAATAGTCTGCAAATGAAACTGTGCACTCCTGCTTTGGTATTATTATGCATTGGGATTAGTCCGGTTATAATCCACTTCGCTTCTGCTTTAAACTTTATGGAAAAGAATTATTAAAAAGAGTGACATGCTTATTCTTGCCCAGTAACTCCGCAGGAGACAGTCAATGCAGACTTTATAACATGGTACATTTGTATTAAGGGTGTAAAGTATCAAACTTAAATGGTTAAGTGGTAAATATTAATCTTACAATCTACAAATGGCATTGACTGTTTAACCATTCGCTGCATGGGAGGCTGGCTGTGCACTTGGAGGGCGAGTGGGGACATGGTGTTGCAGGGAGAGAGGGATGATTGGAGGTGGTGGGGGAGATGTGTGCTAGTGAACGTGCAGGGATAAGCCCTGGCAGTTTAGGGGTTAATTTTTACGCCAGCGGCAGCTCCAGCATGAACAGCAGCAAGGAGGGCAGCAGCTAACGTGTGCCCAGATGAAAAGTGGGGGTGGGGGAGGCTGGGCAGGCATAGGGGGTATCCCTTGTCCTAGGGCAGGGCCAGGAGAATGGTGGGGGGACAGATGGGCAAGGTGGAGCAAATAGGGATGGGCATGGCACTAAGTGCCTTATTGCCCCCTCCTGTGGGCTGGGGGACGGCAGGCTCTATGGGTGGCAGCACCCAAGCTTTGGAGGGCCCACTTCGGAGTGATTGGCAGGCACCAGGAGCGGCAGCGCCCTGGCTCTGGCGGGCCCACTCCCGGATGAGCAGCAGGCTCCATCCCCACCTTATTTCCCTGTCCTGTGGGCTGAGGGGCAGCAGGCAACAGGCACGATTGGAGAGGCCAGGGTCCATGCAGTGGCGGAGCAGAGGCATGTTTGGCTGCCCCATCCAGCTCCCAGGTGTCCCCCACAACCTCCCTAGGGATGTAAAATAGCAGTTAACCGTTTAAACAATATAAAATTTGTTTAAATGGTTCTTTTGCCAAACAACATTTTACATTCCTAAATTGTACAAGTAAATTAGCCAAATACAAACAACTGCATTCAGTAAACCGTCAATAAAAATGCCTTTCCCCAACCAGATGTCAAATTGTAGAAATTTGACAAAAAACATTCTTTATTTTGATTTTGCTACCAGGAAAAGAACATAATATAAAAACAATTTCATTTGTGTTGTATGTCTTCACATATAAAAGAAGGCACCTTTATACTTTGTCTTACAATTGTTTCAATATAAATAGTGGAAAACCAGAAGACAAGAAGAATCATTCCATCTAGAGTTTGCAGATGTACTGAGTGTGGGAAACCATCCTACATCATTATTCAGTAGCTACGCTGACATATTAAAACAACGTGCTTCATATTTCAGTTCACAGTTCTGATATACCTGATTAGTTTTTAAAGCCAAACATATAAACATGATGCTGCCTAAGGGTGCAGGGGCACATTATCTTCTGTCACAAGATATACATATATTGCTGCTGCAGCCCAGAGAAAGGTTAGCTCTTTCTTTAAATAGAATTCATTTCAATTGAAGATTTGTTGATTATACTTCTATACCTTGAGAATATTTTAAAGAGAAGAAAGGGCCAATTAAGACCCACAGTTCAGATTCAACAAATTTCAGTCAGAGCAAAGCATTTCTCCTCTACAAGGCAATAATGAAATGATAACCCCAATTCTGCAACTGGATGGGAGTCAGCGGTCACCACCATTTTAGCAGTATTCTGTGTCAAGATTTCCCATACCAGGATACCTAGTGTGCACAATCTGCCCACCTGCTGCAATAAGGTTCAGCTAGACATTTGGCAGAGTTATGATGTGAATAAAAGACTCAATAATTAGGATGAAGTTGTAACAAGGAATGAAGAAAAGTTTCAGAAGATATTTAAGTTCTCAGCAGAAGTCCCTTCATCCTTCCAACCTTCACAGTCCAGGAGCAGACAGTGGGTAAAAATTTTGAGAGTGCCTAAGTTATTTTAAGAGTTTATGTCACTTTCAAAACAGGACCTAGGAGCCTAAGACACTACAGTGACTAAAAATTTTCTCCGGTGAATAAATGGTGTATCTCAGAAGCACAGCTCTTTTAATCCTTTATGAGCTTGATTTCAGTTTTCAATACACAGTAACTTAAATTGCACAGTAAGTCACTTTTAAGATAATGCAGTAATCTAATTCTAGATTCACAAAAACCAAAATAATATTTATACTGCCTACAGTACTTACTTGATTTTATAATTAGCAGCAATAACTAGTAATCGTTATGTTAAATAGATCACAGTTGTCAAAATAAAATTCCCTTCGTTGTAAAGTGAAACACACACACTCTGGAAAGGTTTACTCTCCATACCGTATTTCTGCTCTTAGCTCACGTGAGAGATATGTTATTAGCCCTGCTGCCAACTTCTCCTGGATGGCGGCATTTCCCATTACGAGTGCAGTTAACTGCGCAACATCAGTCCAGTCTAAGTTCCTGATAATAGCAAATGCATCATCATAAAGCTTCTGTTGCTCAGCAGGGGGCAGTTCCAGTATAATCTGAGGGACTGGTTTAAACTGTCCAGCAGTCATCCAAGCACCAAATAAGCCACCAACTGCACCCCCTAGAAAATAAATGAAGGTGTAATTAAGCAGTCTCCACATTTTATTACTAAACTTCAAATCCTACCCAACAATAGCCAGGCTTCAAACAACAACACTGGTGCCGCTATCTTTTATCAGAAATCAATGCAGAAGTTATGTGGCCCAAGTACATTTACTTTAATGATTATATATCAAACGAGTTAGAAGTGTCCAGAAAGTTTTCATTTTAAGTCAGCTCCCATCATGAAACAATTCCTTACAGAATCAGTACTAATAACTTACGGCCCTAAACCTGTACAGAACAATTGTCCTTTGTGGCACTAGTCTCCTCAAGAGAAGATTGAAGATCATTAAGCCAACCTTTTAAATAAAGCCTAGATCAAGGAATCATGAGACAAAGCTAATTTCTCTCTCATTACAAACCCCCAGCACAGTACAAGTTGTCTGCCTCTGTAAAATAAGGCTTATTACCCTCTTTCCTTTGTAAAGTCCCTCTATGGATGATGCTTATGTGATACCAAAGAGGAAACAAACCCAGCAACATGGGAAGTACTGATTTAGACACACCCTATTGATTACTAAATCAGCACTTCCTCACTGCTCAGCGAGTATTGTGGATTTGACAACACAGCTCTTATCTTGTATATAGAACTGATCCGTCCCATCCTAAGAGTATTGGGGTGGAATCTCATGTCACTGGCAAGGCGGTTATTATGGCTACTCTAGGGGGAAATTTTGATAGCAAAGTTCCACAAGGGCTGTTCCCTTTCAAAAGAGACTCAATCCCAAGTTGTAAAGTAATTGTCTTTAAATAAAATAGCAAATGTAAAGTCTTGAATAATTTATACCACCACCAGGAGCGTCCTGATTAGCTTAGCTTCCTCACATTTGCAAAATGAGTTCCAGACCCACGCTCCTCGGCTTCAAGACTCCTCACACTCAGGGACTGCTCCTAGAGCACAATTTATACAATCATTTCACAGGACTAAAATTTCTAAATTTGCAATTTTTATCAAGCTAGCAACTCCTCCAGTGATTCTAGTGAAATGCATGAAAGCCTGCAATGGCTGCATTCATCTGCATGAAATCTTGCGAACATAAAAACCCGATTCAGTGGGCAGGAAGACTTCTTATACAATCATTTGTTTTCTTCAAGTAAATCCATTGTCTTTACAGGGATCGAAGCACTGAAAAGCAAGATAAACTACATATTTCTCAGGGGGCATATATAGCAGAGGAACTCATGACTCTTCTTCATAGTCAGGAGTAATGACAACCCTCTACTGCAAAAGAACAACACTATCAAGGACCCATTTACACCGCAGTTGTGTGTCTCTGCTAAAACATCTTTAAAAGTGCCATAACCAAGCTAATACTTTAGAACAGTGGTTTTCAAACTTTTTTCCTCAGGACCCAGTTGAAAAAAAATCATTTATGCCCATGACCCAACAGTTACATCTTTGAGCACGTTCCAAAGGGGTAACCGTGTTAGTCTATTGCAGAAAAACAACAGAGTCCTGTGGCACTTTTAAAGACTAACGGATTTATTTATCGCATGAGCTTTCGTGGGAGAAAATCCCACTTTGTCAAACACTTTGAAGATGGGAAACTTACAGAATGGAAGGAAATTAAATGCAGGGGAGTGTATGACATAGGATCAGGTCAGGCTGTAACAGCGAATCAAAACAGATGTTAGGATTCAAACACTGCGGAACAGCACATAGAGGAGCAATGCATTCCAGTCTTTTGGCAGCAGCAGGGGTCGCCGCGACTCAATACTTGAAGGTCTGCGACCCAATACTGGGTCCCAACCCGTGGTTTGAAAACCACTGCTTTAGAACATTCAAGGTAAGTGTTAACTCAGTCACAGGGTCACTTCTTTCACAGCATAGGTGTCTAGATAAAATCAGAGTCCTCTAATTCAGTTCCTGGTGTACACAGACACGTTTACCCTTCCAAACAATGCATCACTTATGCAAGAAGACAGCCATTTGAACTGGGGAATATAGGACAATCCACCTTTTAGATTTAAGATAGCTGTCCATTCTTATTTTATTTGTGGCTGCAACAGGTTGCTTTCATTTGATGATTTCCTTATTTCCAGTTTATTCAAGTATATGGACAGCTACATTCTTATTACTTCCTGCTGAACTAGATGTTATAAAAGTTTCTTACAACCATTTAGTGACACCTATTTCTTACTGGGGAGTTCAGGAACCCATTTTTGCAAGACTTTTTTCCTGATATAAATTAAGATGTGTGTTAGTAATGCTGATAGCATGACAGTGTTTCTTTGTATCTCCTGCTGTGCTGTTACGGGTTTATTTTGTATTTCTACAATGTCCTTTTGTGGCATTAAAGCTAGTTTATTAATGAGGTTACTTGGGCACTAATTATTCAAACACAAAACAGAAACTGCTCATGTGAGTAAACTTACACGCATGGCTCAAGGGTCTGAACAACTGCTACACAAATGCCATCAATAGTAAGCTACCTTTAATGCCACAAAAGGTTATTAATAAAGGAGTTTATGTAGAGTTCTCTTTCTTCTGTATCATTGCTACTGAAGTTCAGGGCTTTAATATCACTTTCATTATGCAGACAAATGCTAATTGACAGGGAACAGAGGACTCTGAAAAAACTAACTACGCCTAGTCATGACAACAGGAACAGTACAAAATTTTAAACAAACAAACAACTGTACTGTCAGAAGGGTACTTTTATTAAGGAAGGACCCTCACTTCTCTCAGTATGGTTAGACTGGGATGATTTCCTCCACTTCACTTTACACATTAATTAAATAGAATTTCCTGAAGGGATAAAATTGGAAGTATCCAAGCTGCATCTTTTAATCCGCCAAAGGTCTGTAAGACATGATCTAATAACAGTTCCCTCAGGGGACTACAAACCAGCCACGAATATAAGCTGAAGCACATGGCATAGCCATAAAATATCTATTCACTATGTCACAAAGTACTATGAAATCTGCTTTACTATCTATTTTAAACGACTCCACACAGATTGTCTTATTATGAGGCAAGCCTCACATGGCAGTGTTTTTACCTATGGCTATTCCAGGTGGACCTCCCATCAAGCCTCCGACAAAGGCTGTTGCACCCACTACTAGCGCTCCTTGTCCAGAATGCTTGACAGCAGCCTTCATCTTCCTCTCCTCTGAGATATGGCACAATAGATGCATCACATCATTAACGTCGATTGGCATCTTGGCTAGTTAGGACCCTGAAAATATACATTTTAAAGTCAAATTTATAAAAAAGGGATCAGTTCTTGGAGTAACATGTCTTCTTCCTGAAGAAAAGAGACCAACAGTGGTGCAAGTAACCAATGAAGCAAGTGAAACAAGGAAGTAGGTCACATATTGCTAAATGTGTTTCGTTTTGTGCAGATTTTTAGATGTGGTCACAAATACAGCAATGAAACTTTTTTTAAATGTTCTGCCTCTTTGTACAGTGTATTATCTTTAGCCTTGAATAACTACCATGTCCTTTCAAGTTGTGAACAGCTACACGTGAGAGAAGACACAAGCAGTGACCCAATCTTATATAAAGGTATGACTAACTGATTATAATTTACAGGCATCCTTAAATCTGGCGTTTTCTAATTTTTACCTCCACAATTTCTTCTTACGGGCCTACAACCAACTCCTGTAAGCAAGCAAAGAGAGAATCTCCAACCTAATCAAGCTATTTCTCAAGGTTATGAAGGGGAAAATAAGGAGAGCATTATTGTTGTTTTTCATTATCTAGGCACTCTGATACCATGATGAGAGAGACCACGCAAGTATTCTAGATAGATAAATCAGGCCCTAATTTAGCAAGATTATCTTGGAGTCCTTCATTAACCAGGTCTTTTTATTCCAGGAAATATTATTGGTTGAAGAAGGCTCTGGTGGTTCCAAAGAGAACACCAAAGATTTAGAAGGTTGTGTGATATCAGGGAGGCATTCCCATCCTACATTTCAAGCACAATTCAAGAAATCTGTCTTTGGAAATTGGACTGGGTCTCCAAGATAATATGCAGAATTGACTAATCTAATTAGAAATATACCTGACCTGACCACCACTTCACCTCTGTAACTGACCCAATAATACATGCCAACTACTTAAGTCAGACAATAGTTCTCCTGAGAATATGACTAATACGGTTGTCCATCTTCTATCAGTCAATAGGCTGACTTTCTTAAACTATTCCCTAAAACAAATGAATTAAAAGTAAAACTGCATTAGGTCAACAACTTCAGTTTGGAAAGATGAGCTAGCCGCAGAATGTGAACTGTTGTCATAGACCACAAAGGCAAGTAAACACTAAGAGCAAAGTTATTACATCTCAAACAGCAAAGATAATGGCACGCAGTTCTAAGGTTTCTCTGATGCAAAAGAAGAGAAGCTGCAACAGTCAGGGCTAAGCAAAGAGGAAATTAAGAGTGCAAGAAAAGACTGCTCCTAAAGAGCCTGGGCCCAGAAAAATTGTACTATGATAATGAAGACTCCAACCTTATTCCCTTACTTGCAATCTACCAGTTATGGCTACAAGAAAGATTGAGCAAAACATATTAACACTAGCGTAATGCCAGCAAAGGTCAGATCTTAAGGTCTGAAACCACAAAGAAATATGGAATTCAAGCAAATCTAGACATTCTTTTTCACAGGGAAACATGGGAGATCTTTGCTCCTTCCACTGTAAAATTGTGATAACCGTTATATAATACTTGTTTTCTCTTTCTTAGGACTTAACTGAGCAATGGGGCTCAGTGCAATAGTCTGGATCTATCAAAGTGCTAAAGAACGTGCTTACTTTAAGCACGAGTGGCCCCAAGGAAGTCACTGAAGGTACTATTTAAAAAAAAAAAAAAAAAAAAAGACTTATTTTTGCTCCTTCAAACTATTTGGCAGTTTATGAGGGTATTCCACGGTCTACCGTATTTACAAATCTGATGGAGGAGTTCAGGATTTATTTGATAAGATTCAGACATTTTTATTCAATATGTAAGAGCACAGGATGAACCTATTTAAGAATATTCACTAACAAGTTCTAAAGGGGTAAGCCGTGTTAGTCTATTGCAGAAAAACAACAGAGTCCTGTGGCACTTTTAAAGACTAACAGATTTATTTATCGCATGAGCTTTCGTGGGAGAAAATCCCACTAACACCTTGATTTACTAAGTGACTTTAATCTTCTGTTACATTTGTTACTTGCTAATTATCTTCCTGAAGAGAAGTTCATTCTCATTTATTGGTAACCATTAAAACACGCTGATCTTCAAACAAATATAGTTTTCACAGTAAATTTGGTACTTCCTTCTGCTAATCAGGATATGCTATCTATACATTTGTTTAAGTAATTATACAACTTAATATACATTTATTCAGATTCTTCATTTTATATTTTGTGATGTTAGAAGATAGTGAAATCACACATTTCTTATTTATTAGATCATTTATATTTAGGAATTGTATCAAGCTGCATTTGGAAGGAAACTGGAATTCAATTAAAGATGTTAAACAACATTTTAAAATTATTGCTCTTAGTTAAGTAAAATTACCTTAAAGATGCTGAAGCATATTTTGAATTTACAACTAGCTGACTTTTAAAACAAAGGAAGCATTATCTTAGTTAACAAATTGATAGATTGTTTCTGGTCAAAAAGAGCCAGCTTTCAAAAGGTATTTAGATGCCTAAAGATACAGAAAGACACAGTGAGTTTTTCAAAAGCCTCTAGGCACCTAATCTGCTTAACTTCCATTGAAAGCAGCATAAGCAACAAAGACAGGCCCACTTCCTTAGGTACCCCAGAACGGTCCTGGGGTCATCCTCAGTTTCCCTTCATCTTAGCTTTCTTTCCTTCCGTCCAAGACCATCTCAGTCTCCTGAAAAACATAATAAACAAGGAGTCCTGTGACACTTTTAAAGACTAACAAATTGGATTTTTCCCCACAAAAGCTCATGTGATAAATAAACTTGTTGGTCTTTAAAGTGCCACAGGACTCCTTGTTTGTTTTGCTGAACTAGGCTAACAGGGTACCCCCTTTTGAACTCTGAAAGACATGTCCCTCCCATCATCATCCCTATGCTCCCCCATCCCTCCCATCAACAAGCGTCCTTTTAACAACAAGCAAAAGCCATTGTTTTCTGAGTCCACAAACATGGGCCTCCTTCCTTGCCAAACTCAGGAGAAATAAATCCAGAGGTTGAACCAACTCTTGAGTGTTGGTAGTCAGATAACTAGCTATCAGATCCACCCTCCCCCTTCCCATGATCTAGCCATAAATGGCTGTTATTGCAGCAGTTCCTGAGACACCTGCCATAGTAACTGACGAGCCAGTAGAGATGTTACACAACCATCATATGATGCCAGAGACTAGAATGTTAGTCATATGACTACATCTGCCTTCATGGTTATCTGGGGGCAAAAGTCCATGAACTGCTAAGGATTCAAAGAGTTAAAACATACCCATCTACTGAAGAAGGATCCTTCTCTCGAGTGCCCACAAATACATTCTTCTGCCTTGAGTGGGGCTTGCACTTCAAAAATTCCTGTATTGTTCACTCTAACACAGACACAACCCTCCCCACCACCACAAAGGCTCCCCAGTTCTTTGCAAATAACTCTCGCCTCAAGCCACACAAGTTCAGTGACTCAAACATGTTACACAGGATGTTTACCTATAAAAAGTATCTTGTAAAATATCTTCAGACAGTTTATAACATGTCAAAGTTTATAATCAGAGACATGTATATGCAGGTAATATTTAAGGAATAGTTTTTATTTTTTTTGAAAGTGTACTTAATGGTCTTGAAGTACAAATTAGGCACCAGAACATAATGCATCTTGATGAGGAAGAGTCATTCAGGCAAGAGAGTGATCATCCTTCCCTAATCAGTCAAAGGTAGTGCAAAGATCTAATGCCACCTCTTGACACTCTCTGTCTCCAGAACCATTGATGGAAACCATCAGAAACAACTAAAAACAATCAAAACCATTTGAAGGCAAAAAGAAAAATCAGACAGGAGATTGCCTCAGCTAAGAATAAAGACAAAAATCTATTTTCAGTATAACAGAAAGGCCCTCTGGATCCATACACTGAGGAAACCCCTTCAGGAACAGGAGGGCTTTTATGTATGATGGGATCTTGCTTCTTATGAAACCAGTCAGCTCTGCAACAGAGCTTTTGAGGGGAGGGAACTTACTTTATTAGATAGGAAACATAACTGCTGTCGACTATAGACCTTGGTTTGTGCTTCATGATTGTATATGGCGTTGTAACAGCTGTTTTCTTTTTTCCCCTCCTCATTTCTAGTTAAATCCTTATTCTCACTTAAATAATCCTACTTTTGTTTTATTACAAATGCTCACAAGCGATGTGTGATTTAAGATAACCTGATAACCGGGGGTATGCTTCACTTTTAGGAGGAGAGGATCTGGAATTTCTGCAGGTAATGAGTGTCAGGGGCTGGGTATCACAGAACTACAATTCAAAGGGACTTGGAGACTGGAGTGCCCGTCTTGTTAACCTGCAAGATGAAGACAGTGCCCAGAGGAGAGAGCCTAAGTGGCTGGTGATATCAGGGAGTTGACAGCCAGCTACCACAAAAGACACTTTTGCCTCCAGCTAGGTGGTAAAATGTGATACTCAGTCCTGGATGCCCCCCAAAATCACTAAGGCTACCTCACTACTGAATGAGAACATAAGCATGTGGCTTTAGTACACTCTAACTTATGCATATTGACTTCTCACCTTCAGTTCATTTGCCTTTACTTTTCTGGGTACCCCCACAGACATGGTCTTGGGCAGTTTGGAAAATCCCACCTGGTGTCCTATCTAGTATTTGTAGATCTGCAAGGCATTCCAGTTTAGCCTTCTAAACCAATGGTGTAGTCCAGTGGGAATGTTTCTAGTAGTTAGGGCAGGAAACTGGGCAACAAAGACTTGGTTCTATTCTCAGCTCCACCACTGTGACACCATTGAAAAGTTACCTCACCTATTTGTGCCCCAGGCCTAGTCTATACTGGGGAGCTAAGTCGACGGTGGAGATGCAATTGGTGTGCTGCAGAATGCTTATCTCCAGTCAACTTAGCACTGAGTGAAGACAGCGTGGTAAGTAGAAGTAACTGTCGACTTCAAGAGCTCTCTCTGGTTCACGCAGCCTTACTCCACTTGGAGGAGAGGAGTTACGGAGTGGACCGGAGAGCACTTCTGGGATTGATTGAGTAGGTCTACACCCCTGCAGTTTTTTCAGTGTAGACAAGGCCCCAATTTCATCACTCCTAAGACAGGGATACATGCTTTTGTCCAATGCATCCCTCACTTCTTCTGAAATGTCAAAAATACCTTGGACACATGTTACCATAATGTAATGCTCATCCTCCTTACCCATATGCTCCCTCCTCACCCTGTGCCTAAAATTCTGACGCTAAACTATTTTGGACAGGGAACAGGTCTTTTTAAGTCTTTCAGATGCTAAAAGCTTGTAACAACTTGCAACATCTGAGCAGCTAAAAGAATAAATGTCAGTTTATAAACCTTGTGAGTGAAATGGCACATCTCTACAGACACAGCGAGCAACGCACCTGAATAGCCAAGAAACACAAATATGCACGTTTTGCACATCAAATACATTTTTAATATTCACTCTTTTTAAAAGTGTGTTTGGAATGTGACTTTTAACACCTTTTGGGGGGCTTAACGAATTGTTAATAAGTGATCTCATTTCACCTAACTACATCCAGGCAAAGTTAGGTTTTGAAAGTATCTAAATCTGTTAGTCTTTAAAAGTGCCACAGGCCTCTGTTTATTTGAGAAAGGTATTTTTATGCCTGTGAGGAAAGACTTCCAAACAAATGTTACAGCTCCCCTTCCCCCAGCCCTTGCCAATGGCTAGCAGGTAAATATTCCTTACCTCTCTGAAGGGAACACTTGGAAAAACACCCTCTCTGCAAGCTCCTGGAGTCACAAATGAGGCCGAACACAAAAAATAAGAAGGAAGCTCGCAGCCCAAGCTGCCCTTCACCTAGAGCACGGGTCTCACAGGGGTCCTGAGATTACCACGTGGGGGGCGGGAGCTGTCAGCCAATCAGTGTGGCGTGCTGGGGGTCCTAGCAAAGAGACTGGGAACCCTTCCCTAGGGGCAGCGCAGCAGGCCCGACGGGGCTGGGGCCTGGAGCCCGAGGCTGCTGCCTGGGGCAATGGACTCCCAGCTCTCCCGACCAGGGCGGCTAGAGGGCCCAGCCGCCCCCTGCGCTGTGCTCAGCAGCAGCACATCACCGTGGCCCCCTCAGAGCGGGTCGCCCACAAACCGCGGCTCCCTCCCAGCAGAGCGTCTCCTTCTCCCCCCCGGCCGCCTACCTCGGCTGCGGGTTGCGCAGACGCCGAGGCGCAGAACGGGCCGCGCGCGGATGGGGTCGGTTGAGCCCGGGAGGGTCCGACGTTGCTCTAACGGCCACGTAGGTGCCACTGGCGAGTGAATGACAGCGCCGCGCCCGTGCTGATTGGACGGATTAGCCCTGCCGGCGAGGGCGGGAAAAGGCGGGCGGGAGGCAGCCGCTGATTGGGCGTCTCAGCCCGGCCCGACAGAGGCTGCGCGCGGCTGGCCCCGCCCCTTATGTCTTTACTCCTAGTGGGGTGATGCTTGAACGAGCCTGGGGGGCGGGACCAAGGCGGATCCACAATCCCCTATAAAAGGCGCTGCGCTGGGCGATGCACGTGGTGCGGTCCTGATATAGGCAGCGGGAGCGGAGTTCTCATGGCTGAACGTGGCCTGTGTTTTTGTACCAAGCAAGATACTCAGGGCGCTAGCCTAACGCAATGTCAATCCCCCGGGTATTTTTAAGGTCTTCATCCTGCAAACACTTAGGGCTTGTCGGCACGGGAGGTTTAAATTGCACTAACTACCCAGGGCATGCTCTAAGGACCTTCAGATGCGTGGTGCCTGTTTTCCAAGGTGCTCTGATTGACCAAGAAATATGTAGTCTATAATTTTGTTAAATTCATTGAGAATTCAGTGCATTGCGTATTGAGTTAGTGCAAGCAAGCGTGTGTGTGCCTATACTGCTTGTTCAGACAAGGTTGGCCATGCTACCCTATGCTGCTTGTCATGTCACCAGCCTGTTTTTGTGTAGGCTCCACTCCAGGTCATGTGACCCAGATGTCACTTCCTGTGTTCAAATCCTGGCCAGAAGCTAAGATGGGTCTCTTGCTCTATTATCTCAGTATTGTTGTTCTGGTGGGTTATAATCAGACAATGAGAAGACAGCATAATGGGGGCTCCTGAACTTTTATTGAATAGAGACCTGAAAACCAGGAAGGCAGGTTTTCCTAAATCAACCCTCCATCTATCACTATGGCAACCCCAATGACCTAAGATAACTCAAAACACCACAGATGCCACCATTTGGAGAGAACTGAGGGTGCAGACAGCCTTTACCAAAAATCACCAGAATAAAACAAGTTCCAAAGGGGTAGTCGTGTTCGTCTATTGCAGAGAAACAGGGTCCTGTGGCACTCC
Organism: Pelusios castaneus; assembly: GCA_007922175.1. Taxonomy (NCBI): domain Eukaryota; kingdom Metazoa; phylum Chordata; order Testudines; family Pelomedusidae; genus Pelusios; species Pelusios castaneus. Next base: position 11,865,285 of record ML685783.1, read on the forward strand.
TAAAGACTAACAGATTTATTTATCGCATGATCTGTCGTGGGAGAAAATCCTACTTCGTCAGACACTTTGAAGATGGGAAGCTACATCTCTAAAAAGATGGCACAGAATGGTCCCAACGAGATCTCTTTTCAATGCAGAACAAAGAACTCAAAAGCCTATACAAGAAATCCAGTGACAAGAGATAGATCTCTGGTAGGGCTCTCAAGACCTGTCCACACTTCAAGGAATTGGTCTGTGCCGTCCACGAGTACTACCTACAAGTCACCCTGGGTTTGAGCATGCTGTTGGACTTTAGCCCTTATTTGGGAAGTTGCACCAGGCATCGAGGGAAACACCTGCATTTCTAGTCACAAACAAGAGCCTTAGTTTTGTTTACTGAAGAAATACAAAACATTGACTTGAAAAAGTTTTAATGCTTTTTTTCCTTGAAAACAGAAATCCCAATTTCAGCTGAACAACTCAAACAAAATGCAACCACCGTGTGTCTCTAGACCAAACAGGGTCATCCAAGGATACTTTCATCCAAGTTTATTTCAGTCATCCATTTGGTGTGATGCGGCATGATAGACTGATACTGTACCTACCATATGTGATCAAGCAAACTATGAACTAAGAGCATGTCAAACAGCTCTGTCACATATGGTTCCAGAAATGCCACAATGCTTCTTAACAACAGTAAGATCTATAAAAAAGTTGTCTAGTATTAAAATACCCATGTTTCCAAAGCATGGATTAACTGATTTTTTTTTTTTATTTCTTCTTTGTCATTGAAGACCTATTATAATACCATCTCTCTGATGGTAAAGTAAATAATCTCCCATTGGACTCCTCTGTGGGAGGTGAGAAGAAAGGATAAGGAAACCAATACAAAATAGAAGTGTCCATACTATGTCTCTCTCTTCTTCCCTGTAGTTTCACTTGAGACTTCTTAACCTCCCATGCTTCATAAGATCACATAAAATAACCCTCTCAGTGTAACAACTCAAAATGTTACAGGCCTAATGGTTCTCTTGACTTTTATGATTTAGATGCAAAAGGCTTTTAATTTAACAAAAAACCAAAAAAAAAAAGAACAAAAAATGTCATGTAAATTATTTTAAAAGTGAGTAATTCCAGCTCCAAGCAGTTTTCCAATGGGAGTTGGAGCCATGTAGTCTGGCAACATTCAGGGGAAGGAAACTGAATGTTAGCTTAAAACTCCAGTGAAAGACAAATATTCATAGTTTATTAGATAGGTAACTTGAGATTTCATGGACTTTTAAATGTTTTCTGGGTAAAATACCAGCAAAAGGAAGACACAAATATTCAGTAAGGATGAAGAATGTATCCTATGAACATTACTGTAAACACTGTTCATGTATGCCAAACTGCATCTGATGACATATGTATGATACTACCATTTTAGAAATATTCTTAGTTTCAGTACCAATCCATTCACACGAATACTACATGCCAAAATAACGCCATCAATCTTTTCAAATAGGCTGGCGAGAGAGGAATTTATAGCACAAAAATCAAATAGCTCTTGTTGAAACAGAAGAGTATAAAATAAATTAACTATGGTTTCCTTTCAAACTGCTTATATTACACAGATGGCTCCATCTGGTGGCTACATTAACAACTAATCCTGTTATGTTGTTTTACATTGCCATTTGTAAGAAAAATCTTAAATGGAACAAACTGAAAAATATCTTCATTCTGTGGAGTTTTTATTAGATTATGTACTTTAATAAACATCATTCTGACTATGGCTGAGGTTTGCCTAACTATACTTCAGAATTACATGGCCCAGTTTTAACCTATAATTAGTGCCATACCTGAGGCAGAGTTTACTATGATTTGTTAATTCAAGGCATATTGTTCTTGTCATTGGCTGCCTAAAAAATTTCTTCCTTCTGAGTATAGTATATTGTCTTCCTAACTGGATGTGACATGATCTGTAGCACATGAAAGGATAACTTGAAGTTCTTTCTTATTGAGTTATTCTGGATAGCATTTTGCAAACATGACATATGTCAGAAGAGTGGGTCCAAAGTGTGTAATGGGAAAGTTTTCTTTGGGAAGTAAAATATTAGTACAAGGACAATATTGTGTATAGCAGCTAGTCCAGACAAATATCGTTGTTAACTAAGAGTTAAATTTGCTGAAGTAATGTATATACAAATACTTAGCTACAGAAATAGTGTTAACAAAACGTAAGAATCTGCAAGGCTAAAAGTACCAATTAAGTTAATTTGCATATCCTTTGCCATTCTAATGTGTGCAATCTGATAACAGTACTGATGTACAACAGAGTCTTGTGGCACTTTTAAAGACTAACAGATTTATTAATCGCATGAGCTTTCGTGGGAGAAAATCCCACTTCGTCAGACGCTTTGAAGATAGGAAAGTTACAGAGTGGGAGGAAATTAAATGAAGGGGAGTGTATGACATAGCATCAGGTCAGGCTGTAACAGCAAATCAAAATAGGTGTTAGAATTCAAAACACTGGGGAACAGCACATAGAGGAGGGGGAGGTCAATTCACTTGATGTAATGCGAGAAAAATCCATAGTCCCTGTTTAACCCCAAGACAACTGAGTCAAATTTGCATATAAATTCAAGTTCTGCAGACAATAGACTAACACGGCTACCCCTTTGGAGTATTGATGTAAACATTCATAAAACCATAGAATCTTAGGGCTGGAAGGGACCTCATGAGGTCATCTAGTCCAACCCCCTGCTAAAAGCAGGACCACTCCCACTAAATCACCCCAGCCAGGGTTTTGTCTAACCGGACCTTAAATATCTCCAAAGACGGAGATTCCACCTCCTCCCTAGGCAACCCATTCCAATGCTTCACCACGCCTCTAGTAAGAAAGTTTTTCCTAATATACAACCTCAACCGCCCCAGCTGTAACTTGAAACCATTGCTCCTTGTTCTGTCCTCTGTTACTACCAAGAACAGCGTAGCTCCTTCCTCTTTGGAGCACCCCTTCAAGTAGCTGAAGGTTGCTATCAAATCCCCCCTCAGTCTTCTCTTCTGCAGACTAAATAAGCCTAGTTCCTTCAGTCTCTCCTCGTAAGTCATGTGCCCCAGCCCCCTAATCATTTTTATTGCCCTCCACTGGACTCTTTCTAATTTGTCCACATCCTTTCTGTAGTGGGGAGCCCAAAACTGGACACAGTATTCCAGATGTGGCCTCACCATTGTCGAACAGAGAGGAATAATCACATCGTTTGATCTGCTGGCAACACTCCTGCTGATGCAGCCCAATATGTCATTGGCCTTTTTGGCAACAAGAGCACACTGTTGACTCATATCCAGCTTCCCGTCCATTATAACCCCCAGGTCCTTTTCTACAGTGCTGCTACTTAGCCTATTGGTCCCCAGCCTGTAGCAGTGCATGGGATTTTTCCGTCCTAAGTGCAGGACAGGCAATGGGAGGGGAGTACGAATCTCCCACCCACTTGGCTACAGCAAGGAGCCTGCACCAGCAATCCACTCCGCATGGGTACTTAGCAGTGGCACCCTTCTGCAGCCAATGGGATGGCCTAAGGGCCATAGCTTGAGAACCACTGACCAAAGGCATTTAGTTAGTATTATTTCATCAAATGTAAATCTTCAGATAATGTTTTTTATCAAGGAATGTCCTTGTTTTTAAAGAAGAAATATAACAAGTTATAAGAGTTTAAAATCAGGTTCACATAGGAAAACTTAATACACTGTGTGATAAAAGTTTCTGTGGCATCAAACTCATGGAGGAAGTTTTATGTGCTAGGCACAGGCAATTTTCTATGATGACAGGCACCAATTTGTATAAAAATATTATGCCAAGTGTTTCCCTTCTATGCATCTTCAGGAAGAGCACAGCTCTAATCAGCTATTAAAGGGACCATAGAGCTGAGCTGATTGACAGAGTTACAGTGGGGAGAACAGCAACTTTAACTTGAAAAATCATGTTCATAGTTGAATAATATAATCATTCTAATCTTAATAAATATACAAGACAAGAGTTATTCTGTCACATATTCAAAACAAAGCACACCAGGAACACCTACAAAAAATGCACTGACATTCAAAATACTAATAAAACCTTGGATCTTCCATACAAAGAAACATTTGTATTTGTACACTAGTTAATTGCATATGTATATTGGCAATTATGCAAGGCACCTCTAACAATTTGGCCCAATAATAAGGTTTATTGGCAAAGGAAAAGTAAGAGAGAATTAGAGAAGCAAGGTAATGATGCAATCTGCTGTACGCTGATAGTGGACTTCAATCATAGTCTTCTATGTTGCAGGGAAAGGTCTGTTGAATTTAGCATTGTGTATTTACAGAATTAAGTGACTATTCTAAACAGTAGTGAAATTTAAAAGAATAATCATATTGCTTATGGGGAAATGAGAGGAAGCCCATTTTTCAATCTTTTTCTTCTTTTTTTATAGCTTAAATTGAAATTACGGTTTAATCTTGTCTAAACATTTCAATAGATTGGGTGCTTCATCAGTACCTATCCGAGGAGCAGCAGAAATTTACATTTGTTTACTTGGAATTCAGTGGCAGCAACAACAGCAGTTCAAGGCAGCCCCATTGTGAGATAAAACCTTTCCATAATCTCAGAGTGCTCAGTGCAGCGTTTCTGGCTCTTACAAATGTTGTATTTCATTTCTATTCCTGCTGCATTGTCTTCCTTTGTTCTCTTTTCCAATGCCAGTGCATTATATTATTTTCCCCATCCTACTTGTGATATCTTTCCCCTCCTTGGTTACTGGAAAGTCTACTCCTTAATATTTAGCAAAAAGAAAAGAACAATCAAGAGATGGGACCAAGCACTAGCAACCAGGTAGAGCTTGCCACATATTTTGGCTGTCAATACTTAATGTAAATATCATAAAGGGAAATGGAAAAGGTGTCTACTGACATTGGGTGCGTCTACACTTGTAAATTAAGTCGACTTAAGCTTGGCTTAAGTCGACTTAATGTGCCCTAGATCTACACTACACTTTGCTTAAGTCAACTTAAGCAGCTTGCTTAAGTCGACTTAAGGAAAATAAAGTCGACTTAATGAAAATTAAGTCGACTTTATTAAACCACCTTTCTATTCGACCTAAGGCTTAATTCGACTTTCTAAAGTCGAATTAAGCCAGTGTAGCCCTGGGGTAGCCCTAAGTCGACTTAGGGCTACCCCAGGACTACACCAATGCCCTCCCTGCCGGAGGTGGTACAGGGGGAGCCTGGCATGCCCCCCCAAAGGGCAGGGCATGTGGGCACAGTGTGACACTGTCTGGATTTAGGGAAGCATTTATGATATTATTTTCTATGGATATCTCATAAATGCTATAATCCATAGGAACTATGTCATGTTTGGTATCAATAGAAAGGTAGTAATTTGCTGGGAATGATTATATAGTTTATGTCTAGGTATTCTATTTTGATTAGAAGTTAAGAATTTGATGTTATATCCATACTTTAACTTGTGTCCTTCTGGAGAAATGTCTTAGACGGAGGGTGTGAACAACCATTGTCTCCTTAATGTTTAGGGATTTGCCAGGTGATATGGTTCCAGGGAGTAAACTGATGAGCCATTAAGGATACAATGGTTGTATTCTTTATGTCCTCAGTGGCTCATCAGGATACCCCCTGGGACCATTCTACCTGGAAAATCCCCCCCCCCGCCACCGTGGACCTGCCCAAGGTCCCCCTAGCCCCACAAAGTCGACCTAGAGCATCCAGTGTGGATGCTCTAGGTTGACTTTGTAAGTTCCCCTTTAAGTCGACTTTAATTTTAAGTGTAGAAACACTAAGTTGACTTAACTAAGTCAACTTAGTTAAAGTCGACTTAAAAGTGCAAGTGTAGACATAGCCATTGTCAAGGATCTCTGTCCTTTTGCAGGGGATCATGGAAGAGAAATATCACTGCTGCTGAGACCCTATCCTTTATTTAGTGACAGGATCAGGATCCAGTAACCGTCTGATTCTTGTAACAGAGTGTGCTGGTTCCCCAAAAAGCAGGGACTACCAGTTACTGGGGCTCAGCCTTTTCAAACCAGGCACTTACGGTGCTTGTGTTCCCAGAGGGATCATGTGAGCAAGAAGGCGATATGTGACTGTGCGCAGTGCTGCCTGGAGAAGCTCTCCTGTAGATTTCTCTCTGCTCCTGTGTTGCCCTGGGTATGTGTGAAGGACTAGCCATGGATAGACCTTTCAGTCATTCTTTTAAAAAGAAAGAATAAATCTCCAGCTTTTGTGACTGTGAAGAAAATACTCCAAAACCTGTTCGAAGTGTAGCTGTTGTAGAGATGTCCACCTGATTTTCAGAGAGCCTGAAACAATGGCTCTGAGATGTGAACCTCCCTGATCATTCAACAGGTTCTAACTCAGATGCTAATGATGATATTTTAAATGTCAATATTGTTAACTATTTTCACTACTCAAAGCACATCAGAAAAGAGAGAAAAGTGTCAGATTATGAAAATCTTTGCCTGGGTTTCCCAAAATGTGTGTGGGAGTGGGAAGCATGGAAGAGTAGTCGGGAAGAGGGAGACACCAGGGCTGCGTCTACACTGGCAACTTAGGTTGACTTAAGTGTCCTTAAGTTGACTTACACAAAGCCGCGTCCACATTGGGCTTTTATTAAGTTGACTTAAGTGCTTCCTTAAGTCGACTTAATAACAGCTTAAGTAGACTTAATAACACCACTTCTGAAGGTCAACTTAAGCCTTAAGTCGATTTAAAGCCAGTGTGGACAGAGAATAGTGCTAAGTCGACCTTATTAAGTCGACTTAAAGCCAGTATGGACGGCTATGTCTACTGTTCAGTCGACTTAACAAGGTCGACTTAAGTCGACTTAAAGTGTAGCCACTCTGTTAAGTCAACTTAACAAGGTCAACTTTAAGTCGACTTAACAGAGTCGACTTAACTTTACAAGTGTAGACATAGCCCAGGAGAGATGTATTAATTCAGAGGAGTAGGTTTTTAACAATATATAATAGGTCTGCAGGAGGTACAATTGACTTAAATTCCTTGAAGAGTGGCTCAACTTTCAGAAGTTTGGGAGACATTGCTCTGTACTGGGAAAAAGCTGTTCTTTAAATAGCCTTGCCTCTCTTAGTCATCAGATGATATAACTAACCTAAATGCATGGCCTTAAAGGACCAAGACCCAGTAAGAGGTGGGCTAGTGATACCAGCTCTGAAAGGTAGTATGCTCTATTATATGGCTTTGCTGAACCTCATCTGCAATCTGAGCCTTCCCACTTCCCCTTCTTGAATGCAGCACCTTTCTGAAATTTCAGAGTTTCTGTAATTTGGCACAAGCAGAGAGCACCCTAGAACATCAATACAGAGAAATCCTCACCATGAAAGAAAAAGTGCGTGAAGATGCAAAGACTAGTGTCATGACATATGGAATTGGTCCTTCTTAAACAGAAGGCATTTTTAAAAGAAAACAGTTACAACTGAAATTCCACATGGCTGCAGTTCCAGCTTTGTCTCTGTCGTTTACCAGGGCTACACTTTGCCTAGAACTCTATGCAATAAAGAGACCACATTTTTTAAAACAGGAACCTTTAGTTCAATTCCTAAGTCCATACTCAGGCACTGACACATCTGGCTCGATTTTCCAGAAGTTCCGAGGACCTAGATGCTCCCACTGATGCACGCTTTTGAGTGGCTAAATGCCACTCAAATGCACAAATGATTCTACCATTAGTCAGGCCACAGCAAAGGGATTACTGAGGCCCACTGCACCTAGAAGGAAGCCTCAGTTGCAATTCTTTTCCTCTGATTTGGCAGTAGATATTCATTAGCCTGTGTTTTCTGAATGAATATAACTAAATGATATAGTACATTCTGCATATGAAGTGAATCCATGGAATATCTGTCCCTTCCTTCCTTTCTATGCACCTTTTGTGGTGTTAAGCAAAGAAGGTTGTTGGGTGATTTTAAAGAACAGTAGGAAAAACCTAAAGAATCCCACTTTTGCTGCTGATGCTATAAAAGGTTCTTTCTTGATCTCCTTCACACTCAAGTGATGGAATGCCGAGATGGGCAAAATCAGTTTCAATGCCAAAAAGATGGATCACTGGTTCTGAAGGTCACAAAACACTATTAATTGCTTTATGTCACCTGAATCTTGAAAGAATGGAACAACAGTGTGCAATTCAGCACCACTACTCAGGGACTGCACCATATACATAAAGCAACTCAAAGTTTAATGGGGAGTGGAATTATCTTTACATTAAGTGCAAAAAAGTTTGTTTAAAAGACAGAGAAAGAGAAACAGGGCCACTGTTAAGAAAAGGCAAATTTATGCCTAATGTCCTGGAGAACTAGTTGTTGAATAATTCAGCCCTATGCAAAGATTGCTATTTATGGATACCAAAGTCAGTGACATTAATAGGGGACGTTAGGACCAGATCCTGCCAAAGGATCCACTGTGCAGACACTCAGGTCTGCATGGAACCCACAGGTTTTACTTTGACGCCACAAGGGTCTATATGAGTGGGTTCTTTACCGGAATTGCCTTAATTTATTTTTCGGAATTTTTTTAACTGTGATCTTGTCAGATCTCAGAAGCTGAACAGGGACAGGCATAATCAGTATTTGGAAGCGTAATTACTGAAGACCCAGATTCTTACAGGAATGGCGTCAGTGATTCATTGCCTTAGGGTTGCACTCTGATCTCTCAGTCAGCTTTGAATCAATCCTAATTTTTATATTGGGGGACATATGTACATAGAACTATGGGTGCATCTACTCTGGCAAGTTAGGTCGACTTAAGAAGGCTTAAGTTGACCTAAACAAAGCCACGTCCACACTGGGCTTTTATTAAGTCGACTTAAGCACTTCCTTAAGTCAACTTAAAGCCAATGTGGATGGGGATTAGCTCCTAAATCGACCTTATTAAGTCGACTTAATGCGTTAAGTTGACTTAATAAGGTCGACTTAGGCTATGTCTACACTAGAAAAAGTTAAGTTGACTTTGTTAAGTCGACTTAATAAGGCCGATTTTAAGTCGACTTAACTTTTCTAGTGTAGACATAGCCTATGAGCGTGACCATTTCTGGTTATTGAAGACTCCATTGAACGTTTTGGGTTTTTTTCACATTCTAAGTTCCAGAGCAGATAAATTCCATTCTATTTCTAAAAATCTTCTTCACAATGTCACTCACACTGTTCTTCACTTCTCACTTACACTCCCTAGTTATGCTACCAAGGCAGAATAACTACTGTGTACCCCTCTCAGAAAAAGCTACATGAATCTGAATGTTGAAGCCACTATTCTGAACCAGCAGAAGCAGCATGTACCTATGTAGTCGTACACATATTATAGCTGAATGTGTGCCTTTGGTTACATTTAAACAGCGTATTGTTAACAAACACAGATATACATATATCTCCATGTCTTTCAAAGGAAGGAAAAAAAGACTGTTCCTCCACCTACTGCCTCCCACTCTGCTCCAGAACACACCTGAGAAAAGTGCATACTGGAGTTCAACCTTAGGGGCAAAGTGCACAAATAAAGTAGATGCTCTGGATTTAAGACTTCATCTTGAAGTTTTTCTCAGACATTCCTTCGCCAGAATGTCATCTAACAGTCAAAGTGCAAACTGGTGTCCAGTGTAGAACGTTGACTTGGGTAGAGTTAAGATATTTGGGATTACTTTAACACCACATTTCCAGTGTTTGAGCATTTTTTGAGCATGACCCTGACCTTTACATTTTCAGGCTTTCTAGCATTTGTGGTTTTTAAGACCAATGCATGTTCTCTGAATGCTTTTCCTTTTCAGTGATAGATACTTACAACCCTAATGCCAAGTAAACAAAATTTATTTATTTATTTATACTATACTATACTATATATAGTACATATAAATATGTACTAACAGCCTGATCCAAAGCCAAGAGGAATATTCCCATTGACTTCAATGGGTGACAGCTCTCTTGTGTCAAATGGAGGTGAGTGTGTGTGCTGCTCTCCGCTTCCACAGGCAGATACACCTCACTGCCAGATGATAAATAAGGTCAAATAAAATTATTTTGTACATAGAGGGCCTGATTCAAAGCTTCTTGAAGTCAGTGGAAATACTCCCATTGAGAACAGCTCTGAATTGAGCACAGAAATGTGGTGAAGCTTCAAAAGAAGGGCTTCTTAAGCTCTCTCATAGTGTCAAACTTTTCTCAAGAGAAATTGTCTCATGGGCCACCTCCGATCCTATTTGCAATCACCTGGACAATCTCCTTTCCCATTTATGATCAACTTTATGTTTACTACAGCAATCGCTTATCTGGGAAGGCAACAGCAAGAAATCATTTATGTGCCTTTTAGCTATGTTGTAATATAATTTAGCAGCTGGAAACATGGCCAGCCAGCTCTCCACAGACTACCAGCAAGTGCTTTGGGGACCACTGGCTTTCCATGGACCCCATTTCAGCCACTGCCTGAAAACATCCTAAATAGGTGTCTTTATTAGAGGAAGACTGAGTCTAGGGTTCTCAGGCAAAGGTGAGCCTGCCACCCCACGGGTGGGGTAGTAAGTGGGGAAGGGGATGTGGTCCCAGGCCAGAGTCCTCACAGCAGCGGAGTGTTCCATCACTCGGCCAGCAGAGCTCCAGTCAAAATGTGCCACCTGCTGCTCAGAAATGAACACAGCTGGACTGTGAGGGGCTACCCTGGGCTACTTCTTACACCCTCTTTGTAGTGCACCTTGATATCTGACTCCCTGGGGTACACTGCAAGGGGCAAGCCAGCAGCTCCCTTGGCTCCTGTTTGGTCAGTGGGCTGGGCCAGGCCAGTCCTCAGGCTACAACCCTATCAGCTCTTTCGGCTCTCAGAGCCAGTAGGATCCATTTGTCTTCTTCCGCAGTTTTCATCCAACTGGCTGCAGGGCCTGCCTTTTGTACTTCCTGTCTCTGTCCTCTTCCAGCATGGAGGCTGTGGCTTTCCTAGTTCTGCTCCCCAGGGGGTCTGGCTTTCCCTCGCCATCAATTTCCAAGGGAGACCATACGTCTTTGCTACAGGGATGTTTTGTCTGCTCTATGCAGCAGAGAGGAACTCAGTTTTCCAAATCCTGTTGAAAGACTCACAACCGGATCTGCCAGTTTTTATATCACAGAAGGATAAAGGGCTGAGATTCTGCTGCAATTAGAATAAACAAGGTTCTTTAATTTCTGACAAACAGTAGATGTCTCCCTTTGCCTGTCTCTACAATTTGATCTGTGTGTAAAATGTGCATAAGGCTACTTGTCTACAGCCAGCATTACTTCTCTTTTTTCCAGCTAACATTCCCATCATGCCTTGTAAAAAAATCCACAGGGGAGGAAAGATAACGCTGAGCACAAACCCTGAGAATAGAGCCCCATGAAAGCAACAAATTATAAACTCTACAGAAGAGATTTTCTTCAGAAAGATCATAGGTCTCATGCTTTAGTCATGGCCTGTTCCTTTGCCAGCAGGTTTGGAGAGAGTGATCTGTGGGAGCTAAGTGATTTCTTTCAAGTAAGCTTCTCACGATAATGACAGAAAGCTAAAGGATTACAGTACACAAACAATGGGAGAAAAGCTGCTTCAAATAATACATCCAGACAATAGAGTTGCAGTTATGGTAGCAATGCAAAATATAGAAGAGGATTTAAATGAAATGAGTGATATTTGTATACCTCTGAGGGTTTACATGTGACAAATTTGGCAGCACTAATGTTTATAGCGCTTGTTGCTCCACCCCTTAAACAATGAGGCTAACCCCCATATGTACAGGAGTCGGTAGTGCACAAGCATTTTTGCTAATCACACTGCATGCAAAAGCAGGAAAACAAAGGGAACTAGTAATGCTTATACTAGCACTGGGAAATAATTAAGAATGAATGAAATATTGTATGTGGATTTGAAATAAATGTGAAGTGGTCTTGGAAACAACTATGGTGTTTCAATTGTGCCGTGTTTTCCCGTGTCACAAAATAATTTGCATTTTATTTACATAAGGAACATAAATTATTGCAAACTTCCTATTTTATTTACATACAACAAAATGCTCATTTCCATTATTGTTTAGGTAACTTGGCATCTGCAGAGCTCTTTTAAGTTAAAGTTTTCTCCCTCCCCAAATTATAACAGACAGGATGATGAGTATGGGGCACAGACAGATAGATAGATTAGACAGAAATTCACCAAAAACCCTGCTCTACAGTATGCTAATAGTTTTCTGCAAGTATAACAAAGGCATGGGACAAGATAACTGAATCCAGCCCTACTCTTCTTAATGCTACTGAAATCCTCAGGCAGCTATTGTTGGTTGGGACACTGCATAAATTAGAAAAACAGAGTCCGGTTACACAGGACTCTGTTTTTGTGCAATAGACTAACACGGCTACCTGTTTGGAACTTGCATAAATTAGAGCAGCCTCAGGGACTGTTATGCTGGCTGAATTTCAGTGTGATTTGGCTGTCCCTCTTCTTTCCCTATCTGCATGTCCCTTGAACCAGAATTGGGAATAAAAAGGCAGTGTTATAGGGGGTCTGCTGAGGCACCTAATATTTACATCAGCTTAATAGGCCCTTTGCATTGCTGAAGTGGCACAAATGGCCTGGATCATGGGTCAGTCTCTATGCTTACTATTCTATCCAGTTTTTATTAGAACAGAAAAGTGCACTGTGACTTTAATTCAATATAACTGTGAGGAAGTGAGCTACCTTTTTAATGGACAGGTTTTTGTAGTTTTGTTCTTTTTTTCTTAACAAAATATTTTTATAAATATAGAGGGGAAAAAAGGCGTTCACAGTGAAATCAAAAGTAAATCAAAACGGGAAGCAAAAATAAAGGTGGGGGCCTGAGTGTAATCAAGATGGTCCCCCTTTCCCTTTCTGGGGCTTGGGCTGAACTGTTTAAAGAAGAAGATGGGTCAGAATAAAGAGGGAATTAGAAAGTATGCAGGCTACAGTGGAGTCTCTCAGGTTCAGGGGACTAGCCTGAATGGGCCCAGAGAATTTATTTGTGGACTTCATGTTTTGGAGCTGTAAACCAGGGTACTGAGATAAGGGACATGTGAACTGTCATCACAAGTGCTTCTTCCCTGAGTCCGTATTAAAGGGGATAAATCAGGGCTTTACTTTCAGGACTCTCTCTTTGTGGGACTCTGTGTACATTTGATTTCTCATCCTCACTGACCATAACTAATAGGTGATCTTTGGTTCTTAAGCCTTCTTCTCTCATTCCTTATTGTATGGTTGTGAATCAGTTTAGTGCCCTCCCTGCAATATTGCTGGTGTATGTTACTGATTCAACTCCATCTCTGCTGAAGGGCTATTCACTTCCTCTCATCTTGACCATTTTAATTTACTCCTGTGATCTTCTCAAGCTCATCTCTGCTCAAACAGCTCCACCAACTCCCCATATATGTAAAGCCCGCTATGAGTTTGTTTAAAATCATCTCACCGGCCCTGACCTTCTATTTCCTCCCTGTTTCCTATCACTCTTACCTCCCTTCTGTCCTTTCACACCTTCTTTCTTTCTTGGATAACAATGCAGAGAGATAACAATTTAGTATTCTTCATCAACAGTAAATTCACACACTTAAAAAAAATCACCATATTATTCTGATCCCGTCAAAAGTGAGTTCAATGTTGCTTAAAAGTTAAACTTGTTCATATCCCTTTCCAGGATCAGTTAGTTACCTAAATCCATATTTAGGTTTCAGCACCTCTAAAAACCAGACTACCTGCTCAGGTACAAAATTAGGTACTATATTGCCTAACTTCAGTTTCAATATTTTAGCTGTAATTTCCTATAAAACAGTAGAAATATATTAATCACTGTCTTCTGTCCAAGGCAGACTCTTAAGCATTGGTCTCCTTCAAAATATTACTAAGGATTTCCTCTTATCCTGCTTTTCCTTGAACACTGTCCTGAGACTTCAATAATGATCATTCTCTTCTTTTCACGCAGCTCTTGCTGCTTTTCCCTATGTCTATTATCAGAATATGCCTAAGACTTCAATTTAAAAATGGGATGAAGTCATTAAACAGATGCTGCTTGCAGAAGAATTTCCTGTTGTTTTATAGTTTCCTAAATCTAATCTTTTTTGGGGGGTGGGCGGGCGGGTCTTCCTAGAAACAAAAGAATTCAAACATCTTTCCAAAGTCAGTGCTGAAGTAATTCCCTTAAGTGATATCAGTCTCTCAGTGGGGTTGTATGCTTTGTTTCACCACAGAGTAAGCTGAAAAGATTGGGTCTACTTCATGATTTCCAGACATCACTAGGGTGTGCTACAGATCATGAAATTTCAGTAAAGCATTTGTTAACAAGGCAATCTAGCTGCTATACTAAATATTTTAAATGAATTGCAAACATGAAAGCAACTCACACTGATCCAAATATGCATTTAAAACATTTAAAGCATTTGAGAAAGATAATATAATAAAACTTGTTTAACAATTTAAAACTTTTCGCTGCAGCCTCTTTGACAAACATACAGCAGTGCATGACTAGAAAGTATTAGACAGATATCAATAAATCTAAAATGCCTAAAAATAAAAAAGCCTAAAAGGAGAGATCTAAATAGCGATTGAAAGGTTGGAATGGAACATGTATAAATAACAAGTATAACCAATAAGGGATCTATTGTAGAAAACTCACTCTTGTGCACTGATATGGAGATTGAAATCAAATGGTACTATTCACCCAAGTAAGTGCTTACTTGTGAGTAAGGGCCAGGCATTCAAGCTCAAAATAGTAATTATTTATAACATGTAATTAATAAGCAGGTGTGGATAAGAGAGTGGCTCTTAAGTCCATTGAAATGGATGGATAAACTCCTAATGACTTAAATGGGAATAGAATCAGGTCCATTATGGAGGACTGCGTAGCTGATGGTCGGTAATAGGAGGATATAGAATCCACCAGCACATGTATCCTTATTCAGCATAGTTAAGCATAGGCTTACCTTTAAGCATGTACCTGGATTAAAGGTTAATACATCCTTAAAGGCAGACCTGAGCTTAAGTGCTTTGCTGAATTGGGGCCTCAGATACCAATTCAGATCCTGGCTACAGTATGCTCAGAGCTACAGAAGAGCATTGTCATCTGATAGCCTGGTGGTTCAGGGGCTTATATGAAGTGGGTTTGGTAGCCTCAGTCCAATTCACAGTGCATGATTATTATTTATATTACTATAACACCTAAATCCCTAATCATGGACTAGGTCCCCAGTGTGTCCTGAATTAGCATCTTTGCAAGTAGTCTTGAGAGGGTCAAATACTGACCATGCTTTGACCCTAAACTGGTTTCTCCCCTTTTGAGGTGGTCTCCCTGCATCACAGTTGAAATATGGTGATGAAGCTTGTACTTCCAGTCTCTGAGCTAGTTCTGTTCCAAAGAGCCATCAATTTCCAGGGCACTCAATCCAGTAGCTCTTATGAGATTAACCCCAAATGTCAAAAAATACACAGATCTCTCTGGAAGTTAGCACTACCCATGTTTATGGAAATGGTTAGGCTGGTTATATTCACCCATATATCCAAATACATCCACTGTGACACTTCACTGTGTGTGATGCAATGGCTGGAATTCAGCTGAAACAGAATTAGGGACAGATCCTTTGCTGACATATATTGGCATAGCTCTTTTGATTTCAATGCAGCTACACTCATTTACACCACCTGCCTAAGTTAATTATTCTTCCCCATACAAACCATATGGTGACAACTACTTCTCATCAGTGGTGGAACAAAAAGGGACAGTTAGCAAGCTTTGATCTACTTAACACTGGAAAAAGACAACAACAAAAATCAGATTCACTTTAAATGAACTCTAAAAGAGTCAAATTCCAAAGGGGTAGCCGTGTTAGTCTATTGTAGAAAGACAACAGAGTCCTATGGCACTTTTAAAGACTAACAGATTTATTTATCGCATGAGCTTTCGTGGGAGAAAATCCCACTTTGAAGCGTCTGACGAAGTGGGATTTTCTCCCACGAAAGCTCATGCGATAAATAAATCTGTTAGTCTTTAAAAGTGCCACAGGACTCTGTTGTCTTTCTAAAAAGAGTGACCTTAATGGACAAGGGATGTGAAGCCTGTGATATATTCTCTCACTGCAGCCCTTGGCTACTATATGCATCTTCCATCCCATGGCCAGGCCATTTTCTCAGGTTTGCCTTGGATAATAAAACAATATGTCATTTTCAGCTGCATGGAAGACAGCACCAATGGTACTACTAAAGTTGGTAGAAGGTAACATTTTGAAATGGACAATGTAAAATACCAGAGTAATCTGTTATAATCATCTTCATGAAATTACCTTCTTTTAAGTTTAAAACCTGCAGTTCATCATGAAAAAACAATATCCCAGAATCTTTTCATTGCATAACTGAAGAAAAGGTGGCACCTGGAATTTCACCTCCACATCAGGTAGCCTGGAAAGTATAAGGCTCTATCCACAAAGAATTTGGTCCCGTTCTCCATGACACTCCCAATTGCACATTCTAAGTCCTTGATCTTGCAAATCCTTGTACTTTACACATACACGGAGTTCCATTAAAGTCAATGGGAATTCTCACATGCACAGGTTAAGCATGCATATAAGTGTCTGCAGAGTCAGGTCCATAGTCACAACGCATGTGACTGGAGAACAGGCTTGTTTGTGAGTTAATCTGCAGGTAGTCTCCACTATTTTACTGATTTTTGTTGCTCTAGTTTTGTTAATTTTTTTGCAATTTGATTGTTAAGACTCTTCCTTTCAATCTTACTTACTGGGAAACTAAAGATAATTCTATAAAGCCTAAAAATAAACCTTGATCTGCTAAAAAATTCAGTATTTCACTCCCAGGCTTCCACCAGCTGGGCCTGTCTGCTTTAGATTTGACACAATTTATAAAAATGAACAAGTCTACATGAGGAGGCTGAACAGATTTCTTTGTATCTTCATTTTGCCAAAATGTTGTGCAGGGCACTTATTACTGATAGAGGTTTATTTTTGTTGATTTCTTTACCCGTATCCTTTTGCACTGTGGATGGGTTACATTAGTCTTCCTTCTGAAAACATAAGTCCAAACGCACACTTTTTTGTACTCATATTCCCTTCAGGTTTTGCTCATCACATTTATTAAGCTACTTAATTCTCAAGGATCTATTGTAGATATGGTGAAGACCCCCTGAACACCAGTTAAGAATAAACCTGTAATGAGAATAAATTACACATACATACCAATTTCCACAAGTTCTACATGGAGTGCGACCTTTCTACATAAGCATCTGCTGCAGAAATAAATCAGATCAATTAACAAGAAACCCCCCATCTCAAACAATGAAAGTTTAACAGTTATCGGAGCAGTTAAAAGAATCAACCTATTAAATAAATAAATTTGCTCTACACCAATTTATGTCACTGCTGTACTTAAGGCAAAACCTTTTAAAGGAATAGATTTACTGTGCATACATATCTCCACTGGGTATGTGTAATTATGCAAAGGAAAGGCATTACTTTTAAAGTGGATGAATGGGTAATACTTTTTGATTTACTGCAAGAAACAGAGAAATGGAAATGGCATGAAATAAGTATTTGCAAAACTGTTCTGGCAGACAGAAAATGTTTGATTTACCTAGGGCATCCATCAGATTCTGTATTTTAGATCAAAGTAGATAAATGGCAAGGCAAATGGGTATTTTGAAAAAATTCTACTGCTTTTTGTCAACTCTGCAAGTAAGTTCAATGTTTGGAAGTGAAAAAAAGGATCTCACGTGGAAAAGAGAAAGTCATGATTTATCACTAATCTAGCAAATATGGGCATTATGTAGTTATCTGGAAAGGTGAGAATTTAATGGAAGAAAATGCAACACAGGACCCCATTTGTCACTAAAGGTCTGATCCTGAGAGGAGATTTCAGTGAGGGTTGAGGGTTATTTTACCTCCTTCCTTTTCCTTCCTGTTACTTTCTGTCCTGGCTTGAACTCATACAGGTGTATGAAAGATGTTCCCATTCAGGGGACAGTAGCCCCCACTCCCAAAATGGAAATCTGTGCTTCTCTTAGTATAATAGTTGGTTTTAATAAAACAAGGAGCCAAATTCACCACTGATCTGAAGAGGGGAACTTGCCTTTATTTTCTCAGCTGTAAGAAATAAAGGTTTCTAAGAATTTTATATATACAAACGTAAGAATGGCCATACTGCATCAGCCCAATGGACCATCTAGCCCAGTGGTTAATGGCAAATGTATCAAAGGGAATGAACAGAACAGAGCAATTATTGCATGATCCATCCCCCATCGTCCAGTCCCAGCTTCTGGCAGTTGGAAGTTTAGGGTTGCCTTGAGCATGATGTTGCATCTCTGACCTTTTTGACTAATACCCATTGATGGACCTATCTTCTGAGAATGTATCTAATTTCTTTTTTGAATCCAGTTACACTTTTGGCCTCCACAACATCTCTTGGCAATGAGTTCCACAGGTTGACTGCATAGTGTGAAGAAATACTTACGTTTATTTTAAACCTGCTGCCTATTCATTTCATTGGGTGATCTCTAGATCTCATGTTACATTAAGAGGTAAATAACATTTTTTAATCCACTTTCTCCACATCATTCATGATTTTATAGCCCTCTCTTATATCTCCCCCTTAGTCATCAGTTTCCTAAGATGAATAGTCCCAGTCTTTTTAATCATTCCTCGTATGGAAGCTCTTCCATACCCCTAATCCTTCCCCCCCCCCCTTCTCTGTATCTTTTCCAATTCTACCATATGTTTTTGAGATGGGATAACCAGAACTGCATGTAGTATTCAAGGTGTGAGTGTACCATGGATTTATAGAGTGGTACTTTCTGTCTCATTACCTATACCTTTCCTCATGGTTCCAAGCACCGTGTAGCTTTTTTGACAGCTGCTGCACATTAAGCAGATGTTCTCAGAGAACTATCCACTGTGACTCCAAGATCTTGTTCTTGAGTAGTAATAACTAATTTAGAATCCATCTTCTTGTATAGTTGGGATTATTTTTCCAATATGCATTATTTTACACTTACCAACATTGAATTTCATCTGCCATTTTGCTGGCTGTCATCCAATTTTGTGAGATCCCTTTGTATCTCTTTGCATCAGCTTTGGACTTACTTCAGTAAATCTGTATCATCTGGAAACTTTGCAATTTCAGCTTTCACCTTATTTTCCAGATTAATGAATATGTTTAACAACACAGATTGCACTAGAGATCTCTGGGGAACCCTGCTGTTCATCATTCTCCATTGTGAAAATTAACCATTTATTCCTACCCTTTGTTTCATACCTTTTAATCAGAGGACCTTCCCTCTTATCCCATGACTGCTTACTTTCCATAAGAGCCTTTCATGTGGGACCTAATCAATAGCTTTTTGAAAGTCCAAGTACACTATATGCACTGGATCATCCTTGTCCACATACTTCAATGGATTTACTCTTAGGATAGCATTGGGCTGTGTGTTTTTTCCATGGTGCAGTTCTTTTATGCCTTAAGAAGCACTGATGGGTTGAACAAGACTCCTGTCTACACATCTGGGAGAAAGTGTGTTTGGTAGATTTTCTACAGCACTATAGCACAGAAGGTGCCCTTGCCTTCTAAAGAGTTATTTCATAGGTCATGCAATGGGAGGCCAACTATATCCTGAAGCTTTAATACTATGGTGCACAGACAGTGCAAAGGAGCTATACTGAGACAGAAGGCTGGATCCTCCACTGGGATCTACCCCCTTTGCACTGCTTGCCTGGCAAACGTGTCTGAAAAGTAGCTGGATCTCAGACTACCTGGAAAGAGGACATACAGTGCATATCAGGATTGAGAAGGCACATGCCAGAATTCTCCTATGTCCCCACAGTCTCCAGGTGGTGAAAAGCCTCAAGGACCTTATGCTAACCAGCATACTTTATAGCATCCCTATATGCCAGGGTCAGAACTGGCCAGAATCCGGGAGTCACATCTAATTCAATTGTATCACCCCATGTCCTCTCAGCTATACCCAGTATCTGCTGGGCACAGCTAAGACTTTGGCCCGCATACAATAAAGACTGAAAAATTTGGAGTTAAGCCTTGTTTTCAGAAGAATCACAATAGGTTCCAATATAACTCTGAGCAGAGATATAAAAGGAGTGGTAAAACGGTAATCTGGGTACTAAGGCTGGATTGTATTTCTCCTCCTATAATAACTCTGCACTGTGTGTGTATATTGAATCCAGTCCCTTGCTATGTCCAGCTTCAGTGATAAAATCTCGATGAGAAGGGCGAAAGTTATTGGGTAGCGACTGATATGCTTTCTTGTTATACTTGATTGGCAACAGTGCTACATGTTCAACTGAACTGTAAGGTGCCTTTGTGATTTGGGAGCATGAAGAAATTCTGTACTTGACAGATTTATATTGTAGGAATATGCTAATGTCCTTTGACCCACTTAAGAATAAATAACGACCTACCAAATTGTCATTTTTATGGCTATTTACAACTGAGGCACTTTGTAAACGTAAGAACTAATATTCCCCAAAGGAAATCTGTACTCTTGAATCTTGATAAATTATTGATAATACAAGCTACTACTACCCTGCAATCTCTTCTTCTGTATTTCCTAGTTTTAGTTACATAGGAAATGTCATAGTGGATTGGACTGTTGGTCTATATTTAATCAGGTCCTGCCATGGCTAGTGTTTGATACTTCAGAGGAAGAGAGAGTCCCACATTGCACCCAGCTAGGAGATCAATGCTGTACAGAACAGAATTCTTTCTTGACTCCTGGAGGTAATCAGCACCCACCTTGAATTACTCACATGGTTCTCTTAGCTTCTTGCATATTGCTACTGTAGTAATGTTACTAATGGCCAAAGCATTCTCCAGTCCAGTTTTGAAATTCAGCTGCAGCATTTGCCCTCATACATTGCACAGGCTGACTGTGATGTTTACAAGAGTTTCCCTTTGCAGGTTCTTAACTTGCTGCCCTTTACAGACCAAATGGCCCAAGGACCCTCCACTTCACTGTTACATCTCAGCTCCACTTTGTCCCGTCCACCTGCACACTGAGCAAAACTAGAATGTAATCCTTATATCTCTGTCAAATAATCCTCTACGCTGACAGTTTCTGCCTCCTTATATACCTGGTCTTTCCTCATAAAGGTTGAAGGGAAGACCAGGAGGTACCTTTGTAAATCTCCCCTTACTAGCTGATAGGGCAGCCATGTCCCTATCCTATTTGGGGTGTGGCTTGAGGTTACCAAAAAGGGTTCCAGGAGAAAACAGAATTCTCATGTTGGGAACTCACATTTGATAAAGTTTCATATAATTTTGAAACAAGGAATGGATTTACACATGGTCACCCTTAAGCAAAGAGTTGGATGTCTGATTCCTTTAGCCTTACACTTTGGTAGCAATATTGTTCTGCTGCTTTGCAATGTAGAAACATTAGAGCACTGGAAGAGACAAGGGCCAGCATATGGCTTCCTCTTTTGGAATCTTAGCCAATACTTCCCAGAACGATCGCTCGAGATCACAAGTCAAATATTGTTTCCCACCAGAAGCTTCTCTCATGTCTTCTCTTTGTTAGAGAGGAACCAGAAACAAAATCACAAATTCTTTCACTCACCCAACTTTCAGGCAATTCAGACCCCAGCTAAAGCCAAGCTGAGTTGGGGGCTGTGACAAAGGGCTAGGGGCTCACAAGTGCACTAGCACTCTGATCACTCTGGCACTAATTGGCTCCTGCAGAGAGATCTGTCTGGGGGAAAATGAAAGATAATTAGCTAATCAGACTAGCAGGCTTGGAGAGCTAGAGGATTAATTGACTGGCGATTGATAAAAGAGGACTTGCAAAGCAGAAGAAGGGCTGAGGATACAAGAGAGACTGTACATAATATTGCTGCACAAAACTGTAAAGGTGTTGGTGGAGGGAACATAAATGAAAAGTATAGCATGAATATCCAACCAATAGGATCTGAGCAGGCAGACGTGGCCTTTGTGCCCTGCTACAGGGCCCATTTCTATTGTTCATTCATTCTAAATGTATCTGCTTTTCTATTTATTTATATGCACCTGATGACAAGGGTCTTTCGTCTATCACAAAAATAAGATTTATTAAGTCAGTTTCTGCCCTTAGTTGAATTACTTCTTCCCCTGCATAGCATACACTAGTCTGTGTATTTTTACAAGGAAGAGGTGAAAGGCAAAGTGAAAGAAATGGAAGCTGGGATAAAGCTAAACTATGAGAGGCCAGCTTTGAGGGGGTGGGGAACTATTCCTCTGTGCCTAATATTAAAACAGGCTATATCTTGGAACAGGGCAAATCACTTAGCCTCTTTTCCTCAGTTTCCCTATCTGTAAAATGGGAATAGTAATATGTACCAGGCCTAACTCAGATCTTACAGAGTGGTGTGGGGATGAATTAGATGTTGTTTGTAATGGACTACAATGGTGCTAAATATTATACCCACAGTGCCACAGAAACCTGCTGTTGTTATTCTCTATGCAACAAAAGAGGATTGGTACACACAATTTGGGGAGGAGTTGCATATACAATTTTTAAACGTATTGTAATGTTTTAAGAATTGAGAGACTACAAACAATGGGCTAAATGGGGTTGCATGCACTTATAAAATGGCTGAATCTGACCAACTGTGTATGCTAAAGATGGGGATCTTGCACCCTTCTAAAATTTATTCATACAATTTTGTGTGTCCATGATTTTGTTTTTGCACGGTTGGATGGTGGTTTCAAAAACAATGAAATCCTTTCAAATGAGCACATAATTTGGAGCTGGAACACACAATAATCTAGCATCCCAATCAAGCGAATGCAATCTCTGTCCCATTCACTTCAATGGGAGTTTTGACCTTGAGCGAAAAAGAAATCCTATGAAATGCAGTGGCTCACTGCCCATAGGCTCAACTTTGTGGAACTATGCAATTTGTGGGGAGAGGAAGTGGACCTATAGTGGGGAAGGATGGGCAGTCATCTCAGCCAAAAGCAGCAAAGTCACTTTTCTGAAGCCTTGAACACAAAACCAAGTCTGAATAAAACTAATCAATTTTTAATCAAACCAAAACAATTCCCCTCGCTCATCTCTGCCCACCTAGAGATTCCACAAAGAAAGCTCACACTTTCCGCAGCTTTACCAACACTTCTGCAGCTTCAAATTGTAAGCAAACAAACTGAGGTTGGGTTGCCCAAAGTGAAAGATTCTCACATTTGCACAGAAGAATATGTGTTTTAAGTTAGGTGCACGTTTAAAGGAGGAAAAGTTTTCATCCTTTACTCTCTATCATTTTGCTGGAGCATTTCCCTCTTGTTCTAGCCTCTGCTTTAGCTGCTGACTGTGCTCTGTATGTGATGCAGATTATACATAGGAAGAAATGTTCACTGCTTGTGAGTAAAGTATATGGAAGGAAAAGAGTCATCTATGAGGGCTGGAATATTTCAGTGCCCTAAAGGCATCAATATAAAATAACATATAAAAGAGAGAAGTGGTAACATTGTCAGCTGAAAGAATAATCTGAGATAAGTATTTAATAGCGCTGTCTGTTTAAATAAGTGTTTCTCTGAAAGTTTCTTGTTGAGAGAAGTCAGGAATGTGAATGGGGTAAAATGACATAATGTTTCCAAGTTTGTGTTGCCTGAGCATGGATTTATCCATAGAAGATTCTGTACTATTCATCATGTTGGAGAGTCCTGATGGAGGGGATTAGAACCAATGGCTATGCCTACATTGGCAAGTTAGTTCGAATAAAGGAAGCTTAATTCGAACTAACTAAAGCCATGGCTACACTAGGCTTTCATTAGTTCAAATTAAGGGCTTCCTTAATTCGAACTAATACATTTGAATATGCTATTGGAAGTAAGGGTTAATTCGAACTAGTTAGTTCGAATTAACCAATGTGGCCATGTTAGTTCGAACTAATTGCTTAGTTCGAACTAACCGGCCCACTGAACTCAATGCAATTCGCTAATTCGAACTAAGCAAGTGCCATTCATGGCACTTGCTTAGTTCAAACTAAATTTTGCTAGTTCGAATTAAGTTAATTCCAACTAACTAAAATTAGTTCGAATTAGTTAGTCCGAATTAACTAATTCGAACTAACTTTAGTAAGTGTAGACATAGCCAATGTGTCCTTTTTTTAATTTAACATTTTTGGTAAATGAGTTTTCCCCCAATATAAAAACTTCAAAGGGTCAAATCATCTCTCTGACTGGGAGTGGGAAAGGTGGTTGGGATTGGGAAGGACAGCCAGGAAAACTCCATAAAGTTCAATGTGAAGAATTTCCTGTAAGGCATTGGAGCACTGGGTGGATCCAGACTAGCCATGAGAGGAGGAGACCCTCCTCACACACATATGCAGAGGCAGGAATTATCTGCAGTAACATAGCTTCAAGGGGTCTCCTTTCCCACAGGCACAATGGCTTCTATAGATGGAAGGTAGTTATTGGGTAGATTTCCTTGCAGGACTTCAATAAACATGCATGGAGGGGACCCAGAAAAGCATAACGTTCCAAACCGTATGACTTTCCAACCAGATGTCTGCACCACGCTCTGCAGGGGACAATGCAATGCTGCACAGAAAGTCCTCTGTTCCACCACCTAAACCCAGTGGAGAAGAATCGTTATCACAAAGACCTGAGAGACCTAGCTGCAAGAGGACATCCCAGTCCAATGATTTAGCCTTTTCAAATCATCAACAACATTAGCCTAAGAAACCTGTGTGCACAATCATCATGAATGCAAGGCAACAATTCAAATAGGTGACAGATCGATTGCAACGTAAGAGCTGTCATACTGACCAGATCACAGTTCATCTTGCTCAGAATCTTGTCTCCAACAGAAGTGCACAGAACATGTAAATTATGGAGTGATACATCTGTCTTCCACTTCCAGCTTCTGATAGTCAAGAGGTTTAGTATCACCCCCCAGAATGGAGTTGCATCCCTGACCATCTTGGCTAATAGCCATTGATGGACATATCCTCCATTAACTTAGCCAGTTCTTTTTTGAACACAAGGTCACATGGTAATTGATTTCACAGTTAGCTGCATACTGTATTAAAAAGTACTACCTGTTAATTTAGTCACATTGACCTCTGGCAGTAGTGTCGCTATGGGTGAACCTGGATCACTTGCTTGCAGCCTCTCTGCTTGCTATCTAGTAACTGGAGTGTCTCGGGCAGTTTTCAGCTGGTTGCTTGCCTGAATGTTCTGCTTCCGGCCATGTGACCAGAAGCCAGATGTTCAGGAGGGACCAGCCAAAAAAAGATGCTTGACGATGCTCCAGATGTTAGGTAGCAAGTGGAGCCGGAGCACCTGCAACAGCCACACTTTGCTTTCAATTGTTTTTGGCAGGTCAAACTTTCCCCGGCCAAAAAACAAGTGAGAGCAGATGCTACCCTGGAGCCTTGTTCTCACTTGTTTTTTGGCCGGCAGTGGTTTGACTGGACAAAAAACAAGTGAAAGCACAGATGATGCTGACGCTCCAAATCCACTTGCTGCCAAGCAACTGGAACATCTGCAGCTTCACATCCTGCTTTCAGTCACATGACCGGAAGCAGGAAGAGGCCCCAGGCCCACTCAAGGGACTCACAGACTTGGCCAGAAAAGCAAGTCTGGCTATGCCCCATTCTTGGTTTTGTATTGTGGGAAAGAGCAAATAACACTTTGTCTGCACCATTCATAATTTTGTAGACCTCTATCCTACCATAACCCCTCTGAGTCTTCTCTTCCTAAAATGAATATTCCTAATTTTTTTAGCCTCTCCTCATATGGAAGCCATTCTATACCCTTCATCATCTTTGTTGTCCTTCTATGAACCTTTTCCAATTCCAATATAGTTTTTTAAATGAGGCAAACAGAACTGGACACAATATTAGTGTTCCAGGAATTTATATAGTGGCAATATAATATTTTCTCTCTCTTTTGGCATTCCTTAATAGTTCCTAACATACTGTCAGTCTTTTTGACTGCTGCAGTGTATTGAGCAGCAGCTTTCATAGAAATATCCACAGTAACTGTAGGACAGTGGTTTTCAACCAGTGTGCTATGGGACACTGATATGCCGTGGGAACTGTCCAAGTGTGCTGTGGAATTTTGTACAAAGGTAATGAAAATCAATATAAATCAAACATTGTTTCACTTTAAACAATATTCTATCCAACAAGATTTACTCATAAAACTTGTGAAAATTAATCATCAAATTAAAAGCGAGGTATTGGTCTTTCAATTCTAAAATGTGAACATTCTAAATGCAGGTGGCCAAAGGACAAAATTGAGATGACGTACTTTTTTCAGATGAATTTGCAACATCAATGCATGTGATCCTTCTTTAGCTTGTTGTACATACAACCTGTGTTGCAAACCACTCTAATAAGACTGTAACCATAGTAAATGTGAGTTTATGAGCAATCACTTCAGTTGAAAAAAGTGGGTGTGCCATGGAATTGTTTGTCTCATTGAAGTGAGCAGTGTTACTGAAAAGGATGGGAACCACTGCTCTAGGATCTCTTTCTCGGGTGGTAACAGCAAATGTAGAATTCATCATTGTTGGGGGGGTGGGATGTATGTGTATATAAAAGGCTGAATTTCATTCTGAATTTTGTTGCCTAGTTTTGTGGGATACCTCTGTAAATCCTCCTAGTTTGCTTTGGACTTAACTATCTTGAATAATTTTGTTTTGTCTGCAAAATTTGCCTCTGCACTGTTTACCCCCCTTTTCTAGATCATTAATGAGCTCGTTGAATAGCTCAGGTCCCAGTACAGATCCTCAGAGGATCCACTGTTCACCACTCTCCACTGTGAAAACTGACCATTTATTCTCATGCCCTGTGACTTATATCCTCCTTAAAAGCACAGGATCAGTTGGACAGGCAATGGGACTGCTCTCCTATGTCCCTAAAAGTCTCCCTTATGTACCTGTCTCCCTTTGCTTCTCTATTTCAGTCTCAATAGTCCAAACTGGCTCGTGCGTTCCTTGCACTGTACACACACGCCCCTTCCTCATGAGGCAAGTAATCATACATGTACTCGATGCAATAAGCTGGCTAGCCCCACTCTGCTGCTAGTCTGTTTGCCTTTTTTATTTTTTTTTAACTGCTGTGGCTTTTTATGTAGCCTAAGTTTAGGGTTATGTTTGTTAGGTGCATTGGGTTTTGGGGGGATTTTATTTTCTGTCAGTTTTCTTATGAATGTGATGTCTTTCTAATTATTATAATCTCCAAGCTTCCAAGGAGTTATTTTTCTTATTCTTTATCATTTATATAGCACCATCACAGGATACCATTCTTTACAAGAAGTTAAACACAGGCTAAAAGTCATTCCCTCCCTGAGGAGCTTCTAGTTTAGAAAGCACAGATGGCTCCAGCACAGTGAACAAAGAGCAACGTGTGGTTATAATTGCAGGGGCTTAGTGGAAGGAATGGTGAAAGGGATTGTGAAGTTATTAAAAAAATTATGTTAATTTAAGTATAATAAATGCTTTAATGGTTTCTTTTTAAAGGTTCAGATATTTCAGATAAATCTGTTCCTAAAAGAGGTCTCTGCTATGCTACAATCAGGGAATCTGCCACAGAATTAACCCCTTGTTGCCAGAGATCATCTTTCAGAATCTGAGATTTCATTTTTCAAAAAATGCTTCTAACGTTTATGGTTGCAGAAGTAGCTTTGAAAATGTGAACTGAGTATAAACAGATGCTGTCCCACCTGCCTAGGTCTGCAAGCAGCCTGAAACAATAGTCCTGAGTGAGGTGAACATCCCCCTTCACCTCAATCAGAAACCCTAAGGAATATAGCATTTTGCTTCAGCCAGCTACTAAGCATTTTGTTTTCTGCCACCCTTCCTGTGCCTCTGGGTCTCCAGCTTTTTACCAGGGTGAGCTGAATTCTGGTGTTTCAGCAAAATCCCTTGACTTCTCTACCCCTTTCCCCATTTCTAAGGAGGATAAAAACACCTATCCTTTCTGATGTAATGAGGATTCGTTAAAATGTGTACATTGATTTAACTACAGAAGTAAGTTCAATTAACCAGTTCTGTAAGTTTCACAATTGCTGCGTTTGTCATGTCGCATCCGCTCTCTGAACCCCATTTACATTACACAGGCCCAATTTTCCTAGGTAGCCGCCTAAATAAGAGCTGATACTAAATTTCTGTGCATGGGCCCTTAGCTGCACAAACAGGTAATTGTGCACTTACTGTCTGCTCACAAGCAAATGTGATATTTGTGTGTGAAATCTAGGGAACCACAGGCCTGTGTTATAGTTGAAGCCATATTTTTACACGCTTTCATTCTCTGAAGTTCCTTTAAACAGTTTGGCTCATGATTTCTGTCCATTCTGCACTCAGAAGAAAGTGCAGTAACTACGCAAGAACAAAATGTAGGAAGAAGACCAGCTCCAACAAGAAAGAAGCCAAATGACATTTTAAAAGGGCAAATCGAAAACAATCATCACCCAACAAAATGCTCCACTGGAGGCTGAGGTAGTACCTTCGAATAGTATAATGAAGCTAACAAGTGCTGTGGTGTTTTAATGTAAATTAACACAAGAAAATCTCTTCACATATTTAAGTAATGCACTTCAAATTAATTAGTACACATTTAATATGTCTTCTTGAACAGCTGTTATTTACTTCTAGAGTTTCTACACATAACACTAGCTGCTTTGTTCTGCTCTAAAGTTATTCATGCTTGGCAGTACTTTGAGAACTTGTGCTGTGGAAAACTGAGCATTCTTCCCAAAAGACATAGCCTTCCTGATAACTTAATATTTTACATTAAATATTCAAGAATTTTCTAAACAAAAAGGTCATATTCTATTTAGAGCATCTGTGTGCAACAGACAAGCAGATGCTTAATGCTGCTAGACAAATAATTTCAGCAGAAAGAATGATAAAAAGTTGGTGATCAATTACCCTCCAAAACTTTAAATTAAATTTTCTTTGACATGGGTCCCTAAATTCTGCAGTTACATTTTGTATATAATAATTTAGAGCCAAATTATGGCCTTAGTCCTTTTTTAAGAGCTATACCCTGAGGTGTGAAGCTGCAGTAATAAATGAGAGAAGGTGAGGTATTCAATGCATATTTCAAGTACTGCACAAACTCACTGGAAGGTTTTTCTCTTATAAGGCTACTGTGTATTTGATGTTATTTCATTTTAGCCCTTACAGACATTGCCAGAACATGCATATTCCTTCGTTCCTAAGAACAGCTATCACAGAGAGAGGGCATGTAGTGTTCCTGACTTATTTCAGAGAAGGAGTATTAAATATATTGGGTTTGATTTTCCTCTCACTTAACACCAGTTTTATCCTGCAACTCCAGTGGTGTCATTAGAGTTATTCCTGACTTGCACTGGTATAGTGAATAGAAAATCAAGCCACGTAATTTTATTTTTCTTTGTTTCTGGTAACACTACAATAACACATTAGATTTTCACTTTCACAGTAATTAATGTGACTTTTAGCAATTGTAATCAGTGTTTTCAAAAACTATCACCACCGAACAGTTATCACTGTATTTGTTGCACTTTCCTATTGACTACTTTAAAAGCAACACCAGATTGATTATTAGCTGGTACTCTTTGTTTACATGCTAGTCTTTCTAGTTACATAATTTTCTTGACAATGAATTTCAAAGTTGGTGATAATTCCATTAGAAAATGTGTGATACTACAAGAAGAATTTCATCTACTATGCAATCAGGTATGGAAATATATGCAAGTTATGAATTACTAGAAACTGCCCCAAAAACACACAGGTAGAAAATAATAATTAATTTTAAAACATGGAAATCAGTGTTTTTACTGAATTCTAAACCACACTGAATTTTTAAATTTTATATAGCATGTGCCTTTATAATGCCTTTATAAACAGGACAAGTACTATATACCAGGGCTCATCTGGGATTAAACACTTAACAGAATTGACAAACCGAACATGCTAGCTAGCAGATACTTTAATATGTTACAATATGCAGAATGTAAATGGATGAAATATAATTTAAAATATGAAGGACCCCATGATTCCCAATGCTTCTGCACAGTGCCTGTGCACGCAGACTCTGCTTATTGAGAATGTATGGGAAGAGGAGTCCCCATGAGGACACTGTCTACCTTTCCCTGCAGACGCTGTGTAGTTCTGGATGGAATAGACCAGCAAATCCCACCCAATCTCAGGGGAAGGAGTGCAAGTTACTGGAGACACACAAATTTGTAATGCAATCCTTCCAAAGATATGAAACTCTCCATGCACGTAGTATGTTTGGTATTCTTTTATGGCTTAGACACATGATTCTGAAGCATCTGTGCTTTCTACAGCTCATAGCAAATCATGGGGCTCAAGAGCCTTTGATAGAACAAAGGGACAGCTGAGTAAGTCCAGGGAGAGGGAACCATGGGAGAAGGCTTAGGTTGAGTTTCAGACTGTTTTTTGGAATTACCTGAACCAAACCTCAGGAAGATGACCGTTTTGGCTCTACAATGAGTGTGCTGCTTTTGTTGGAAGCTGGATGGGGACTCCACCATCTTACAATGGATTTACATTGATCCTTTGCGAAACACAATATAATTCACACTAGCATCAACGGAAACTAGGAACAGATGTCAAAAAGAGAGAGAGAAGGATCTCAGTCAACAGATTTCACCCACAGTCCCAAAGAATGAAAACATAACACTTTGCATACATTCATGACACTTCAGATTCTGATTTTTATTGCCTATAGAGCCAATTTATCAAAAATGAAAGAGTAAAATCTCTCAAAATAGTCAGATTGCCATTTTTTAATTTACATTTAATCATATGATAGTTCATGAACTAAGTACATTTTCAACTCAACCCAATGAATCTGCAAAATACAATACAGGTAATTATAAACATACTATTGTGCAAAATTTCCTTGCTCTTTCATATATGGTGCTCATGTAAACATACCTCTGTGAAATGTATCCATGTAGAACATGTCTAGGTCCACATCATTCTCACTAAAACATCATAGATTTTCTTATTATGAACCAAGTAACAAAAGTTTTTTCTCTGTGAATCCTTTACTGCTTCTGTCATT
Organism: Pelusios castaneus; assembly: GCA_007922175.1. Lineage (NCBI taxonomy): Eukaryota > Metazoa > Chordata > Testudines > Pelomedusidae > Pelusios > Pelusios castaneus. The sequence goes on from ML685783.1 coordinate 11,896,298, forward strand.
ATCTGATTTTACACAGTGACTTCCAGACCCCCCCCCCCTTTTTTTTTTTTTTTTGGTAAAGGAAATCATTTTTTTGTACGTGGTAATCTATTAGTTTCAAGAGATGACTGAACCAATCCAATTTTGTTTTATATGATGCAGAATTCTAGGTGAAAAATGAAAATCTGTGTTTACTCTTCAATACTATAGGAAAGGCTTCCATCATAATTACCCCTGTGTGTATTAGGAAGGATCTTGGCAGTCTGCAACATCACTAATTCTAAACCTGAGAGATACAGAATTCCTTTAACTGGTCTGAAAACAGCATTAAATCTTCATTTCAAATGTTTTTTATAAAAATATTTCATCAAAATTTCCAAACATTTCAAATAGCTCTATTTAAAATGTATTTAAATGTTCACACTCTTCATGACAATACTGAACCAAATCCTTTGGGAAGTACAGTACCTGTACTTTGTACCAAGAAAAAAAAAATGAAGACCTGAATCTTCATAAACAAATTATCAGAGTAGGAACCTGTATCTTGAGGCATATGTATGAAAGAAATTTTGCTACTGTGACCAAACACGTGAAGATAGATATATATGGAATCTGAGCTGCGATGGAAAGATAGAGGTCATTCCATGACCATGGATGCGTTTGTGCTTCTAGCTGTTTGCGCCTGGCCCCCTCTATTCAGGCCCTTGGGCCTCACAAACCCTGTCCAGATCATCACCTCCTGCTTCACCAGTAAGCTTTATTTACAATGCATTGCCCACCACTTTACCTGGTTCCAATCAGTCACAGACGTCTTACAGATTCAGCCCTTATTCAGCAGAGGGCTCAGCCTTCTCCCACTGCAATTTCCTCTGCTCTGACTACTTGCCCCTCTCTCAGTCTTAATGTCCTCTTTCTAGGTCCAGGAGCTTTTATAGGCCTCCCAGGTTCCATAGCTGTTCCTCATTCCCAGCTTCTTGGACAGCTTGCTCAGCTGGCTCCCATTTATTCTTAATTAGGGGTCAGTACCAGGAGATAGCTGAGCCTGGCTGGTAGCATCCTGCTATGGTGGTGTACACTTAGGTTCCAAGAAAGAGAGAGAAAATGGGTGGCATTTATTTTATTTAAGGAGACACGGTGTGTATGTGGATATAACCCAATCAGTGATACAATCATTACAATTTGCCTTCAAGCAAAGTTAGTTAAAATGTTGATCATACAAGTTCATGCCTCTAGGAGACACTCAAGCAAACACCAACTCGCTGAGGTTTAGTTAGGGTAAAACTCCAAGAGATGATACCACCCTTGTAACTGGAGACCTGAATAGGAAATTTGGAGCTGTAAGCTCTCATAAATAAGTAATGGAAAACAATGATGTGGTTTTATAAAATGAAAGGAAGATGTTTAGTCTAAGTCTGCTACTGTAATCTTCTGGTCATTACAAACACTGTACACTATCTTCACCCAAGATCCTAGATGTTTATATATATGGAGGGCACCTGATGGTGTGATAAAGAACCACATCAACTATGTAATGGCACAGTGATACTGGAAATAGATGTCCATTGGACACTGTGACTTCCATGAATACAAGCTGATATCTTTTTACATGTTAATGTATATATCTAAGGCTAAAACATTTGGCAGGTTCACAGCATCTGGATTTGGTCCGAAATCAATGAAAACTACATGACTTCTGTAAAGAATGAGATTGACTCATTGTCATAGGTGAAAGAGAATAACCCGAATGGATTTTGGAATAAAAATTAAAATTATTATGCTTGAAGTCACCAAAGCACACATTCCAAAAAGCCAGGGTTGGACCACACCATCATTAATGGAATAGATGACTGAGCCGCGAAAAAGATGATGTGGAGTAAGAGTGTCTTGGAGACTGAAGAATGTAAGGGAGAATACAAGGAACTGATCAGACAAATTGAAATGCAGACTAGATGAGACAAGAACAACTACATCAGGGCAAAATCTGAGGACCTTAAGAATTAACAGAGAAATAAAATAGAAGATATGTTCCCAGTCAGACATTTTAGTAAGAACTATTCCCTGCAAACAAGCATAATAAAAGATCATGATGGCAGTGTTCTTACTGAAGGTCGTGATTTCAAACACAGAGATTACTGTGCCAAGCTCCATGCCTCATCAGAGCCACTTACAATACAGGATGACAGAAAAGAGAGTACAGAGCCAGAGCCATCAATCCTAAGAGAGGAAGTGGTGCGTGCTTTTATGAAAATTAAGCCTGGAAAGCATCAGGGGAAGATAATGTGCTAGCAGAATTGCTAAAAGTGATTGGTGATGGTGGTATTGATCTCATGTGGAAAATTTGCAACAATGCATGAATGACTAGATATTGGTTGGATGACTGGACAAAGGGAATTTTTCTACTCTTACCAAAGAAAGGAAATAAAAACAGAGTGCAATAATTATTGTACAATCTCCCTGATATAGCGCACGAGTAAAGTGCTGCTCTATATAATTCAGGATTGCATGAAGTAGAACTACCACCACAACAATCTGATTTCAGAAAGAGACAAGGCACATATGATCAAATTACAAATATCCAGACTATGTTGGAAAACACAGGGAGTGTAATCCACCAATTAGGTGTTTCTCTGACGACTGCAAAGCATTTGTTATGACAATCTCTGGAGAATACTGGCAGACACGGAGATTCCAAACCATCTAATTCTATTCATTACAGGTCTCCACCATCAACAACAGACCATGGTTCAAACAGCAGCAGGTTTTCCATTGGGCAGGTATGAAATAAGAGAATGTTCTGTCCCCCAGTTTTTTTAACATGCATGCAGAATGTATTCTGAGACAAGCCCTGAAGATTTTGATAAAGTAGAAGGAGCTAGGATTTCTATCGGTGGACATCCCTTACTGATCTCAGATACGTCGAGGGTACAAGCTTTTTACTACAAACATCAATGCGGGCAAGAGGCGGTGGTTTCAATTTTCGACAGCTTCTCTGAGAAATTGGCTTTATAGTCTCAGAAGAAAGCTGGACAAGATGACAGTTTTGTGTCTGGAATGATTTCTCAGTCTTGAAACATACTTGCTAGTGGGATTGCTTCCCTCTTTATACTCTTAAATTTACTGTTTTCAATGCATTTTTGGTAATTACATAAGATAAAAAAGGAAACCCAAACAAAAACAACAGAGAAAGGCCTACATGTTTTTGCTCAGTTCAAAACACGTTACCCACCTGGATTTTGTTTAGTCAACACTTCAGCACTTGTTTGTAACAAAGTTCCACCCTTTCCTTACAAAAGGGGGCTGGGGTTTGCTGAGGTGAAAACTGAATAATACGTGAGGTGGCATTCATCTGTTAAAAACACTTCATGAGAAATATGGACTACTCCTGAAAGGGACAAAAATGAAAACGGATTTACACTGACAGGATCAAGTCAAGAGGTAGAGGAGTAGATGAATTTAATTATCATCTGGGATCATACATATGCAACCAAAGAGGCTATTCTAAAGAATTCAGAAGAAGGCTAGAGATGGCTTGTTCAGCCGTGGCCTCCCTTACAAAAGTGTGGAAAAAAACCCATCACATCTTGAAACATACAAAGGTCCAACTTGTGAAATGTTTAATTTTTTTCACGTAGTGACTTATGGATGCAAATCTTGGGGAACTAATGCAGATTACAAGAAGAAAACTGAAGCCTTTGAAATGGGGTACTGGCATAGACTCTTGTATATCTTCTGGATAGAAAGAACAACAAATGCTGATATTTCAAATATTATTGGAGAAAAGAGAACTATCTGCTCTTGGAAATAAACAAAAGCAAACTTAGGCACTTTGGTCACATCAGCTATAGAACTGGAAACAACCTCGAGAAAGTTATCATGGAAAATGTTCATGATGCGTCATCATAGTAGAGGACAATCAGTAAGGAGATAAATAGATGGGGTGCCCCACATAACCAGGAGAGGCAGTTGCTGAGTGTAAGAAGTTAGTGATGGATTAAGACTTCTGAAAATTCTACTATGATATCACCATTACTCAGACACAACTGAATGGACTTTACTTACATATAGCATTTGTATTTTTTTATTTTTGGCAAATCAGAGTTCGAAAGGAAAACAAGAAGATCTTGCACTTCCATAGTGTCTTTGATTGGATGAAACAGCATTTGAAATGCTCATTCATGATGCCCTCCAACACCTCAGTAAGGTAGATGATATTATCCACATTTTACAGATGGAGAAACTGCGGCATATAAAGGCCAGCTGCCCAATTTATTGTTGGCTGTAATCTTAGCATGTCCTATTGAATTCTACACGTAAAATCAAAGGTCAGTTAACATTGTGATCAACATTCATGTATTACAAATTCCTTAAGCTGCATAAATTCTTTTCCTGTAGAAAATAATATATTCCTGAGAACTTCTGAGAATCAGTTTTGTATTGGTACATGGAGTAGAGAGCTGCAGAAATGCGCCTTCTATAAATGAAATTGAGAACACCAGTTTTCTTTAAAATGTCACCTGATTTATTGGCTAGCCAAGGAGAAGATTTTTTTTCCATTTAATATTATATTAGCCAATTCCCATTCCCACACAATTCACATGAATGCTAATGGAGGTTACTTGTGCACAATGTATTATATTAGCTGTGCTAGCAACCCCAGAGAAGTTGTGCTGTGGCCAGATTTTATTCTACACAAACAATACTATCTGTTAACAAATTCATTCTCTTAGTTTACCCATATGATCCATAAATTTCTTTACTCGGTCAGGATCAATATTATTTGCCCAGTAACCTTCTTTCTTGAAATATGAACCAATTATTAAAGCATTTGCATCCAAGTAGTTCTTTGCATTCTCCAGCGTCACTCCAGACCCAATCAGCACTGGAATCTTCACAGCATGTTCAACTTCTAAGGTGAAGAAAGTCATGTATGTAAATCCAACATTAGGGGTAAGCCTGCTCTAGAATCATTCCCCCTCCTCCCACCCCTTAAATTATAAATACACAAAATTAACCAGCCATGACTTACCAATTTCCAACTGATACTTTACTTTAAAAAATGACACTGTTTCTCTGGTAAAGAATTAAATGGCTTATCTATAGAAGCCACTTGTAATCTGGGAATAATTGCTAACAAAAGAAAAAGAGTTCTGTGTACCCTCTTCTTTCTAATATTGACGGACCAACATGGCTACAACATTGCATACTAATAAAATGGCATTTGTTTTGCATAACACCATTCAAGCAAAAGAAACTGAGAGTTGGGGTCAGATGAGACCCTTGACTATGCATGACAGGGCAATTTCAGGGTTGAGGAAGAGGCAAACCTGGGACTGAAACAATTAATGGTCAATCCTCTGACCCCCATCCCTGCCACATGCAACAACGACTATTCGGCAGTGAATCCACTGGCCTCGCTTGCACTTTCAAGGGAACTCCTTTATACAACAAAACTGTAACGATTCTTCTTCATCTGGGATTTCCTTGTTATTAATATTACAGCAGCACCTAGCATCCAAATGAGGCCAGAAGCCCATTCTGCTATATGCTGCAAAAACACATCGGAAGAGGAAGTCATTATTATTTATTATTAATTGGATTGCAGTAGCACCTAGAATAGAACCCAGACAGGCTCTATTACTTAAGTAAGGATTCTGAACTGTGTTATTAATTTCATTCTCATCCCAAAAGTAAATGAATAAAAACAAACCATTCTATCAGGTAATTAAAGTGTAACACCAAGAAGAAGAAGATGCTATTCTTGTTTCCATTTATTATGTCCGCTCAGATGGTTTTTTGGGAGGGTGGGAGGGAATGAGATTATTCAGTAGTGCTGTGCTCATTACAATTCTTCAGTTATCAGCTTAAATCATAATAATGGTAGTTGGAGTGGTGTATATTTCTTCCAAGACACTCTACTGAATTTATGCTATACTGATGACTGGAACAAGGTTATCAATGAAGAGGCAGCAAAAGAGTCTTATTTCCCATGAAAGAAAAAATATACAGGCTCTCTAGTTCATCTTGTAATTTAGGGGAAGGGAAGTAGGAAAGCAAGCAGTGATCATGAGGACTATTTTGACAACTCCAGCTCCTTTATTTGCAGGCCAAAGACACTGCTATAAAGACTGTTTTTGTTTTTAAAGGGAAGTGACACAAAGAAGCAGCACATTATTTTATCTAGAAAGAACATGTCACTGAACAAGCTGAGCCTTCACCAAGTAACGTGGTGAAATTCATCCTGCGTAGAAGATAGGGCTTATGCAACCCAGAAGTCCCTCTTCCGCCCTTGTGCAGGCCCTCGGATTTATCCAGTTGATTCTGTTCATGTAATAAAAGGCCCAAAAAAACCCAACGAGAGTCCTGTAGCACCTTAAAGACTAGCAAATTTCTTCAGGCATAAGCTTTTGTGGGCTCCAACCCACTGAGGCATCTGATGAAGTAGGCTGCAGCACACAAAAGCTTATGCCCAAAGAAATAAGTTAGTCTGTAAGGTGCCATGGGACTTTCATTCGTTTTGCTGAATACAGACTAACAAAGCTACCCCTCTGGCCCAATAAAAATAGTTTGTTGATCAGATCACGAATTTATTATTACGCTCAGTTTCTTTTACAGAGAAAGGACAGGCGATTAATAGGAGTCTCTGAAAGGCATAAGTCAGTTCTAGCTATGAAAAAATAAGGTCCAATTCTATCAGGTGCTGAAATTCCTCATCATCATTAACATCAAATTGGTTCTCACAAGACTGATTCAGTGCCTTGCAGGATTGGATATTCTATTTGTTTCCACAGAGGAAATGGTGTAGAGCATTATTTCTGACCTTTAAAGACATATAAAAATTGTTTTACTTGTTGATAACAAGCAGGCGTAGATGTTTAAAGCATCAGGGAGTTAAGGGAAAGGATACACATGTAAAATATAAAAATTTGCAAGCAAGTGCTGTTTACTTAAAGAAGTGTAATTTGTTAATGATGCTCCAGAAAAAACTAAGTATTTACTGCCATTCTGCTTCCCAAGAGAAGAAGCAGCTATATAAATATTAGTGAAGCTTTTCTCTAGGTCAGACGTGCTAGCGCTCTTTCCATCTAAAACAAGCACTGTCTGTCACAGAATGTAAACACAGAAGAATAAGGCCATTCTAAAGTGGAAGACAATTTTAAGCAAAGCCTTGCCCTGAACGAGACACATCAGATGAATCAGGCTATCGCTCTTTTCGTGTCTATTTTATATCCTGAGAGGTGTTCTGCTCACAATAATAGATTCATTAGTTTTCAGTTTCCCCTAACATTATGTTATTGGACAATCCTGATTTTATGTTTGTATTTGTACAAAGCCCCATCTCTTAAGAGTACCATATCAGCTTTACTTGGACTCCCGCACAGATTTTAAGATATTCTTTTCACAGATCTGGGCTGCAGAACTCAATTGCTCTCCCGGGAGAATCTGGTCACACTGTTTTTATGAAAAGAGCACAGGACACATTGCAGGTACCATATAATTATATTATGTCAATAAGTAACTGATTATGCATAAAGAGCAGAATATCTAAATGGAGTGCTGATGTATGGGCTTGAGACAAGCCCTAAGAAGCAAAGGCTAAGGCCATGTCTATATATACAGTACTGCAGTAATACAGATGCAATACGCTCTACATTGACAGTAAGAGCCCCACGGACATAGCACTGTGCACGAGTGCTTATGTTGCTGTAGCTTATGTTGCTCAGGAGGACAAAGGATGCAACCATGTAATTTGTGTGTGAAGTGGACCCTCCACACACAGATCGGCCCCGAGAAAGTGGGACCAGCCAGAAAGTGCCAGTATAGAGAACACACATCATCCCTACTGCTTTGAGTGCCAGATTTGGCATTCAATTTGGTAACCAAATGGAGTGTAGTCTAGAGTCACTCAAACTATTTTAAACAGATACTTCCACACACTAAGATAAAATGTTGATTCCTATCATTGGTATTTTTTAATAAGACTTGTTCTATACTACTGTCCAAATTCTAACTTTTTTGTTTTTAAACAGGCAACAGCATTATGGGACTCAGTGGAGTATAATGTTTCTGCACAGCAGAATTTAATCCTAATAATTACATTTGTTAATTGTCTCTAAACTCAAAACCCTGTTAAGCCAACTCCTTCCAAGCTACTGTTCTGTTTCAGATAGGGAGAAGAGGTTAATTTTGTAACTATGTATTTTCTGTGATGAGATCACAAAGTTTATATATTTATATGAAGACACTCCTCTGCTTCCATGTACTATAATTAGAGGGCACTGTGCTCTTTCTTGTGACAGTATATCTGCATACATGTCTAATAAAAATCAGATGAAATAGGGTTTAGTTGCAAGCATAATGGAAGCAATGGATATGTACAAGTTACATGAAATAAAAGGCCAAAAGTTCATAGCTTTAAAAAAAAAAAAGGCAAAGAGTCTAAAACTAAACAATGCACCAATAGCTTGCTCAAATACTTCTTTTTAACAGTTTTTCAGGTGCAATCAGCATTGTACCATACACACCACTGCATTTATGGCAAATGCTGCACTGTAACACATTTTAGTTATTTTAATTCAAAGGGCTTTTTTCATCATTATATTTAGTGCTTGTAAAAGATGCAGATTAGAGACAGAAGTCTTCTCTTTATCTATGTACAGCATGGACAGCAGCCATGTGTCTCTACCCTCACCTAAACAAACCACCTATAAGTAGAAGGGTAAATTGGTCTTCATGCCACCCCTTACTCCCCTGAACAATGCCAGCAAAGGTGCAAATTATTACACCTGGTATTACAGCTGGTAGTTTTTGTAACATGGGCACTTGTTCACTGATTACTGGACTGTAACCACTAACTCATTTTCCCATAGTTCACCAAACAGTGACCAGATAATAAGAACTTTTTAGTCACTTCCCATCTTGGCTAGGTATGGACTAGAGATCCAAAGATGCAAGCACCTATCCTCTATAAGCAAACCTTAAGCTATTTAGACTTGGACCAGTCTCCACTGGAGAAGTTTTTATAGTATCAGTTTGCCTAGACCAAAGATAAATACATTCGCACAGAAACACAATGCACTAAAAAATTAAGTGCAATATACAATGCTTAGCATTCTAATGCCTGCTTCTTAATGACTTGGCAGCCAGATGGCAAGAACACACAGGACTGATGATTTCTGACTTCCTACAACAGTGCTATTTTAGCCCTTCATAGACATAAAGAACCTGGGTACAGGGAGACCAATAGTCACTGCCTATAAGCAATGGCCATCAGCTGTATGGAATGACTTAGTAGTTGCGACAGAGGAGTCTGTTTGCCTGAACTTACGTACAGAGGAAAATCAACATTATTTGTGGCCATCTATAAAAGATTTACAGGAGTTAATATGTGAGAGATTCCCCCAGATATTATGTAAAAGGGATTTTCCTCAGGGCTGGTCATGGCGAGGAATCACAAGAGTTGAGAGGCTTGAATTAAGGTGTCAATACAAACTAAAAATAGAACCCTAGCCCTGACACAGTTTGTTTCTGTGATAGAAACACTTCCTTCCTTACCTCAAGTCTCAGTCAATTCAATACATCAGAAACAAAGGCACTAACTAGCATTTCTGCATAGCTGCATAACAAAGCTGAAAAACAAGATATGGCAAAATCTCATCTCCTTTTCCAGTTCTGCTTGCAAGAGACAGCTGATCTCATCAAAGCTTGAACTGGCATAAACTGTCTGAAATTATAGATTGTAACATGATGAAAGGTGTCCAGTTTTGTCTACATCTACAGCCTTCATCGTAACACAGTATTTCCAACACCACAGAAACTTGTGAAATACAAAAACTTCACTTCACACCAACACTCAACTTTGTGTACTTCCAGTCTGATTCCGTTAGAGATTACCAACATCGATGTGAGTAATCTGGCATTTCCTCCCAAGCAGTACTGATTTTTCAAGAGATATCCCCCCCGAAAGTAACAATTCAAAATTACCAAGGAGGGACTGCCACACTGTCTCAAAATCTCAATACTACTTAGGCTGTGTGACCCAATTAAAACAATCCCAGGATATTAGGTTTATTGTATTTATGACAAAAAAAAGTGAAAGCCACACAGATAGGTGTACTTTGTGCCATCTCCTTACTCTCCCTGTTCTTTGGACCCAGGAAGAGTCTACAACTGATAAATATGCATAAATTCCAGAATTCATGGTGTAGCTTGGCTGGTATTTCATGGTAAAAAATACAGGAGAAAATCTGCTCTCTCTTATGCATGAATTGGCACATACTGAAGTCAAGGGAAGCTGTGTGCACCTGTCTGAAACCAGAATTTTGCCCTCTGGTTTTTAAGACTTTTAAAGATTCATTTGGTTTTTCCACTGAAGGACAGGGAAAGAAAAATAATTTAAAGGGGTGGATGATGCAACAGTCAGTCCTGTCAAACTGTATTATAGCGTCTCAAACACTGTTTTCAGAAGATGCTCTTTCCTTAAACAGTTTTTGTTTAATACTGAGAAAAATGTATTACTTCAAGATGCCTATCTTCATACAAGACCAACTTTCTACAGCAGTTTATCTACTGGTGGGCTAAAATGTATTTATTTATCATCTGGTCTTTGGCAACACTTTGTTTTAATTCTGTATATACACATAAAAACTTATTTGACAAGTTTAATATGCCTGGTCACAACACGAACCCATAATATTCTGATTATGGACTGATACACAGGTCTTTATGGCAAATATGTAAAACATGTATGTTTTTCACCTGCCTTTTCTTCTTTAAAATTGTAATATGGAAGGACAAATGACTGGCTATCTTTAAGCCAGAAAGAGTCATGTTTAAAACAACAAAAATAAGACCACTAAAAGCGGCCTCCCTGTTTCCTCAAACATGATTTTTGCTAAAAAGATGCTAAAAATGTTTCCAGTCTTAGTTGAATACATGATGATTACTTTTAGAGCCTGGCCCTGAGAGGTGATGAAAACCTGCAATGTCAATGGGAAGTGACTTCAAATGAGAGTTGGGAGTGCTCAGCATTTCTCAAATTCAAGTCATTCACCTACGTGACTATGAGCCCTTAATAGAATCATAGAATAACCCCCTGCTAAAAAGCAGGACCACTCCCACTAAATCACCCCAGCCAGGGTTTTGTCTAACCGGGCCTGAAAAATCTCCAAAGATGGAGATTCTATCACCTCCCTAGGTAACCCATTCCAATGCTTTACCACCCTCCTAGTGAGAAAGTTTTTCCTAATATCCAACCTCGACCCCCTCAGCCGTAATTTGAAACCATTGCTCCTTGTTCTGTCCTCTGTTACAATGAATGAATTGTAACAAAGGAGCAATCCAGTTTGTTGAAGAGAATTCCAACCTGTGCCAACATTAAGCATCAGACATTATATCTACACGTCAGAATTCATGGGTCAGGATACTCTCCCTTATAAACAAAATAAAATAATTTAAATGTTACATACTTTTCCATTTAACAGTGAAAAAGAATTCATTTTCAAATCTTAAAGGCAATACTTCCCAATCTTAACAGATGCCTCTCTTCCTGCTGGAATATCAGCTTCATAGTGAGAAATCCTATTATAAATATTCTTTCACTGTTAATAATTAAGTATTTTTAGTTAGCTTAGTTAAGTTATTAGCCTTTTTTTTAAAGGCTATGAAGAATCTCATTCTTAAATTTAAATGATGTAGCAGTTGAGCCCTTCTTTTCTCACAATATTCCAATAACAGCAACATTTAATTCTACCAAGAATATTTTCCCAATACTTATAATAATGTTAACCTTTATGACATAAAAATTGTTTTATAAACATAGTACAGTACATCCATCCAGAACTCCAAATTGCTGTGGTTTGTATTCGACCAAATCAAACGCCACAGTGAAAGAAAAAGTTTCTCTGTCTTTAGAACAGAGAACTTACAGATTTCTCTCTGTTAATCCAAAAGATGATTCACTGGTTGTTGCCTGACCTTCGTGTGACAGCTCTCACCTTTCAATTCTTTAGGGTCTGCCTGCATTCCAGTAGCTGTTCCAGTCAATACGATCCCATCAGCAAGGAAGAACTCAGCAGCCTTAGCAGTCTCTGCTACACTGACATCTGCTGTCAGAGCGTGAGCACTGTGAACAGCAGGAACATAACCCGTTGTTACTTTCAGCATACATACATCCTACCCATCTTGTTTAATGTTTAGGCTGTTTTTTCTTATAAATCATGATTGTACTTCAGTTCCTTGTTGTCAGAACAACTGAGGATTGGCTGGTTGAGGTTAGATCAGTATTGAGGGTAAATGTCCTTTTTTACAGAGGAAATTACAAACAATGTGCAGAAGAAAAGAAGTCTGGCCATCATAGACTCAGAACTCTTCTCTGAGACTCACTCCATCTACAAGGTAATTGCTAGGTGTGCTAGAGTGTTACCCCAAGTACCACCTGAGATGGCAGCTTTTGTACTCAGTGCAAATTTTTTTATTAATTTTTTTAATTAACTTTCATAAATGCTCAATTTTCCTGACTTCAAGCAGAATTGTGGGCACTCAGCTCTTCTGAAAATCAGGCTCTTATCCTCTAGGAACCGGACAAGGAACACCACCCCATTTCGTAAACATCAACAAAAGCCCTACCTTTCATTCATTAGCAAACACTATTTCCTGGATATTTGTCTTTGGAAAAAAATGCGAGCAGCTATCATTTTCATACTGCTTAATGCATCCAAAGAGGTGCCATTCAAATTTTAAGCAGTAGCTTTTAGACGACAGCTAAGTTAGCCTCTTTGTCTGAAATCTACATTTACAGCAACTTCAGCTTTAAAAATGTGAGTAAGTTTTAGTCTCTGAAACAATTTTTACATTTATTCTGTTCCCTTATCTTTTCCACAATAGAATAAAAAAATATGACAGTTAAGAGAGACAATAGTACACGGTAACCTGATACATTCTTTATGGTTGTACAGAACACTAACCACAGAAGACCAGGCATCCTAGTACCAGTCTCTTTCTTTTTGGGTCAGACAGCTGTGGGCATGGAATGGAAGGCACTTGCTTCACCCATTCTGAGAGGCAGTGCCTCTTCTGGCATATTCACTCTGCCAAGACCCTCCCCAGCAGAATGACTATTAAAAAAACGAATACCAAACAGCTTCTCATGGCCAGAAGGACACTCATGATGTCAGGGCCTTGATGAGATTGAGCATATGTAAAAATATTGCAGGGATGGGAGGAGAGAGTGAAAGGAAATGGAAATCCCAAAAGCTAGTAACAGAAGACAATCTGGAAACAGGTTGTCAAGTAAGAGAATTAGATACTGTTAATTCTTGGTGCCAGGCATATTTTTCAATAAAAAACAAAAACAAACCATAGCCCTTGAGTTGCTGTTCTTTGGCTCAATACTGTGTATGTCTGTTTCACACAAACTGGTTGGATAACGTTGTCCTTTCCACTATTAATTAGGCAAATAACAAAGACCACATTGGCTCAGCCAACGAACAACTCCGTGTACATTATAAATGTAAGCGTTATCATATGACGAAGACAAAGATGAGAACACGTGCTCAAAGTAGCACATTCTGGGACTTCTCAGGAGAAGAAATATCACTGTGCATATGTTCAGAATAGGCAAAAGTGAAATTAGAAAGAAAATGCTCTGAAGGAACCTTTAACTTTATGTTGACAATGCTGCATTGTTTCATTTTTTACAATGAAATGCATCTTTTTTAAAAATCAGATATACAATATGTTCAAAACCTCGCTATTTCCATGACTTTTCCCACACACCAACTTTTCTTGAATTCAGGCTACTTATAGGTGCAATGCACAGCTTTTTGTTCTCTCTTTTTCTGAACTCATTTTCGAAATAATGTCTAATAACTAAAAGGACTATGTGACAGTTGTGATGAAATGTCAGTTGGAATTCACATAACTGTCATAAGATACTATCTGATAATCATAAAGCATACTTCATATCATATACAGCATTGATTTAAAATTGAAGAAACCCATATTGGAGCGAGGAAAGGGAAAAAGAATTTTTAAGGTGGCAAAATATCATGCTCTCGTTGAGTCACATTTGGAAGCCACCCTTGTAACTTGAAATAGACATTCAAGGAAATACATCTAAATGATATAACGCATCCCCTTATGTCACCCACAAGACATTTACAAAATTTTGAAAGTTAAACAGCAAATTTCACAGAAAGCTACAGCTTATAGGTGCAAGTTTAATATTATTGTAAGACCCTTTTTGAGCAATAAAGTTCTCTCAATATCATTCACTTTCTGAGCAATTAATAAGAATTGTCTAAAATGAACATCAAATCATTTTTACATTAACATATATGTAAACAGTGCTCACACATATACCTGTGTTTCTTTTTAATATCAGCAAATATCTGAACATGCTCTGCTCCGATTTGTTTTCGGTATCTTAGCAGGTCACCTGCACAGGCATTTATAATCCCTTCATCAGCAACATGAGAAAAAACAAACCCTTCAGTTCGGACAAAATCAAGACCTAGAAAAAAAAATTGAAACCTGAAGATAAAAATTGAACTGTAAAAAGAGAAATAGTTTTTAAAATGTTTCTGTGCTTGTATGTGAGCAAACAGTAACTAAGAGTGAGCTCCATTATATAATGGTTTACTTAATGTAAACTCTAAAGCCTGCACAAGATGCTGCACTGTCTGGGGTTGAAGTTTTCTATGTATCCGCAACAGAGGTACAGTGTAGCCAAGACTGGTGGCAGAGAAAACTTCCCCCACCGCTCCAACCTAACAGAAGGGCCGAGCTCTGGGGAGAGCAGATAGTTTTGTTCCCATTTCCACTTGTTCTTTATCACCAACTGTGTTGGGGTTTTTTTTTGGCAGGGCGGGGAAGCACCTCCAACAGTGTAACATTGATTGTACGGGTTTGATTGAGCATCTGTAAAGACACACTTAATCGAACCCAGAATTAGCCGGAGGTTGATTTGTGAAGACCTACCTGGAGAGTAGCACAGCACTGATGCAGCAGGCACTTCCTGCAGAATCAGCACTATGGGGACCCTGTGGTGAGCAGGTGTTAAACAGTTGAAGGAACATACATAAGGTATTTTAAGAACTTGGCGTATCTCCCTTCCATTGTCACTGAAATCTCCTCTCAGTGTAGACCAGCCCTGCGATAAAGGCCTAGGAAGCTGACTGAAGTCAGCAACGTGTTTCACACAGACCACTGAACAGCTTGGGCATTACCAACTTAGACTACATTGGAACTGCCATGCATAACCCTATACCAATTCATTGAGCCATGATGTAATAGTCTTAGAGCTCCGAGACAAAAGGAAAGAAGTACACCTGTATTTTTAATTTTCACCATTAGCTGCTTGTTCAACTAGAACAAGCAAAAAATCCTTCTTTCCGCCTATTTGAGTTTATTTTGATACACTATTCAGAGGTTTTCAGAGACTGGCACAAAAAGCAAGTTCCTTCTGATAAACAGTTGGTCAAGCCTAGTTAAAATGTATAACTGATTTTTAGTGCACTCCACAACTGTGATGGGGTGTGGACCCTACACCAGCCCTGTAAAAGCCGAGTTACACCAGGTGAGCCTAATCAGCTAATAAGGCTACAAAATGGCGTGGGAAAACTTTAGACTGAATGCAGCTAATTAGAGAGAAGCTCACCTGTGAGAGACAGGCACGGACGGCTTCAATAAAAAGACAGGAAAATGGCAACAGAAGGGGCAGAAGGGAGAAGAGTTTGAGGGGCTGCTGAGACAGATTACCAAAAGTCCCTCTCTCAGAGGAGGGGCTGAAGAGGCTGGCAAATCCAGAGGTGTGGGAAGCAATTCAGGGAAAGGCAGCGAAGCACAGGGAATGGAACTTAGCTATCATGTAGAGCGTCCCTTAGCCAAATCCAACATAAAGGGTGGGCCTGGGTTGCGTGCCAGCCACTGCAATGAAGACAAGACTGCTGGAAAGCAGGAACCTTGATGCACTCCCCTTCAGAAGTGGAAACCATAATGAAGACCTGGCCAGAGGGCTGAATCAGGAATAGGAGTCAGCTGTAACTCCTGACAGGGAGAGAGGAATTTGGAGGAGAAACGGACAGGGTGTAACCACTGAACGGGATGTCATCGTGACTGAGCTAATCCCCAGAATTGCCAGGAGGCGGTGAGTAGGAGCACCAGTCACATCCCCATTTTACAGATGGTGAACTGAGGCACAAAGAAGCTAACGGACAGTGATTTATTGAAAAAAATCACAGTTTGCATATGCTCAGTGGAAAGCTGTTAGTTTCCCTGCCAAATTCTCCAGAGATTCTGTCTGCAGTGAGCAAGCTCCAGCCCGTCACAGGAGTGTGTGACTAAACTGTGTGTGCCATCCCTAGAGAGTGACAGGATATGGAGCCAGAGGCATGGGCGAGTACGATTTTCCCTGCATTTGCTTCTCTAGGGCTCTCTGGCACTGAGTACCGAACCTGAAAGCAAGTAAACTCTTTCCTGTGCTCTCAGTGCCTCCCTGTTGGTGCCCAGACAGTGGGGAGATGGACAAGCAGCCTGACTTTGAATGCAGAAGACTGAGGAATTGGTGGGAGTAGGGGTTGGGATTGGGGGAGGGCACCGAGTGATAAGAGCATTTTCTTGAGGCAGTTTGAAAATGATCAAAGTGCATGGACCTTGATCTCTCTTTTACAGAGCTGTAGAATTAATAAATAAGTCTGTAAAGAAACCAAGTTCTACCATGTGGGCATATTTTGTGATAAAGTTTTTTTTTTAAAGGCCTGGTTCCCTTTATTTGACCATTACACTTGCATAATAAGGTGGGAAAAGGGGGGAGGGGGCTTGCTCTAGTTTTCTTTGCCATTGTTATATTTATTTGATAATTCCTTTGAGTTAAAACACTGGGGGAAACTGTCCTTTATTTTATATTTGTATAAGTGACCAATTACTTACTTCTGATTTCCTTTCACTTTCTCAAAAAATTGCTGACTTTTTTTTTGCAACGCTGCCAATATACGTGCCCAGAAGCCCAGTGCTGTTTTCCAGCAGAATTTTGTTTGAAGTAGAAATAGCAGACAGATTCCCCAAAGGGAATAAAATGACTGCATAATAGCAAGAGATGTTGCTACTGCTGCATCTGCTTTTTCAAGTACCACATCTGTATTAAGTATTTTTGTAACAGACACTAAAATGTGCAGTGCTCTGTTCATTAACAGTCACCTGTATTGACTATTAAAACTGCAGCATTACATAATAAAGTCACTACTGCGTTACTACAGAAGTACTTACAAAGATGCAGTACCTACAAAGCAGCATTCACTTTAATGAAGAGCTGTTGAAAAGGACTCTTCAGATTACAGTGATTCCTTCTTTCTTCTTCCTTTCCTGTTCATTGAGCTTGAGACAATCATTTTCACAGTAGCTGAATGAAGTGCATTAAATACAGGTCCTTCAGAGCTCCAGTCCCCCAGTTACAGAGCAACTAGTGCAGAACAGTAGCAGAGATGTGCAAAACTCAAACAGTATCTTCAGCACTTCTCTCCCATTAATAATGACCAAGATATCAGAGAAATATATTCCCTCAGTATATTCTCCTTTTGGTACTACAACACGTCCCTAAATGAACCCACAGTTAACAAAGCATTTGATTCAGACTTTTTGGAAACACAGTTAATTGTGCTGATGATTTTGCAAGCACCTAAGCACATCAAGTGTCCCTACATGAATTATGTACCTAAAAATTAAAAGAAAACTGGATTTTGTTAGTTAATTTTTAATGCAGTCATAGGCTTTCCTATAGTTTTTAATGCAGCAATGAAAATGGATTTAGCCTGCCAGATTATCAACCAGAGCAACAGCAAAAATGGCAGTTTCACTTTTTAAAGTGTCAAAAAGAAATCACAGTTCCAAACTTCTTTTAATAAAAAATCCCTTTAAAAAAGAGACTTTCAAGATTTTGAGAGAAATTCAACCAAATTAAAGTTGTCACTCTAATAGGCAAGTCTATCTTTTGTATTGAGTGGTGTTTTTAATACAAGAAATTAAAATAAACATCATCTAATTTTGTGAATCTTACAAAAGTGTGTGCCAGGTTTTTAGAACTTTACACGAAAAAAATGTATGACTATATTGCTATTGCATTCGCAGTCTGAGTAAATGCACATGCAAACTACCTACCAGAGCAGTTTAAATGGTTATTTACATGTGTGATTCCTGTGATTTTAACTGTATCAAAGAAAATGTGTGCACTTATTTTTGCATACACATAATTCATTGACATGGAATGGTACATGCTGCCTAGCTGGCTTGGTAGCAGTAAATATTTCCAGAACTGAGCTTAAAGAAAAAAAAAAATAATCAAAGAAGCCCAATCATTTAAAAAAAAAGAAAAACCTGATATGACAAGAGACTTACTACTCAAAGTTACTGTTATTTATATTAAAATTAAAATGCTGGTATTCAGATCAGCTCTAGTCAAACCACAAGGGGAGAGCACAGTGGTTTCCCAACAAAAAGGACAAAATCTTTAGGGGCAGTTTCTAAAATATTACAAAAACACTAGGAACAAAAGCTGGTAAAAACAACAGTTTAACTGGTCCTGTATTACTTATGTCTTAGTATACATAAGAGGATGCATCAGCTGTCCACTCTGCATGACTCCATAGCTAAAGACTCCAGTGATTCAAAGGAGTCTGAGAACTTACCTGCAACAGTGTGGTTGTGAAGCAAGGAAGAAAAAGGCAATACAGCTATGCAAGAGAATGAAATAGATCATGAAAAATGTACTTGCAAACTAGGAAAGAGCATGCAGATATAACCTGATATTTGTTTGTTGCTACTTATATTACCTTTAAGAAATGCAAACTTTCAGCGTTAATACAGTTTTAAACCAAGAAAAGAATGTGTGGAAGAAAACTATTTTAAAAAAAGTTTCAGCAGGGAAGAGGAGTTAGTACAACCTCTGCAAGCCTCAGTGTTTCTTACAGGTTTAGCATAGCAAGGGACATGGATTTGTGTGTGGATGCTGTGCCTGTTATTGTGCAATAACGAGCGTTATCGCGCAATAACTTTGCAGTGTGTACAAGGCCTTAGTTTGGATGTGTGAATGAAGGGTGTGTGTGATGGGATCAGTCTCCAACTCCAGCCTCTCCTGATGACAAACTGCTGGCACCACCTTGATGGCTGAAGAACAATGCAATCAAACCCTGCAAAAGCAAGAAGAATCCACCCTGGAAAGAAAGGGACAAAAAGCCCCAACGAAAACAAGATCAAAGTCACATCTGCCTTTAACTGATGATTCATGGTCATACATTACACTGAGGCAGTGTGACAGCAAAATCCATGGATAAAAAGATGGGTAAGGTTGCATAGCTTTGGGTAATGTTCTGCACACCATCCAAGAGCATCGGTGCACAGCTGTGTGCCCAACAGAGACCCCGCTCTTCCTCATGCCCAGCTTCCCTGGCCAGGTAGCTGCCATAAGCTGCAAACACCAGCCACAAACTCAAGCTACAATCACAAGCAACAATCAGGACTGGTAACTATACATGAACAACAGCAGAACATCTGGGGTGCATGGGTGAATGTGTATGTGTGTGAATTAAATGTTAGTTATTAACACAGTTGTGTTTTCCTAATGATAAATGTGGCGTATTGCCTTTTCCACCTTAAAAGGATCCTGGGTGCTCTTTTTGCACAACAAAACCATTTATTGATAAAAATGAAATGACAACTAGTTACAGCAGATAACAAGAGCATCCCAAGGTATAACTGAAACCAGATGTTTAATCACTTTGGGTTAAATTAATCTTTATTTGCCTCTCACTGGAGCAATCAATAGGGATCATCTCTTAAATCAAGGCATCTTTCGTAAAACTGACTTCTTGCCTTTTCAGGAGACAATAAGGCCTGAAGGATCTGGGCCTTCCTGTCTCCTTCTTCAGAATGTTAGCGCACAAGTTGCATAGAGGAAATATAACATCAAGTACCCGTACCAAATTATGAATCATTTCTATTACCTGCAGCAAGAGCAACAGCTAAAGCCTGTTGATTTGCAGAACACAGAATCTGGATACCCATTGGGAGATGTGGGCAGGTCTGTTTCACTGCAGTGCTAATGATGGCCATTCCTGCAGTTATTTCTGGCCCAACATAAATGGTATAAGGAAGGTCGTGCATATTTTCCACCATCAAGCCATCCTGTGGAGATTGTTATAGAGAAATGTGATTAAACTAAGGAGCCATTTCAAAAAAATCATAGCTATTTTACTATTTAAAAAGACTTGTATTAAAAAGAAACACGTTTAGAGATTTATCTTCAAAGAAGGGATTATTTACAGTAAATTGTTGATGCAAATACCTACTTGCAGAAATGCTTTAATCAACATCATAATATTTGTAATGACAAAGTGAAATAAATGTGATTTCAGTTATACTTTCTGTCAATTAGACTTCCTTTTAATCTTTTACAATGTAATCTATTGAGGAACAAGTTAAATCATAAGTCTCATTCAAAATACATGTCAGGTAGAGTCATACCTCAATTATTCAAAAAGAATGGAGTATATTGAACACATTTGAACAGTGTTTTTAGATAATCAAGGAAATGTTCAATCCAATTAATATTAGAAGACAAAACTTATTTTGGATAAAAGAAGGTTTTTTATTTTCTTTTTGTTGTATCAGTGAAAATATTTTCAAATAACTAAAATTTAAGGGAGAAGAGAAGGAGTTAAATATTTATTTATAGTATCTCTAAGATGCCTAACACTATGATATTAAGCATCAATACTATTCATATTTTGGATTCAAAATTGCTTAACCAAAGATTTTCCTATTTATAGTTTACTAGATGTCTCATTCTATAGAAACACAGTTGGCAATCAATGAAGTGGCTGTAAAACTATTCCACTGATTCAACTTGTGTGATATATTAATCTTTGTATATTATACAGGGTTTTTAAAAAAATCATCAGTATGATAGATACTAAAATATTTTCAATAGCTGAAAATCTATATAATTGTCCTGAGACCTAATAACAAGCTTAAAAATACATCCTTGAAAGATCAATTCAAATCTTATATTTCACATTCATGTAAGGATTCTCTAAAGAACTTAGAACTTCCTCACCTGCCTTTACTTAATTCTAAAAATACAGAAGGGAATAATTTGAAAAAATACATAAAATTTATTTTCTTTAGAACTCTATATTAGGGAACAGTGAGATTATTATCAAGAGGACTTGGCATATCAAGGGTGTCCTAAATGAAATAAACATGTTAGGAAGGCACCAGAGATAGCATTTCAACAAAGAAAATTTTGCCACAGGAGCCATAACAGGTGAAATAATAATCAAATATGGTGGAAGTAATGTTAATTTAATAATGCAGAGCCAGAAAGAAAGACAAATATTTTTAAGAAACATTACATTTGTATATTGATTTAAAAAAATATTAACAGTATTTTTAATGCAAAGTTATTTCTGTAAACAAAAGATCTGATACCATAAAAATGCAGCCAGCCTGTGATGGCTGAGTTAAACACTAACCAGCTGATGTCACAAATAAACACCTAACATGAAGGAATGGGAAAACAAATTGGAACATTTAAAACAGTCCCATGAAACAGTGCAGTAAGACCAAATATATGAACCACACTAAAATAAATATGATGGAGTATAACATAATATAATACTGACAGCCCCAAGTGACCATCAGTTAAATACCTAGATAAATAGGAAATTTAGGCTTAAAGGCAACAGTCACACTTTTATCAGTTGGCCAACTAATGGTTACTCAGCATCAGACCAAGTCCTAATTGTCAAGCAAATTCATAGACCCATTGACCATCTGATGTTACCTCTCCAAGAGGACACAGCTTTGGAGGCCAAGGATTGCCCAACTACCTAATCTCCCACGAGAAGAAGTACAGGTACTGATAAAGAAACCTCAAATCTGTTTTTAGTCACATCCAATTCAACTGTACAACTTAAAAGTTTAATACCTTCACTCCTCAGCTTCTGCTCATACTCTAGGATAAAGGTGACTACTTAACCATCAGTGACCACATGGGACTCTCAGAATTAAACAGCTAAAAACATTTCATAAAAATATCTGGGATGCAGGAAATAATTGTTTCAGAAATCCCAACTTAATCAAATGTTCTTCTCTAGTCTACTCATTCAAACAAACCTGCTGAAGCCAAAGGAAAAGTAAATCCCTCTCTCACCCTTTCATCATCTTGTAAGTTTCCCATCTTCAAAGCGTCTGACGAAGTGGGATTTTCTCCCATGAAAGCTCATGCGATAAATAAATCTGTTAGTCTTTAAAAGCGCCAGAGGACTCTGTTGTTTTTCTGCAATAGACTAACACAGCTACCCCTCTGACACTTAATATGTTAAACAACAGAATTTCTTCCTGATCCCAAAATTGCTGATTGGTAGAGCTGTGCAACTCCATTTTGCAGAGGATTTAAGATCTGGATTTATTCTGATTTGGTTTTCTTCAAATTCCAAAACTCTCTGCAAAACAGAGAGTTGGAATCCCAACTCTGGGACACTCTTCTCGGTGAGGTGCCCCAGAATTGTAGATTCTGAAAGCTCTGGGACCTTGGCTGAGTCCACCTGGCTGAGCCTGGAGCCTTGTAAGTTGGGAGTTTGAAATCCTGGGAGCCCCATTCCCTGACACTGATAAAGAACTGTGCTAGGCAATCTGTGGAAGGGCCAAGAAGCCTGAGCATTTAGGAGCTGGGCTCCCAGTGCTGCGGGCTCTTAGCCACTGAAAATCTAGAAGCTTGGAAGCCTGGGCACCCAGGCAGCCCCCCAGGTAAGTTGAGTTGGTAGGAAACCAGGAAGGTTTCTATTGCACCTTTATGCAAGTCTCTGCAAAATGTTTCAATTTTGATAAACTGGCATTCTCTGACAGAAAAATATTCTGTGGGAGAACTTCTGACCAGCTCTCCAGGTCAGTTTATTTTTAAAAAATGAAGTCTGGCCATGAAAGAAAGGATTTTGTGCATGAAACAAAAGCCTCTTTACATGCAGTCTTTTACTAAATTCTGTCTTTACTTTTACTGAATTTAGTCTTTTACTAAATTCTTATCCATCACCAAGCAGAGAACAGCTACTAAGAGGAACCCAAATGCTTCCAATCAAAAGTGTATATGCCATTATCCACAAAAAGTAAGCCCTTTCCCCATAATCCACTTATACCCGGACCCTTCAGCATACCTGTTCCTCTGCCAGAGTGCTCTTAAGCCCCAAGAATGGCATGGGCTTTGGGTATTACTTTAATAATATGTTATTCTTTGGTTACCATCAGATAGGACTGTGTTCTTTTGCATATTATGTTTTGTTTAATTAAAAAAGAGAACATATGTTCTGCAATACAGTGAGCTAGATTGCAGATACAAAAATAAAATAGCTTTCAGTCAATGTATCAAAAAATATAACACTTACCACAGATTTTTGTGTTTTTACTGAATTCATATGTATATAAAACAGATTGCATTACTATCAGACAGCTAATTAAAATGGTGGAGAGAAAACAGTTATGCTGAATTAAAGTTCTTGGAATTTAAGCATATAGTGAAGAAATGTATGGCAACAGTTACTGTATTACATATTCTAAAACAACTTATTTGAATAGGAACAGATAAAAGTCTTGTAATTATATCTCTGGCATTTCTTTCTTAGCTGAATATTAGGATGATTTATGTCTTATTTATTCAGACATTAGCCTTCCTTCTCATATAAAATATTTCCTGTAATCAGTTTCATTTAAGTGATATATATATGTGTCTAAAATGTGTTATGTGAGCAGAACAATATAAGAACAAAAAGCTTTCCTTTTGTTACAATTAGTGAATGGATATTTATTCAACTTTCTGACTACAAAGAGGAGTCTACAATTTCCCTTAATGGTCACACAAACGGTCTCAGAGAAAACTGACTTTCACTTAGGAATGGTCATTTTATATCTCCTCTCCTGCATTCAGGTATATTTTGAACAAATCAATGCCTCTAGCTCTGCATCAGTGCTCCCCTATAAACAGGAAATCATGTGGCACAAGATCTACTTTCTGTTTCTAGGAATAATCTAAACACAGGACCAGCTTTCCTTCAAAAGCTCTACTTGAACAAAAGGATTTCTCTCCTATCTAAGGTAAGTAAGGAATTTTTTGTGTTCTACTTTGTTACTAAATTAAGATATATCAGATAATAATTATGCAAGATTCCACTACATTGTAGAGAGGGTGGGATTTAAGAAACTGGCCAGTACAGGGATACTTACAAAGTCTTTTCTCCATGCTAAAATGCACATTCCACTAAGACTCCAACTGTCATCTCTTGTCGTATCTCTACTGCAGCTTTTAACAACAGTTAAAAAAATATGGCGAGGTCAAAAAAAATTGTACAAAGTAGCCATTATAGTTGAAAAACTTCCAAGTACAAAGAGGGTTAGCCATTATAGTTGAAAAACTTCCAAGTACAAAGAGGGTAGGAAGAATCCCAAATTCTTTACCAAAAAGCCAGTGACAAGAAAAATTTATTTGAAAAACTACATGGGTAAAATGCATAAGAACACCTTCAATGTTTCTTTAACAGCACCCTCTGGCTAACTGAAATAGTTGGCTGTATTTTTAAATTGCCTGTACTACATTTTAGTATTTAAATAGTCTGAACTAGATGATGAAAGTAACTGTTAATTAAAGTGAATGATGTGAAAGAGGAAAACTTGCATGTTTTGTTGTTTGGTTGCAGATAGCTTTCTGCCAGGCTGAGTTAACAGAAGTGCAGTGATTTACACTGTGAACATTGCGGGGTTTTTTATATATAAACATTTTCTTAAAATAAAAGCAGAACACTGCAAAAATTGCAGCGGCCTTAAAGTCTCAGAATCTGTCACTTATAAAATCTTGTCTAGGCAACTTGGTTATTTGGCAATAAAAGTACATAGTGTTTGGTTTTTTTCAGCACAGATGGCCTCCTATATGAGTACTTACTCACTTGTCTTCATTATTGTCCTCCAACACTAAAGATGTTTCATATTATGTTAAAAAAAACTGCTAATGTACTGCACAACAAACTTTCTTCTAAAGATCCAGGACTTCACAGAAGGCTTATCCAGTACAGCTACCAATGGGAAATGCTTAGTGGGAAAGGCTTGCTAAAAGGTCTCTTGTAGAGAGGGGCCATAAGTGATAGGGTTAATATCCTGTGTTTGCTTGTAGGTGACTGAAGTATGAATCTTCAAATCTAACTTCTGCAGCAGGGTTGATATGGCCTGGAATGGCTGCTAAGTGTAAGTGCATCTTTCCAATTGAGGAAAAGAGTCACTTTGCCAGCGAATTTTGTCACTTTCCTACCATAATGGGCACATTCAGAATGCCTATGATAGATAGATGGTGCTGCTTCAAGATCTGTCAATTAGCCCAAATGCAGTTATATCCAATTCACCTGTCTAAAGAAACATTACCGTATTATGAAGCTTCTTAGCACGGAGAAAATAAATTATATGCAAATGATGTAGGAAATCAAAGGGCTGGGGGAAGGTTTTTGTGAAGACCCATAGCTATTGTTCAGGACTTCTGAGTCTGTCCTATTAAATTCCTGACTGGCTTAAGTATACAGGGCACTCTTGCCTGTAGTAAACAAGTAATTATTAACAGACAGCAGCAGTTGGGTAGATATGAGCAACGCTCCTGGCGCTGAAGCACTAAAGAACACCCATCTTCTGGTGGGAGAGGAGAACCATCAGGACCCTCCAAGACAAGTGAAGAGGTAATCTAAGCCAGTGGTTCTCAACCTTTTTTCTGTCATGACACACCTGACAGATGATGGTCCCCTGTGTGACACACTACAATCGGCCAGTGGCGGTGGCGTTTGGGCTAAGAGTGCTTGGGAGGCTGCGGCGCTCTGGAGGATGCAGCACTCCGGGACCTGGCTGGAGGCAGAGTGAAAATAAGATTTAATATGCAAAGAAATTATTGCATTCACATTTCACGTATCTACAGAGTCAGGTTTAAAGCTTTCAAATGAAGAGTTTAGCAACTTTGATACTGCAAAATATAGCAGCCCAGTCAGTCCAGGATTTGCAACATTAATTGAAGAAGGGGAATTGAGGATCCCACAGAGAAAAGCAAAAACTAAAATAATATTTAACAAACTCATAATATTAATTCTAGTCACTTGTCTGAAGTTGATGGTATCCTAAAACTGAGGCCAAAGATGGGAGTTCTATTTAAGTGTTTACATTTTCTTCAGATTATTTTAAATATGTTTTTGATGCTGTTTCAGTTTTACCTCTAAAGGCTTCAATGTGTAACTCCTAACAAAAGGAGAAGAAAATCCCCCCTGCTAAATATTAAATTTAACCTCCAACAGTACAGTCAAAAAATGGGATGTGTGACAGCAGCTTTAAGAGAATTACAGATTACTTTTGTACCCGCTCCCTCTACTAAAATGTTAATTCCTGGTTTCCCTACCCTGGCAATTCTACAAAGAGCCCTGCTGCTAGTCTTCGTCCTCTCTTGCCACTCTAACCACATCACACTCCAGTCAACTTAATTCTGTCACATATTTCCTGTTGTATTTTCAGTAAGAGCTCAGAGTGCTCTGTGTTGCAGAATGGTGGCTCTCGCCGGGTGGTGCATAGTCCCGGAAGTGAGGGGTGTGCGCAAGCAGGTTTCATTGGGTCCACTAAACAAGTTGTACCTTAGACTCACTGGGGCCCAGTGCAGAAACTAATGAATGAAAGCCTGAGCCCCACTGCTTCGGGCTGAAGCCAATGCCCGAGCCCTGCCAGGCTTCCACTGAGTAAGTAAAACAAATAATATTCAGATTTTTATTTTTGTACCTATATTATCCCTTGCTTTTTTTACATCATGTGTATGTTTAAGTGTATACCTATCAATTTAAAGAGCTTTTAATCTACTAGATACGCTGAAAAATAGTAGTTGTGCACAGGTAAGCCATGGAGATTTTATAGTATGTTGGTGGAGGCCACAGAAAGAAAGACAAACCCATAGATTCTGCCACAAGTATCTTAGGCTATGTCTACATTTGAAAAGTTAAGTCGACTTTATGAAGTTGACTTAATAAGGTCGACTTTAAGTCGACTAAAAGTGGACCTTAGTAAGTCGACTTAACAAAAGTGGACTTAACTTTTCAAGTGTAGATGTGGCCCCTTTTCGATCTTATTAAGTCGACTTAATGCTTTAAGTCGACTTAAAAAGGTCCACCTAGGCACTACTCCGCGTCTCCACTGGCTTAAGTCAACTTAAGCGCTAGTTCGAATTAAAACAAGGTGTTATTAATTTGAACTAACTTTTCCTTAATTCGACTTAAGGAAAGGCCAGTGTAGACACAGAGTAAATTAAGTCGACTTAAGCCTCCTTAAGTCGACTTAATTTGTAAGTGTAGATGCACCCTTACAGTCTGAGGCTTCAGTCCAGAAAACTGCTCTACATAGGTAAGGTCTGTGAAACCAACGGCCCTCTGCATGGACACACTGCCTGCAGTTCGCATGGTTTGGGCCTAAGTTTTTAATACCTCACATTCTGCTATGGTCTCTGCCTTCAAGGCCATACATAACCATATGGATACTCCTCACATTTACCTTCTTAATGCTCCCTTTCATCTCATTCTTCCACTTTCACACACCCTTGCTGTCCTTCCCCACTTTTACCATGACTCCTTCTACTTCATCTATCCAATACTCTCTGCATATTTCTTTATAAGATCAAATATTGTCCTGTGCCACATTTCAGTTATAGAAGGCCAGAAATGAGTTCCCGTCAATGTAGCACTATGCATTTGTGGGGATGTCTTTATTAAGTCAATTTCCAGATCGACTGAGTGTGTCTTAACTGACCACTCAGTTGATTCAGAAACAATCAACCTGATGGTGACGACTTTATTGATGTGGCCTTAGATTAAGCTCTTGGATTTAATCTTACCCTGACTGTAACGTACTATGTGAAATTATGATCCCAAATAAAAAGATAAATAATAAAAATAACCACATTCAAAAAGTTAGGCAGAAAATAACAGTAGTTCACAGGAATGACAATTATCCAGTTAAGCCCTGTTTAAAGCCAGGTCCCTGAGATCCTGCATTATTGCCATGCCAGAAATTTATATTTGCACAGCAGTCAAGTCTAGACAAAAAGCGCAGCAACACAGAAGTACAGCATGAAATGAAATGTTTAAAACACACCCTGACCTTTTAAAAGGTCATTCACCCTGTTAAAAATCTGCTGAACTATGAAAATTACTAAAACACCTGAGTTCCATAGAAATTCAGTCACTAGTACCTGCATTCTGTTGCCTTTGGCTGAGATTAGCCTTTCAGATCTTCTCTTCTTCAGATGCAAAGTAGAAGAACAGTCACTGCCATGGTTATTTCATGGAAGGAAAGCATGAGGCAAAAATGGACACAGGTGTTTTTTGGACTCTGCATAATATATACTGCAAAGGGGCCAGCACAACCAAAAGAAATTGACTCTCTTTATAGGGGAAAGTAGAGGTCCTTGATCTGCTGTCTAGCATACTCCTTTCTTCAGTGAATGCACAAAACAGAGCACTTTAATTATATTAAAAATACAACATGTTGGCCAGGGCAAACAAATATACCACTTTGTCAGACTAGTTGAGCAATTTTACGAAACAACAGAGCTGACTAGAGTTTTGGCAATAGCCTACTTTTCTTCATCATATTATTATTATTATTTGTATTACCATAGTTATACACCAGGAACCCACTGTGCTGAGACCTGTACAAACACAAAACAAAAATATAGTCCTGTACCAAAGAGATGAAAATCTAACTTTCTTAATTGGTCTAAACAAACAAGGAATCCTGTGGCACTTTTAAAGACTAAGAAATTTAATTAATTGGCCTGATTATTCTAGGAATTAACTGCAGATATGCTTAAGTGATTGGCCTGAGCTGAAAAGTGATTCAGATTCTTACAAAGCCCAGGAATACTGAGATCTATGGTTCTGGTTTAGAGTCAGATTATTATAGAGACTGAGGCCATCTGCAAAATGTGGGTCTAGGACTGAATTTCAAACATCTTCTACAATATGCATTCGAGTCTGGATAGGCTTTGGCAAGAACTCTAATGTAAATGTGGTCTTGGAAATATTAGCTCCACAGAAGCAAAATTAGTTGTACTGTGATATCATAATATTTTTATGAAAAAATCAAAATACAATGATTAAAAATAAAACTTACAACTCCAGCATCCTTGTAAATTTCAGCCTCATTACAGGCTTTTTCAGTAATCTGACTCAATGGTAAACTGCTCCGTGGTGTCCCTGCAAAGAACAATAATGTTGTTATATGCCATGATACAATCAGAAATCAAAACAAAATAGTCAAAGTTAAATTAAAATTATGCAAAGCATTGACAGAAAACGCCAAAGTAGGCACAAAGTGGGCAGAGTACATAATGTGGGTAGTAGATTGCTGACTGTCTCAGCAGTATCTTGTCACTAGCAGAACTTGATTGACATACTTTGACCACTGAGTTCCTAAAACTGGGTTAAAAGCTCTCATACTTCAGATAAATCAAATGTAACCTCATATTGAACTAGACCAGCACCGGGTTTGCCATTCCTGCTTGTCACCAGTGACACTGCATGTATTTCAGTCTGTAGCAATGTCAAAATCAACCAGTCTACACAGATGATGGGAAATTAATACAAAGAAATTGACAGGAAGGAATGCTTGGTTAGGGACCTTCCAATGATTCATAGAGGTTAAGTCTTGCACACCAATTTTCCCAAAGACACACAAACAGGAATGATGAACAGGAGAACATTTAAGGACTGTATTAGTGCTAAAAGAAAAGTTTCCAGCAGAGCACACAGGAGCACGGCCTTCAAATGTCTTTTGATATTTTGGTGCTTAACTTTAGGCTTTCCCGCCCCCCCTCCCCCAGAGATGCTGAGCACTCACAACTTCAACAGAAGACTCATTCAGCACCTCTGAAAATCAGGTTGTAGGTAACACAAATTGGGCAACCAAATTCAAAAGCTACACTAAAAAAAAAAAAAAAAAAGAAAAACCTGACCGTGCTCACCTTCAATTTGTCTACCATGGCCATAAAACCACACTGAGCAGAGCCTAAAGAATTTGTTTGACTCTCACTAGCTGCACTATCCAGAAACTAATATAAAAGATGTTCCATTAGGAAATTAAAGGCTAACATCCAAATTTAAAACTCTGCATGCTCATTTCAGCCAGGTCACTGTCACTAGATTCTGACAAGAAATTCTCATCTTTTGTCTCCCACTAATTCTCAATTCCCCACAAATCATTCTCCAATGCCATCCCTCTCAAGTGCTGCATCTACACTGGTAAATTAAGTCGATTTAAGCTTGCTTAAGTCGACTTAATTTACCCTGCATCTACACTCCAGTTTCCTTAAGTCGACTTAAGCAAGCTGCTTAAGTCGACTTAAGGAAAATAAAGTCGACTTACTGTATTTTTCGGACCATAAGACGCACTTTTTTTCCCCCCAAAGTGGGG
>ML685783.1:11927186-11948730 GCA_007922175.1 Pelusios castaneus
GCCTTCCTTTCTCTTCCCTTCCTCTTCTCTTCTTTGCCTTCCTTTCTCTTCCCTTCCTTTTCTCTTCTATTTAGTTTACCGGTACTATTTGGTTCAGAATATTTTTTTCTTGTTTTCCTGCTCTAAAAACTGGGTGCGTCTTATGGTCAGGTGCGTCTTATGGTCCGAAAAATACAGTAATTAAAATTAAGTCGACTTTATAAAACCACCTTCCTAGTAGACCTAAGGCTTAAGTCGACTCCCTAGAGTCGACTTAAGCCAGTATAGACGTCGGGTAGCCCTAAGTCGACTTAGGGCTACCCCAGGGGCTACACCAATGCCCTCCCTGCCAGGGTCCCTGTCCCCCTTTGCCCCATTGTACCTAAGTACAATGGGGCAAAGGCTGAGCCCCCTGGCATTGGGCAAGTGGTGCCCCCCCTGCTCCCGTGGACCTCCCCTAGGTCCCCCTATGCCTCTAGAAGTTGACTTAGGCGTCCAGTGTGTTAAAGTCGACTTAAATTACCAAGTGTAGACATAGTCAAGGAATGGTGAGCTCAGCAACAAGACTGTTAACTTCTAATATTCCCTTTAAAAAAATAAAGAAGGACTTAAGTTCTTCTGGTTCCCTTCCCAGGAGCTCAGAATGTTGGAGCTGCCCAGAGCCATGGGGATCTCCTAATAAATAAAGCCCTGCAAGTCTGCAAATATCCATGGATCACAATTCTGGATCAGATGCAAATATAAATTGTGTATGTCTGCGTGGCTGTACTCATAAAATGTCAACTAATCCAAACATTTTTCCTCAGGACCCAGTTGAAAAAAATCATTGATGCCCATGACCCAACAATTATATCTCTGAGCAATGCATTCCAATCTTCTGGTGGTGGCAGCAGGGTGTGCCGCAACCCAGTACCTGAGGGTCTGCGACCCAGTGCTGGGTCCTGACCGGAAGTTTGAAAACCACTGATCCACTCTAACTTTTTGGACAGAAGAGCAAAATCCATCCATCAAACGTGTGCAATTTAAGTCAAGTCAAGGCAGCACACTCTATTCAAAGAGATCTGCTTACACGTAACAGCAGACACTTGTGTCATGATAATATGGTGCAGAGTGCATTTCTACCTTTCTAGATTATGGAAGACTATGGACATCTAGAAGCAGGCAAGGGTCAGCGAGGTGGACAAGGGAGAAGAATGTTAATGTGCTAGCTCCACATCTAGTGTGTGGCTTGTTGGATTTTAACAAATGACAGTGATCAAATGGCAAGCATAGGTCAGTCCTTAAATCAGACTCCCTGGGCATGTTTCTCTGGGCTGCAATCCGTATCAAAACTCGCCTTTATTTGTAATGGTTTTACCTGGTAACGCCCCCACATGCACCATCCCAATGACAACCGCTTTCAATCGCCCAAAGAGCTTCAGAAACCTCATGACCTGCAGAACAACAGACAGGGGGTGCCGGTCAGTCTCGGGGGGCTGGGGGAGCTCTCCCCACCCACGCGGCTCACGACTATCGCCCAGTGGGGCCGCGGCAATCGCCGGGAGGGACAGCGCTGCGATTGAAAGCTCAGGAGCTGCAGCGGAAGGTCTGGTTGCACTGAGCAGAGCAGGCGCCCCGTGAACCTCACCGCTGCCCCGAGCAGCCCCGAGGCGATCCCCTCGGCCTGCCGCCTTGTTTACATCCAGCACAGCCACGCTGCTTCCGCGTCTGGGCCGCCGGCTCCTCCCCTGCGCCCGCCCCGGACCCCGCGCCTGTCCCCATGCGCCGGCCCCGGCCCCTCTCGCCCGGCCGCTGCCCGCTTCCTCCCCGCGCAGGCAGACCCCGCCCCGGCCGGGTCCCCCGCGCGGGGCCACGTGTGCGGGCCGGGCGGGGAGGAGGCCCCGCGCCCGCTCATTTAAATGTCCCGCTCGGCCGGGGCCGCTCTCTGCGCAGGGACGGGAGCGGCCGCGCTGGGAGGCAGGAGCCCGCCCGCGCCTCGCTCCCCGCCCGACCTGTCCCGCGCCCAGGCTGCCGCCGGCGGGCAGCTCCCCGCGCAGGGCTCGTGCGCTCCGGGCCCCTCTTCCCGGGTAAGGCTGGGGGGCTCGTGCCCGGGGCGCTTCCCGGAGATGCCCGGCTGGGGACCCTCCTCCCCCCGCCGTCTCCTGCATCCGACCCCCGCCGTCCCAAAGCCCCGCGGGCTCCGCTCAGCTCCCTGCGGCCGGGGATGCATCGCTGCAGCCGCCCGGCCTCTTCCTAGTCCCGCCGCCCGCGCGTCCGGAGCCCTTTGTGGGGGCTGGGGAGCCGCCGCCGCCTTTGTGGGGAGCTGCCCCCGCCTCAACCTCTGCTTTTCCCTCCTAGGGTCGGCTCCGGTCTCGCCCTGCCCCAGCCAGCCACCATGCGCAGAGAGAGGTGAGTCTCCCCCAGCCCCCACCTCCAGGGCATGTGGGCTAGGCCGAGGTCTGCATTAGCAGCCTCCCTGGTGGGATCTACGTCCCTGTGTCTCTGTTTGTTGCCAGTGACTGCGTGGACGAGACGGCTCCCCCCAAGGGGGAGGGTGCTGCTGACCTTGCCATGCGAGCCCGAAAGAGGAAAGCTGATGTGGCGACTGTAAGTACAAAATGGCTCACTTTGATCTTCTAGGGACTCAGGCTTGTTCTCCCAGTCCTGTGTGCATCTGGACTCCCTCTACTGAAATGTTTGGCCCATAGCGTCTTGTGTCCTTGTTGGCTCGTGAATGTCCGATTGGCATTTTGGCTGCATGGTAAAGTGGGTCAATTGCTGTACTCTGTCACATGGGCCTCATCTGCCTGGACTAACTGGATTTACATCAGTGTGACTCAGAGTGGAGTTTGGCCTGGAGTTTGTTTTCTTGTTAGCACATGGCTCTCTTTTTCTCTTTCCCCATTGTAGTTCTTACAGGATCCCGATGAAGAAATTGCTAAAATGGAAATGAATAAGAAAAAGCAATATGAAAACCAGGTAATTGATTTGGCTGTGGGTACCATTGTTGCTGATGATACTGCAATAATTTTTATTTATATGGGTTTTCTTAGAGCATTTGCCAACTCTATGCACAAAGCCCCAGTGGCATGCTGCATGGTGATGGGGGAGGGGAGGCTTTTGGCCAAAGATCCTAAGAGAAATGAGAAACACCCCTTTGTATACATTGAGGGGATGGGATCTTTAACGCCATAATAGAACAGATAAGGTCTGTCTGAAGTCACGTGACATTACTCTAGTATGACCAAATGTCCTGGGTTTGCTGGGGTTTATGCACTAAAAGGCCTTAATCTTGCATGGGTGGACTACTGCAAAGAGCCCCATTGACTTCATTACAGAGTTACACAAAGCTTGTGTTCTGCACACTGCATGACTGAAGTCTGGGACACATGTCCTATCTAATTCAATATAACTGACAGACTGTGTTGCAATTGTCTTCCTACTTCAAATGTGAGTGTGGAAAAGAGGACATCTGTATTTCCTCTCCAGCCCATCCATGATTTGTTGTTGCTATGACACAGAGTGCCAAAAATCAAAAGGAGCAAAGTTAGGATTTGGAAATTTAATGTTGTATACTAGTGGATGTATAATTCAGTGGCAGTGCTGGGCCCAAAGTTTCTCTAGAGTAAGGCATAGTAGTCCCTATAAAGACACAAAAGGCAGTTGAGATCGACAACTGTAACTGGTCTAGGAAGGGTGGAGATGTGGCGGGGAACAATGTCTTTAGCTGGCAGTGCCGTGTTTCTCCATGGCCATGTTAGGAGAACTTAGTTTTGACTTGGGAATAGGAGTCTTTCTGAACTTCATTTGTTTGTTCCTTTCTTCTATTTTACTTCTGTTCTTTTGTTCCACATATGCTATCAGTTACTGCCTCACACTTTTTCATATATAGTATGAGATGTACTGAGTTTAAGTGAAATATCACTCACTGTGCACCTTTAGATGTATGTGCAGATTAAATTTGGCTGAGGCCTGAAGAAAGAGAATATAGATACACGCTCTTTCTCGTTGGGATTTGAGCTAATTAATACACATATAGGGTGATATTTAAGAAACAAAAGTCATGACTGAGGAATACAGTGCCCTATTCATTTGGTAATAGGGTTATGCATAATGCGGTACATCTAATCAGAAGTGGCAGCTGCAAGTTTAGACTAATGTGCTACCATAACAGATGGACAGCATTGTTTGAAATGGTCTTTGGTTGTTGCAACTGCATATACTAGTTATCACTCAACATATTAAGAAGGGCTCAGTGGTGAGCATTTAATGAGGGAATCTCTCCTTCCCGTCTGTCTTCCTTTTATGCAGTATATTAAACTAATTTTTCACTTTTGACAAGTGGGAGCTTTCTGTCCTTCACTACAGTTCCTCCTCGTCACCCTTCATAAAAAGGATCCCTCAGTTTGAAGGGGGTTTTGTGTCTATTACACAGTAGCTACCTACTAATAAACTAATATGTACCCAGATATTTATCCTCCTCCCCAAAATGGCGGTAAAAAGAAAAGGGAATGTTTTGAATAAAATGTTGTTGTAATTTTTCTTATCCCAGAACTAGAAATGGAATTATAATCTTGCCTAAACATGAACATAGGTTTTTTTTTGTTTTTTTGTGTTTTTTAAATAGTTGCTGGAACAATTACTCCATGAATGATTGGTATATTGAAATATAGTGAAAGCACCAATTCCTAAAGTATAAATTAAAGTCTTAATTTCCTGTGAACCCACTTGACACAGAGCTGCAGAACCGCATTCTCATCAGTGTTTCATAAATAGAAGAGGTACCCGAGTATCACTCTGTATGTTGAGAAGGTTCTATGGCTACTTTGTTATAACACGTAGTTATCCTTTGACAAATCCGTGAAGCTAACATTTGGCTGCACAGCAGCAGTTTTTCAGTCTGTGATGCGACATAAACTATTCTCAGATATAAATCTCCATAGGCCGCTAATGAGACTGTGCGCAATTTCGGCAGCAGTGAAGCAAGCTTATATGATTTCTAGTGAGACAACAAGATAGTGCACAACAGTAGCATGGCAAACTTTAATGTGCAAGTAGCCATAAATCCTGTGCAGCACACACCACAGAACCTTTTTTATAACATAAAATAAATTACTGTATACTAGTTTTAGCTCCATTTTTGCACCGTGTATAAAGTAGCACAGTCACATCCCGCTTACAACATTAATCCCAATTCATTAGCTTGTTTCTGTTGAACATAAGGCCTGAGCTTTTAATTAGGATGCAGTTACTCCTTGTGCTGAAGGGGTGGTTGTATCAGGCTGGTGGAAGGAAAGTACTGCAGAAATTCTGTATTTGGTTTTAACGTAAGGTAACAGGCACTGTTACAGTTCTGCTTCTAGCAATTCTCAATCTAATTTTGGTCATACCTGACACGGGTGCTCACACATTAACAGCATGTCTTGTGAAACAAAAATCCTTTAAACTGGGGTTATTTTTCACATAATATAACACCGGGAGCCTGGATGGTGAGTGTAGTAGTCAGACTAATCTTTATGTGGACTCCCAAACTTATGGTTGGGAATTGAACTATTAATTGCAATGATCCCTTTCTTGTCTGATTTCTCCAACATTTCTATTCCTTTTTTGAACCTGGCTGATAGAACTGCTTTGTGTATCTTTCCTGTACCATGATACTTGAGTCTATTACCTTCAGTGAGGTGAAACAAACTAGAATTACCTTATCTGTCACTTTCTGTAGGCAAATTGTGGAGAACAGCATTATTCCTAACCCTTGGTTTCAGGCACCTGTTCTCAGCAAATGCTGGGTTTTTGCGGCGGTTAACAGAGGCTGAATTTATATCCCTCTTTCTCTTCTGATCTCCTGGATCCCACCTTCATGTTTAATAGCTCGGCCTCCATGCTTCTTACTTCCTCTCTCCCTCAGTAATGCTGATCAACCCTTTGCATATAGCCGGAGTCTAGTTTTACTTGGAGTGGCTTGTTCATGTATGGATAGATTTCTTCTGCTTCTGTCTTTCCCTTTTTTTGGTCCTGTGATTGCCAAGGCTTTTATTTTCTTGAATTCACCATCTCTTCCTTCCTGTTGACATAGACATAAATAAAATATGGGGCTTTTAGCACAGCCATTATTGCAGTATCTGAGTTTTCCTGCGAGAGAACTCCATGGACCTTGCAAAAAAACCACAGTTCTTCCACAGTAGATTCTTTGGCTTCCTTTTCTTGCTCACATCCCTCTTCAGCACTTTCTCCAGCATGGTACTGTGACTCTGGAGGAGCTCAGGAGCCATAGCTATGTTGCCAAGATTTTTCAGCTGCACCTGCCATCCTCAGTACAAGGGGGTTCCCTGCAGATGAGCTGACTGCAGCTCCTGGATTTGGGGACTAGTTTTATGCAGGCTTAAACTAAGCTGGGCAAAAATTTAAATAGCTTTTCCTCTTAAGCCTTTACCCCATTTTGACTAATGGCAACTTCACAAGCCTCTCAGCTGATATAATATGACTTTTCTGGTACATTTCCTCAGTTGAAATCAGTGCTGTCACAAAGTCTTACTGCCAAGAAAAGAGTAGAATCTCCAAAGTTTGTAACTGTCTTCATCTCTCCACCGGAACCCTTGTCCAAGCAATAACAATCCCTCACTTCAGTGCTGTAACCTCTTCCTCCTCATTAACGTGCTAGATAGGCTAAAGAAGAAAGATGGCTATCTAAAATGTTGCCTCTAAAGATGGTCTACCTTGCTTGTTTGCTGTTCTGACCACACCCAGCCTCACCTATCATTTCACTCTTAAACCCTAGCATGTCCTCTCATCTCAATCCTATTAAGGTTTGTTTTTTATTTAAAAATACCCTAACCCAGTCACTTCAGTGATAAATTGCATTCCCCTTTGTTTGCATTCCCTATTACCCTCATTTTGTCTACATGTTGTCAATTTAGATTGTGAGCTCTTCATGGCTGGAACTTTCTTTTGAGGTGTCAAGCATGTGCCACAACTGACAAAGTGGGATTTTCTCCCATGAAAGCTCATGTGATAAATAAATTTGTCATTCTGTAAAAGTGCCACCAGACTCCTTGTTTCTATAAGAATTCTCCTTGCAGTTCTTGTCCAACCTACGGTCTGAGTAACTACTCTCAAAGGACTATCAGTTGTGCTGCCATATAACTGGAGGATAAGGTGTAACTAAACCTAAGCTAGGGTAAGGACAAAAATTAACTTAAGTGCTGATGTGACACTTCAGACTTTCAGTTCATAGGGAATCTGCTGTCGTCTTACTCTGAAAGATGTATCTGTTCCCCCTGTTGAACAGTAACACAAGCAGCATTTGGATCTTGGGTGCAGCTGTCCTCATGGGTGTGATAGATTTGC
Source organism: Pelusios castaneus (assembly GCA_007922175.1). NCBI lineage: Eukaryota > Metazoa > Chordata > Testudines > Pelomedusidae > Pelusios > Pelusios castaneus. The sequence continues at coordinate 11,934,492 of ML685783.1, forward strand.
ATGCACAACTTTGAGATCTCTTTTTAAAGAGCAAAGCTGCCTAGAAAAGCAATTTTCACTATGAGTAAACTGAAATGTGGTTGTAAGCATTACAAATGGAGTGGTGGAAAGTGGTTTGCTTTGACAAAGGCAGGGTAAAAACTCAGGTTTGGAAACTGATTCATTAGGCAACTTCCAGAGGGGTAGCAATATTAGTCTAGTTCATCAAAATAAGCAAGGAGTCTTACTTTGCTGAACTAGACTAACACAGCTACCCCTTTGGAACTTTTCAACATGAAAGGCAGTGAGTATAGCTGTATGAAGTGACAGGGCTCCTTGCTTATTTTGATTCATTAGAGTTTTCTTAATTTATAAATTGTGTCTTCTATTTAAAGCAGGTTGAGGACCTGCTCAAGGTTTTTGACTCTTCCACTGTTACAGATTACATTTCTTTTTCAGTAAGATGGCTGCCTCCAATGCAAGACTCAAATGCAAGTTTTAATTAAAAATAAATGTGCTTATTTATGGTGACAGGATTTTTTTTTTCTTTGTGAACTTCCAGAGAAAATGCTCAAAAAATGGGTCCTGTCTTCCTTTATACCAACACTTTGCTTTTTTCTTAAAAATTTAATTTTGTCAATATGGGTGTTCTTTAAAGGAAAGTAGAATTTAAGTCTGTGTCCTGTTACAAATGCATAACATGTTATAACAGTTGGAATGTCAGGTGTCTAACATTTATAGATGTTAGTCTCTGTTCTGTATATAAATGAACTAAGTTATGTTGGTTTGCTCTTTTCTAAGAGGGAATATGCTCGGGCAAATAAAATGTATATAAAGTCATTTTTAATGTATCAGAAGCGATAGCAAAGCATTTGCTTTCTGCTTAACCAACTTCACAAACTGAGTAGTCGATAACCACTGAATCTTGAAAGATGAAATAAAACCAGCATTCGTCCTCTGCTGTCTTCATTACCAAAGACTTTGCATGAAAGCAGGACCTCTGTCTTGGAGGAGTCCCCCTTGCTTATTCCCTACTCTAAGTCCTAATCCTTGATTTGTGGCAACATAAACCGAGGGATTCAAACTTCAGGTGGGAAATAAGCATATGGGACTCCCTGACAAACTTTCCCCCAAATCGCCTTGATGAGAAAAAACACATCCTAGCAACAAAACTCTCTGAGTAGAACGCTTGTCTCTCCATGAGATACCTGTGAGACTTTCATCCCAAAACAAGAAAAGTAAATGACTTGTTGAAATCAGCAATTGAAAAGCTTGCTTAGTTTGAAAATACACCTCTATTCTTGTTTGAATTTTAGCTACCTAAAGGGTTGAACACCCATCTGATGTACTGCATCTCTTCCTTAGTCTGTGTGCATTAATAGCCCTAGAAGCTATAAAACCAGTTATAGTGCAACACTTTTTTTTCCCCTTTAATAGCCATCTTGGAATAAGGATGTCCAGAAAAGTCCCCACATGCTGATCCCCACACCAGATAAAGATGAGCCAGTTAATACTGGCTTCTCTCATTTTGTACACCTAAGGCATTGTCCAGCTAGAACTTCACCGCTACCAATTCTGGGGTAATTGTATTTCATTCCCCCCTTCTCTGTCTGCCCCATTCACCACTTAACAGTTGATACTTAACATATTTATATTTCTTCTTAGCTGGGCAAATAGAGATGATGTTTGGAAAAACATGATAAACAAAGAACAGGCATATGTAAGGGATAAACATTATATGCAAAAGCACCCTCTCTTGCAACCAAAAATGCGAACAATTCTTCTAGACTGGCTAATGGAGGTAAGCTTTTCTTTCTAATATTGTAAGTATGCTGTAGGTGAGTATAGAGATGTCCTGAATAACATGTATTTTTCCAAAATGCATAGTAGCATGATCTGCATTTTCATAAACTTTACATAATGCATAAAGCACCAAAATATTAGTGGAACTTGTTCACGCAGTCTGACAGCTAAGAAATTTTATCAAAGTAAAATTGCCATAAAATAAGTAGTACTTAATGGCTCAAGTTTCATGTGTGCAAACTGGTAATTTCATATGTAATATAAGAATAGTTTATCAAACTTGTACTCTATGAATGCCTGCTTCTGCCTTGAACTTAAAACACTTAATGTATTGCTGCATTTGGCATTCTATCCTAAAGCAAAACAAAAAAAGATGAAGTTGTGGTGGAGGGGCAGTGATGGTATGGGTAGAGGAGGTGGAAACCCTGATATAGTTCCTAATGTTTGCTAATTTTAATAGTCTTACCAGATGCTTCTGTTTTTACATGCACACAACTGTTTCTAATATAGTGAATTTAGAATGAAAAGATGCTATTTTTAAACATTCCTGTTGCATGGTATCTTCCTGTTTGCCCTTTACTGGATTAGAAGGCTGACAGGTATTCTGTCTGTCACAACCATGTGGTGAGAATTTTTTCCTGTATTGGACAGTGGGAAGGCTACCTATTGGTGAAAATGAAGACCTCATGTAACATGCATACTTTCCCAAGTGTTCTAGTTTTGTTTTCCCAAAGGATTTGAATCTTGATTCAGTCTGCTGTTGCATTTGATTTTGGAAATCCGAAGCCTATTACTAAAATTCTTTTTGGGATTTGAGCACAAAAATGAGACCACTAAATCCCCACTCCTCCCACCTCCTATTTGATTTCTTTTATTTATATTAAAGGCCAGTGTATGAAATTATATCTCCAGGCTTACCTTGTTTAATGTTATACACTGCTTGAGACAAAACCCCCATTGTAGGACTGAGTTCGTTCAATACTAAAAGTACTTGTATGTACTCTGTACTTTTCCTATGAATGTATTGTTCATCTCTTGTAGGTTTGTGAGGTCTACAAGCTTCACAGAGAGACCTTTTACTTGGCACAAGATTTCTTTGATCGGTTTATGGCGACACAACAAAATGTTGTGAAAACACTATTGCAGCTTATTGGCATTTCATCTTTATTCATAGCTGCAAAACTTGAGGTAAAGTTCTTTAGCTTCTGGCTCAACTTGAGTGGCTGGGAAATGCTTGCTGGGCACATCTTGGCTTAATGGAAATCACTGCAGGGGAAAGAACTTATTTTGGAGAGAGTGGGGGAGGAAGTCGTCTCAATTCTTGCTACAACTCCCTAGTAGCCCATATTACTCTACATAAGGTTAGCTTTGAATATAGTATTCCTTTGCATCCTTAGGAAATACAAAGACTGTGGTACAGTTAGTTTTTATTGCTGGTCTCTGTATCCAGATGCCACCCTTGATATTCTACAATAAAGAGCGTAACAGACATTGGAACTAGATGACAACTCAGGAATTATCCCTTAATTGTTTGAAAAACTCCACTATTAAAATAGTGACTCTCCCTTGATTTTAACTCTTGCCGTGAAGTGGGATAGAAATCTCTGGAATGTATTATGTCAAGTGGGTGGAAAGGTTGGGGAAGCCCATCTGTCCAAAAAACAGCTGTGTTAAAGGAGCATTTAAATTGTTGCGCTAAAGACTTAGTGGGTGCAAATGTCTGTTTCTTTTGCACCACTGCCTTTCTTGGCAGGCCAAATTTAGATCAGACCTATCTCATAACCTCTGGACGTACATCCTTGTACCACATGCATTGTGCACAGATTTATAATTCTACATTTGAGAAATCAGAAAGGGTCATTGGCCATCTTGTTCCTAATATTGGTATTTCTTTTAAAGGGCTAATCCTCTTGTAATGTGACACAAAAATAGACCCTTTCCCCCCAGCTCTAGAAAATGTGGTGGCACATTGATTTATCCATTTATAGGAATATGGGTGTGTTATGGCCATTGGGGAGATCTCGCATGTCTCCAGGATTGCAGTAGCAGTATACAGAGGTGGATTTGTGAAGCGGAAGAATAACTCATCTGAAGATCTTGATAGGAGCCATATGAAAATGCTTTGTTTCCCTGGCAGTCAAACTCTACTTAGTACTTGTACTGATTAATCAAAAAGGGGAAATGAAGGCGCTGAACAAGAAATTTGCTATTTTGGAAGCCATTTTTTAATCACTGTCGTCAGTAAACACTGAGATTTGAGTTTTATACAACTTGAAATGTTCCGATTATTTTACATGTGGAGTACCTGTGTTCTTCTTGAATCGTGTGTCTGATCTTTTATCTTTCAGGAAATCTATCCACCAAAGTTGCACCAGTTTGCTTATGTTACAGATGGAGCTTGTGCAGAAGACGAAATCCTCAGCACAGAATTGATCATTATGAAGGTGAAATTCTGAAATTGTATCATTTACACTTCAATAAGGATCATGGTGTGATCAGACTACAGCAGAGAGCTACAATTTGTGTTGTAAAGTGCTGGTAGAGGAACATTTTCCTGTACTTAGTACCCTGTAAGATGCAGTAATTATGTATTTCTCAAATGGTACAGACAAGGTGGCTTGGTTTTGTTTTTTACATGGGGAAAGTTCAGCTTCACTAGGAAAAAGAACACTGTACTATCATTTATGGCAGCAAAGTAGTCTCCACCCAACACGAAGTAATGATGTAAAGAATAAGCTGCATGTTCTAATGTTACAGTTAATGTAAATGGAGATAACATTTTTGTTACATTTATGTTTATCTTTTTTCCCTAGGCTCTTAATTGGAACTTAAATCCATTGACAGTTGTATCATGGCTAAATATTTACATGCAAGTTGCATATCTAAATGAGCTTTATGAGGTGTTGCTTCCACAATATCCCCAACAAATCTTTGTACAAATAGCAGAGGTAAGGGTGACTTCCTCCCCAAATATTATACATCTTGTGCGAAGAATTGTCATTTGAGATATGAGTTTGTCATATGTTAGGAGTCTGTCTTCTCCCTGTGTAGCTTTTGGATCTCTGTGTGCTCGATATTGGCTGCTTGGAATACACATATGGAGTACTTGCTGCTTCTGCTTTGTACCACTTCTCTTCATCTGAACTGATGCAGAAAGTTTCAGGTAATTAGCACTTTCTAATTGAAAATGTTTTTCAGACAAATAAGTTAACCTAAGGCTCATTTAGCTCTTTACTTTCCAGGTTATGAATGGTATGACATAGAAGAGTGTGTAAAATGGATGGTTCCATTTGCTATTGCTATAAGAGAAGCAGGGAGCTCCAAACTCAAACACTTTAGAGGTGTAGCTGCTGAAGATTTGCACAATATACAAACGCATATAAATAGCTTGGATTTGCTGGTATGTGTGGGTTTTTTATCTTCACTTTCTGTAATCTCTAAAGGCAAAAACTATATCCTATTAAGTTGAATTGTTAAGGTGTCTAACTTTTGACTGGTTAGAGCAAATTGATTAACTAAATGCCTTTTTAAGAAGTGATACACAGTATGTTTTTAAGAACTAGTACTTAAAGATGACAAACTTAATCAGAAATTGAAAGTTTCTTTGGGCAGAAACTCATCTTGTGTGCACTGCCTAGCACAGAAGGGCCATTCTTCAGATTGCAGGCTCTTGGTGATGCCATAAGCACTGAGCACTTGATGATTGATTATTTGTATATATTGTGTCAGAAGCATACTATTATCTTGCAGACACTTGATGACGAAAGAAAGAATCCTTCTAGCTTGCTTTCCTCTGACTTGGTATCAACTTTAGGATTTTCAGATGTTGTATACAATGGCTTTTAAGTTCATGCAGCTTCCTCATATTTGAAAAGATAGAATAGTTTAATTTTAGAAAAGAAAAAACTTCCCAGTTTGGATTTGCTTTTGCTTGTTTGTTTGTTTTTGTTTTTTTTAAAGCTTTTTTATTCTGCCAGTGACTAAAGTCTCATCGTAGACCAGTGAGATCCAGTTTTATGGTCTCAAGGTATTGCTAGCAATTGACTACTTGAGTAAATCAAGTAATAACACTTTAAGGGACAGAATATATTTGCTTGATGCAATTACACTCAGCGTATCATAAACTAACTTTTTTATTCATTGATTCTTTTACATTACAATGATTTTGATTAATATGTAGTGGATTATAAAAACATCGCTAAAGCCAGATAGCAACTGAAATTCTTTATACACTTGTCTATAATACTGATGATACGAAGAGAATTTAAAATACTGCTAACATTGATCTATCATGTTTTGCAGAGTCTGACTAGCACTATCATACTGTAGTGAGATGTATGTAAAGTTGTTCGGGCGGGCTATATAGGAAACTGCACTCTGATTGGTATTACTTGTAGCAGTGCTAATTCTTCAGTTTAGGTAGTTCTCCAGTTTGCTGAATTACTCTAACTTATTGTCCTATGAGTTGGTTGTTCATAGGCAGCCTTGGCTTTGCAGTTACTTCAGTGATGTGGAGTAGGAATTTTAAGATAGGATAATGGATGGATGAAAGCAAACTAGAGAGGTTTAAATCAGTAAATGATGGTTTTGGAAATATAATTGGCATTATATCACTTCAGTAATACCTCGGGTCGTCTACATCTTCTGTTACTATGGATGTTTAGAATATCACAGTTGGTTTTGTAACATGCTAACTTTTTCTTTTTCTTTTTAAATATTTAATCAGGACAAAGCTCAAGCAAAACAGGCCATATTGGCTGAGCAGAATAGGACTTCACCTTTACCCAGTGGTGTCCTCACACCGCCACAAAGTAGTAAGAAACAGTGGACTGGGCTGACATTGATATGACTATAAACTGTCCACATCAGAGACAATTTTGCTAAAGTGCCTGTTTTTGCTGGTTCCAAATCCTGTCCCATTATGGAAATGCTGCCAATGAAGTTTATAAGCTTTTATGGATTCTAAAAAGGAAACTTCCATTTTTTTTGTGACAGAAGAATCTTCTATATGGAAAGTTTTATTGACTATTGATATTCTAAATAAATTGATCAAGTACACCTGCCACTTAAAAGAATGCTGAAGAGTGCTCCAAATGCTGCTAAGGAAGGTGATACTTGATGATGTGACCAACTGTTCAGAAAAAAGGCTTAAACTGCAATTTTATATGTGTGTGTGACTGATTGTCTTTGGATATTCTGGGGTCATTCCACCTTGCAAGGGCAAATGGGCTTGAGACTGTTGTGGGGGACTGTTTTGAGCCTCTTTTCAAGCTGTTGGCTTACAACTTGATGACTTTTTAAAAACTTTTTACGTAAATGCTGCTATGTCTCTATATCAATTTTTAAATAAAAAAGCTGTCCAAGACAGCTGGTTTTATGTGTAATTGTTGTATTTTCTGTGTGGTTAAGTGTAGCTGTTTCAAAGCAGAAAACATGGAGTTGGGGAACCTGGAGGGTTGGAGGGGGTGAGTGAAGATTAAGAACGTTAAGGATATCTTCTGTTACCACCAACTGACTCACTGTGATCCAAGAGTCTCTTCTGAACATCTTGAGAGTGAAGGAGTTAATGTACTGTTGAAAACAGGGACTGCTCATATTGTATTGTATTAAAAAATATGACTGCTTCTGGAAACTGGTATTCTGCCGAGAGTAAGAAATGTAAAATAAGTTTTCAGTTCGTCATGGCCCTGGTTTTTCCAAATGTCAGTAAGCCATTTCTATTGCAAATGCAATGCAGAAAATTCTGAGAGGGCTTTCAGCATTATTCATGCTAACTTCCTATAAAGTGAGCAGAAGCAGCATGAAGTTGAGGGTTGGAACATGGGTTTTGTGTGTGGCAGTTTTTTTAAATTAAACGCCTGGTGGTGAAACTATGAATGTTGCTGGTAACGATTTTTGGGGTGTGTGCGTGTGCGTGTGTGAGAGATCTCAAGACCCTGGTATGTTGGAAAAAAGCATAGACTTTTTGAAGAGCTCGGTAATACAGCTAATGGTTAACAGTTCATTTCATCCTAGTGTTGCTATTCAATCTCTTGAAAGATCCTTCTCTGAAAGATTGTAAATTGGAGAGTAATGGAACAAGTGAATGTCGGCTGAACAACCTGGCAGCAGTCACCTTGAAGTTTTTACTATTGACAACAGTTATGACTGACAGTGAGGCATGGATCCTGTTGAAAGGAAGGTTAGAAATGCTCATGCGAGGTGAAAATGCTTGTAGCTTAGTAGTACTAACAGATACCCTCAAACTCATCTAAAACCTGAGCAAATATATTTCAGGATTCGTTTAGATATAGCCTGTAACTAATTTTCAGTGCAAACGTTGTCATTATTTCTAATTTCTATAAAAGCTTCAGCATCAATGAGGAGCACCACATATAAGCAGTCAAGAAGGTGGGGGGGCTGGGGTATAATGGAGTGTTAAACTTCTAAGTTTAGCCTGATCAGTGTCTCAAAATTGAAGACCATAGCAAACACAACAAATGCGAGCAGCACTAATTTTCAGTTTCATTTAGAAAAAAGACCTTTCTGGTTTGACATCCTTATGTCTGAGAATGAATGGAAGTGTTCCATGCTCTGTGGAAAAGATACTAGATAGAAGTAAGTAAGGCGTACCTCATGGAACTCAATTTTGAGGAGCTGTTGTCTTTTTGGCCAAAATGAAGCCCGACTTACATACTGAGAGTACTTGTGTTCTAACTGTAAATTGTGGTAACAAAGTTTAAGCTGCTATATGTCTGAGGAGAGGAGACCTGTGTTCAGAGTACACTTCATAACTTTCCCCAGCATCCTCTAATTATCTGCCTCTACTGGCCATGCTAATACACAGCTGTTTCCATTAGATGAAGCAGAATTTAATATTTTGGGAATATTTTAATTCATTTTCTCGGTATGGACTTGTGCCTGGGTTATGTATAGAGGAGTAGAAGATGAGAATCATTGGCCTACTGGACGGTAATGAGCTATGCTACGTTTGGGAAGCTCTGAGTAACAAGTTAAAAGTAATCTGCTGTTCTCTACTAAAAATTGGTTGCTCAAGTAGGAAAAGGAAGCTGAAGGGTTTTTAAAGATTTCAGAGTTCAACATTGTCTGGAAAGGAGGCGTAGGCTAGATGGGGTGTGAGTGATTTGGTGGATACGGGGCAGAGAGGAGCAGGCTCACACCTTGAACCTATGCTTCAATGCATTCTTTCACTCAAGTTTTCTAAAAGTTGTGGAATTTTCACACTATGTAAAGTTTCCATAAAAACATACTTAAGTCTTTTTAGGTTCTTGCCTAGTATAATTTTGGTGCCTAGATCATTCTGTCATAACTATCTGGAATTCATCAGCAACCAGTTTGAATTAAATATTTGCTTCACATTGCACATCATTGCTCCTCTCACATTTTAAATTAAACATCTGCCTTAGTGCGTGTGCTGTCAATCATCAAATGTCTTGTTTCAGTCTCTTGAAATATCCATTTCATCCTCAAATAGCTTTGTTAAACACAAAATAGTAAACCTCACTTCCAAATATGCTGTGTATGAAATAAGTCCCCAAAACAAAAAAAAGAAGTGTTGCAGATTTTAATTACAACCCTCAATTCGTATGTGAGCCATAAACCCACAGACCATCATGTTTGAACAAACTTACCCAAGCAAGCTTGAAACATAAGGGAAGGGAAAGTGCTTCTCATTCTTGGGTGCCCAGATGCTTGTACTTGCTTAAAGGAGTTATTTCTTTGCTTTCTGTAACATGCTGTTCTACAGAATTCAGATGCTTTCTCTAGGGTGTTGAAAAACATTGATATCCTGCATAAGTGTGTATTTTTTTCCTTATGTCATTCTACGACTTCGTTTGAAATGTAGGCATATCTATTTTCATTTTACATCTATTTAAAAAGTCTCTTTTACGCCTTATATGCTGGTCCTCACTGCATTTATGCTTTGAAAAGATAGGAAAGAGATTTCTTTAAATTTGTAATACCTTGGAGCTTTAGTAATGGTTGCAGTAAAAAAAAAAAAAAAAAAAAAAAAATAGTTCCATTAATTGGACCCATCTCAACAGGGGTTTCTCATGCTTGTCTTTTTAAAGGCCAGCAGTGGATGCTGATGGACACTTGATTTGGAAAGCATCGGTTTCCCTTTATGGGCAAACTTTTAAAGGAAGCTATTTTAGCATCTGAAGCTTCTGCTAGGACTAGGTAATGCATGCCAGCATAGACTGTGTACAGTCTTGTGGAAGAAGAGTTCAGAGGCTTTAGCTGCTCTGCTTTGGGGAGTGAATGTATGAGAAGCCCTAATTCTGGCCTGACTTATGCCCTCGGCAAGTCTAGTGAAGCTACGGGAGTTGTGCAGAGCATCAGGAGCGGTAGAAGCAGTCCATTCTAATTTCAATGGACGCTTGCTAGGTGGAATTATTTTTCATCTCTAGAAACTTCAGATATCTCACTGAGTTAAAAAGCACTTTTAGGTGGAAAGGCTGCAGAAGTCATCTGCTGTGAGGCCTGAGACTAGTGTCTGATACTAATTACTGTCCAGATTGTGCAGATAAATAATAGGCCCTTAGCATAGTCACAGAATGGGTAGCAGATATATGAATCTTAAAATCAGATCTTGTATTTGTACTCCTAGTCTGCATGTTTTCCAAATGTGATAGGATATCCTAAGTTTTATACATTGGTATCTTTTGCTATTGTTACAGAACTATTTCTCTTCCTTTCCTTAATGAATGTCATACATTTTGTTTCTCTCTGCCATGCAACATTGGAAACAGAGTAGGGAAATGCTGAGTTTAAGAATAGCTTCCACTGCACTTTAAAAAAAAAAAAAAAAAAAAAAAAAAAAAAATCCTCATGGCAATATTTCAAGAAGTCTTAACTTTTATAATAAGCCTTTTTAAAAAAGAAAAATGTGACTGAGGCAAAAAATGAGTTCACTTGAACTATAAAAGTGTACTTGTACGAGTATTTGTATAAAGTGAGTTCAGTAAAAATCTTGATGCTGAAACAACCCCACATCTTGATATGAAGTAAATGCTTGCCAGCCTTAATTTGGTCAAGGGGGTGGGGAGAATCCCTAATCAACATAAAATGTTTAATTCATCCTAATAAAGAAAGTATTACAGGAATGTGGCATCATCACTTAGCTTAAAAAAACAAGCCACAGAAATTCAGCTTCCGATACTGAAAGTAAGGACCCCGTACTTATTGCTAGAAATCACATGTATTTCTCTACCTACCTTCTCTCCCTCAAAAAATTAGTTTCTGGCGCAAGTAAGAGTGTTCATCAGCCATCTGCCTCCCCAGGGTAGTGCATGGAAATGAAAGTTGAAAAATTGAAACTGGGGATCTGCAACTGCAACATACTAGCAAGAATAAAGGCACAAGTTTGCCTTTGCACAAGTTTAAATTTTTTTTAACTTCTAGGGCAAATCAGTTGGACCCTGAATTCAGGCCAGTAACTGCTTCTAACGTGTATGGGAGGAAACAAATGAGCTAAAAGATAGACACGGCTTGGCTGGAAGCTAAGCAGCCACTACAGTGACAATATAGGACTAGTAAAACTATACAGGAAGTACTTTTCTTTTTTCTATATGTTTATAAAATTTGAGAAGCATCAACTGTCACTACTTTCCGATTCCCCTTAACACAGAACTAGAATAAATAGTATAAACAAGTATTGCTCACCTGAGTCCTAGTTACATCATCAAAGAGAAAAAAGGCAAAAAAAGTAACTTAATAACCCTCCTAATCATCTGCTGTTTTTTCTTTAATGGGATACTTTATAAAGCTTTAGAAGTTGTCATCGTAAACGGGTTCCTCCACCCAACATTTGTGTACATGAATAATCTCATGGGGGGGACGAATGCAATAGGTAACAGTTCTTTCATATAACATTAACCTAAGTATAAGTTGCTAAAGTAATATTTTTGAGCTTCCAATAAGGTCCAGTCATGAGACATCCTTTGGAGGTCACTTAAAGCAGGTGAGTCACTTTGTCCTCTCAATCAGCTCTGTAAAATGATAATGCATTTTCTGTGTTTCCAGGGTTTAATATTTCTGGGCCTGTGGGAGATGTCCCTCGTTACACATGTACCAGAGCATATTTTTTAGCAAAGTGGAGGAAAAAGTAAAAATCATAAGTGGTGTGGTTGCTTTTAAGGACCGGCACAATCAGTCAGAGAAAAGGGTATTAATTTTGGGCCCAAATCTTGCAGAATGAGAAATAGTTTATCCTGAGTTGTTTTGTTAGTATTCTGTGCTTCGAATTGTAAATTAATAAGTGTCCTGGACAACATCTTTTCATATTCAAATGTCTTTGTTCACATAAGTAGTTTGGGTGAGTGCAAAGGAGTGGGAGGTAAAGGAAAATTGTCATCTACCCCAAATTGAAAAGGAGTCAACGTTTTTACATAAAGGAGCTAGTTGGAAACAGTTAACATATCAAAATGCCCCTGGGATTTCTCAAAATTCAGTTTTCTATATTTAAACATATTTTTCCTTTAGCAGTGACAATAGGATGATTTATTACACATTTAATGGCCCAGGTCACTTGTGTTCTACAGGGAAATGGCACAATGTTCAGGCACTGAAAGGAACCTAAAGGAGCCTCACGACTTATCTAGCTCAGCTTTGGCTGGAATAGGCATGGAGAGATTCCACCAGTTAAAAAAAATGCAACAGTGAAATCATTATCAATTAAATACATTGTGTACATTACTGATTGTTACCTTTCTAACAGAACTGTAATTAAACACTCAGCCATACCAAGAAGCCAGGCCTTTTTTGTGCCCTTTGCTTTCTTGGTGACCACTATCTATCTCGTCTTGCACACTTGCACTCCTTTCTATGCTCTTGCCAACATTAACATTTGAATTAACATAAAATCACTCTGAAATCTGTGAACACTTACAATGTTGCTGTAAAACAACACTTTTAAAGACTAACAGATTTATTTATCGCATGAGCTTTTGTGGGAGAAAATCCCACTTTGCCTGGTCTTGGCAATTTTTCTGTCTCTTTGAGCTCAGTGAGATTTTTCAAATGGTTCCAAACATTGACCTATTATACTGCAAAAATCACATATTGGTTTAGTGATTTCCCATTGGTATCTTTGTTGCTACAAACCAAAGCATTAAATAGGTGCTAGCATGTTAATGCCATATTGTTCTACATAATAAATTTGAATGTTCCCTGATGAATATGCTTAAAAGGGATTTTCTCAATAAAATGCATAAACACTAGCATATTAATAATCCCTTAATCATTTTTGACATTCAATATTGGCATCTAACATTTCCTTTATTTTTCATTGTCTCTGCAAGCATGAATTCTGACATTTCTTAGAAAAAGCTGAGTGACCAAACATCATTTTTGCATATAATGAAAGGAAAAGCAAATAAGATGTCTTAAATATCAAGAGTAAACAGTATGTTCTCTTCGTGCATTATGAAGAGACTGTCATGAAGGATTCAAAAACCAGATTTTAAGTAACTTAATATGTTTGAATATTAATAGACTGAACATTAATCCACTTATGTTTATTTTCAGCAAATTGACTATTTAAATATATTAATAAATTCTATAAGATTTCCCTGTTGTATCTATAGCATGAAAAATAAAATTTGCAGAGGGGAAAATGAAGATGAAGTATTCAACTCCAATTCCTTTTTTTTTCTTTGCAGGGATTGCTCATATTTAAAGCAGCAGATCAACACTCTTGGATGGCTCAGGGGACTGATAAATAGCCTAAAAAAAGTGTCTCTAGTTTGCTGTTTCAGACTTAGGTCTGATGAGTAATGATTGGAAATCTTTACCATTTGACAGCGGAATCAACACAGTTCAATTTCTTGTGATGCGTCCGCTTCCCAAAGGTAGTCTTGTTGGAGGTCTGAGCAGTAAGGAGTGAATGGACAAAGTGCTCCGCAACCCATAAAGGTGATCCCTAGGGGATTATATTAGATATGTGTTGGCAGGAGCAATGGGAAGGACTTCACATTGCTGCTACCTGCATTGTACTTGTCCTGTGAGGAAGTGGAGGACTTTGATCTTATGAACTGTCAGTGTTGGATCTCTTATGAGCGCTGGGTGTGCTTTAAACTGACCGAAAGGAAAATTGCCCGCATTTTGTTGTATGCGTGCTCTATAGCTGTGTATAGAGAGACAAGGTGGGTGACGTAATATCTTTTATTGGGCCAACCTCTTGATAGAGACAAGATTTCAACTCATACAGAGCTTTTCTTTGGGCCAGGTCTGAAACATGTACTCCAAGCCTCACAGCTAAATAAATAAGACAACAGAGTCTTGTGGCACTTTTTTAAAGACTAACAGATTTATTAATCGCATGAGCTAAATAAATGTTTAGCATAAGTAGTTAGCACAATGTAATGGACCATTCAAGGTACAGTGGCTCATGAGTGTCTGAGTGAGGCCTTGTACACACTACAAAGTTATCGTGCGGTAAGGCTCCTTACCACGC
>ML685783.1:11949130-12006265 GCA_007922175.1 Pelusios castaneus
TTTAACACTGGCAGTCTGTGAATTAGATGACACTATAACAATAGCTGGCACAGACACCCATTTGCCTTTTATTAGCATTTTCCTGTGTGAGGGACGATAAGAAGAAACACAAACTAGGAATGTGCAAACATTCGTGTATATATATAAAAAAGGCACAGTTGTGTTTGGATGCTGTTAATGTATTGAACCCTCAGAGCAATTATAGAATTATATCTTTAAAAATAAGCAATTTTTTTGGAACTTGTCCCTGCCGTGAGAGTGGGGTTAGGAGGAGGGTAATGATGTAATAACTTAGTATTCAGATTGTATTAGAGTTTTTGCAATACAGTCATTGAAATTTTCTCTGTGGGAGAAAATTGACATAGTGGGTGAAATCCTGATCCTATTGAAGTTGATGGGAGTTTTGCCATTCAATGGGGCCAGAACTTCACCCTATGTCCTCTCTCTCCTTTGAGCTTTCCTACAGCTTCAATGACATGTGACTGTTCTCTTGGAAGAATGATGTACCCATGCTATTAATCAACATAATATATCTGTTTTTCCCACGAATGCCATTGTTTTTTCTGTCTGGATACCCTCTTCCCAACCATGGAAAAATAACTTCAGTCTTTCAATCTAACGTTTTCTATCTTTAGTTCCTAATTTATTCAAGGAGAAAGGCAGAAAATCTGTCAGCTTTTAGCCTCACATAAAGTTAACAGGTCTGTTACTTCTACTGCTGTTAATGTCAGGTTCTTGAGAAACGTATGCCTACACAAATACAGCACCAAGTCCACTGGCCCAGAGCTGTGCAACAAGGGTTTGATCCTGTGAGGTGTAAGTACTCTGGCCCCAATCCAGCAAAGAACTTAAGCCTGCACACAAGTTTAAGCATATGAGCAGCCGCACTGATTTCAGTGTACAAAGCCCTCAGTTATGAATTACAACAGTTCCTTTAATAGCTGCAGCTGTTAGTATATTCTCATAATATATAGCTGCAGCTCACTTTACTTCTGGAATTGTATTTGATAAATCTGATTGAGGGCTTTATAAAAAATTCCTCTGTTTTTAAATGGGGGGGGGGGGGGGAAGAAATTGAAAAGAATTGTAACTGCAAGTGTGCAGCCAGCAGGCATGATTCAAAGGGAAATGTGGCCAGGCTGGAGGCTTCAAATGCTGGCTAGCCCATGTGCTCACAGAGGGGCTGCTTTAAATTGTGATTTATATTGAAAGAGCTTAATTGGGGGCTATTATTTTGTTTGATTTAAATATAATCTTTTATTCAGTACCAGTGGAACGCTGTCAGAGCAGGAGCCAGAGGGCATCTTTAGTGGAATGGAATAGATGTCACTGCAGAAAAGATCCTGGCTGCGTAGAGCAGCACTAGTTTTGTATGAGGACAGGCATCAGAAATAAAGGAGTAGAAGGTCTGGATTGGAAGGGATTGTTTTGGAAAACCCTGTATTACAAAATGAAAGCCAGGAAAGCTCTGCTTAAGGGACGAAGGGTTCTTGGCCTTAGCTTGATGCTTGTTCTTATGAATTATAATATTGCAATATAAAGTACTGAAGTGTTTTAGGTAGTTTTCTCAGTGTTGGGTTATAACTTGTCCTTGTCTTCAGAATATCTCTGTGTCTGCAAGACTGAGGTATTAAGTTTATTTTGTGTAGGCCAAAGAAATAAGGTCTTTTCTTGCAGGAGTGGGAAACTCTATTCTATGCTTTCTAAAACCATAAAGCAAGCCATGTGTTCCTGTTACTGGTGGCTTCTATTTGGAAGATGAGTCCATCACTTTTCCATATCCTCATATTGCCTCACCTGCCCTCCTTCCCCCAACCACATACAACTGACCTTGATAGACGCTTATCCACATGAACACTGGGCTGAGAAATGACTCCCCCCACACTCACGCAGGTGGTCAGCCCACATGTCCTCTATGCCCACATACCTATACTCTGTGGGTCCAGCCAATGTCCTTTCTCTCCCAGACATGTGCACTGTCCCTGGAGGGTGGGTTAGGCCTAGTCTGTGTTGCAGATCAGAGTGGCAGCTGTATGATCAAGCTGCACAGGTGGAGAATTATGCACCCAATTTGCATCAGTGTTGATGCACCTTGCCTGTAACTCTCAACCACCAATTAAAACTATTGATTCTGTTCAGTAAAGGCTCTAAATTCCAGTAGGAGCTGAGAAAGGAGACACTAAGCTGCTGGGGACAATCTGTATAAGATGTCAACAGATTACTCTAAAGCTGCTAATATATCTTTGCATATCTTTAAAAATGCATCGATAACACTTGGTGTGTAACCAATATAGCTCTCAACCAATGTGTATTTGGTGTTCTTTGCACCTCAGCAGTTCCTAACTGGGACAGATTTGAGCCAGACATCTCAAGTTGTTGCTCCTGGAGAACTGTTTGTTATCCTTTTGTGAAACGAGTCAATGCTCTGAGCGGATGAATTCTTCAAGATGACTGTTCATTGCATAAGGATGCCTTTGCTTTTACTAATCTGTAAGTAAAGGCATTCTTCCTTTGTTTGTTTGGGTTTTTTTTTTTTCAATGTGCAAACATATCTGTTAGGATGGACCTGATACCTATGTCGCATGCTGTTGTTTTCAGTGAAATTCCATGTAGGTCCAATTTAGTGCCTCTTTGGGGATTTGAGTACCCAATTTGCTTTGTTTTCGCAATAAATTACAGATTGAGTCCATTTCCAGAAGGGACCATTGTGATCATCTAACTGAGCTCCCTGTGTAACACAGGCTGTAGAACTTCCCAAAAATAATTCCTTGAGCATGTCTTAGAAAAACATTCCATCTTCATTTAAAAATTGTCTGTGATGGTGAATCCACTACAACCCCTGGTCCATTGTGCCAATGGTTAATTATCCTTACTGATAAAAATTTATACTTTATCAGCAGTCTGAATTTGCCTACCTTCAGTTTCGAGCCTTTGGATCATGTTGTGCCTTTCCCTGCTAGATTAACAAGCCCATTATTAAATAGTCAATCCCCATGTATATACTTGTAGGCTGTAATCAAGTCATCCCTTAACCTTCTCTTTGTTAAGTGAAATAGATTGAGATTCTTTTTTTTGACTCTATCACCATAAGGTGTGTTTTCTTACCCTGTATTCTTTCTCATGGCTCTTCTCTTAACCCTCACCCAAAAGATCAACATCCTTGAATTGTGTGCACCAGAACAGGCACAATTCCAGTAGCGGTAGCACCACTATAGAGATTTGGTTATGCGTCCCAAGATAGCATTAGCATTTTGAGCCATAGCGTCACAGTGGGAGCTCATGTTCAGCTGACCCCCAAATCTTTTTCAGAGTCACTGCTTCCCAGGATAGAGTCCCCCATCTTCTAAGTATGGTCTGTTTTTTTTTTGTTTCTAGATGTATGCATTTACATTTAGTTATATTAAAATACATTATTGATCTATGTATACAAGGTATGGAGATAAGAATTACCTTTCACTTTTACATTATAACCTGGTTGATGAGCGCATCAGCACAACATTTAGAGTCAGAATTTCTTGCAACCAAAAGTTATTGATTTCAGTGACAACTTGTCCTGCAATGTACACAAACCTTCATCCTCTGTCGTATACAGAAGTTGGTTCAGAAGGTAAAAATAACTGACCATGAGGGAAAAGAGTGACCTATATCTGCTCAGAACATTTGTACCAGCTAAAAAATCTGTTATATTTGAACTGAAGAGGAAAGATAAGAATATTATGAATACACATAGAAATAGTTTCAATAATTTAAAAATGGAATTTTTCTGTATTGGAACTCAAGTTGCAATTTTCTATCCAGGGAATTGCCAGATTATTTTTGAGGGATTAGATCGATTTCCTGGACTATGATGATTCTGAGTGATTTGTTGTTGCTCGTCTATATTACTTGCTCAAGACTGGCAGTGGCAAACTGTATTTCTCTCTCACCTGATGATAGCTGGGAGGTTGAAGTACCAGAAGTTAAAGGATTATCAAACTTTCTGGATTTGTTATGTAATTTTCTTGGTGTTCTCTTCACCTGAACATAGCGCTAGAAATGTTCTAAGTAATCCCTGTGTATCCGTGCATGTGTCTTTTCCTGTTCTGAGTTGAACTTAACTATTGGCTTTATATCCAGTTGCAGCATGAGAAGCTCACTCTATTATGGCTCGCAGAACAGTGCCGTGAGGCCTTGTATTACTAAGACCTCAATACTTTTGCAAAATATTCCTTGGGACACCCCACCGTGGCTCAGCTGGAGCTGACTTAGACCAGGTGGCCCCCATGACTTAATTAGGCTGCAAACAGGGGCTGCAGACCCAGAGAGAGGTGGAAAATGGCATACAACTGTGAGAAGGGGCATCAACCTTATGAGCTATTCTTGGGCAACCAGGAGGATGCACCATCCATGCCACAAGAACATTTACTAGCATGCTGCAAGGTTTAAACTGTCCCTGTCAAATGAGGAAAATACATTTTGTGGTATAGTTTCTCCACTCATCTAGACACGGCTCTACCACCGTGCAGTATAGACAGCTTAGTCTGAGATCTGCAGAGAAATTTGAAAATTCACAATGAGAAATACTTACTGTCTGTCAGGACGGGCAAACAGCCTCAACTCTCTAGGTTGGTCATAAACTTGCTCCTGATGGGGATGTTACAGCAGTTGCTGTAGGAGAAGCAAAGAAACCTTTCTCCACTGCTCGCTCTGTTTCAAAAAGGTCTTATGCTGTAATCAGTCATATTTGGCATGAGGCTTATAGCATTCTAGTTATTTTGCACCCAGGATCGTCTTCACCGTGTTGCTATATTGTTTAGAGGTGTAAAGATACTGACCATGAAATATATCTCCCTAAAGGTTCCCTCCAGTTTTACCAATTCACTCAGGGTCGGCAACAGGGTTAGATAGGTTTGTCTGAACGCTCCCCAAACATTTGTCCCAGGCTAAAACTATTACAGTTTAGCCTAGGGGTAAGGGATTAACCTCTAAAGTAAACTAGGACTGATTGGTTCAGTTAACTTAAAGTAAATGATACTTTAGAAACTCTTAGGGAAATTTGCCAGCCAAATTTTACCAATGTACTTATACCACTAGCTGGTGCTGCTCCCCCACGTAGACATTTATTCCTGCATATCATGCCTCTGTAAAAATACTAAGGTGGTGGGTGACACAACGTGAATTTTCCTACTGTAGTCAGGGTCTTTATGAAGAGGTCAGATTTTTTAAAAAGTGCTGAGCACCCAAAAACTTCTGTTGGGAACACTGGGAGCTGCAAAATTCTGAGCCTGTCTGAAAATATGACCTTTCAGTTGCAAGCTGTTTTGGGCAGAGGCTGTTTCTTATTGGGTGTCATATCCAATACTTAATGCAAGTGGGCCCTGATCTTGTAGGCTTTCCCCTCTGCTGTAATAATTCAGCAACATCCCAGGTGGATCCATACCATACACCCGTGCCCTACTGCACTCTTCCTTCCCTCTCTACTGGAAATCTCCTGCTTCCCTAGGGTATCTGTGTTTAAACTTAGGGTATGTCTACACTTGCAGCACTTTTGGGGGCAGTTGATGGTAGATATGTAAGGTATTTTACATACCTTGCGTATCTCCCATCACCTTACTAACACCCAACTTACCGCCCTCTTCACGCTGCACTAAGTCAAGTGGAAATGCCATCCGGTCGACTTTGAACTACTCCAGTTATGGGGCTGGAGTTATAATGTTGAGCCAGAGATTGATTGAGCGTGTCTTGACAGACCACTCAATCGAACCCGGAAGAGCACACTGACAACAGTAAATTTGCCGCTATCAGTATAGACATACCCTAAGGGACAGTGAAAGGCTGTTCCACCTAGCTGTTGTGGAGAGGTCAATTGAGGAAATGTATTTTACTTGTAGGGCTGACATAATTGTTTAAAGCAAACGGACAGCTCAACATTTTTGCTTACTTACAAAATCTGACATCTCATAAGAATGTGTTCTGACTCAGAAAGGCTGTTTTCACAGAAGCATTGTCATTCATCTGCATGTTTGTCATCTCTGCAGTGAAGATTGCCTTTTTTGCTATGGAGAAGATGCATATTCAGTTTTTTGTATGTGTTGAAACTCTTAAATTTTTTGGCCATGTGTTCCAACTGCATTTTTGTTTTGCCTATGTGGAAACACCTATTTTCTGCATACAGCTGCAGTTGGTATTTCCAGTTAAACTGTTACACCGTGAAAAACCTCTGGTCACTTTTATTGGTATTTTCTAATGATGTGGAAATTGCAATTGTCAAACTCTATGTATGATTGCCTCTCTAATGCCAACTATATCATCTGTCACTTTGGGAAAAGAACCCCTGACCAAATAGGATGGTGGTGTGAATATGTTCAGAATGAAAGGAATAACCAGTTACTGCTTCTTGCCAATTTCTGTATAACCCAAGAAAAGTTCACATGGTGCTTTATATTCTGTCCAGCACCGAGCCTCACACAACCTTCATACAGCAATCCACTGCAGAACACTTGTACAAGAACAGTACTGTAAAGGGTGAGACCCAACTTAATTTAATTACTGATTTCCTATTATATCCTAATCAGGTCCTTGTATTGTACCTATCATGAGGGTACCAAGGTACTAGACATGGGCCATAAAGAATATTGCTTATCTTTTCAATCATTGCAAAAGCCTATAGGGCCCAATGTTCAAATAATTTAGGCATGCAATTGTATGTCTAATTTATAAATAAAAGTGCTGCCATTGCACATGTAAATCAGATAATTATGCATGCTGTGACCAGGGCCTCCTGGGATACCCTCCTGGATGTGCAAAAATCAGGGCAAGCTGCAAAACCAGGAGCCAAACTCCCCACACACTGATGGGTGGTACTTAAACCAGTCTCCCTCTCAGTCACAACCAGGCTTCTGGTTCCCCACACCGGGTACTAAGAAGTCTGCCCAAAATAGAAACAGCTCCCTTTATTGCACCCCAGCTCCTCTGGCTCCCACCTAGCCGCACAGTCCCTTAAAGATATAGGTTCTTGTGACCCCAAAGGGCCAGCCACAGCACCCAGAACAATATAGGTTTGGATCTTACCCAAAATACCACACTGGTAGCCAATCCTTTAGCAACTACAACTAAAGGTTTAATATAAGAAGAAAAGAAGCAAAATATGAGAGATGTTAAAGGGTCAAAGCGAATCACATACATACAAATGATTTAAAGTTCATGAAAAGCAGTTTGCCGGCTTGTTCCTCTGGAGTTTGCAGGCTTGTTCCTCTGGTAAACACCCAGCATCAGGGTGGGCCTCAATCCTTTGTTCAGTCTCAGAGGAATAGTTCCAGAGATGGGTGTTGGCTGTAGACTGGGGACTTGAGAGCAAGATGGAGTCAGGGCTGCTGCCTTTTATCACCTCTGGCCTTCTCCATGCTGTGTGCAGTTCTCTCCAATCAAATTGGAGTTGAGTGTCCTAGTGGCTCAACAGGTTTTCTTCTTTGGCCCATTATACGGGGGAGCTTCCTTAATGGGCCATTAAAGGGACAATGGCTGGGTAAACATTCAGTCTGGGGGAATTTCCCCAGACTCACATCAATTAAAATATAACAACCATATTCCTAATTTCTAATATGAATACGAATCCTACACATAAACTATATAATCATTCCCCACAAATTATTACCTTTCTATTGACATGGCATAGTTCCTATGGATTATAACAATTATAAAATATTAATTCAAAATAAATGCTTATTTATATATTTATGATATGGTTATCATAAATGGTTCCCTAAATCCAGACAGCGTCACACATGCATTTAACCAAAATTGAGCACTCGTGTATTATTGGGATTTTCAAAAGCAATTGAACCTCCCATAGGCACTTTTGAAAATCTCACCCCATGTTCTTATGGTATTTTTAAAACTAGTTTATAACATACTGGTGTGCACATATTCTGAATTGTAAAGAATTGTGTTTCAGGTAATGAGTTACTTCTCTATTTAGTCTCTCTCCCTCTTGACATTTCTATGTACGATTCTGCTCACAATGTCTTTGTGTTGTATGTTTGCTATCTGTCTCTTGGTATATGTCAACTGCTCACATTCCCAAGGGCCTTAGAAGATGAATGGCTTTATTGATGAGATTCCAATAGTAATCCATTTTTGTATGAATTGTGCTGTTCATTATTACTGCATCATAGAAAAGTAGCATTTTCTGATAGTCAGAGCAGGTGAATGAGGACTGGGACTTCTAAATTCTATTCTGAACTATGCCCCTGACTCTGGGTAGCTTTTTAAAACTCATTTTAATGCTTAGTGACTGAGATTACCAGATTAATTTTACTAACAGGTAAACTGAGTCACAAAAATGTAAAGTGACTTTTTTCAAAAGTTATCCAAAGAGTTAGGGGCCTAGCTCAGAATGAAACTCAGTTTCACCACAAACACTTTACAAAAGTTGTAGGCATTAATTAGTTGATGTCTATAAATTGTTACGACATCCTTGGATGAAATGCACTATGTATCAACAATACCCTTAAGTACACTAATGCTATTAAGGCTAATCATAATAGCTAATAAGACGTGTAGCAGCTAAAAATTGATAGGACACAAATAAAAAGTGAAACAGAGACCCAGACCATCCATTTTATTTGACCTACATGTGTAACTTCGTGGTGCTAAGGGAGAGGTCAATGGTCTTTCTGGGGCGGACTGATTGACTGGTTTTTATAAAGGAGCCAAGATATAAAATGTACAGGACTCAAGGTTAATGCGTGAGAATAAAAAACCTTTCCTCTATCTGTGATTCTGGTGCAGGGTCCTGGAGACGAGCGTTCTCTTCAGAACTCTTCATAGACAAAGCAGGGCCCAGACAAAAGCAGCACACACTACTCACATACTGCACAGTCAATTTGACTCCACTATGACTTGGTGGGACCAAGGGTAAGAGGGTAGCCCATAGGGCCTATTTTTTCCTGCATTACTTAGGTCATCAGTTCCCCTTTCTCTGCCACTAACAGGGACAGTCTCAGCTGTCAAAAGGCCCTGTGAAAAAGAATGTGGACAGATATTACAACCCCATGCACTGTCTTAATGGGCCATTGTATCAAATGTGCAAATACTTTTTGATCCAGCAAATGGACAGACCTTCTATCCAAGGGCCTTGCAGAAAGGTTGGAAAGACTTTGGCCTGCTGTAGTCTGATGAAACCGATGGGTGACGGTGATGGGTGGCTGGTAAGCTTTGTGCATGAGTATAGGAACATTTTAAAATGTTTTCTCTGAGTTCTTTAAAGTAATTGTGTTAGCTGAGAATGAGCTGTGTGGTAACCTGTAACTGTGGGCAAAATGCTGTTCATAGCTCTCAGAGAGAAAGCAAAACAGGTGCTGGGGATATCACAGTGAGAGTCAAGGAGCTGTGCAGCCTTAAAACCCTGGGTCAGAAGGGACTAGGGTCCCTGCCCAGAGACAGATGATGGTAGGATACCTGATTAGGCCCTCTTGGAATGGACCAGGGTGGGGAGAGAGAGAAGTGCAGTTACCCTGAAACTGACACAGGTGCTATCTAGCTATATGCTGCCTTCTGCTTTCCCCGCTTGATGGGCTCAGACCGAGATCTCTTTGCAAATGCTGTTGTTCAAAATGGACTGGTTCATTCTCATTTTAACAGTAGGATGGTCCCTGGACCCCTCTGGATTTGGATTCCTGGGTAAGAGGAAATCAAGACATGGGCAAGAGTTCACTGCAGGGTTCTCAGGGCAAATGTAGAAAAGTGGCAATTTGACCCTTGCTAGGACAAGCTCTGGTTACTAGCATATATTTTCAAAACATCTGAAGGGAAGTCAGCGGGTGGGTCACTCTTTCCCTCTGCACCCTAGACCAAAGATTGAGATAAGAGCACCTCCTTTATTGCAGAGTTAACCCAGGCTTTTGCTTGTGTTTTAGCTTTAACCCCCTTATACTGTCCATACATACAAACCTTTCACCTGGGTTTTTAGGTGCTGTGATCTCAGGCTAGCTTAACCTGGCTGCAGGATAGGTTAGAGCCTGAGGGTTGGTTGTTTTTTTAAATTTAACTTGAAATCTAACCTGCCTACTTTGCAGTGTGGATGAAGGATCTTATCCAAGTTAAAAAAAATAAAAAAAAAAACATTGGGTGTAGTTAGTCCTTCAATTCCTTTCCACAGTTCCTGAGGGACAGTACTTTCCAGCCTTTCTATCTACTCCCTTAATCTGCTTCAGAAGTCACCTACCAGTTTATCTGTAGCTAATGGGTGTTCAAACCCCTCAGTTCATGTCTGCTCCTTTTCTGCACAGCATTCAGTGCCTTAGTAGAGATGTGATGCAATTCTGACCCCAGCATTCTTCTCACCGGCCAGAGCTCACAGCAAGGTCCTGAAAGACATCGAGCATGATGTCAACAAGGGCCACAGTTTGGGGTGACATACCCTGTAATCAGCACCAGTGCCATAACAGCACCGAGAGGCTGGGAGATGAAGGGATTACATGGATGGCAGTTCAGTGAAGCAAGTCAAAAAAAACACTGAAGACTTCACACTGCAAGAAGAAAACACAAAGAGCAAGTAAGGAAAGCGCCCATTAACATGACTCTACTACAAGGTGTTTGACAGGTGCTCAGCACTGTGCTGAGGATGGAGCTCACTGGGATGCTGGAAGAGCTTAGGAGAGTGAATGGGCTAACTTTGGAAAGGGGCCAGGAGGACCAGAGGAGCTGGAAGAGAATCTGGTGGCAGGGAGTGGAGAAGCCACTGGAGACTACCTGTGCAGGGGAACTGGAGGATGACAAGGGCCTGGTGGATCCGTTGGGGAAGGGGCTTGCGAATGGAGCAGGGAGGAAGCCCCATCACAGCTGCAGCTGATTAAGTCAACGTACCCATCTTTGTTGTGAGAGGAGACTGTAAGGGGAGACATTATAATATAACTGGGAGGGGTTTGCTGGTTTATGATCAATGTCATTATTGCCATGGAAGATATTGCAGGCAAGTTATGTGACCTTTCTTTCCATTGAGGCCACTTCCTGCCTCTCCCACCCCCTCTTCCCCTTTGGTCACAGGATCCAGGAAGGATTCCAAGCAAAGAAAAGAAATGTACATCTGTTTAGTTTGGGTGAATGACACTATCTCATGTCCCCATATTTCCCCATGCATGTTTCTTTGTAAATCAAGGATGTAGGCATATGAGAAGTAATCCTTTTCTTCCCTCAGACTCCTGGATCCAGCTCCAGTGCTCAAAGGTGCTCTTTCTGGTTGCCTGTACTGGGCCTATACATAAGTCTTGACCCTCTGCTGGTTTGAATTCTCTCCATTATACTCACATGTGTTATTTAGTTCATAGTAGGCACCAGTAACATGAATGGCATTATATACACTTGCATCCAAGCAATTTGTCGGTAATGCCATCTAGCCTTCAGAGAGAGACACATGCTGTCACCACTCGGTGTGAAATTAAACATTTGGCCTCGTGTTCTGAAATCAGGATATAGCTCCAGGAGCAAGGGCAGGAGAGGATCAGCAGCGTTCACCCCTGGGCTGAGACCCCTAATGATATTCATTTGATTGGGAAGGAATAAAGTCCCTTTTTGTCCAGAAAGATTAAAAACCTGATCCTCTGACCACCTGAGTGTCGTTCACTGCTGGTGCATCTCTCATTTGTGTTCATGAATCTCCCTCTCTAAGTTAATCAAACCCTGCATAAAAAAATGAGAGAGTAACTTTCCTCTGACATGGGCACTTTGGAGGGGAGTAAACAATGGGGACCTGTGTGCCAAGAATGGCCACAGCACAATTTGGGAACCCAGTTCTCTTAAAGCCAGTTAATATTTTGTGGCTCTTAGCAATTTTTCATCCTTTGTGGTTAAACTACTGTAGTAATTACCTCAAAAACCTCCATCCCCATAGCACCGAAACTGACTTGCCAACTCCAAATTGATTAGCAACCGCGCTGAGCAAGCTGGGGTAGCCAGCTTCCAGATAGCCATAGCAACCCACTTCTGCATGGTTACGGCCTCTCATCTGCATGTCGTGGTGCTGAAAGGCTGAGGCAAGCTCCTCACATGGCTCCCTGAATGTATCTTTCCTACAGGAGTTTGGAGCCACTGCTGCTCATCCCAGGTCTGCAAGATATGATCTCACCACGGCTCTCGAACCAGTCAATGTAGAGGATTCTATAATTACTGAAACTTGCATATAATTACTGAAACTAGCTGTTTCCCTTCTACTATGGCTGCATGCAGCCTGCATGATCATCTAACCAAGGTCTGCTCCCTCCTTCTCAAGGTGACAAGCCACTGCCAAAATACCTTCCACCCTATCTCATGACCTGTATCTGCTTTCTGCTGTTGAAATGAGAGTTGCAGTAATGCCAAAATCTGGAACAGGTCATCATCTTGAGCTGAATATGCGTCTTGCTATCAGCTAGAATGGATTTTCTTGATTAAAATATGAGAGTAAACTTTGGCACTTCCCATAAATTCAGATGATTTGATAAAATATTTCTTGTTTTCTCAAGTTTACATATCTCAAGCTTTCACTGTTGCTACGGGGCAGGTTGATACAGAGATGAAAATAAATCTGTATCATTTATTTTTCTTTATGAAGTTTATTTCTGCTTATTTCTCCCACACATACATATATATCCACACATATAGAGACTTATCAAAATACTTAAACTCTCTTAATGCTCTCTGCATGAAGAAATACATGTGTGAAAGAATACATATGTACTGTGTTTTCAGCTTCTGTTCTTGAAATACCATATGCTCTGGACCGTGAACTTAAAATAGCTTGATGAAGTAATGCTTCAAAGCAATAGATAGCTAGGCGCAGATTTTCTCCACCAATTTCTCAAGGTTGATTAATCACCTTAAAATACTCTTGTAGGGGCATAAGGTGCTCTTGCTATTAGGCATCTGAACTTCCTGTTGAAGGTGATGAAATAAAAGTACAAAAGAAAATAGGTACGGGTAGGTTAAAAAACTGTGTTCCTGCCTCTGACAGTTTACTTTGAGGAATACACTCATTCACTCATATTCACCATTTGGATCCAGCATAATTAGAGATAACAGGCTGATGGCTTGCACGAATAACTAAGTTTGTCATGTTTCATTTTCTTTTAAAAAAGAAACAGCAGTTGTTTTACTCTCATCCTTGAGGTCCAATACATATTTATAAATTGTCAAAAAATGAAAAGTCTTTTAACAATAAGCATAAAAAAAGAACTGTAATAGCAGTATTCCAGGGGAGTGGACCAGATTGTGAGCCATTCAGATCCATCATCGTGCTTTGGGCTGTGCAGATAATGTGGAAAGAATGAGCTAGTTGTCTAAAATATTTGCAAGTGTGGCACTGGTATTTGTTTTGTATTCTTTAGACTGTCTTTTGAAAAAACTTGACACTGCAAAACAAGATGCATTAAAACTGAAAAGTAAATCTGCACTTTGCAGCTAACTACTAATTCAGTAAGCGTATGTGCTGTTTAACATTTGATGGGTTTTCTTTAGATTATTTTGAAGTCCGTAACCCAATGAATCCAGGCACTGTTACAATTTCAAATTGTGGAGGCCCTTGTGGAGAAAACTAAATTAATTGTTTGCATCAGTCTTCACAGCTGAGGATGTTAGGGAGATTCCCAAATTTGAGCTATTCTTTTTAGGTGATGAAGCTGAGGAACTGTCCCAGATTGAGGTGGTATTAGGGGAGGTTTTGGAATAAGTTGATAAATGAAGCAGTAATAAGTAATCTGACAAAGCCCTGGCTGGGATGATTTAGTTGGTGTTGGTCCTGCTTTGAGCAGGGGGTTGGACTAGATGACCTCCTCAGGTCTCTTCCAACCCTAATCTTCTATGATTCTATAATA
Organism: Pelusios castaneus; assembly: GCA_007922175.1. Lineage (NCBI taxonomy): Eukaryota > Metazoa > Chordata > Testudines > Pelomedusidae > Pelusios > Pelusios castaneus. Next base: position 11,962,957 of record ML685783.1, read on the forward strand.
GGACCAAACGGTATCCACCCAAGAGTTGCGAAGGAACTCAAATGTGAAATTGCAGAACTACTAACTGTGGCATGTAACCTATCATTTAAATCAGTTTCTGTGCCAGATGACTTCATGCTAGCTAATGTGTCACCAATTTTTTTAAAAAGGCTCCAGAGGTGATCCTGGCAATTATAGGTTGGTAAGCCTCCCTTCAGTATCAGGCAGATTGGTTGAAATTAGACTAAAGAACAGAATTATCAGGCACATAGATGAATATGATTGAAGAAGAGTTAATAAGGGTGTTTTAAAAGGAAATCATGCTTCACCAATCTACTAGAATTATTTGAGAGAGTCAGAAAGGATGTGAACAAGGGTGATCAAGTGGATATAGTAAATTTGGATTTTCAAAAAGCCTTTGACAAGGTCCCTCACCAAAGGCTCTTAAGCAAAGTAAGCTAACATGGGATAAAGGGGGCAGTCTTCTCCTGGACCAGTACCTGGTTAAAAGATAGGAAATAAAGGGTAAGAATAAATAGTCAGTTTTCAGAATGGAAAGAGGTAAATAGTGGTGTCCCCCAGGGGTCTGTACTGGAACTAGTACTGTTCAACATATTCATAAATGATCTGGGAAAAGGTGTAAACAATGGGACAAAACTACTCAAGATAGTTAAGTCCAAAGCAGACTGCAAAAAATTACAAAGGTGTCTTACAAAAGTGGATGACTGGGTAACAAAATGGCAGATACGTTCCAAAGGGGTAGCCAGGTTAGTCTAGTTCAGCAAAACAAACAAGGACTTCTGTGGCACTTTTAAAGTCTAACAAATTTATTTATTTCATGAGCTTTCGTGGGAGAAAATCCCATTTCATCAGACACTTGAACATGGGGATCTTACAGAATAGGAGGAAAATAAATTTAGGGAAGTGTAAGTCGTAGGATCAGGTCAGACTGTTACAGCAAATCAAAGCAGTTGTTTAGATTCAGACAGTGGAGAACAGCATATAGAGGGAGGTGAGATCAATTCACCTGTTGTAATAAAAAAACCCTGAGATCCCTATTTAACCTCAAGACAACAGTGTCAAATCTGCGTACGAATTCCAATTCTGTAGTTTCTCTTTGAAGCTTTGATTTGTAATCCATTTATTTAAATATGGCTATTAACAAATCATCAATGGAGTGAGGGAGATTGAAGTGTTCTCCTATTGGATTTTTAAGATGTTATTTCTGATGTCAGATTTGTATCCATTGGCAGATGAATTTCAATGTTGATAAATGAAGAGTAATGCACACTGAAAAACATAATCTCAACCGTACATATAAAATGCTGTGATATAAATTAGCTGTTACCACTCAAGAAAGAGATCTTAGAGTCATTGTGGATAGTTCTCTGAAAACATCCACTCAGTGTGCACCAGCAGTCAAAAAAACTAACAATATTGGGATTGTTAGGAAAGATAGATAATAAGACAGGAAATATTATATTACCTCTTTATAAATCCATGGTACATCCACATCTTAAATACTGTATGCACATCTGGTAGCATATATATATATATATATGAAAAGGGGCAGGAAAAGACAATTAAAATGAGTAGGGGTATGGAACAACTTCTATATGAGGAGAGATTCATAGGATTGTGACTGTTCATCCTGGAAAAGGGACAACTAAATGAGATATGATAGAAAGCTATAAAATCATGACCAGTTTGGAGAAAGTAAATGACATGTTATTTACTCTTTATAACAAGAACAAGGAGTCACCAAATCAAATTAATTGGCAGCAGGTTTAAAATGAACAAAAGGAAGTATTTTTTTCATACAACCCACAGTCAACCTGTGGAACTCCTTAACAGAGACTAGACTGGCCAAGACTCTAACAGGGTTCAAAAAAGAGCTAGATAAGTTCATGAAGGATCAATGGCTATGAACTAGGATGGGCAGGAATGCAAAACTGAGTTCTGAAATGCCCTTAACTTCTCTGCCAGAAGCTGGGAATAGATGACAGGTGATAGATCGCTTGATGATTACTTGTTCTGTTCATTCTCTCTGAAGCTATGGGCATTCGCTACTGCCAGAAAACAGGATACTGGTTTAGATGGACCATTGGTTTGGCCCAGCATGGCGGTCTTAAGAACTTATGAAGTGTATGAAGGTTGGAACTGGTTGTCACATGGACCATGATGGCAGAGGGTTGCTCTTCCTCAGCAGAATTCCCACGGCAGGATTGATTTAGCTCCCACGGCCGCCTTCAAAGTATTAATATGGCAACTTCTAAGAACCTGAGGAAGCTGGAATGGAGGAAAAACCAGGTTAAAATGATTGATTCATCAGATGGCTCAGATCTAGAACCAGACCATCCACAGCTGTTCTAGGCTCGGAGATAAGGCAGGGTGGCAAGAGCTGTAAACTCAGAAGCCACAAATAAAAATATTCTAGAATTTTATTCTCCTTTCTGGAAAAATTATTTCTGTGCAGAAAACAGTGGTTGATACTAAAACTGGTATGGAGAATGTTTTCAAGAGAGACTCTCAGGAGCAGGGCATTAGATTGGGAGTATCGAGGGCAGAGAATCTGCAGCCCGTTTGGATCAGTAAAAATCAAAACTGAGATTGGCAGGATCCAGAAGGAAATGATAGGGGCTAAAGGAAGGAAATCAAGTCTGAGGTTTGTGAGCCTGACAGAAGAAGGGGGAGGAGGTACCCTTTCTTTCATAAATAACTCCGTCAAGGAGATTTTTGCAATAGAAAGCCTTTGAACCTGATTTCAATACAAATTTATGTACATCAAAATGTGCAAATCCCAGCCTCAGATGCAACAATATTTAGAACAAGTTAAAACTGCCAGTTCTAGGAGAGAAAGATGCCATTAGATTAGAGGACCACATATGTTGGGTGGAGCATGAAAGCAAAATTGGGAGAAGCCCAGGACTGGAAGTGTAGGACCCAATTTTTTTACAACTTTTACACAATTCCCTGATTATGTTGAGTCTCTTCTGACATTTTAGAAAAGAGTCGTTTAGGAAAGCATGCTGGAAGCTACTGTTAATTGCACTAATTCCAGGGAGGGAGAACCCAGAGATAATTGTGGATCCTACAAATCAATTTCCCTTTAAATTGTAGAAATTAACACTTATGCTAAATGCTGGCAACAAAGAAGAGACCAGAGAGACTTCATTACTGGAAGACAACATGGATTTGATCCCAAATTTAGAACACAGGGGAGTGCCTTAAACCTAACTCCAGGAGCTAATTTCTTGATATATAAGGCTCCTTCCCAAAGAATTTAATTTGCTCGAGTGCAAAGGACCTGCATAAGGCTGAACAAGATCAAACTTTGCCCTAAAAGAATGCACACCTTAGAACAGTGGTTCTCATTACTGTGTTGGTGTAACCTTTGGGTGGGCCAAAATTCATTCAGTTGCCCCTCTCCAGTGCCCCACAGAAATCAATCCCAACCCCTATGGGGAAAGCAGCTGGAGACCCAGGATCCAGTCTGTACAGGACTCACGGCGAAGCTTGCTCAGAGCTACACTCACACATTAAAATACTACTAAAAACAAACATAACAATGAACTTTATTAACTACTAACTAAATGAACCTTATCCTAAGAAAACAAACTACAATTAACCAAGAACAATCCCTTGCATGAAAGATACCCAAGAGTCCCAAAGTCTGTGTGGAGTTCACCCAACTCTCAGCTACAGTCTCTGTTCCAGTGTGTAAGCTTGAGTGGCAAGAAATAGCTGTCCTCTTCTTTCTTTGCTGGGATCCTCTGTAGCATTCCATGCAGGCTTTCTCTTCTCCTCTGCAACCAGCCCTCAGTCCCATATGCATGTCTGCAAGGTCTGTCGCAAATGACTCCTTTACATGGAGAAAACATCTTGTTCACTCCTGGCTCAGCTCCTCTGCAGAACACTGAGCACATAGTCTCCCCTCAAGGCAGCTCCTGCCTGCTGTCTGCTCAGGCTGCTGCTCTCCAGTCATCTGACTGACAACATCACATCACACCAGCAGGGTACACTGTGGAGCATGCTCAAATTGCTACCACTCCCTGCTTCTGGAAGTTTCCAGTTGTGGGTCGCTAATCTGCCCAACAACAGTAACCCACCCTCAGCAGGTCTCTCAGAGATAGCCTTTTCAGGCATATGGGTTACATTGGCACACAGCGATAAGTGAGTCGCGGAGAACTGGGGGTGGGGTGGGCTGGTGTGTCCTGTCGGGTTGTGCATGCTGTCATGTGTGTCACAATCTGCAAAAGGTTGTGAACCATTGCCTGAGAAAGCTGCTGAAAGGGATGGGGGCAAATGTGACTTTAAACCACCTCTGTGGTCTCACTTTCCCCAATTCCTAGCGTTGCTGGTAAGTTTGGGGTGCAGTGTAACTTAGAAGCCTTTCGGGGCGGTTCTAAATTACACTAGTTTATAGTGGATCCCTCAAAGGCTATTATGCTGGCCTGGAATTGCTGAAGTGCAGTGTGCAAGGCCCTACACGCTTGGCGCAACTCATTCTTTATGCTAGGTTCAGAAGGAGGGGGCAGGTGGTTTAGAGCCTGGCTTCCCATATGCCAGGCGAGTTGTTCATGAAATTGTTGCCACACAAGTAGTGCTGATGAAATTGCAGTGAGGAAGGAAACAGCGAATACCTAATTTGTATGAATGCCCAATATGTGGATGTAATGGCAAAAATGATAAATGTTACAACAAATAACACTAAGATGAAAAATATTAAATCCTCATCACAGGCAGTTATCTTGGGAATAGACAGTACTGAAATAGTAAATGCAAGACCACAAAGGCCTGTAAAATATTATTTTTAGCAGGGAAACATCATAAGAGTTTGAAAGCCTGAGCCTGCCTCTTTTTATAGGCCTTGATTCAGCAAAGTGCTTGAGCGCATACTTAATTTCAAGTACATGAGCAATCCTGCTGAATTCTATGGGACTACTTAAAACTACTTAAACTATGCTTAAAACTAGGCCTATGCTTCAGTGCTCTGATGAATTAAAGCCATAATGAATGGTTGAAGAAGATGGCAGGTAGTGGAAATAAAGAACCTGACTCCCACTTACACAATAACCACTATATATGGCTTTGGCAGTGGGTGTAAATGTACAAGAATTCAAAACCATGTTATTGGTGTAAAATTCTGTGACGCTAATCCAAAAATAGGAAAGATGTTTTATTTGTATGTGCTGGGAGGCCATATGTATCTACACATCTATTCACCTTTGTTCTCTGCTCACAAATTCCCACTATTGCATTTCATGTGAAGTCAGGAGTCCTCCAACCTGGTTCTTTCAGATAGATGCCAGCAGGCGGCACTGAAGAGCTTGTAAGGAGGATCCTTTTCCTTGTGAATCATCCATTGTGCATTTAGTGTCCATCCGGTCTCTGCTGAGGTTGGGTTAGCCAAAAGTGCCACAAATGTGCCATGTGGACTAGACTTTGTATTACTATTTTTAACAATGTGGAGGCAGGAGAAATTTGCTGTGATCTAAATGACTTTAAAAGCAGCACATCTCATTAATTCATTCTCAGTACATCCTCTGCTGTCTGGACTGGAGAGCTATGTCTCAGCTAGAGACATTAACATTTCAGTTAATAGGGATATCTGTGAGGTGACATAGTCTAAATCCAGTCTCAGTTACTTATTAATGAGGATCCAAAAGTGCCTATACTTAAGACCTCACTTAGCTGGGGGGTAGCCTTCTAGGACCAATTTGAGTTCTATTAGACGACTAATAGCTATTGAGACATAATGTCCACCAAGCAGATATCACATCATATTTAGTATTTAATGTTTAAATATTTAATTAATTAAACACTGCCAAATATTTAATTAAACACCATCAAAGCCATCCTGACACTTCCACTATGCATAATGCAAAGGAAATCAGGGCCCGTTTGATCAAGTAGCATAAATTTAGCATTCCATGGACATAATGGGTCTGTTCAGCCAAAATCCTTCAAACCATTCAATAAAGCAGGATAATTTTAAAAACTTCTTTTTTATAAAGTAAGGCGGTGAATGTTTTGCTAGTAAATCAGGCTCAGAAAGAACATATTGAGTAGACAGAGCTGCAGTGCTGAATTCTGCACTGAAACAAGAAAGCCATGCTTGTATATTGACTTTTAATTATTTAAAAGTAAATGACTGCTACTTAGCATGGCATACCTGCCAACAGTTTACACTAGTTTTACTTAAATATTTACTCTGCTATTCAATAAAAAATGAGTCTACTGAAGCAAAAAAAAAATGAGAACCTATCACATAACATTGGTCCTTGGGCTACCTGTGGCATGCAGAGTTCACGCAGGACAGAAGAATTATTTGCAAAAATTCTAAACTTTCCTGTTTCTAAATTACCCAGATTCACCTTTCAAATTTGGATGCCTAAATTCAGACATCAATATCCTAGACAACAAAATTCTTAATTGAGGCACCATGTTTATATACCTTAATTATCAAACTACAAAAGTAGGTAGCAAACTTTAGCCCTCAATTTTGACAAGTGGGCTCCCAATCGGAGACACATCATGGGATTGGACTTCTCATTTGAACATGTTTATTACTTAGTTCTAGCCTCTGTTCCGTGCACGTGTAGGTGCTGTGTCCTGCTTCATGACATTTGCCAGGCTGTGAGGAAGTCACGTAGTACTATTCTCACCTGAAATTTTCAGTTAGTGGGATAAGTCATTAAAGACATATAACACATAAAAACACAAGGTTCTTTATATTAATTTACATGGTTGCCTCATTCTCTGTAGGCAAATTATGTTGTAGTGATGCAGCTCCATTGGCTTCAACAGTTTTATCTATTTAAACAGACAGAAAATTTGGCCCTGTATCTCCTAAGGACACTAATTGTAAACTGTGGATGCAGTGCAAGAGTTGATGGTTTCATATAGCAAAAAGTGAGTTCCATTGGCATGAACTTACCTCCCCAAAGTAATGTTTTCTTTTAAGGAGATTTGCATTTATCATCAAACAGTTAGTTGACTGAACAGTGCTAGGTTTAGCAGCTACTAGGAGCCATTGTTTTGAATTTGCTTATTGTCCTTCCATCCATCCAAACAAACACTGAACTATTTGATAACACTGTTCTAAAATTATGTAGTCATTGGGCCTCAGTCTCCATTCTTTTGCCCATTGTGGAGTCTTTTAAGCAAGTATAAAATGTATCCAAAGTGGGTGTAAAGTTCTACCATCACACCCACTTTGCCCAGGTGTAAATAATGAGAAAACACCCAATATGGCTGAGACACATAAATCTTGCAAACAAAATCCTGATCTTCCGTGATGTACATGGTTTGTCCATCCTGACTTGTATCTTATTGTATCAAATACAGCCTAATAGGCAGTATCAGGGTATTGATAGCTTCATCAATGAGATTAATAGGTAAACTGTATCGTTATCCCGCTCTTTGCCCTTAGGAGCATGCACAGAAAGCAGTAGGGTTTTTTGCTGTGCAATAAAAAATTAAACAGACCCACTTCCTTTCTGCAGCTGCTTTCTGCCAAACTCTCCAGCCAAAGCTCAGTTTGCTTTCCACAAAGCTAGCTGGAAGTTAATTAATAGTATGGTAGGGTCCAAAGGACCAATCAGGTTCTCATGTTGGGTATGATGACATGCTGGATACAGGCACATGAGATGACACAGTCCTTTACAGCACTTGAGTCTCTTTCCTTTTTATTTCCTCTCCCGTATTTTGTTGTTAAAATGATGAGGATTGTTATGTACAAAGGGTGAACTGGAGCACAGTTATTAAACTTGCCACATTTATCTTATTCTTGCTGACTCTCTTTGCTGACTTTTCAGAGGTTTGTTTCCAGTGTTTTTATACCAATCATCCCGAAGACTGTTTCCTCAGCTGCAGAGATGGCAAGGAACTCACTGCTGGTTGTGATGAGTGGAAAGAAAGGCAGCCAAGAATGGGGGTTTGGATTTTCATATGAATGTGTCTCAATTCTTACCAAAGTGAATCCTTTAATCATCAGTTCCTTTGGGCTGTGCAGTGGCTGGCGGTGGGTAGAGCAAGTGAAAGTCCAGAAAGTCCTGTTCATAAAAAAGATGTTTCTCTTCTCTAGGTGGACGTTGAGTACTAAAAGGCACTGTAAAGCTAGAGTCTTTTCTGCTATCTTCACCTTGCAGAATGGCTCCACTAATTCAACTGGCAGAGCCAAGGTAAATAACCAGAGAGTTTGGGTTCTAGGTGCACAAGTGAGTTCTTTCTGTACTCATTTATTATTCAGTATATCTGGACTGCTTAATTGAGATGCATAGTAGCCTCAATTAGTAGATGAGCTGTCAGGAAAAAAAATTGCAGTGTGCAGAGCTTCTGTGTTAATCTTTTCAACCTTAGGATGGAAAAACCCCTTAACCTTCCAAGAAATATTTACTTAGATTGAATTTTCTGGTATCATTTATGAAAGTGGGTCAATGATGATGCCTTGTGGTTACATCTAACCATTGGCTGACTTATGTAGAGCCTCATGTAACCTTGTGCCTAGCCGGTCCATTGTACTGGCAACGGCAGCCATGTCTCATTCATTGCAAGTTGAGGTCTGTCCAGTCTGACTCAGCTATGGATTATGACTGAAATCCCTGGAGGCACAAGTTTCATTCAATGTTTCAAAAGTGGGTTTCTAAAGTCAGGTCTTTGTGTCCATATTTAGGCACCTTAATAAGTGGCTTGATTTTCTGAAGTCTGGGAAAGGAAGGAACTTTTGTGCCTCAATGCTCCGGGAATGTTACTTGCCTAGGAGTGATTTATTGCATTGCCTCTGTGTTTGGATGGGGCTTATGCAGTTTTGTCCAGACAGTAAATAAAAAGGAATTAAAATATTTAAGAAAACAGTATTTCCTTTTATAATGGAAACAGCACTTCAAGGATGGCAACTCTCCAGCCTTTATAAGCAGGAGTCACAACAAGTTGCACTTAATATGGCGAGACTGGTAGAGCCTGATAGGGTAAAGAAAGAGATGTGTTATAAAATAGAGGTTGTAATGGTTTTGCTTTCTCCTGGTCTCTGTCCTATCAGTTCTAAACCAGGTTGAACTAAACTACCTTCTAGAGATGTTTTTATTGCATTCTATAATCCCTTCCAGAGATAGTTTCTAAAGAAAGGATATCCTTCTTCTATATAAAATCCCACTGAGAAAGATTCATTCTGGACTTTTACCTTCAGTGTGAATATATAAGGTAAGGGTATTATTGAACGAACTATACTATTTTAAGGTCTTCACACACCTCAGAAACAGCTCTGGGTCACAAAGCTGGGACCCAGTTCTAGAACAATATCAGAACTCTCCCATAGTTGGGAGATGCTGGGCTTTGATTTAGGCCAATCTCTAGCACTGATACAGTGAAGAAGGAAAGAATTTTATCTCTGGATAATTTACTTATTATTTTATATGCAGTGAATTAACAAACACCTCAACAGGAGCAGTGGAATTCGAAGACCACTGTTTTACTGTTGCTCTTTAATTATTTTTACGTCATTTAAAAAAATTATCTGTATAAAGTATCAATCCCACATGCCTTGTTTCCAAACCTACTGTGGGAGCATGTGTGTATGTGCTGTGTGGGATGATCAATATCAAGAGGGAAGTGGTTGGGAATGAAATGATTGTATTAATTGATCGAGATTTATAACCAGCCCATGGAATTATTTAGGTTTGTACTTTGTTCGTTATAAAAAATGGGGGAAAGAATGGTCTGAACATGTTTATTGCTTATGTGCTTATTTCAGAATAATTCTGCTTTCACTTTACAATGTTAAATGTTAGAATTAGAGGCCAAACATTTGTGCTTTCATTTATTTAAAAATGCATGTAGATATTGATCACCTACTAGGATATTTCAAAGATTCTACTGCCATCTTGTGGACAAGTATATACTTATGCAAATATAGCATCTTGGAGAAAGACATCATCTGTGTTATGAATATTCTTAGCATGTACGATATATATGGCACCGTATATGTGCATGGTGTTTTGCAGACAAATAAAAATGACAGGTTTGTACCTTAAAGACTTTACAGTTTATGGGTCCAATCCTGCAAAACTTTGAGTGCCACCTGTGAGGTGACTGTCTCTTTTGGCTCAGGGTGGTTTTGATATGAGCACAGGCAAATCTAGGTAATTTCAGCTGGATTTCATTTTGAGTTTTGCGGTTTGCTAGAAGAAGTGAACCCACATGAATAGAACAAAACAATGTTGATATGAAACCCAGCTAAGTAAAATCACCAAGTATTGCACACTTGTAGCCTTCATTTCGCTTCCTGATTGGGATCTAGACAGGAAATCACTAATTCATATAAGCATAGCTATATGGTATTATAAATAGATTGTGTTATAATTTCTAGATTAGGATTTTCTAACTCTATTTTAAGCATTAATTTAAAAAACCTATTTTTAACGTTAAACTTTAAACCTTAAAAAAACCCTATTATTTTTAGGTGTATGAATTCTGCTACAATACTGTATTTTTGAGCAACAGTTGTTTACAAGGAGTGAATTTTTGTTGCACTCTTAATTAAGTCAGTATTTAGGTGAAAATTGCCATTTTCTCCTCCATAATTTCAAATCTTATGTATTGTGCTGCATGGTATCATATGTGATTTTATCAAGCATACTACTTTGATTACCGCTCAGGATATAACGCAGTGTAACCAGCAAACTTAGTCACAACATGATACATCAGCCTAGAAGAGACAAAAGATTTAACAGAACTGGTATTGAATGAGTATTGGCTATGAATGTTTCTGTGTAATCTGTTGTTTGATGGCTATGTTCAAACTCAAAAGTATCAAATGTTTTCCAAATAGTTCAAAATAATGACATTCAGTTAATGTATTCTAGTATAATTCATATAGAAACATAATAGGGCAAATTCCTGGCTTCACTGGAGTTACAATAATGATCAATTTGATCTACGGTGACCACTGTACCAGTTCCATAGAGACAGTCCTGATGTTAAGGGCTTTGCTCTACAGAGCACTTCATCCTGATTTTTCACACTTGCTATCTGGTCACACTAATTCGACTTAGTAGTATTATTTCCCTCTGTCTTGCTTCTGGATTAGTGTTTAACACACTATCTGGGAAACAATAGTCCTACAATGTCATAAAATAGGATCTAGAATAAAGGTGAAGCACTAGGTTTTATTTGATATGTTGGTGTTAGCTGCTGCTGTCATTTCAAATGGTCTTTTTCAGTCAGCCTGGAGTAGGAGAACAGGGAGTAGGCGGTCTTGGTCATGTGATTCTGCTGAAGCCTAGCATGAGAGGGCAGCATTAAAAGTTTTGTGTTAGCGGTTCTCTGAAGACTGCAGGTATGCTCTGCTTGGGAGAAGATGAACCAGCTGCAGGTCTGGGTGTTAAGACTCAGTGAAGTGTGTGGCTTTGAGAATATTTGAAAGTTATGGGCCCTGTCCTGCTCCCATTAAAAAGTCAATTGACCGTGTTCATTTCTCAGTATTTTAAGCTATGACTACAGTGCAGCATGGCACATAACTTGACCTCAGGGAATCCGGTCTGCATTTCAAGGGCGGCTTTGTAGGCGAGTTCCCACTGTGCCTGCCCATTGCCAAACCAAACAAAGCCTGTTCTGTTCTGTTCAGATTCTTACACCGTGGGCCTCAGCAGGGCCGGTTCAAGGGGCAGGAAAGCAGGGCAGTTACTGGGGGAGTCAGTATCCAGGGGTGCCATGCTGCTGTGTGCCGCTTGGCTGTGTTGGCTTTATTACATTTTCTTTTGTTTGGCTGTGTATGACCTCTCTTGGGGCGGGGAGGGGGCTTCAAAAAACATTTTCCACCCTTGCTGGCAAAATGCCTATGGTCATCCCTCTCCACAAAGTCTGAGCACCTTCCTGAGACATCACACGTCATACAGGGTTTCTTCTGCATACACGTCATACAGGGTGTCTTCTGCATTCTTCTCCAGCAGCACCCCAGCCCTTTAGAGACCAACTTTTCCCACCTCCTCACTCTCTAGCCCCCTTCACTTGACCAGGGTCTCCTGAGAGACCCAGAAAGAGGGGATGGGGCCACCAGGGGAAAAGGGGGGGATTCTGAGAGATCTTGGGCAGGTATTGTTACCATGTTTGGTACCCATTTTCTAAGCTCTGCTAAATGACTTTCCCAGGACTACATGGGCAGTCAGTTACACAGCTGGGTCAGAACACCTTCTTGTCTTGTGCTCAAACTGCTAGGCCATCCTGTCACCAGAGGGCCTAAGGAGATCTTGTCTCTTAACTTGTTTAAGATAATTCCTCTTTCTCTGTCGTAGAAGTGATTATCAGTTGATCCTTCACTACTGCAGTGGTGACAATCTGCTTTTGAACTGCTGTAAATGAGGCCAATCAACATTACTTTCGTTTCATTACTTCAAGAGCTTACTCATAAATTTCCTCTTATCCTATTCCCCTTTGGTCTGGAATTGGCCTCAGTACTTGCGACATGCTACAATACCTCTTTGCAATCTGAGCGGTCTGATCTCTGCTAGGTTTAGAAATCGATTGGCAAACAGACCCCGCTTGGTGTGGCCTAAGAAATCTCCCTCTTGGTCTGTCCTTCTCCTCTCTGCACTTGCATGATGTTGTCAGTGAACAAGCTTCAGTACTTAACCAATTTCAGTGCAGCACAAGAGAAAATGAATGGGGAATGAGCATATAAAATAATTAACCACCATCTCTCACATAGCTGTGTGAATTTTATTATTTGGATGATGACAATGGGGGAGGATGGACTTTGCTGCTTATTAAAAATTGTTTACCCCCTTTCATGCTGAGACACATGTGCCGCAGGAATGGGAGAGTTTGGGGAGCTCTGGCCTTTTCAGAGATCAATACCTGAACATTCTCTCAGAGAAATAAGAGAAGTTAATATTCCCTGCACACTTCATACTTTTCAATCACGCTAAGTACAGCTGGGCTGAGGAAATGATATTTGGCTCCATATTAGGTTCAGGCTTTGGGTTTGAGGAAGAACCAGAGATGGAACTTGAAGTTTCCATTTCATGGTGCTGAAACTTTTGCAAGCTGTTCCCTTGAGATTTTGGCCACTTCTAAACTGAAACTGGACATTTAGACCTGTTCAATGTTGAATTCTGTCTAGGATCCGGGGATCCGATTCCAAATGACCCAGAAATTCAAAGGGGCTCAGATTGAAGTGTCTGTTTTGGTCCATCTCTGTTACTCAGGCTTGTGGGTATCTGCTCACTGCCTTGCAAAACCTGTTAAAACATAAACAAATGCTATTGTATAAAAATGCACATTGTACTATATTCTTTTAAAAATCAACCTGCTCCATAATATTCGCTATCTTTCATTGTTTCCTTATGTGAATAAGTAAAAACAAAACCGGGCTTTTAGAAATGAAGACTCTGTGGGCCATATTCACCTATGGAAATCCTATTTGGTATAACAGAGAACAGACTTTGGCCTGGTCTGTTTGCATTTAAGATTAGTAGTTAGGAATTAGGATTCCTGTGCTCTCTTCCTGGTGTTTCTTGTCCGGCTCTCTCCACATGTTTCAATTAATTCAAACAGTAAAGATTTATGACGGCATGGCACCCTCACAGGGAGGCCTGAGCTGTGCCTGTGAGCCCCATTTACAGAATTAGAACACTTTTCTCTCTGTCATGTCTAGAGATTTTTCTATGCTATATTGGATCTTATTTTAAAGGGTATGGAAAATTCTTGGATTTACTAAATTAAATTTATTCTCCAAAATGTCTATGTTTATTTCTTCTTCTTCTTCTTCTTCTTCTTCTTCTGCAATTGTCTTGTTAGCATGATGGTATAAGGACCTGACCAAGGCCAGGTCTATACTACAGACCTATATTGGTATAATTACATCACTTGGGGGTGTAAAAAGTTCACACCCTGAGCAACGTACTTATACTGACCTAACTCCCTGTGGAGACAGCGCAATGTTGACAGGAGAGCTTTTCCTGTTATTACAGCTACCGCTTCTCGTGGAGATGGATTAACAGCCATGATGGGAGCTCTCCCATTGACGTAGGATCATCTTGACTTAAAAGCTGTAGCAGCACAGCTCTGCCAATGCAGTGTTTTAAGTGTAGACCTGCTCTAAGGGAAGTAATCTGTGTTTGTGGACCTCATCTATGGCTATATTCATCACCTCATTATATCATAATGAAAGTTTCCAAGGGAACATTCTTAATTTAGAATTTCTTCAGTGTAAAGAACAGATATTTGTCACCCTTCCCTGTAGTCTCTCTTTCTTCACTGGGGATAGCAGTGTGACTCTAATATATGCAGGCTGGATTCTGCCAGTCACACTTCTCAGCTGACTAACTCTCTGACACCTTTAGGAGAAGCTTGCTCCAATTGTACATGCGTTCTTCTCAGTCATTTCTCTCTTCTCTTCAGCTTACCCGCCTTACATTACTGCCTAATGTCACCTCTGCAGGACTAAGAATGTAGAATGGTGGATGCAAAGTACTCTCCCTTCGTCTCCCCCTTACTTCACTTGTCACTCTTTTAGTTGATACTAAGGAACTACGTATTAAACTATATAGCATGTGGATGGGTGCTTTGCCCTGTATCCTCACCTCTGTAGGATTCTGTGCTAAGAATTGGATTGGGAGCTGGATGTGGATTTAGACTAGACAGTAATGTACATGGCACTCAGCTTCTTACCTTTGTATCCTTACTCTGTCCTTATTAAGCCTGTAGAGCAGTGGTCCCCAACCAGTAGATTGTGTTCTACTTCTGAAGGGCAGTTGCCATTGAAACCTATGAGCATTGTACCATCCGCTGGTGAAAGGCTGGAGGCCACTGCTGTAGAGGGATGGCCTTCAGTCTATACACAATTTGCCACCAATTAGGACTAAACTATAAAAATTGGTGACTTGGACTGTAAGAGGGATAAATAGTCTTAAACATTTTAAAAAAAGATTAAATTTGGGGAAAATAAAGCAAACATAAGAGCACATCAATTTTTTTTTTTTTTACAAGAATCCCATTTGTCTGGATCTGACACAGAATAAGAGTAGCAGTACCCAGTATTTTCTCCTCCACAGTTTCAGGGTGTATATTTTATTCTACAAAAAATGTTTGTCTCATTTACACTAAGGCGCCCTTTCATTCTATTGGTGATTTAAATGGGCCTTAAAGTGGATATACATATAATTGATTACGCTGCCAGAGAAGTGTAAAAAGTCCTCAGTGAAAAGGAGAATCAGGCCCTGTGAGTCCAACTTTTGTAAAGAAAACAGCTGAGAAGAGTTGCATAGTAATAAGGAAAGTGAAGAAGTGGTTCCATAATAAGTCTGAACAATGTCTCCAGCCCAAACAAGGACGATGCTATTTCTTTTCCACACTAACTGTAGAGCAAATGGGCAGAAGAGTTCCGTTAGCCTAGGGTAAGGATTTCAAAACAATTCAACCTTATTTTAGTGTTTGTAAGGCTCAGCAGGACTCAAATCTAGCCTGCAAGGTAATCAGCCCCCCACACAGCAGATGTAACCTAAGTGTGCCCTGTGACCCACAAACCACTGAAGTTGCATGCCATAGGAAGTTCTGCCTCAAGTATCTGACAGATAGTGGTCTTCTTAGCGATTCCTTATTGGCTCCTTGGCTATGTTTACGCTTACAAAAGCTAGTTCGAATTACTTAATTCGAACTAACTAATTCAAACTAATTTTAGTTAGTTCAAATTAACTTAATTCGAATTAGCATGGCCCCACTAGAATGCTAGTTCGAACTAACCATGGCCATGCAGGGCACTTGCTTAGTTCTAATTAGTCAGTTGCAGGAAGGCCAATCTGCCGATTAGTTTGAACTAAGCAGTTAGTTCAAACTAATTTGGCCACATTTGACCTAGTTTGAATTAACGGATCGAATTAACTGTTAATTCGAACTAAGGAATCAAATTTATTAGTTCGAATTAAGGAAGCCCTTAATTCAAACTAATGTGTATGCCGCTACACTGTTTAATGTCCCCCCTCGGGGTGTTATTCATCGAGGGTTGCGGACGGACAATGGGTTCTTTGTCCACCGGGATAATAGCCCGGCCTTGGTCTGATGGAAGGGAGGAGGCACTGACAGGTACATCAGTAGTCAGGGGAACCAGAACCAGATAATAGAGGGTTGAACCGATCCAGCCGATAACCCAGGTGATCACCAAGGGAACCAAATACTGCTCCCACAGAGGAAGTAGCAAGGGAGGTAGAGGGGAACTAGGGATTATCAGTACCAGGGAAAATAACAATGGAATCAGGAAAGTTATAAGCATAAGATGTTTATTGCAGATCATCATGAGTACAAGAATACTTATTCACTTCTTTTCTTTTTATTAGTGCACTCTTTTTACCTGTTATATACTTGCAAGGTTTAATGCTTTTACTGTTATGCTATAATGTTGTTGTGCTGCAGCAGGGCTTAAAGATCAAAGTAAATGCGCATTATTAACTATTTAATTGCTAAAGCTATTCTTATTACTCTGCACTTGCCCCTACCTTTAAAGGGGACTGCAGGCTATCTACCTGTACTCCCAGGCTGGGGTGCTAAACTGCTTGTTCCCTAACCTTATACCTATCCCCCCGTACCCTCGGGGACCAGGGTGCTAAACTACTTCTGTCCTTACACCAGGGCTCGGGGTGCTAAACTTCAGTTACTGTTTCAGTTACTCATGTCTAAAAACTTCAGTTACTATTTCAGTTACTCATATACCTGTTACTCATATACCTGTTACTTTTGAACCAGTGTTCACCGAGGCCTATTGGTGATTACTTTATACTCACCGAACTCTGTACCGACGTGTCAGTCTCGCCATCTTCGGGGATCAGGTGCTGACCTCTTTGATGAGCTCGGGCCAACGTGCCAGTCCAGTCAGCTTCAAGACTAGGACCTGACCTTTCTCTGTTTTTGGCTACGGACAGACCCCACTTGCTATCGTGGCCAGGGCCACGGGGCGTCTTGAATCTGTCCAGCCTACTGTCTGATATGACTATCTCTGGGGCTGATATTTATAGGGTTTTTGCCCCCCATACCCCTCCTGTTGCAGAGGTTCCCATACATTTTTACTCTTTTGCAACATAGGCTTCGGTTCCCATACGTCTCTGGAATCTTGGCACCTTGCTATTATTTTCCATAGGCTCTGCAACATTGCTATCAGTTTCCATAGGCTCTGCAACATTGCTATCAGTTTCCATATGCTCATGTACCCTTTGCAACATTACCATTAGTTCCCATGCGCCTATACTGGGAGCTCCTTGCAACATTGTTGAATGTTCAAGGTTGCAGGTGCACACTATGTGACGTCTGAGTTCTTGGCATAGGTTCATGTGAGCTATTATGCTAAGGCCTTTGAAAACTGGTTCAGGATTGGGCCTATACTAACAAACTACTACTCCTAGAACTATATAAATTCAGTAATATAAAGTCCCATTCCTAAACCCACTTTCTACATAATGAAAGCCTAGTGTGGCCAAGGCTTAAATTAGTTCAAATTAAGCTTCCTTAATTCGAACTAACTTGCAAGTGTAGACATAGCCTTTGATTCTTACACGCCCATGGAGCAAAGCGGTAACTGACCAGGAAACAACGCAGGTCCTTGGTTACCAGCTTTGATTGTCCTACTTCTCAACTCTTGATATTGACCTTGCCAATCCTGGATTTTGACTTCTGATTGACCCTGGGAACGAAACATGGCCCCTGATACCTGGTATTGACCCTCAGCCTGATTCCCGACTCTGACTGCACTTGAATTTCACACTGAACCCTGGGGTTCTGTCCCCTGGCTTCAGTTCATGGCTCCAAGGTCCTGCCACCACTCCTGATTACCTTCAGCCAGAATCCCAACAGTGGCTCACCTGGAAGCTCTTTCTCCAGAATAACTCTGAATTCTATATGAGTGCGTCTACACTTGTAAATTAAGGTGACTTAAGCTTGCTTAAGTCGACTTAATTTACCCTGCGTCTACACTACAGTTTCCTTAAGTCGACTTAAGCAACTTGCTTAAGTCGACTTAAGGAAAATAAAGTTGACTTAATGAAAATTAAGTCGACTTTATTAAACCTAGATTTAGTTAAACTTAGGGCTTAAGTCGACTCCCTAGAGTCGACTTAAGCCAGTGTAGATGTGGGGTAGCCCTAAGTCGACTTAGGGCTACCCCAGAACTGCACCAATGCCCTCCCTGCCGGGGGGGCACAGGGGGAGCCTGGCATGCCCCCCCAAAGGGCAGGGCAGAGCTCTGCCCACCCTGCTCTATGCCCTGCCAGGGTCCCTGTCCCCCTTTGGCCCATTGTCCCTATGTACAATGGGGCAAAGATTGAGCCCCCTGGCACTGGCCAAGGGGTGCCTCCCCCACCCCCCGTGGACCTACCCTAGGTCCCCCTAGCCCCTAGAAGTTGACCTAGGCATCCAGTGTGGACGCTCTAGGTCGACTTTGTAAGTTCCCCCCAAAGTCGACTTTAAATTTAAGTGTAGACTCACTAAGTTGACTTAACTAAGTCAACTTAAAGTCGACTTAGTTAATTCGACTTAGCTAAAGTCGACTTAAATTTCCAAGTGTAGACATAGCCTATGATATCTGGAGAGTCAGACCTCCTACAAGGGAAGACCATTTGTTCTTCTTGCTAGGCAGGGGACAGAGGTGCTGCATAATACCAAGGGGTCTAGTCTTTGACTTGAGTGTTTGACCAGGCCTTTTGACAACAGGCTCCAAAGGGAGCACATGTGTTACGTGGCGTGTGTTGTCTCCAGAATACCCACGAATTATCATGCCCATGCAGGCATGGATCTTCCATGTGATCTCTACCACACTGTTCCCCCCACATTATACCTTGCAATTGTGAGGATAAGGCCTTCCTTGAAATCTTGGTTGGTAAGACTCAGAAGGCTGAGGTCTGATACAAGGAGAGATACAGACTAAGATACTAAAACTAAGACTAAGATAAGAAGAGATGGAAAGAACAAAAATGATCAGATATTGCGGTGGAGCAGCACTGTGGGAATTCAATGCTCCAGTGATTGCTATGACCATATAGGGTTCTCACACTGTTCATGTGGGACCTGCGTTTTTGAAGAAAAAAAATTATTGGAGAATATACAAAATATACTTCCTAGATCTGTGAGTACTTTTCCATCTGTCTCCAGCTTCTCTAGGTAATTCACCCCTGAGGTGAATGCTTGGGTCAAAGTTAAATACATCTGCTTTGGGATTTTGAGTATGAAAACAGACTAATTTGGTGCATAAGTCATTTTTAGTGCACTAATTTCCTGCTTTACATGCAGAAATGGTCCATAAATGGCAAAAAAGACTGCAGTACACTGTACCTAAAGCATACTGTTCAGATGTGCTGAACTCTGGAGTTTTCCTTAAGAGTATATTATAAGGAAACTCTTGCTACCTCAGTTATTACTAAAACCCAACAAGTTCCACCACTTATGGCTTAGTTGATGCAAACTTTATTAGATATTTCAGGCCTATGTTTTTCTCCCTTTAATATTAGGCATTTATCTTTTTTATTTTTCTAAAGAACTTTAAGTCTATAGGGTTGAAGAGCTGATGCCTTTCTTTATTAAAAAACAAAATACTGCATGCTAATTAAGTGCTTTAAAAAAAAGTGGGAAGAGCCACAGGCATAGGGCAGACAATTGTTATGAAGGCTGACACATAGTTCTGTCCATATATCTACACTATAACCTAACCAGTATAGTCCTGGCCCACTTGAGCTGAGACTTTCAACTATGAAGGACAATGTGATGTTTTCATGTAGTAGACCGATGTCTCTGGAAAGAGATAAGTTTAGATCCAGGAAGAGTATAAGTTTGGGGTTCTTAAGATGTGTATGTATACTTTTGTTCAAAGCAAGGTAGAAATGTCACCTACTCTCACACACACTCATAAAATGTATTAATTCCATCTTCTTCATTTTCTCCTACTTCTGCATCTGAACCTATCCTGAAACTCCCTCGGTGTCCTCAGTTATGTATTGCATTTGCTCCTGCTCTATCTAGTCCATTTTCTTACCTACTGCACATTATATCAAAGTCAGAAAAACAGAAAATTTTGCTGTTCAGATAAGACCTTAAACATGATGCAGCACGGAACAGATTTTCAGAGTTATAGGCAATTCTGTGCCCAGTTTACAGGCATAATTACAGTGATTCGACATGCAGTTATTGTGTATCCAGTTTATGATTATTTACATGTGATGTTGCCCTAATTTGCTTGTGCAGATAGTAACTGTGTGAGCAAATTAGACTTGTAATTCATACAATCTGTGCATGAAATCTTACAATTCACACTAACATACTAATGTGAGTGTGCATGTCACTTCAGCAATTTCATGAATTTCCTCTGTCTGGCAGAAACAGAAGTAGAGGAGTCACAATATTCCCGTTGCTGCCACATTGGGTCTCAAGGAACCCGGCAGTGGCCAACAAAGATTTTTTTTTTAAATGAGCTGTTCCCTGTCCAAGTCTTTAATCAGAGCTGTTCTGATGTCAATGAAAGATTTGTTACAATATCTATAGAAGACTTATCTTTAGTCTTCCATTTTAAAATACAAGTGGTGGTGTCCTGAAGGAATTGTCACAATGGCAATAAATGTGTCTCCTGCACCTGTCAGTGCCAATGCAGTTTTAACTTGTCAAGGGAAAAAATTATTTTAAGAGTTTTATTTCTATATTGCAATTGAAAACCAGAAACAGTTCCAAAATGGGCAAAGTAACTATCTCAAGCCTACCTTCCAGTGCACTGGGAACATGACTAACGTGTTTATGAGATGTAAGACCACCCACTATTCTGCAACTCCTTCAATACTGAGGCACAGCAAGATAGGGTAAGGAGAATAGATTTGATTTTGTTAAATCTAAATCCTGGTCTTGTGTCCAAAGCCTGGGTAAATGGGCTTTCTTTGGGATTCAGCAGCTGATGGCAGCCTATGGTACGCCTCATATTCAGAGGTCTTAGCCAGTAGCTCCTCAGAACTTGTGGTCCTGCTGACCACCCAGAGTGTGTCTCCCAGTTCGTGTTTCATGTCTGCATAGTTTACGTACAGTCTCCCACTGCTTCTGTACATAGCAGAACCACAGCGGTTCCAGTGCTTTTTCAGTCTTGAATTCCCACATAGTGGATGTGGATGGGTGTAGGAGATTTTTCCCATAGTGCTAGAGCCTTACCTTCTCTGCTCCTGTTTGCCAGGGAGAAGAAAGTGCCAGGAGCCTATTCCTTACCTGAATGAGCAGCAGGGCAAGATCTCTCCGGGTTGCTGGAAGGGAAGGCATGGGAGTGTTCTGCTGGGTAGAAGCCATTTCCAGACTGTTCAATGACACATTACAGTCTCATAGACTCATTAAGGCCAGAAGAATCCACCATGATCATCTAGTCTGACCTCCTGCACATAGCAGGCCACAGAACCTCACCTGTAATAAACCTATAAGTCAGCCCTTCCCCTGTTAGCTGCAGGCATATGCTGCTCCCATTTAGAGCAGCAGCAAAGTACATCTCACCATAATAGCCCAGGTCACTTCTGGAAATCTTTTTCCTGATCAGAAGGACATAATTGTCAGTGTCTCCCTTCACAATGCCAGTCAGGGTTGGTTTGGGCCCCTCAATGTTATTCAAACAGATTTAAAAAATTTAATTTACATGTATCCAGTTTTAATCAGTCATTTCATGACCTAGAGAGAGAAAGACGGATACAGAATCTTGTTCGGACTTTCTCAAAGGAAACACATCTAGGTTCCATCTATTCATTTATGTAGTTCTACTTCTCAGGCACATCCTGCTAATTTAGTAGCGTATTTCTGAATTCTGTATGTTGGATAAAGGCTTTATCGGAGCCAGATGCTGCTGATGACTTGAGGTTTGGCTTTTGTTCATTTAGAAAAGATCTAGCTATTGAAGCACTAGGGCTGGGGATGGCTATCTCAGAGCCAGATGGTTCAGTTCCAAATGTTTAAAATCCATAATTCTTTAATCTATAAATTCTGTTGTCACCATGAAAATGATAGGTTACACTTTGCAATCCTCTCAGATAGTTACCCTTTGAGTAGATATCATCAAAGATTAAAAAGTAATTATTTCTTGGCTTTTTATATATTTTTCCTCTTCGTCATTATTGTATAAGTTCTTACCACGGGGAAAAAAGATTCTAGGCTCTGAGTTATGGAACATTGGAAAGAAGCTTCTATGAATTTGATTTGTAATCATCTTTTTCTAGTTTACAGCTTTTCTTTAGTTTATCTATAACTTTTTTATTATCTGGTCAAATTGTGGTAGTTTTTGTTATTTATAGTCTGACCAACTGCTGACTTTATTCTCTCAATGGGTGCATCTACACTTGGAAATTAAGTCAACTTAAGCTTGCTTAAGTCAACTTAATTTACTCTGCGTTTACACTACACTTTCCTTAAGTTGACTTAAGAAAGCTGCTTAAGTCGACTTAAGGAAAATTAAGTCAACTTTATAAAACCTCATTTTAAGTCGACTTTTGGCTTAAGTCAACTTTCTAAAGTCAACTTAAGCCAGTGTAGACCTGGAGTAGCCCTAAGTCGACTCTAAGTTGACTTAGGGCTCTCCAGGACTCCCCTACTGCCCTCCCTGCCAGGGTGGGTGGCACAGGGAGAGCCTGGCATGCCCCCCCACAGGGCAAGGCAGAGCCCTGCCCACCTTGCCCCTATGCCCTGCCAGTGTTTCTGTCCCCCTTTGCCCCATTGTACCCAGTCCAAAGTCCCCCTAGCCCCTACAAGTCGACCTAGGTGTCCAGTGTGGATGCTCTAGGTTGACTTTGTAGGGTCCCCCCAAAGTCGACTTAAAATTTAAGTGTAGACTTGCTAAATTGACTTAACAAAGTCAACCTAGCTAAGTTGACTTAAATTAACAAGTGTAGACATAGCCAATGATATTTATACGTTTTAGTCGTATTGCAGAAAATGGGTTATTTACTTCATTCCTTTTTTATTCTTGTATTCCTGTTTTTAAGTCAATATGCAACAATATTTTTTCTCTCCTTTTAAAACTTATTAGTTGTCATTAGAGTTTTCTACTTGATAATTTTTTGTTTGTGGGTGAATGCTGCAATTTGAAAGTATTGTAGCTTTCCAGGGGCCAGGCATGTTCTCTGGCAGAAGAACTCACAGCAGAGCTAAAGATACTAAGAAAAATCATATTTCTACTTAGAATTTCTATGATATTAAGCAGCTAAAGGGAGATGTGAGGGGTTCCCTATGGCGTAGTTAAGGGGCACAACTTTCTAGCTCCACAAAAGTTCCGAGTTCCCAGGGGCTAAGGCAAGAACAGAGGCGATGAGAGTTCTCTCCTCCAGGCTTCTTTCTAGTACACCTTATGTCACCTGGCCTCACAGCTTTCTCTAGAGTTCTGCTGCCAGTGTCTTCCTGACCTCAGATGCGCCAGCCACTGCTATAAGGAAGGTTGAGGTTGCTCCAAACACAAATCTGGTGTCTTAGATTAGCCAATGGTAATGAAGTATGCTAAAGAGAATAGATTTCAACTTGTGGCACAGAAGTGGGAGTTCTCATAATCTTCTTGGGTTATGTTAGCAACTCACTTAGGCTCAAATTTATAAAAGTGGCATGTCATTTTGTGTGCTTTAGTTTTTAAGGCCCAACATTAGACAGCTATGTCCTGATTTTCTGAGGTGTGGATCACCCACAGTTTCCATTAATTTAACTTGGCGGGTGGTGTCTCAGCAGCACCTCTGAAAATCAGACTCATAAACTGGGCACTCCAAATCAGAAACCACTTTTCAAAATTTCCCCCGAGGGTTTCTGCTGCTAAACTCTTTAGGGTAAATTCATTAGATGTTTTTAAAGATCTTTTTGACCGTTGGGCCCTCAAATGGGGGGTGTCATGCAAGTGTATGGTGGTGGTGGGTTTATTATTACAGAAAATTGTCATATAAAGACATTGGGAAAATTCTTATATAAACAAATGCAACTTTTTCAATGTCAGTGGTGTACACCACTTATACAAGGTTGAATTTGGACTATTGTATGGCAAAGAAATTAAGATAGTAATTCTTAAAACTAATAATAGAGAACAGAGAGACATTTATGGGCAGAGGTAAGGGAGAAAAGATAAGTCTTTTCAGATGAGATTTTAGAAGAGATGGAATCAGGGAGCAGACTAGACAAGTTTTACTGTTTTCCTCCAGCTTTTCTATAGGTCTGTAGGGAAACTCAAACAATCTGTTTTTTCTGCTGCTAAGCTCAGTGCTGTGTGCAGGGGATTTCATATTAAAATGGAGTGATTTGTGCATGTTAACAAATAGTCCTCACACTAAAATGTTTCAGCGAAATATGCACATTTCTCAGAATTCTCACTTATTACCATTCAGGTTAAAAATTTGCAATCAGATCTTCTCAGGGTTACTTAGAAAACATAGAGGGTTTTGATTTTTTTGCCTGAGGTCAGGGAATTAACAATTTTATCTACAAAAAAAAACGGAAATGTGTTTTTGGATCCTTATTTTTTGGTGTAAAAGCATAAAGATGTCATTACCAATTTTTTAAACACATTTAGTATAGAAATGCTGTAAATGGCTTGGCTTTCATTCCTTCTCTCCACCCTATCCTTAGAACTTGTCACCACAAAGCAAACTAATATTGATATGCAAATTCACTTATTTATTATTATGTTTATGATATTTCTGTGGCTCTTTAAGTGCATGGAATTGCATTCATGGGATGGTTATTATCTAATAGTATTATAGTTTTTGTTTACTATATAGTAGTATATAGTCTCTAGCCATCCCAGAAATGCAATTAACTCCCTACACTGGGATTTTGCTGACATAGTTACATACAGGCTCCTAATGTTTTTGCCTGAATTTATGCAAATATATCAAAATTTTACATTTTTGAAGGTATTGGCAGACATGAATGAAGTAGAAACACCTGGGACTTATTTTTCATTCTCTTGCATGTTGTCTAGTAATTTATACTTGTGCAAAGTCAGTGTAAAGAGTTTGTGAAACTCAGGACATAAAATCAGGACAATACCATTTTACATCCACTCTGCATAGATGAAATGATTACATGAAGTAGAGAACCAGGCCAGGACTATGATGTAGTCTGAAGCAAGTTCATGAATAGTTTTCAAAACAAGGAGGATAATTTTTTGCTGAATGTTTACATCAGTGAATTGAGAAGTAGTGGACATGTATGTGGATAGCATGTATAGTATTTTTTTAGTTCATGTGAGATTGAACAGTAGCAGCTTATACATGTTGAAGTGAGGAGAGCTGGGATTTGGGTACATCATCTATGGGGAAATGACAATCTCGGCAGAAGGAGATGAAGGCATACGTGAGGATTTCAACAGAAGCAAAGTAAACCCAGCGAAAGGTAAAGTGGCCAAACCAATGGACAGTGTGGTGGAGGTGATCATCAACAGGTTTACGCAGGTATTCAGATTTGAGAGCATAAGGAGAGTTCGACATCAGAAATGATACAAGGGTAAGGAAAACAGAAACACATTCATTCATCCTTTAGAATACTGTGAATTGCCAACTGGAGGTTGCATGATCCTGAGCCAGGACAATAAACCTGTGACCATACACTGTTTAGTCATTAGGGAAACTTACAAATGGGGATTTAGACCAAAACAAAACACAGCAGGACGACTCTCCTCCATAACAAGCTTCATAAGGTCTAAAGTATGCAGTGTGCAGGTCTAGGGCCAAGTTCTACTCTATCAGTGTAAATGGCACTTGAATTGGGCCTCCAGACTACAGCTTCAGTTTGTACCAAATGACATCGTGGTTTATGTTTGAATTCCTTTTTAGTTATTATAACTTCAACTGTACATCTCCATGATGTGCGGAGGAGTAGCTTCTATCAATCTCACTTTTTTATTTAAATAGGGTTGTTAAAGGGAAAAAAGGCTTTTGATTTTAGGTATAGGATATGAGTGATGAACAGTTTGGTAAGATGGTCTTGTATTTGCACGATGGTTTCAATGATTTAGTTTGCTGGACTGTACTCTGATGAGTGTTTTAGAATCCCTTGGGCTCTGTGCTTTGTTGGTGGGTTAACAAACAGAGAAGCATTTAGTGCTTTTTATCAGATATTTTTTCTTTCTTTCCATTTGTCTGAAGAGCAGCTCTGTGTTTTCCTTATAATAGGAAAAAGGGTTTCTATGGTTTAAAGTTGAGGGGACCAGCTGTCCTAGGAGATTGATAATGAAAAATACAGCCTTTCGTAGCAGGAAATAAGGCAAATTCAGAAATTCTAGGGAACTCTTCAGTGAAACCAAGTACTTGGATAACACTGCTTTCAAGTGATTATTTATCATTGTCATGTGACACCTTTGCCCTTGACACTAATTCACATCTAACCCTGGTCAATAGTGACTGGATGATGTTACCATATGGTGACTGTTCGGTGGCCTCTAGGAAATGAGTTTTGTGGTTTTTATCCAGCTCTCAGTAGACAAGCGTTTACACAGTAACTCGATTTAGTGTTTTGTTGACGGTTGCAGTGCAGAGTTGAAGAACTGAATGGGCATGGAAATCAAACTACTGTCTCACCCCATATAAAATATAGTTCATAATAGTATAACACTGTATGTGTTATACTTTATATGTTATAATAGGAATTATAAAGTTTATGGATGATACCAAACTAGAGGGGTTGCAAGTGCTTTGAAGGATAGGATCACAATTCAAAATGATTTGGACAAACTGGTGAAATGGTCTGAGGTAAATAGGATGAAATTCAGTAAGGACAAATGCAAAGTACTTCACTTAGGAAAGAACAATCCGTTGCAAACGTACAAAATGGGCAATGACTGCTTAAGAGAAGCAGTGCAGAAAGAGCATAGTGGTCCACAAGCTAAATATGAGTCAAAAGTGTAACACTGTTGCAAAAAAAGCAAACATAATTCTGGGATGTATTAACAGGAGTATTGTAAGTAAAACATGAGAATTAATTCTTCTGCTCTACTCTGCCCTGATTAGGCCTCACTTGGAGTTCTGGGTCCAGTTCTGTGCATCTCATTTCAGGAAAGATGTGGACAAATTGGAGAAAGTCCAGAGAAGAGCAACAAAAATGATTAAAGGTCTGGAATACTTGACTTATGAGGGAAGATTGAAAGAACTGGGCTTATTTTCTCTGAAAAAGAGGAAACTGAGAGGGGACATGATAACAGTTTTCAGGTACCTAAAAGGTTGCTCAAGGAGGAGGGAGAAAAATTATTCTCCTTAACCACTGATGATAGGACAGGAAGCAATGGTCTTAATTTACAGCAAGGGAGGTTTAGGTTGGACATTAGGGTGATTAACCACTGGAATAAGTTGCCTAGGTAGGTTGTGGAATCTCCATCATTGGAAATTTTTAAGAGCAGGTTAGAGAAGCACTTGTCATGGATGGTTTAAGACAGTACGTGGTCCTGCCATGTGTGCAGGAGACTGGACTGGATGATCTCTCATGGTCCCTTCCAGTTCTATGATTCTATTATATATTAATATAGCTTTGTTTAATGTTGGAGGCAAGCATGGTACATTATTATCCAGGACCTATTAATTTCTATCTTAGGGATACCACTGGCTATGTGTTAGTCATTAGTATCTGATTTTTAGAAGTCTGAATACTCACAGATCCAGTTGAAGACGATAGTATTTCTTGATGGATTCATTGTTGAGAGTTACCCATAGCTCTCTCTATCATATAATCTTTGAACATGTAACTACAATTGTATATTTCTATTATGTACTTGGATTTATGGGTTTTTTTTAATTCTTATCCAATGAATAATTAAATAATAACTTTATTTCTCTTTCCATCTCTCCAATCAACCAATCTTAGGATGGTCCAAAAAGCCAAAAGGAACCACTGATGTCAAGAAAACATGGTATGTCAGGATTCCTTGTGTCTTTGCATGTCCAACTTTTGCAGCTTTTCATTAATATTTAAATGTGATTTCTATATTTCTTGCAAGTAGTAGTATTATGCAAAAATCATTTGCATCACTTTGCATGTGCAAATAGGGTTTATCTCCCTTTCCTCTCCCCCTTAATCGCACCCCCAGATTCTTAGTTAAAATATCAGAGACTAGCACAGAAGTAAAACTGCATGGGACAAATTTTACTCTTGGTTATATGCTCACAAACCCATTGAAATCAACCAAGAATAGAATTCGGCCAAAGATATGTATAGCTTTACTATTATTAATATTAATAGCTACATTGTTGTAGTGCCTGGTCAAAATTGAGCTGGTGGTAAATGTTATACAAACACATGCAAAGAATTTACAATTCAACAGCCTTGCCTGCCCCCCACAGCTCCCAATACTTTGGCTGGAGCTGTACATGATTAGCACTCCTGAAAAATAAGGCCATAAGAAAAATGACATTTAAAGGGGGAGGCGAGAGGAGTACAACTAAATGTGCATATTAACACACAAATTATATACATTTGACATTTTAAATGATTATGATAAATAGTGTAAATGCCAGATATCGCTGTCTACCCCACAAGCCATCATTAACCAACTGGCTGCATCTGGAATACTGTGTCCAGTTTTGGGCTCCCCACTACAGAAAGGATGTGGACAAATTAGAAAGAGTCCAGTGGAGGGCAACAAAAATGATTAGGGGGCTGGGGCACATAACTTACGAGGAGAGACTGAAGGAACTAGGCTTATTTAGTCTACAGAAGAGAAGACAGAGGGGGGATTTGATAGCAACCTTCAACTACTTGAAGGGGTGCTCCAAAGAAGAGGGAGCTAGGCTGTTCTTGGTAGTAACAGAGGACAGAACAAGGAGCAATGGTTTTAAGTTACAGCTGGGGAGATCGAGGTTGGATATTAGGAAAAACTTTCTTACTAGAAGGGTAGTGAAGCATTGGAACGGGTTACCTAGGGAGGTGGTGGAATCTCCGTCTTTGGAGATATTTAAGGTCCGGTTAGACAAAACCCTGGCTGGGATGATTTAGAGGAAGTGGTCCTGCTTTTAGCAGGGGGTTGGACTAGATGACCTCATGAGGTCCCTTCCAACCCTATGATTCTATGATTTCTGGCAAACATGGTGACAACAGTGGGTCTTTTGAGGAAAGGTTTGAAGATGCAGAGAGGGTAATGGCCTTCTGGATCAGTTCAGGGTTATGATCCACACATAAGAGACAACACAGATGAAAGTGTGGAGAGAATTGCATGAAAAACTGACAAAATGGTGGATGATGAGGGCCTGGATGAGAGTTTAGAATTTGTGGACAGAGAGAAAATGGGTATGTCTATGCTGCAATTAAAAATCTGCAGGTGGCCCATGCCAGCTGACTTGGGTTCACAGGACTGGGGATAAAGGGCTGTTTAACTGTGGTGTCAATATTAGGGCTGGGGCTGGAGCCAGGGTCTAGGACCCTGTGAAGTGGGAGATGGCTGCATAACACCACAATTAAAGACCCTCTTAGGCTGAGCCCCTTAGCCTGAGTCAGCTGCCAGGGGCCAGCCGCGGGTGTCTAACTGCAGGGTAAATGTGCTGAATGACAGTGCTCAGAAATGTGGATACAACCTAGATATGTCTTTCAGAATAAGGAACCCACATTACAGTTTTCAAGTACCACATTACAGGCTTGAGCACCGAGGTGACTGGTGATGATGGTCATGGTGACAGAGAATGGGAGAAATGGAGAGGAGGAACTATCATGAGATATCACTAACAGCAGATTGTATGTGTTATTTTAGGAATTGTGCATTTTGGATTTTTTTTAAACCATTATGATGAACAAGAGCTCAGAGATATATCTGGATGAAGGAAACTAAAGTCCTCTGAATAGCTACAGAACAGCATGAGCTGTGGCAGCAATAGCCTCCACCCTATAATCCTACTAATGAGCTTCAGACCTTTACTGAACAGACCATACCGAGAGGTAAGTCAGCTCTCCCCTCACCCTGGTTCAGTTCCTCACCCCTCTCCATGCTAGTCAAGCTCTTTCCTCCTCTTTCTCCTTCCTACCTGGGCATCAGCAGTAGGAAGCACTGAGAGCACAGGAAAGATGGGCCTGATCTATACTACAGGGCTAAGTCAGTGGGAGATACGCAATTCGCATGTCGCTCTCCGCAGCCTTACTCCACTTGGAGGGGTGGAGTTACTGAGCCAACCAGAGACTGCTTCTGGGATTGATTGAGCAGGTCTACACTGGCCACTTAATTGATCTTGCAATTTTTCAGAACAGACAAGGCCACGGTCTCCCTGCTGTCAGTTCTGGTACCTGCCACAGTGGCTACCAGGAGGAGCAATCACAGGGAAAGTCCTTCTCAACTTCTGTGTGTTCAGTACAAATGGAATTCTCAGGTAGTTATCTACTGAAGTCTAAGAAGTCTCTACTGAACACGTACAAATTGAGATTCTCAGAGCCTTGTATCTTGGTGAAATTTGGGCAGATTTTTTTCCCCACGGACAACAAAAGAAATATCCCTTACACCAGGCTCCTGATCCCCCTGCCAAATGTCAAGTTCCTGCTCCAAAGCATTCAGCTTCTAGAGCTTTTCAACAAAAGGTTTTTTAAAAAATGGGCAAAACTACTTCTTCCTCCCTGAGAAGGAACTGAACTCTTTTTACTGAAATTTGAAAAAAGAAAAAAAAAATCTACCTGAGCAGGCACCTAGCATGGAAAATTTCAGACTAACTGGTTAAAGTTAGCAAAGTTATAAGCAACTGAAAATAGGGTCTCAGAACGGAAAGTGCCTGGCAGTCTTAACTACGGGTTTGGCAACCTGCATGGTCTATAAAATATGAGAGAGAAAGGGAGTTAAATCTTTCCAGTGGAATGCATCAGACTGTAGCTAAATTGAGTTGAAAAAATGGACGTTACAAATACCATACAAGGCTGTTGTACTCAGTAAACAGAGGATTGGCCATGACTGCAGATCATCTCTTGTCCTGTGTTCTGTTTAATCTATTGAAATGGGGACAAGTCATTCTATATACCTCATTAATTCCCTAGCGGCAATCCATGGACTAATTTCTAACTTTTACTGGTGTAGCATGTTCTGGTTAACATAGGGTTGTTATCTCTCTAGAGGTGTGAAATGGAATAACCTAATGGTTAGGCGCCTTTTCAAAGAAGTCCACATCCGGAAGGTGGGGGAAGAATCGGGGCTTTGTGGGATTCATGCAGAAAATAAAAATCTTCAGCATACCCACATAAAGTTAGACAACTGGCAGCCATATGTGTAAGCAAAGTTTTACTACTTCTTTCTAAAAGAGATCATTCTAAAAGCTTTATTTTCTTGCCAGTTGGCTAAGAAGTGAACAAGGAACAATAGATTCAAGCTGAAATAATTTGCATTTATGATGAACACAAGGAATATCTACCTTGCATTTTCCTAAAAAAGAAAAATTAAACCCCATTTTTAATTAACTGATAAACTATTAATCAAATTTTTGCAATGTTAGGTGACACATTATTCATTTAGATAGAATGACTGTGAACTTAAACTAATCAAATCTGATTTGCCCACATATGCTTGATTGAAATACATTTTAACTAGCATATACAAAGAAAAAATCTTGGATTTCTTACCTAATCTTCAGAGTATACTGCTGTGTTAATAAGGGCAGTTTTTTTTTAAAATGAGACCACCATTTCTTAATCTGCATATCAAAATCAAGAGCAACTTAATTGCAAAACACATATTCCTGAAATCTAATCATTATACTGCTTTAGGGTATTTTATTGAAGCATGTTAAATTATGGACAGAATATTAATGATGAAGCTAATCAAACCCAATTAGTCACTTCTAACAATAGTCACATAAATATACAAGTCAGGTACTAAAATACTGTAGGTATGGTTTTTAAAATTTTAATATAAAATTTATGTGGTATTTATGAATTATATAGTTGTTATTTTAATCCGAAAATCTAGGACAAGTCATTTCAAAGAAAATGAGCTGTGCTAGAAGACAAAGGAACTTGTCCCATAGTATTAGAATTGGCATTCCTGATATATGAACATATAAACACTGCACAGATATTATGGTGATAGGCACATAATTAATAAAACAGAAAGGTAGGTAGGCCCTAACTTTCAAATATGGGAATGCAAAAATGCACATAGACTTGCATGTCTGAACTGTGCAAGTGCTTATCAGGACTGTATGCAGAAACTGGGTATTTGCATGTACAAATTTTGATTGGCCCTGATCCTGTAAAGACGTAAGCATATCCTTAACTTTAAGCTGAACTTGATTGAATCTGTTCTGGTTTCCATTCTGTATTGATATTGTGGGTGACTTTCCATCAACTAAATAGGCCACAATAGCCTTCTACTTTGATAATTATGGGATGGCAACAGCCATTTTACTTTAAGTACCTGCTCTTTAAAAAAACCGAACCAAAAAACCAAACACAGACTGAAGAGGTCATAGATGCTAATGGCGTATCCTTTGTTTGTTTTGAAAGACCATTTAAATTGCAGCCCTAAGAGTTTCTATAATTTAATTCATATACGTAATGACAGTGTTCATAACCTCTATTTACACTTCCATATATAAATATATTTTAGGATAATTATCTAATTTATTAATTTGTTTTCCATAAATCATAAGTATAATTTTGCTGCCAGAGAACCATCCGTCTGCAGGGTGTTCAGTTCCACTGACAGCAAAGGTTGTTTTGCATGCCACAGAACCTACAGCATTTCGTTCATAAAAGTGATGATTGTTCTTGGCTCAGTCTTGTCATTTATGCACAGACCTGTGTGTGTGTGGCGGGGATGAAACCGCACAGCTCAAGGTGGGGGAGTTACTGCTGTAATGCACCCTCTACTACATCCCTTCAAGGAGTGCAGTATGCTACACCTCGTGTATAGGGCCGCCTCAATGAGTCAGTCAAAGGGCAAGCAGATCCGTGGCACGGCCTCACCCTCCTACCCTTCTGCGTGTGATGCATGATACCACAGTGTGGTTATCTGTCCCCCTCTAGTGGTGAGACCATTGTGTAGAGGTTTATGGGGACACTACTGCCTCCAGCCTAATTGTACCTGGTCTTTAGCTCAGACAGTAGAAGCTTACACTTTTATACCCAGGGGTCTCAGATTCGGTCCCTGCAGATGACATGGCAGGGATGTTACTGCAGCTGGTGGTCTGTACAGGCTTTGAACTGCTGTGGATTGTTGACACTTGGGACAATCATCCCCAGCCAGGAGGAGTGTGTGTGTACACTAACACAGTGGGACTCACTGCTAAAAGGGGACCAATCGACCGCAGCTTTATGAGTCTCCTTTTCCTACAAGCAAACTGACCTGATCTTCTAGCTCAAATGATGGCACCTGATTTTTTTTTGATCCAGAGATTTCCAGGTTCAGTCCCCACAGAAAACCCACCTACAGTTATTGTACAGTCACTCTTGGGGGCAATAGAGGAAGCAGTCTGTGATCTGATAAGCCTATAATAAGACTATGACAGGCTCTAATCTAAAGGACAATGTGCAAGTGGCTAGAGACTCTCCAAATGCTCTTTCCTGCCCTGCATAAGGATCAGTCATGAAAGAAGAGCTGCCCTATTAAAAACTAGCACTAGTTTCAAGGTACCTGAAGCATACTAAGCATATACATTCAGCATCAAATTTTGTGTCTGAAGTTATTATGCACCTACAGTTAGCTGAGGAAACAAATGATCAGATTTAGACGTTTACTTGATCTGCAGGTGCAAAACATAATCAGGTAATTAATAAAAAAAATATTATTTGTGCCCACAAAAAGAGATTGAAGAGGTTGAGTGCCCTTTGAAAACTGGCCAATACTTCTTTTTCATATGGCATACAGCTCATTCCAAGAGGAACTTAATGTTTCTGGCTGCATTTTAAAATTCATAATAAGAGTATGCCAAATTAAGCACACAACTGTATTCAGGTTTTGAAGGATACAGTTGTATGCCTAAATTTTATTAAATCTGACCTTCACTAACAGTGAACAAATCAGATCTACATACACAGTAATCCTTTGAGAAAAACAAATTTAATCCAAGTTTGCAATAGGGTTATACTAGAAATAATGTGGGTCACTGCCAACTAATTCAAGTTTATAAGCAGAGGCTAGGTCAGAGTCTGTTGTAGCTCTACTGAAAATTAATAGCTCCTGTGCTCTTCTATAAAATCTACACAGTTTTGATGTGGGTGAACTGCACTCTCACATTCTGGTTACATTGGTCAAAGCAGGTTCAGTTACAGTAGCAGACATACATATTCTGCATTTGAGTTGATCACAGGATTTCAGCAGAATACTAACACTTAACAAATACGTTCACACAAAATCTCTGTACCAAAATAACGTGGAGGTGGAAATGAGAAGAAGGTAATTGAGTTCTATGTGTGAAGTCAGTGGGGCTGGTCTGTGTGGGCACAGGGGTTTTCCCCTACTCAGAGCTCAACGGATCAGGGCTTTAGTTAAAACAGGCTCCATCAGGCATCTTTCTTAGGTTTAACATCTTCTTTCTTGGTAGGCAGGGGGTTTCTAGTATACTCTTTGGGGACTGCAATGTTGGGTGGACTATGGAGTCTGACTCAATCACGTATTTGAAAGTGATGATGTACCCAGCACTACCAATATTTAACTCTGCTGGAATAATCTTTCTGTAATTTGTTTTGACTCAGTACATAATACCCAGATACTGTAAGGCTTCTTCACTAATGCCTTACTCCATCTTCAGCTACCGCTTCAGATGGTCATTAAGGATGGAGGCTTTATGGGGGGTCGGGTGGGGGTTATCCTTAGATACTATCATTCTGCAGTAAGTTCTTCAGTTTCTCCTGTGTAGGGAAACACGCTATGCTCAGATTCGCATGATGGCTCTTGACTCCATTATCCTGCTTTCAGACATTTTGCGATACGTGCAAATTGATTGCTGTGGGAATTCTGCACATTTTGAGAGAGCACAAGATCCACCATATTACAGAAACATTATCTCAGTGTAGTCTTATTTATTTCTCTATCAAAATCTATTGCATCTATAATCAGGGGCCATGTTCACTATTGCCTTATTCCAGTTTTCCTGGAAGCAACTCCAAAGTACCAGGGGAATACACACACACACACTCAACTCTAGAAGATTTAACCAGAAATTAAAAATACAATCAAATTTTTTAAAAAGCAGCATCTGCTTCTCACCCTGAATACAGAAAAACAACCAACCACAATAATAGCATTCCTAAAGAATATTAATAATTATTCACTTAAGAACAAACAGTGGTCTCTTTTGTGTCTTTCCCTTCCTCCAAACTTGGTTTAATAGATGGGCTTGTCTTGATGGTCAACAATTTAAGGATATTTTGCATCAGGGATTAGGTATGTCAGCTCCAAAGTTTAGGAGCACTCATGGTTAAGGATCTGCAGGCAGGCTTTATGCTGCGAGGACTCATTTTCAAACACCTTTGCTGATCAAAGCTGTGGCAATATGGAGTAGGCCTTTATACTACTGTAAAAATAAAACTGGACTACTCAGCGACACATGCAGGTAGTACATTTTTTGCAGTTCTAGTATGTAAATTGGTCTGTGTTCACATTTTGAAGACCTATTTTGTAAATTGATTCAGTCCTCAAGGAAGATTGATAAGATTAGAACATCTCCAAAACTAACAGTCAACTAGATCAATAATGCTTAACTGGTTAAAACATGTAAAAATACTTTCTTATACCCTCTGAATGGAGATAGTCTAAGCAGACCTGGTTTACTATATAAAAATATTTTTTATACATTTGCCCATGGTATCAAAATGTTATCTTTGGTGCCATTCTAATTTCTTGGGTCTTATGAAAGCCTAGGAAAATGCCTTCAGTCATCTCAGTTCTCTATGCTGAATTATAAATTTTTGCTTTTATAAAATTCAATTTTACATTTAAATAATGATAAATTTTAACACAAGTCCACCACAGCCACGAAACATAAAGTTATGATATTCTGATTGTGGATTTGATTTTTTTTTTAATAGTTAGGTGAATTTAACATTAGTGAAAGTTTCTGGATTTACATTACTGGGATCGAAGACATTAATTCTGAGTGCTATCTGCAAGACCAGTTTATGTGCAGGGGAGTCTTCCTAGCAGGATTTATACTGAGACCACTCTTTCACACAGGCCACTGGTTAGAACTCAGATGATATAACATTATTTTTCCTGGGCAGATTTGAACAGATGATGTAAGGGGCATCTTGCTCTAATGCTCCTGTACCAGAGTTGTTCCCCAAAAGATGTTTATTTTCTTAGAGCCCAATCTTGCAATATTTTCTTGCATCAGAAGTCTGTAATCATTCCATCGGATGTTAATCAATAGGACTCTTCACAGAAACAAGATTATTTGCCTGAGTAAGGGTTTGCAGGATTGAATCCTAACATCGTCTTTGTTTTTGCAGTAGCACAAATTAAGGACACAGTTTCTGATTTCTCTCAGTTTGTTTCACAGACTTTTGCTTTTAATAAAGATTAATGTAACACTACATAGTTTGTGGTGACTGAGAGGAATTCAGCAAAACTGGTAGGGAGTTGGTGAATAGACAATGCCTTGGGCAACAAAATGCAGTCAGAGTAGAATAACGGCAAGAAATTAAAAAGGTGAATGAATGAAAAGAAGTGGTAGATGCTGATGACAGGGAAATATGCTTAATTTTATCAGGAAAAACATGCAATTTTCAGATATGTGTATCAGTAAAGTGAACAGACAAATACATTTATTTAGTTGTCTGAAGTGAGTGAAAATTTGCAAGTAAAAGGATAGGCAGAGTTTTTGAAATTAATATTAAAGTGCTGAAACCCCCCATTACCCTTAGTGAATTAAACATTGAGGGAAATATCAGCTTCAAGAACGCAGGTAAGAGGCATTGTATGTTTTAAGGCGATGGTAAATGAAGGTGATTCAGAGGACTGGATCATTTTAACATATGAGGAGAATGGTACTGCTTATATAAAACAAATGCCACTTTTATAATTTTGAAACAAGAGCAGGTGAAATACAAATTAGCTGGCACACCTCCTTAATGGCCATTAAGCGAAGGAGCATTTAAAATGGAAAACAAATGGTAGAAACAAATGAAAAACAAATGGTAGAAGCCTAACAATTTCAGCCTGGCTCTGGCATAGCAAAAATCACAACCTATACTTGGTCAATAATTAACAGAAATGTTTATCAAGTAACAGAGCATCCAGCAGTGCTGCTGTCAGATCAGAGACCTTCTGATTATAAATCTGTCATCAGATAGCTAAATATTTTAGCTTCATCAAAGCAACAGAGATTACTAAATATGACACCCGATCTACATGACCCCATATACCTACTGGGTCAAACTCCCAAAGGGCTTCAGATTGACCTGCAAACGCCAAAATGCAGTTTTTCACACAAATATTACACACACCAGAACTTTGATTTGTAAACAGAAACTGCCTTTGTGTTCAGATTAAATTAGATGGTTAGAAGTCTATGCAGGCTGCACGCATGCAAGCATTTTGTGTGTGCTAATGTAAAAAACTTCATTTGCAAAAATTGCAAGAGAAGTTTTAGAGGACTCTTAAAAATATAGTGCCATGTGTCTGTATAATTTCACCATTAACAGGCATCCTCATAATTACTTCAGGAAATGAATACTGTAACAATGTGGGCCAAACTCTTCCCTGATGTAACTTTCTTGACTCTAATGGAAATACACTAGAGTGATGAATTTGGCACCATAGCAGGTGCTAAAAAGCAGTACAAAGATAGTATTATCCCTAGTAAAAGACTTTTGATCTGATTCTCCTGTCGCTTATAGAAGCATAAATCATCACTGAAGTCAAAGAAGTTATACCAGTAGTAAAGCTGGTAGAAGTGAGAGGAAATTCAGGCCCTTAAGATTTTCCACTATCGGGACTATCTTTGCTAATCTACTGACATGATCAGAAAGCTTTCCTCCTTTACAGAGAAAAGATAAGGAAAAAAGCAAAGTGAAACTAATCTTTTTTTGAAACTTTCCTCTTGGATGTGACTACATGCAGAAAATCTGGAATTTCCAGGTGACACGGATCAAAAGTGGCAGAAGAATCTACCAAGCATACAAACAAGCCACCCAAATCTTATGTATTAAACCAACTAGGGCTATGTCTCCACTTGTAATTTTAAGTCGACTTTAACTAAGTCGACTTAGTGTGTCCACACTTAAAAATAAAGTCGACTTAAAGGGGAACTTAAAAAGTCAACCTAGAGCATCCACACTGGATGCTCTAGGTCGACTTTGTAGGGCTAGAGGGACCTAGGGCAGGTCCATGGGGACAGGGGGGGCACCCCTTGCCCAATGCCAGGGGGCTCAGCCTTTGCCCCATTGTACCTAGGTACAATGGGGCAAAGGGGGTCAGGGACCCTGGCAGGGCATAGTGGAAGGGTGGGCAGGGCTCTGCCCTGCCAGGTGGGGGGGCATGCCAGGCTACCCCTGTGCCCCCCCAGCAGGGAGGGCATTGGTGTAGCCCTGGGGTAGCCCTAAGTCGACTTAGGGCTACCCCATGGCTACACTGGCTTAAGTCGACTCTAGGGATTCGACTTAAGCCTTAGGTCTACTCAAAAGCAGGTTTTATAAAGTCGACTTAATTTTCATTAAGTCGACTTTATTTTCCTTAAGTCGACTTAAGCAAGCTGCTTAAGTCGACTTAAGGGAAGTGTAGTGTAGACGCAGGGTAAATTAAGTCGACTTAAGCAAGCTTAAGTCGACTTAATTTACTAGTGTAGACGCAGCCTAGGAGAACTAGGATAAAGTCAGTTATGTTTTTGTGAGGTGCCCACATACAGATGCCATAAAATAAATTATATTAATGTATTTCTAATATTGACAAACATAGAATAAGATTGAAATGTAATACATATTAAGTGGGCTGGCTTAACTTTCAAATATTCCTTTATAGATCCTTATTGGAAAAGAAAATAGAAATCTTAGAGGTTCCTTTCCCTAGAAAAGCATATTATAGTCTATCCAATTTTGTTTAATAGCTGGTCAAAA
Source organism: Pelusios castaneus (assembly GCA_007922175.1). Lineage (NCBI taxonomy): Eukaryota > Metazoa > Chordata > Testudines > Pelomedusidae > Pelusios > Pelusios castaneus. The sequence continues at coordinate 12,001,894 of ML685783.1, forward strand.
AAGTGAATATTTCATTTCCATTTTTCTTCCATAACCTGATTGTGAGCCTGATTCTCAGTCATACTCAAGCTCCTTTACACTACTGAGTGCTGCAAATTGACCCTAAAGTACACTTACATCCACTTTAAGGGCCTATTACATTGCCAGAATTACAAAATATCCATAATGTAAATGAGAATCAGGCCCCTTGTTTCCCATGCTGGAGAGAAACAAATAAAACCTGATTTACCTTACTAATTGTTCATACTGAAGCCCTGAATCTGAGGATTGATCATTTTGATGGTGCTCAAATATCATGGAGATAAATGCGGGACAGATAGATAAAGTGACACTGAGCAAATATCTTGTCACTGGCTTTAACAGAGCACTTTAACGGCAATTACAAGTGTTTAACTAAACGGAGGAAGTATCAGCATGTTGATGTTGCCTCCTGAAGCCTCATATCTTCCTCTTGCGAGAGAAAAATGGAGAGAAGGCGCGTAAGGGGTTTAAAGGGCAGCACTGATTACATGCTGATGCTCCAATCTCCTTTTCCTCTTTTTTATGATGACCACTTGACTTGATCATTTATAGTCTAAGAGATTCCTGGATAATGGATGCTTGCTCAGGAGTCCCACTGTTCTATGTCATCCCACAAGCATGGCAAAAATACCGACAGCTGCAATAAAAAAAAGTTGAAGGAGATATAAACCTGGTCCCCTATCCTGCAAAAACTCAAGCACAAGTAACTTCCCACACATAAATAGTCCTGATGGAACTCGAAGAGAGAAAGCACATACCTAGAATCCGAAGAGTAGGAACATTCACTGTATGGGCACTCTCCAAAGTAGGCCAAATTATTAGAATTAACCAACGTGGTGACTGCCCTTTAAGATCCTCATGTCCAAGTTATGCCATTCCGGCCCCTTAGGGTTCTCAGAAGAATGGCAGAAAGAAGAGAGAATAATAATCTTTTTCAAAATGAAACTTAGAGGGTTGGGAAGAAATCCTGCATCTGTTAACAAAGCAAAGGCAGAATTATTTTGACAAAGTTTACCAGTTCACTGGCCCTTCTAGCATGTAACAGCAACTAGGAAGATTTTTTTTAAGTAGTAAAATCCCCAAGGGTGCGTCTACACTTACAAATTAAGTCGACTTAAGCTTGCTTAAGTCGACTTAATTTAATTTGCATCTACACTACATTTTCCTTAAATCGACTTAAGCAGCAGCTTAAGTCGACTTAAGGAAAATTAAAGTCGACTTTATAAAACCTCGTTTAAAGTCGACTTTATTGACTTTATTAAGTCAACTTAGCCAGTGAAGACGCAGATTAGCCCTCAGTCAACTTTAAGTCGACTTAAAGGGCTTCAGGGCTCCCCCACTGCCCTCCCTGCCAGGGTGGCTGGCACAGGCAGAGCCCGGTGTGCCCCCCCACAGGGCAGAACAGAGCCCTGCCCACCCTGCTTCTATGCCCTGCCAGTGTCCCTGTCCTGCTCAGCCCCCATTGTACCCAGGTACAATGGGGCAAATGCTGAACCACCTGGCACTTGGCAAGGGGTGCCCCCCACCACCACCGTGGACCAGTCCCATGTCCACCTAGCCCCTACAAGTTGACTTAGGCATCCAATGTGGATGCTCTAAGTCGATTTGGCAGGGTCCCATTTAAGTCAACTTAATTTTTGAGTGTAGACATGCTAAGTCGACTTAAATTAACAAGTGTAGACATAGCCCAAGAGAGTCTCCTTAAGGGATCAAAAAGAGGCCACATTGGGAGTACTATTAAGATACTTGGTTGGAATCTGATGACCAGTTTCAATTTTCAGACAGCTGTAACCTCTTAGGTGCTGGTTCTTCATTCCACTTGAAATCAGTGCAGTGTTAGAATCTACATTCTACAGTCAGCAGCATCAACAATATCATCTACCTGAATATGAAAGGAATACGTGGCAGCGATAATGTTTAAAGAAAGATGAAACAGAAGGAACTTCTGCAGAATTCAGAGCTGGACCTAAGGAATATCATTATTCTGACTTATACAGTAACTTTATCCATTGAGTATGACTGGGACTACTCATAGCAGGTAAAACTGATCATATGCATAAATCCTTGTGTGATTGGGGCCTAATTGTATGAAGAGAGGCATATAGAAATCTCTTGCTTAATTTGATAGACACTATTATGAGCATGTGAGTTGTCACGTCTGGGATCTTGCAGCACAATGTTCGGACATATTTATTTCAATGTGATGTGGAACAACACTCCAGTTACACAATGATTGGATTAGGAGCACAATGTGATTGTCGTAGCAGTTGATGAAGTTATGTAATTTGCTACATTCCCATTGCATCCCTAGCTTGAGCATCAGCCACACTCAAACTTCAACCTACTCCAAAAATGGACCAATTAGAATAAAATCTAAACTCGAGCTAGAAATGTTGGTGTGTGGATAGGAGTTGGGTACGGAGCAACACCTGAGTTATAGTTCAAGCAAACAATGCAGTGAAGACAACCCTCAAAAGACTTGACCTGAGTCATCAGTAGAGATTCTGCAATTAAAGTGCTTATATCATACCCCATACAGCCTCAGTGATGACGGTGGTTTTGCACAGCTTATAAATCCACACAGAGTTTGGCCCAGAGACATGTTTCTTGTTCTTCTTTGGCAAATGATATGTACCATCTGTTTGTCACTATTAAAATGTTTTTTCTTGGCGTATGAAGTGCAAAATGCAAAAGAGTCCGGCAAACTGTCCCACATTTCAATTAGTACAGTAGAATCGATGTGGTTACTACTCTGATAAATGGCATGCCCTTTTAATTGGCTTAGTTGCCAAAATCATTCAATGCAAAGCATTTTGAGGACTCTAAACAATGGATTAATGGCACACCTACTCGTATAAAGTCTGCATAATTGGCACACATGGAGCTGTTTGCATGCTTTTGCACTGTATTTAACAGATGTAAAATGGTGTTTGGTGATATACGTTTCCCATTCTGTGGCTCCTCTGCTTACTTCATGCTGCTTTTGTTCTCTATTACGGCTGATGAAATATTAGAATGTTAAATTTTAAAAATGTTTTAATGCTGTGGTTTGCCTTAAGATCAAGTTGTGAAATAAGAATGGATCTATCTAAGGGTTTTATAAATTGAACCTATCCATAGTTTTTGTGTATCAGTGAGCCCCTGATGAGAAGGTTGATTACTTAATTGGAATATTTCTAATAGTGTTCAAAAGAGGTACTAAGCAGATTAAAAAGAAGCTATTTAGTATGAGCATTTAGAAGGGATACAAGATTTACATAAAGCATTTAAACCTAGAAAGAACTAGCTAGTGAGCTGCTTTCTGAAGAATGTGTATGTACGCCTCATGGTCATTCAAAGAGTTCTAAGAAATCTCCCCACAGCTACAGCTGCTAACATATATGTACGCTACAGCCTAAATTTCAAGTGGCCTTCAATATTTTGAACTCAACCCTTTTAAAAGTCTACGTAGCTGATTTGATTTGTAATATTGGAGGTCAGGCTGGCTAAAAATTGAGGCCTTCCTCCTGAATAATTGTTTTTAGAAAATACTTGAAAGTTCTTCATATCTAAAACAGGAAAATGTTGATCCACACTCTTGGAAATAATCAATTTTTAAATTATATGTTCTGGGGGGCGGGTATTGTGCCTTCCTCTGTTGTTTGGAAAGTTCCTATTATATTGGTTTTCAACTTTTTTTGTACCTCATGTAACAACAACAAAAATTGTTTTTGAGTCATCTCCCAATCTAGACATAAAAAAGAGAGGATGACTGCAAACCCAGGACTTAGCGTGTGTTGGGCATGTCAGCAATCTAAATAAAACATCATAAAAACTCACTATAACAAACTAAAATGAAAACCAAACCAACCAGCCAAACATAGTAATGGAATACATTCCTGAAAATTGTTGCTTCATGGGATATACAAAGCTAGCTCCTGTATTGTGATGCTCTTCCAAATTTCCTTGTTGTCTGACAGCATCTGAGAGGAACAATGATACTTTTGGGACAGGAAAAGAGGCAGAAATGGAAATACAAATACTTTCTCTGTGGTTCAGAACTGAAAGTTGGTTAAAGCAGTTAGAGCCAGTTGTGCTACTAGTTTTGATACCTACTATGAAAAGGAAAGGTAAAGACTGGGGGAGTCAGACATGGAACCTATGGGGGTAAAAAATGAAAAGGGAACATTTTGAGGAAAAAATTGTGATGAAAGCCCTCATCAACGCCTTGGAAAATAATGAAGATCACTCCCTTTTACTCACTGATTCCCTGACCAAGGTTTAGGATAGCCTTTGTAATTTATCCCATGGCGATGGGATGCAGGGCTGTGTGATCCCCTGGCGATGGGACCTAGGGGTGGTGGCTAAGATG
>ML685783.1:12006584-12041584 GCA_007922175.1 Pelusios castaneus
GTGCTGGGACCCAGGGGCTGTACGTTTTTGCAGCTGGGACCCGCTCAATGCCCCGGCGATGCGCAGGAGGGTAGGTGGGGAGCGAGCGCCGCCTGTCTCCGCTCGGTGCCTCCCGCCGCCCGCGGGCGCTGTGGCTGCCGGCTGGGGCTACCCAGAGTGCAGCGGGGCGGGGCGGGGCGGGGCGGCAGGAGGAGGACGCGCAGTAGCGGTCGGGTCCCTTCCGGCTGCCGCTCCTCACCCACCGCGGCCCCTCGGCGCAGCCGGTCCCGGGCGCAGGCGGCGGCGCGGCCCAGAATGCGAGTGTGAGATGCTTCCCCCGGCAGCGGCTCCGCGGGCCCAGGCGGCGGCGGCCCCCGCGTGGATGCGGCTCCGGAGCCGGCGCTTCAGGCTGCACAAACATTTCTATAGGACTCATTCGCCCTGCTGAGAGGAGCCCCGTCCCCCGCCCAGCCATGCAGGCCCCCGGCCCGGCCTCCCCGCCCAGCGCCGCGCACGTCGGCCGCCTCCGCCAGGAGCAGGGAAAGGTAAAGGCCGCCCCGCAGCGCCGGGCCTGGCGAGGGGGGGCGGGGCCCAGGCCGCGAGGCTAACGGTTGTGCTCGCTTCCGCCCCGCCCTCGGGCCCAGGCTTAGCACGTGCGCCTCCCCCGCCCCTCCCCCCCGTAGTGGCCCCCCCGCCCCGGTTTGGGGGCAAAGCGGGGGACCCCCGAGCCGCTGCTGCACCCCGAGTGCAGAGGCCGGCGGGTGCTTCAATGCAGAGCTGCTTAGAGGCGGCCGCCGGAGCAGCGTGTGGAGAGGAGCCGGAATAAACCCAGCTAATAAACCAGCCTAGCGAGCTCGGCGGAGAGGATCGAGAGCCAGCCAGTAGGGGAAAGTTCAGGGGAAGAGGCAGCCCTACAGCCTGGCTTTTGGCAGGCAGCCCCGTGACTCGAGTGGCAGCTCTGTTTCCTTTCTTTTCAACCCACAGAATACCTTGCAGGAAAAGTTGGAAGGTAGCAGTGTGTCTGCTGTAGGGGTCATTGCAATCTGTGTGTAAATGTTTGGCTTAATATGTGGCGAACATCATTAAGGTTTTATATCCAGGAATAATTTTATATATATAGTACCGATTTTTCAAATTCCTATTCTCTCAGGTGCTTTCTCTTTTTTTTAAAAACAGGAATGGTGATGTATGCTCTTAGGTCTGCAAGTTGATTCGGGGTCAGTGGATTTCACGAGGGCCATAGGGTCTAGCACAGGGCTCGACAAAATTGGTTCCCAGCTAGGCGCCAGCAATTTTATTTTTGGTTGCCAGAGGGCACTCCTCTGCTGAGCAGACCTAGGAGCCAGGCTACAAACCCAGGTTGCCATGGCAACCTGACTCCTGGATTTTGTCAAGCCCAGGTCTAGCATAGCAGAGCTTTAGGGTCTAATTGGTCATGAAACTTCTTTTAAAAATCAATTACTCTTGAGTTATATGTAAAACAGCCAAACTATAAAATGGCTTATTAAAAAAAGCTCCTGCCTTAGAATATTGAATGCCTGCACTTATTCCATACTAGATATGGGTTTAGCGCAAAACTGGGGAGCTCTCCTTCTGAAGGTGGGTTAATCATATAGCATACTACATGATTGATGTGATTTTGGGCTGATAGGCCTGTCCTGCAGTGAGCTATGTGTAGGTACAGGTGTCTTCCCATAGGGAACTCATTGCATGATCAGGGCTGTATTTAGTGCACCATCAACATGAGTATGTCATCCCAATAATCTGCATACATTTTCAGTTGTCTGCTTGGTTTCCTCATAAGGTTGAAGATTTTGAAGGCAGCCTAAAAGTAGCTCCCTAACTATAGAAAAACTCTTAGCAGCTCCTTTACTGTACGGTGCTTCCACCATCATCACTAACTAATCATAAGGAGCCTAAGTAATTCGTACGTAATACAGATCACAAGCATCTTCTGGAATATTGTATATAAACAAGATGTCTGGCTGTGGAGAAAAAGGCCTAGATAACTACCTAACAACCCATCAATTTTGGTAGATTTTTAACATGGAGGAAAATTAGGATATTCTGGTGGGATACCCCAAATGGTCTTTTCTTATACATAAAGCAGATTAGAGTCAACTGTTCCCCTTCTCCACACTCCAGTTACTTTCCTGGGTAGTTGATGTGATGGAGAATTACGCTTCTGTGGCGCTTTAGTATCAATTGGTCATAGAGTGTAAGTGCATATCTGTCAGGAGTATGTAGAATTATTCCCAGTTCATGGCAAGGCCCTTCAGTAAGCAAGTTTAAAACTGTTCTCAAACAGATTTGCTTCAGTGGAAAAGAGACCCAAGAGGCTATTAATTAAGCCTCAGTTAGGCTGCTGTACCAAAATTGTATTTTATCATAAGGAAACTTTACATAATTTCTGGAGATCCGCTAAAAAGAATTTGAATGCTTTAGCTTCGAAAAGAAATTATCCGGAGGAGCAAAATATCTTAGCTGAAATGGAGAGTCAGAATAAAGATATGGGAGACGCTTCCTCTATGGGACAGAGAATTGGAAGCTGCATATAATTGCATTACAGCATTGTTTTTGGTTATGAAAATACTAAATGTTAATGTTGAGGAGACCATGTCATGTATACATACCACTGGCCTCCTTTGCAGATATTCATAGTTTTTATAACTCAGAGGAAACTCTACTGCAAACTCTACTTCAAGGCAAGCTTGAAATTCGACATTACTGCTATAAAATAGCGCACAGTGATTTTGCTAGTCTAGTAATCATATTCCTCATATACATATCTTTCACAACTTGTCATCTAATTCCCTTAGACATTTTGTGTGTGTAGTCTCATTAGAAGTGATCTAATATTTGTTAAATAATTTGAAAATTTCACACTTTAGCAGTGATTTAATTGATATATTTTCATTTTTGCCCTGTTCTGACTCTCATTCTGATATGCTTGGATTTACACACAAATGTGTGTGTGCACCTCCCCATCCTGCATTGTTATCCATGTTGTTATATGCCCCTTGTAGGACTGAACTTAGGTTGAATAAAAAGAAATAATTTAACTTTAGTTCCACTGAACTGAAACATGCCATATTATATTTTTCCCCTCTGGGCTTGGAAATAATTGTATATTACCTGCAGACCTAGAAATATTTTCATTTGAATCATGATTAATTTTTAGCATGCATGCTGCTGAGCTAATGTGTATACATGTTGCATGTTTTTATTGATTTAGGCATAAGTTTGGGTTTTTAAAGTGTAGTGGGTAGTTCTTAGTCTTCCCAGTAACAGGAGTCCCCTTTCATTTATCCAGGCCCTCCCAATGCAGAAAGAGCAGGATGTTTATGATGCACTGACACCTGTTTGGGGTTGCAACCTCCAAGTTTAGGAACTCTGTTGTAGAATTATTTTAGTTCTTGGTTAGAATAGCCACTTGCCTGTTGGATGATTTTCATCTTGTTTAGTTGGTAGTGATAATCAGGCCAACTGTTAAAAGCAATTTTCAGGACTTCTACAAAAGGCACTTTGTGGAAAAAAATGGCTTAGAATGTGTATCTTGGGGATAAATTATAGAAGAATATCTAGTAATTTTCATGATAGAGACTATCACTGAAAGTCCCAGATCTGCTTTAAGTTTTGAATGCTTTTGTAAATTGATATAGCATATGTATCCCTGATTGTTTGAAAGTACAGTACCTGTAGGTGGAAATATTATATTAAACCCACTGCTTGTAAGTGTAGGAAGTACAATACAGGTATTTAAAGAGGCAGAACTTCATGTTCTACAGCGTGGATTTAAATTTAATAGTTTATATATAAATATGGTTCCCGGTGACTAATGGATCCGAGTTACTAAGAGAGAAGAGGTAGATGAGTGTTCTGTACTGTTTGTCACAGTTGTGCAGACAGTTAATTTGCAGTGGACTCATTTATTATATATTCTCCATGCCAAGTGCTGAAGTATTGAACAAAATATGTTACATAATGGGAGATATTTACGGAACCAATTAGATACATGAGGGACCTGTTGAGTGCAAACACAGTGTTGGATAGTCTAACAAATTCCATTGAGGTATGTCAGTGTGGTGCTTTTAATAGGAATAGATTTTTAAGATTTTCATATTTCATTGATTCCATGTTTGCTTTTTCTTTCTGGGTTAGGAAAAGTAGGAGGGGAAGTGACTCTTCTGCAGTTCACCATAACATCTAGGTATCATGAGATTTTTAGCACATTGATTCATTGATCAGTATATGTTATGTGTCCCTAACAGATTACCATTTTATGAATTTATTTGCTGTAGACTGATGTTATCGTTAACTTCAGGTGTTATGCTTAAGGTCCTGTCTGCATATACAATTTTTCAAAAGTTGAAGAAAATGATGTGTATATCTTGTGTCCCATGCTGCTTAGCTGCAGACTCTGCTTTTCTTTTCTCCTCTACTTGTATGAATAACTCTAGTGCCTCTGCTGCTGTTTGTCTTTTTCAAACAGCATCTGCAGTATGAAATTGATAAGATTTTTTTTGATGGTTTCATAGTATTTCAGAGATGTGGATTTCACTCTGATACTGCAACAGCAGAGGCACTGTAGCTGCCTGCAGACTCAAGAAAATGACATGGCATTTTTTATAGCTATTTCATGTTTAGACGTTTATCTTTAAAGCCATAAATTCTAGAAATATATTTTTAAAATGAAGACTTCCTTCAACAATTTCAGCAGATTTTAGATCCTCTTGCTGTTGAGGACAGGCTTCCTTCTTGTTTGGGACATGTAGATTTTACAAGTCTTGATGGCAGGTGCTCGCAGTAGATACAAGCACGCATGCACACACAAAATGCGTGTGACAGAGAATATACCAGTATGCAAAAATAATAGTAACTACCACTGTAAAATATATGAAAAGTACATTACTGTGCTTCGTTGAAGGGGAGGAGGTCAGTTACTTTGTTGCTCCATTACAGTTGTAGCAACTATAAATATAATTGAAATATTTATAATATTAATAATTTCTGATGGGTGACTGTCTCTTAATATATAGATATATGTTCTTTATCTTCATAGTGATTTGATATATTTATTGTAGATTCCTGCTCAGTACCTTTAAGTGTGTTGGACTCTTTCAGCCTTGTGTCCAGTGGTGCTTGTATCAGGAAAAAGTTCAGTAGTAAGAAGCCAATGCTGTTAGCATCTGCTTTGCAGAATAACTTTCTGAGTAATGCCCCTTATAGTTGCCTAGCTACTGAAGCATTATGTAATTGAGTTTCTTTAAAAAAAAATCTGCCCAGATACCACTTCAGAATCTCTATTTAGTCCACCCTGTCAAATGCTTTTTTGTATTTAATTATTCTACCCTTGCTTTCTCAAATGCTGTTCATAAAGAAAAGGACACAATCTGTAGTTGCCTGAAAGTCTGAAGCTGTCATGTGTAAAGCTTGCTTGATATTCCAGTATTAACTGACACCTGTTTTACCTTGTTTAGTCACTGATTGACCTCTGTGATTTGCCAACATCACAAAGGAACTTTTCCCCATTGTTAACATGAACTAAATGTTTGCTGATTTTATAGCTTCCAATATTAGCCCTGATTCTAGCAGCTCTTAAAAAGGTTAAATAACAATCACAATACTGTAGTACACCATATACCATTCTGCAGTTTCCATTTCATGCATCTGTTGAAGTGAGATTATGCCCACAAAAATTTCTGCGTTAAGTAAATTAGTTAGTCTCTAAAAGTACTGCAGGATTCCTTGTTTATTTTGTGTGATTTTGAAGACCTTATTGACTCTGTGTCTATAGTTCCCCTCTCTACTCCCCACCCCCGAAAATCTGGATGACTGTGCATAGCATAGAATAACTCCAGTGCACCAGACTTTATACTCAGTACAGTGTGCATTCAGTAATTCCTGAATGTTTTGCCACAGGTGGAATGAGATTATACTACTGTTTTCTCTTAGTTGTTTGTTTGTTTGTTAAAAGCAGTCTACTCCAAACACCAATGCTCCTTACCCCTCCTTTCTTCACAGAACATCATCCACTTGTAGACAGCCTTTTGGGCCCCATACCTCCCTGGAGCACCCTTAGGCTTCTTTCATGGAGCACTTTTCCATTACGTTGGTAGCCTATCTGGTTTCTTCTCCCATAAGAAACCAGCATCCCCTCCTCCAGGCAGCTGAGCAGGAATAGTTTGCCATCAAACAGCAGCATCTAGCCAGCTCAACAGGTTTCCATAAAGCGCTAGTTGTCCTTCCCTTAAGGACTAGCTCAGATAGCTAATAAGGAGTCCTCTTCCTCCACGAACAAGACCTCCCAGTACAACAGAATTAGTGTATGTTGTCTTAGATGTAAGAAAAGAAGGAAAAAATGCAAGATTATGGGGACTGGGTGTGGTTTGTGTTGAGTGCATGATAGTTTGGTGTTTGATCTAGTTGATCCTCCTTCAGTTTCTGCAAGGCTGGATGACCTGCAACAACATATCTGTTTACACATTTATTTCTTTTATGAGGAATGTAAATCCTAAACTTCCCCACAGAGTAAAAGTTAAATAAATAAAACCTTTACCCCTCAAACATGAATGTCATCTTCCTCAGCAACTACATAATCTTAATTCTGTAACTCTTCTTCTCTTGTTCCTCTTGCCTTCTATAATCCCTTTATCATGTGTCATCATTCTTCATTACATTTTGTCTTAATTTAAAGCTTCAATCTTGCAAATTGATGCGGTAGCAGAAACCTCTGCACCCTCACAGAGTGAGCATAGAATTGTGAGAATCAATATACTTTCCCTTTTTTACTCTTGTGCTAGGTACTTTTCTTTTTAAAGTTTTAAAAAATCTAGGTACATTTTCTCTCTCGTTATTTGGCCCAGCAAAAACCTCTTGTACCTTTCAGATTGAGCAGAATGTATATGATTTCTCCTGCTACTTAGATAGAGTCATGAAGGAGGAAGACTTCTTTGGGTTCTGCTACAGATTTATTTAGAAGGTACTGAAATGAATTGCGCACCCCCTTCCCCCTATTAATTAATAACTTTGGATTCATTTTCTCAGATTTAACAAAATGTGTACCATTTCACGGCAGGGCAGGGCTTTACATTTTCACTAGTTTTGTTATGGACATAACTTAAGGAGAGTTATTTGGTCTTTTTTTCATGCTTGCCAAAATCGTAATTTCCTCCTATTATCCCTCTCCTCCTAAACAACATCTCATCTCTATCAGCCAAGAAAAATCATCTTTGGATCGAGACTGTATTTGTTTGTTGAAATGTAATATTTATTCATAATTTGGTTTAAAAAATTATCATTAAATTTCACAATGCTTTTAGGCTTTCCTTTAGATCAAAAAATGTACCAGCTGACTGAAGAGCTTTAATAGTTTGCATTATGTGCCATTTATTTTTTCAGAAATGTCAAAAGTGGAAATATTTTTTAAAAGAAAAACATGATTGAAAATGAGACTCAAAGGGAAACCATTTTGCAAATCTTAATTATATCAGTCTCCATCAGTGCTTGCTATGTTTTAGATTAGAAAATTGTTGTTTCCTAAGGAAAAACTGAAATTTCAATTTACATGTTTATATTACATGTGCTTTGTTGCGTGCTGATCTTACCAAGAAAATTCTTAAATATTTGACCATCTAGTTATTTCATTATAATGTAAAGTAATACAATGAATTAGTTACCACTTCTTCAGTAAATTCAGTTTTACAATCTTTCTTTTTGCTGCATGTTGTGGCGAAGAATATTACATGTAGGCTACCTGGCACAATGGGTCTCGAGCCTAGAAACGGTCACTCATATGGATAACTTAACTCAGGTGTAGTCCTGTTGTTTCACACACAAAAGTTAAACAAATAAACTGATAATTTGGAATCATCCTAATTAGGTCAGTAGTGAAAATGAGTTTACTTTTATGCTGGACCTTAGTAAACATGGAGCTGCATTGCGAAGAACATAATACAGAGATCAAGATCAAGACTGAGTTCTTTGCAAAATCCCTATGGCAAAGCCATTTTCCTAAAGGTAAAACAGTGGTTTTAGATTTATTAGACTGTTACTTTACCTAACACTTCATTACTTCCCTTCACCTTCATAAAAAGTATTCTGTACCTCTCAATTTTCCTTAAATAATGTGATTGAAGGAAAATGTTTAAAGTGAGACTAATTCAAGATTAAACTGTCACAAATTTTATTACAGCATGATCATATTCAGATTACTTTTCAAGTGGTAAATAATGCTACTTAGCACTTACACAGTGCTTTACATCTTCAAAGTGCTTCTCAGACATTAACTAATGAATCAGCATAACACTCCTATGAGGCTGGTAAATTAGTAGTACTTATCCCCATTTTACAGATGAAGAAATTTAGACGCAGAGCTGATTTACTCAAGGCCAAATAGAAGTATTTAGTGTCAGAGACTGGATTAGATTTCTTGGCTCCTAGTCATGTATCATGCTTAATCTCAGAAGGCCAAATTTTAAACAAATATCTGCTCTGTAGTTCCAGTCTTCTGCATGCAAATACACAATGTGCAGGCACAAATCAAATATTTGGTTAGATGCTTTGCCACTTAGGCCCTTAGCTGGCAATGTACTTGCACAATATCTGAACTGTGTGTACATGGTTGAGTATTTGTACATGCAAATGTACATGGCTTGAAAAATCCACTCATCTACTTGCCTGTAATACATAGGACTTTTTCCAAGATACCGCCTTCTGCAGAAATCACTTTCATCTAAAAAAATAAAAATAAAAACATTTCCAGCATTTATAGTTTAGAGAATATAGCCATGAAAGTGTGAATTGGGTATGTCAGGTGCAATGATGTCACCTTAAGTCTGCAAGCAGATGACTCCATTGCTGTCTCTAGTGCTTTCTCATAGCATTTTCCAAGATTCAGCAGAAGGAAAACCAATCAGACTTATCAATATGCCTTACTGCTGTTCAGAACCTGCAGAAAATAGCTAAGAATCTGCATAATAACTTCATTCTGCTGCTGCGAGGAAGCTCTAGGGTAAGCACTAAAGCTATTTATTAGAGAGAAGGGCCACCTCATAAAACAACAACAACAGAATCCTGTTGGGGTGAAATATCAGTCGCCCCATCCCGTACCTTAATAAAATAGAAGCAGGACTCTATTTTACTAGTCCCTAGGAATGTATTTTATCTTTAAGAGCTCCTGGATGTTGGGGAAGCGTTTAGGAGGCATGCTTAGTAGCAACAGGTAAAGGAAACACTTATGAAGTGGAAGAGAGACAGACACTTGTACATAAGGAATTGAGGATTAGGTGAACAGGAATGGGGAGCTGGTGTGACAGACATGTGCAGAGGTAAGAACCTGTTCCCATGTTACAGGATCAGAATCTTTTCTTTCTTCCTTTTTTTTTTTTTTTCAATTTGCTGTCTTATCCCATCCATCATTCCACCCATCTTACTTTCCAAGAAACAGATTGTGGGAGTGTTGTGTTTAGCATTATAGTCCATGATTTTGATTCAGGAGATCCGACGACTTCTTCTCTTGGCTCTGCCGCTGACTGATGTGTAATTTCAGTAGTTACTCATAAGCCCAGTAAAATAAAGACAGTATCTCTCCAAAAAGGGTGTTGTGAGTTTTAAAGTATGTGAAGGACTTTTATCTCCTCAGATGGAAGATGCTTGAGAAGAGAAAAGTGGTATATAATGATTAGCTGGCTGGATAGTGTGGGAAATGGGCTTAATGTGGCTACTGGAGAAGGGAATTTTCATATTATGACAGCAACAGCATCTTCTGCTGTGGAGCACAGTCTTTATATCATCTCTCAACAGACTGCAAGCTGCATTGTGCTAACATTGGAATTGCAGGATGCTTAGGAAATAAATCATGAGTCTAAAAATCTAATCCATTAGTTTTTAGTCACCCTTGTGTTAACACTTAATACATACTGATAATGAAGAGTGTCGTATAACTATATTGTGTCTATTGAAAGTGACTAAAGGAAATATGCTATTTTGATTACAGTCGCTGCTGTCACTCTTCTGTACAATATTCACCTCTTAGTTCATCTTTTAACTGTGATGTAGAACTCAGATGTAACGTTTGTCAAATTTAGAAAAAAGGATTTAACCTTAAAAAGCAATAATGTGAATTTTTCCATTTAAATAGCTTTATATAATAAAAATCAGATCCAACATGTATTTCCCCCTTTTTAAAGTTTGGTTCAAGAAGGAATTGAAATTTGGGGGAGGACAAGTTTGGAGGTAAGCAAAATAGGAATCACTTAAAGTGGTGCTCTGTTTATGGTGGAGACTTGCACTATGATGCCCCCTTGTGGCTACCCACAAAATAAATAGCTCTAAGTGAAATAAATGAAAGTGCAGAAGCTCTTCAAGCAGGTGGCACACTTTGTGATCCTACTGAAAAGCATCAAGCATTTCTGAAATCAGATATGCAGTTATTGAATTACGATCTGGAGAAAAATTAAATTTCAACAAATTATTGTTGGGGGTGAGGGAGGAAACAAGATACTTGTCTTTTCTCTTTCATTTAAACTAAAGTGTATTTTCCACAAATAGATCCTATTTTAATAACTGAACACTTGATTAGGCAATGTTAAGTTTGCTGCAAGTGTAGTTTAATAACCCCTTACACTTTAAATATTTTAGTATGCAAATAAACCATTGATAACCTCATACATTTGCAAATGCCTATTTTTGTTATGCCTGGAGGGGAAATAAGTCAGGATTTATTGGTATCGCTTATGATACAGTTTCTTAAAAGTAAAACAATATTGGTAGTGTTAGTTGTCCAAACAAAATGAACTTTAACTTACTTGCCCATATGTTGATTATTTTTATTTAACCTGGTAGTCTGTAAGAAAAAATTATGGACCTAAATATTCACTGTTTTTAACACAGTAGAGCACAGCATGGATTCAGAAGGAGTGTGCGCGTGCGTGCACACGTACATACTTCTTTGTTGATGTATTACCAACTGTTAATAAAACAATTTGAGTATCCCAGCAAAGGACATGTAGGTAATGTGTAATTGATCTCTCACTGTATTTTTTTTAAATACTTCTCAGTAGAGTAGGTGCTTCAGTACTAAGAAAAATAAAAACATATTTAAGATGGTGCATTGTAGTACTTCTGTGAGATCACTCACTTCATCCTGGCCTCTGAAAGGTTTGTTATTGGTTCTGTTCTTCAGTTTCCCTTCATGAGAGATTATATCAAGGAAGAAAGAAATTAAAATTGATTGGTGTTATTGATTTTCTTTAAAGGTTGGTGAAAACAGCATTTGTCCATGTGCTGTTTTACTGATTGCCTATTTTTTTAAAATATAAAAAGCATATGTGTTAAATTTACATATTTACTAATTAAAAAAGCTTCCTGGAAACATTAAGTAGACTATCTTCTGTAACCTTTAACATTTTAGCTAATGGATATAGCCTGGAAATTTTCATAGAAGATCCTCTAAATAATGTAAAATGATTATGAATATGTAACTAGTTAATATGCAGCTATGAAAGGATTATCATGTAGAGGTTAATGAACATGCTGCTCTTATGGTTTGCAGGGTTTTTCTTTTTGTGCTTTTAGCTCACTTCATGCATGGAAAGTCATATATTGGGAAAGGAAAGCTTCCTGTCTTTTTTTTTTTTCTCTTTTTGGTAGCTTCATCTTTAATGGGGCAATTAAGCTGGAACTTTCTTAAAGGATTTTGTAAACATTTTTATGCACTTAATTATGTTGTGTACTTTACAATCTATGAAATCTGAAACAGTGAAATATGTTGATATAATATTCTTTGACTCTTTTACTTGTAAAAGTAATAGTCTGTTGTGTACTACTACTGTTATAAAATGTTGCTGCTATATGAGAGTGATACTAGGGAGGCCTTTGTTTTAATATGGATATGTGTATGAAGCATTACTAGTATGTATATCTGTATTTCTGAATGTACATCTTAGAAATCTTCCTCTTTGTGCCAACATTTTTAAAAAAATAGGAAATAAATTGTGAAATTGTTTTATAGGAATTAAACTTGGGATTTAAAATTACAGATCTTCTTTGGCAAAGGACATTTAACCTTAGTGTAAGCACCAACTAAATGGGTGAATTTGTCCAAATGTGTAGAATTATTATGTTGGTAGTAAGGCCACAAATGTAGGACTGATCCTTTAGTCCTTACTCCTTTGAGCGGTTTTTAGTTCTCAAAAGAGTTCTGTTTCTCTTACTTTCCCTGCAAATTTTCTTATTAATTGCATTCAAATGTTAACATTCTTGTGGCCATGTGAGAAACAAATATTTGCAAAAATAGCTGAAAAATGTTATATTGAGATGTCCAGATATATTTGCCTTATAGCTTCTTTACATTTCAAGAAATTGAATGAAATTGTCTGTTATACTTTTTCAGTATTTGTTATTGAGAATTCTGTATGTATTTAAACAAAATGTCCATGCAGTTGTGGAACAGTAGACCAGCATCTTCTTGATTGTATGTACTATGTTTAATAGTGTCTTATTTATTTATAGTATATATAAAATAATCCCCCCTCTCAAATTTAAAGTTTTAAAGCACACAGTCTTAAAAATATTCTGAATTGCTTAATCTTCAGTCTCTTTGGAAAGCTTATATTTTTAAGAAATTAAGTGGGCTATTCAAATCATAACTGTTTTTGTTTTAAAAATATAGTGGAGGTACAGTTTTTGCATTTAAGCACTGAAAAATTAATTTGTACTGTTTCAGAATAAAACTGTAGGTAAAACCTTTGTAGATGTACTGATAAAGTAAAACATTTTCAGGGATGATTTTTCTTTTAACTGAAACAAGCATAGATGTTACATTGGCATCTTGTTATAATTTATATTGGTTTCTTATCCAACAAAACATGTAACATTGGAAATAGATCTGTAGATTGTACAAAATACTAGTAATCTTGTATCATGTGTCACCTAATAGTTATGGAGCAGGTATTGTACAAAAATATGAATTGGAAAGCTGTAATTTGTTCTCCAGTTATCAGTCTGCATTAGTGTGGTGATAAAGTGTGCTGCTTAAGAACTAACATTCACATGCCTTTGCATTGACAAATAAAAATGTGTATAGAGACGCCACCAAATCTGTAAAGCTACTATTCTAGTTTCTGATGCATTGACATTGCAGCTGTGTGCTTAGCCTTGTTTTTTCATGAGCAGTTATCTGTTTTAATGACAGGTGGTCACTAGCTGCCAAGAAAAAATCCAGCACTGGTAAGTGAAAAATGTTTGATTACATGCTTAAAATACTGATGAGAAGTAAACTACTTGTGTTTTAGTAAAATACCGCGGTATTACAAGTATTTATAACAATTTTAGTCAAATTCTACTAGTATATTTTGGGTGTGTAGTTTAGGATAGCTCTGACTTACTGGAGTGTGCCCTCCTTAAAATATGTATTTTCTTTCCTATTCTATCACTACTCTAACTCACATATGTTTGAACCTTCATGTATATACTTCTTTTTAAACCCTTTTTCCTCAAACCATTTTTTGCCCAAATAATCATGTGTAAAGAATACTGAGTCTGCCTGACTAGATAAAAAGGTGTCATTAATTTGGAAGTTATTCCTGGGTGATTTTTGTTTTTGTTGTCATTATTTTGACTACTACTACTACAGAAAGTGTCTACGCTTATTTTAAGTAATTTTATGCATATATAGTGAAAATATAACACTTTTCAATATTTTTACAGTGAACTATTTGGTAAACCTTAATATGTAATGTTCAAGAAACTGTCCCTTAAACTGTTATCTCTTGGCACTTTTTTTTGCTCCTGTTTTAATGTGGTAATCTACAGTTAACAGAAAAAATGGCTAGTAAATAGCAGTTTCATATAACATCTGAGTGACATGTACATTTAACGGTGAATGAAATCTTACATTATGAATTACAGTGAGATATAACAGTTGATCTTACAGATATCAAATTACAATATATCCATGCTGTGTTTGCCATGATTTTACTGAAAGAACAACAGGCGCTGTCTTGATTATTGTCTGCAGGGTTATTGCAGAATCACAGCAACTGCCCCCTTAGTGGTGAGATTAAACCTTTGGTTATACACCATCAAGCATATAATATTTTATATTTATTTTAAGAGGCTTTTTCTTCATGCCTGAGAGATCTCCAAGCAAATAATTTATAGTTAGTATGTATCAAATGTTCTTATTTTGTATGCACATAGGCTGCAAGCAGTGGATAAGGGTTTAAAAAAAATCAGGGCAATCTATACACACCATCATATTAAATTTTGACTGTTGGCTTGCAGAATATAATCTAAAAATAATATGTTTCACTTACGTTTAAAATTCAGAGACTGCATTAATTTTCAATAAGGGAAACATGACAGGGGTGCCACTGTTGCTGTTGTTGTTAAATCTGTCAGCATTTCCATAATACCCTTTTCAGGAGTTTATAACTTGGCCATACAAGTTTAGTTCCGGGTGTAATTTGTAATGCAAGTTCTCATTCTGAGAATCGTCTTGGCCCACAAATATTGGCAGAAAGCCTCATTTTTTAAAATCTTCAACATCTTTTACAAAATGGAACGTTTATAAAGTTTCACTTACTTTGTTTTGCTTTTATAAAAATGGCTGAAATTTTTTTTTATTTTTTATTTTTTGGGGAGGGCATGGTTTGATTTAAAACAATTCATAACTAATTTTTGGATGTTTTTTCATAGCGAGTGGGAGAGCAGGATTTGAAATTGGCTGATATATTTTAGGTGGAAATGCAGTTTACAGAGCATGTACACAATTTTTGTTTAATGAAAATGTATTAACATTTTTAATGCTCTTATTTGGTGCTTGATTTGCAAGAGCGGAGTGCCTATGTCTTTCAGCTGAATAATATCATTTTATGAGACGCTTTTAAGTAACCAATGACACAGGCGGATATTAAATAGAATTGGATGAATAGCAATACAATTCTAAAATACTCCCCTTTTATAAATTTCCCTTGGAATTATTTTTCTTTTTTACTGTATTTAAGGTACTTTAAAAGTGTACATTGAGACACAAATAACTGGTCAAGTATGGGGTAAACCAAAATATTTCCATTTGTAGAGGCACTTCATAAATTGAAACTCGGTGCTAACTAAATATTTATTCTCAGTGAAAGTATAACACTGTTGATTTTAATTTCTTAGTTGTCTATGCAGCCAGTAGACCAATGAGTTCACATAATCATGTACCATTAGATGGGAAAGAGAACAACTTTCTTAAGTAAGTCTGTTCCTGGTCAATAAATAAACTGATTTATTTTTATTTTTTTGGTTCTATGATCCCTATTTAGAACATTGCTGCATTTTCAGAGACTTCCAGAGTAGAGATATGATTGGCAAGTTCCATTGGAAAAACAAGGATATACCTTTTACTCACTCCCCAATATTCTTTCTGTTGAACTATCTCTAACATACTGGTAGACAACCATATCAGAAATCAGCTTCTGAGGGACACTAGTATAGAAAATGTGCAGTGCAGTAGAATCCTTCCTCCTTTGATGCAGAGCAGTTCCTGCAGGACTCTCATTGTGCATTCAGTTGAGGGCACTTTTGTTTTTCTGGGGATTCTCCTCTTTGTACTTCAAATATAGCAGAAGGGTTTTGATTGCTTTTGTTTCTGTGCATCTCTAATGAAGGTTTTCTTACTTTAGAATATGAGTTGTCTTCATATCCTAGGCGAGGTGAGATTTGTGATGATGGGTTTTTGAATAGCCTATATCTTGATGTATTTTCCTAAATGATACAATAATACTTTAAAATTGTTCCATTGCATGTTAGCTTTCAGTCTTCAAGTCTGTCACTCTTTTGACAGGTCCTTCAGCAGCAAGTGTTGATCTCGGGACACATACCTAGCTGCTCATCCCTGGTTAAAAGGTTGTCAGATATTTAATAGGCTATCAAAACAAACAAAATTGCATGGATAAACATATTAAGCTTTCAAACTCCAACAGAGATGGTCCCTGTAGAGTCCCTTTAACAAGAAGATGGAAAGGGTGCAACATTAAAGATCTTTATTGAGCCTTCATTTCCAGGTTCCTAATTTAATGATGGGGGATTTTTTTTTAAATGTTTTTAAAGGAAAATTAAAAATGAAATCTTCTGGCTCTGATTCATGAGACCAAGATTTCCAGAAAAATCTTTTTTATTTTTATATCACTTCCATTTTTCTACTCTGCATATTAGTCAAACAGGATGCTCTAAGGGAGAGGTCTCATAGTGAAGAAAGGTGGGATAATCACAGTAAAATTTTATACTTTGTACAAAAACTACTATTTTCTTTCCTCAGAAGAAAAAGATTGTAGATCTTCAGCCAGGTGTCTCAAGAATTCTTGTTTCAAGAACCTATTTGAAAGAAAGAAAAAGCAAGCAAGCAAGCAAGCTGATTTGTTTTCCCTTCACCTCCATTCCTCCGTACCTCTCACAAGGTTTTCTTCTCATGGTAACAAGCCAAAACAGATTGTCCCCATTTGTTTGGGGAATAAAAATTTGGTACGACTGCATTGCTGTCAATTTTCAAGAAAAATAGGAATGTCTTTGGAGGTAGAAAACGGAGCTTAAGACCTTTCTGCTGTTAACAAAAAGTTGTCATTATACGGCTTCTCTTCTAATGCTCTTGCTGTGCCTTGTAAATATAAACAAATTTACCATACGACAGCCCTGTGAAGTAGGTGAATATTATCCTCATTTTACAGGTGAAGAAACTAAAGCCCAAAGAGGCTTGTCTGAGTTGTGTCAGGAAGTGTGCTGCAGAACCTTGAGTACAGCCCATGTCTTCATACACTTTTTTGTTCTTTAATCACAAGGGGTAACATTTTCAAAGTGTATAAATGACTTTCAAGCCTAAGTTCCATGGGGCACAGTTCCGCATCTTAGCCCATCTTAGAATATGAAGTACTGCAGATAACCCTGTTGAAGGCTTGAATACTGCAGTGTGATGAAGTGTAGTGTTTCCACTAGTGAGCACTATAAGAGTAACCTTCCAGAAACTAAAAAAAATATAGGATTGTATAAACTGGTTCCATTATACTAGATGTTCCATTTTATTTTGGAATGAAAGAAAGTCAGTAATAGTTGTTGTTTTTTAGAGGGTTCATATTGCATTTTCGTCACCCACGTTGTCAAGATATATAACTATTTCTAGGAAACAAATGTCCAGGATGCCTATCTGAATATCGTCAGAAAACTACCAAAGTTTGTTTCTTTGGTCAACATTTTCAATTTGTTGCTATATCTATGATGTTGGATTTCATTCCATGATTAAATAGAAAGATCAATGAGGTATTGTACTGGGCCAGAAGTACACAAAATCCTCTACTTTCAAATCTATATGCCTAATACTTCAATGCACAATGTAGCTGAGCTCCTGTAGTCTTTATAAGCATAATTTACTTTATAAAAAAAGTCTTTTTTTCCAGCACTCCATTTTCAATATTGTTTCAGAAGAAAACCAGGGGTTTTGTATTTTTATTGGTAGCAAACAAGACAAAAACCCTTGGTAGCCATTTCTCTAAAATTCACAGCGTTCCTGAACTTTTCCTAATATCCACTATTGGGATTGTTTGGCCAGTTTCACCAAGACATTTCTATTTTCTTTTGCCTCTTCCCCAATTCTTATCTCAGCAACTTATTTTAAAATGCACAAAATAGCATGCTGTGTATCTCACTGGCATATCTTGAGTAAATTGTGTTTGTGCCAGGAGTCTAACAGATAAGCAACACGGAATACTTGGAACTGGGTGCAGAGCACCTATTAACTATTTCATTGTCATGACTAAGGGCACTAGTAGTGGCTGGGGTCCCTTGTACACCCTCTCTGGGTCCTTCTGCATGTCGATTCATGTTATGTCTGATCTACTAACTGCTACCCTACTGTTCTATGCCACAAGCTGCTCTGGTAGCTGCAGAGAGTACCAAAATGGTCAGAGCTCCAGGGCAAGCGTGGCTTCTCCACAGACTTTATCTCCTCCTCTGACTCAGGTGAACCAGAGAAGTTCCTTTACATTCAAGGCCTAACAGGTCTTGTATGGTGTATGCATATGGAGCTAGGTTTGCTGCAAACGCTAACCTCCAGTACAACATTAAATCATAATTATTCCTGGGGAACTTGGTCAGGTGGAAAAAAAAGCCTTAGCTTTATAATTGCACGTTGTACAGTGAAATTTGTGATCTCCTGTCTTAAGCAACCGGCTTAAAGTTATCTCAGATTTGCAGTTTTTAGTTTTGTAGGCTACTGATATTTTGCAGATATTTTAGTAGTTCCTGAATACAATTCACTGTATTTGGAGGCTGTCTTTTGAGTAAAATATTCTAATGGCACAATTATTGTGGCCTTCGTCAGCAAGTTGGGGATGAATGTGGAACAATAAGAGATCCAAAGTGATATAAAAGGTTCTTTCTGTCAAAGACCTTTCAGGTTTAGCTCGTGTGGCAAAACGACTAAATACAAGAACCATTAGAGAAATCATTTGGGGCATATTATCCACAATCTAGACTTCTGTTTTTTGCTGAGATATTCTGACCATAAATTTGAGTGAGACTTTTCAGGACAGTTACAAATGTCCAGAATTCTCATGGCCAAGAGACTGTTCTTAATTGAATCACACTGGTTTACGGATTTTCAGTTTAGAGAAATGGTTTTCTGTATTTCTTCCTCTGCTGGTGCATGGTAGTGTGAACTCAATCTCAGTAGGTGCTATTGGCATGCTACTTACCAGTAGGAGACAATTGCAAACATACTCCTCCAAATATATCTTCTTTTAAAATGTAAATTACTGAGATCCCTTTTAACACTGACTTCCTTACTGCACTTGAACATCTTTGCTGTTTAAGTTGGGCAATTTGTTGTCTTTCTTATTTAAGACACTTCCTGAGTTTTGACCTTCAGCACAGATTTGTTCATGAGTTGTTATATAGTTGAAAGAGGTATTAAGAGTGCTTATCCAGGTTCATGGGAAAAGGTGTATACAAAAATTCTGAGGAATACATTCAGTGAGAAAGAACATGCAACAACTGAGCATTAGTAATTTTGTCTTAGTCAGGAGAACGAGAGTAACATTTCACATCTACACTGCTTGTTGATAGGTCAAGAAACTATAGTATCCCTAGGGTCAAATCATCATCTTTCAGGAATATTGACTGTCCATAGAGATGGAGAATTTAGCTAGAAATGAGATTTAACTTTAAAGAGCATTGCCCCTTTTTGTAGCTCACGCTCACAATATTGATTGCTTATTCCAAATCAGGTTCTGAAGATTCTGTCTCTTCTAAAATATATGCTGAAATTCCAATCTGTCTTTTAAATTTTGATGGTGGTTTAACTTATGAATCTGAACAGTGTGCCATTAGATATACAAAAACAGAGGAAAACACAGGGTTTTCCCCCAAGGAGCTTGCAATTAAAAAAGATGAGCTTTCAGTTTAAAATGAATGATATCTATAGCTGAGCCATCACAAGAGAATTTTTAAATAAATTGTTAAAATAAAAAATTTAATAAAATACATATACTTATGAATAAAAGAGTTTGCTCTCCCATATCTTTCTAGGAAGTATTGAAAATATATCAGCAGAAAACCATTTACTATTTTATTCTTTTAAAAAATAATTGAAATGACTTGAATTTGTCAACAGGAAGAAGGTGGAGAATGATTATGAGGCTCTTCAAGAACGTCTCAATACATTGCCTGATAAACTCTCTTATGATATCATGGTATGTACAGTGTAGTTCATTGAAAATAATGGACTAATGGTTTTAGTATTTGAGGTTACTGCTGTGGCAGTGAGGTATATTATTCAGGTTTACCATATAATACTTAGTAATGATACATTAATTATAGTAACAGTTAAACCTTTGCTTCTTTTTCTCTTTCCCCTCTTCTTTCAGATCCGTAATAAATTATAATGTTACTGACAATTGAGAACTGATGACATAAATGTTAACACAAAATCTGACATATTTGGTATGCAAATCTATTACACAGAAAACTAATTATGACTGAAATATGGTACTTAGTCATTTCCTGTTAGCCAAAGAAGAAGCAGGCCATAACATTTTCTGATTCATGGAATTAAACTCTGCGACATTGATTTTTATATAAAAAGGTGGTGCTAATTTTTGTTTTAATGATCTTCACATTCACATAGTGAGCTGTTCTTGCGCTTTGAATCATTTCTAACAAAAGTACTGCTTCCCAAGAATACAACTTTATCCTTGTTGGCTTACCCCCACCTGAATTGAAGTTCCTGACTTTACAAACATACTGTTTCCTTGTTTGGGGCTATTTTATGCCTCATTCAAAATGCAACTTTGAAAGGGACTGCATTGCTCAGTGAATTGGTAATGGAATACTGACTTATTTATCTTTAGGGCATCGCTTCAGACCTATTAAATAATATTGGTAACCATTTGCTGGTTGTTAGATGACTTAGCAGAATGTAAAATGAGCAGATAGTCTCCATCCACTTTTATGTACATCTCACTTCCTGCTCATTGTCATTCTCAACAAGACGGGGAGAGGGGGTGGGGGTGTCCAAAGCTAAGTGAGCATGAATGCTGAACTACTTTTTTTCACACAGGTATGGGAAACTAGTGTAGAGCATTGGCGAGCTACCTTGATAAGACAGGCTTATGCTGCCTGTTCGTTGGATAAAGACAAGACTGACACCTATCACCAGCATTAAATTTACTGGGGAGATTTTGTGTGTGTGTGTGCGTGTGCGTGTGCGCGCGCGCACGTATACAAATTAAATTCACAGATATTTGCTATTATCCTATGCTTTAGATTAAAGTAAAACACCTCAAAATTAGAACACTCAGCTAGATATAGTTAATTTTGTTTTAAAGTGACAGTGTCAAGTCACATCTGCCATTGTAAATATATGTTAACAATGTCTGTCCCTTTTAGCCAGCTATCTGCCTATAGTTTTAATTTTGTACACAGTGCTGCTTTTTGGGAGGACGTGTAAATGTTGCAAGCTGGTGTTGGGAAGACCGTTGTAATTTAAGCCTGGGAAACTACAGCTACAAGAGGATTATCCGTCACAGAATCTTTCCTCAAAATTCTCCCCCACTCCTTCTATCCTCTCCGTGCAATATGTGCTCCAGGTGTTGCCACCTACTGGCTTTTCCTTCTGGAGAAGAGGAACTGCCATGGGAAGAAGAGAACATGTGGTCCAGATGCCCTGCACTAGGATGTGATGGATGAAGGGGAGTTCCTCCTTTCCTCAGAAAGTGAGGAAAGACATTGATCCAGCAAATATTATTAAAGTGAGGAGGAGCTGGTCCAAGGTTGCAGGATAACTCTCCACTGGTAAAAGCTGAGCTGAGCTGTAATTGCTGGGCTTGTTCCCCTTCCTCTACTCTTCAGCTGAATCAAAGCTGATGATTAACATCTGTGACCTTCCCTGTTTGAAGTTGAAGCTCGAATGAGAACCAAATGTTGGGGATGAGGCTGCGGGTGGACAATTAGTGCATCAGGAGTGGGTTTTGCATAGGAGATATTCTAGTGCTCATAAGGCCTGAGTGGGGCTAGCCTAAGTGGGTCCTGTGTAAAGTGTGCTAGCCTATGGGACGGGTTTAAGGATCCTAAACATAGCATCATGTCTAAGAAAATGGGATACACTTTAAGAAACGTCTCAAGTAATATTTATCACTAATTATTTACTCCAATTGCCAATTCTTAGATTTTAAACAGTTTATTGTTTCCTGTACCTGTAGAGTTATTTGAGGAAGGCATACGTGGCTTCCAGAATATAGCATGAGGGTGATGTTACCCTCATGTTGAATGAGAATAGGAAATGTGTGGATTAGTAAGCAAACTCTCCCACACTGCAGGAGTATTGGCATGTAGCGACAAATTTAGGCTGGGGACAAGCAAATTCGATTCAGGAAAAAAATGATTTGGGGTTTCTAAATATTACTAACACAACTAAATAAAACAATTGATATTTGACTTGACACTGCCCCTTTAAATAATAATTTTGTTATACTTACTGGGAAGTAAAACATTTATGTATAGTAAATATTTTACAATAATCTAAATGAGAGAGAATATTTTTATTTTAAAAACCCAAGTAGTAATATAGTACGACTTCTGTTTTCCTGTCAGCATCCATTAGTACTTACATTTTATGTCTCAGAAGGGTTTTCTGGTTAAATATTAACCTGTTCTCTTTATTATAAGTACAAAGTTAAATTCAAACTGTGGTTGGGATTCAGATCTGAGAGTTTGAATGTTTATCATGTTTGTTATTTAATAACAGTGCTGTAGAATTTTGAATCATTCTAACCCCATTTGAATTTTAATGGATTTGTTTGGCCACGTGGTCATTGATGACTATCTCATTTCATTTTTAATAGCGTTTTTTAGCTCTTTGCTTTCTGACTTTGACAGGTACCTTTCGGTCCTCTTGCTTTCATGCCAGGAAGACTTGTGCGCACCAATGAGGTCACTGTCCTGCTTGGGGACAATTGGTTTTCCAAATGCTCAGCAAAGCAGGCTATTGGCCTAGTTGAGCACAGGAAAAAACGTATGTATATCTATAAACAATTATTATTTAAGAGTTAAAGCTACGTAGTTCCATACTAAAAATATTTTGAACTGGAGGCACAATTTTAAAGTATCCATTAAGTATACCTGTAGATGTATGGGTCTGGGGGAGTGATTTTAAAAAGATTAGGTAGAATTTGCAGACTGCAGTATTTGGTGACTGCTGAACTGGTTTATGAAAATCTGGTTTGGAAATAATTACCTGAGTAACACACTTCCATAAGATGTCTGGTAAGAGTGGGTAATGTTTTCGTTTGTTTGGTTTTAAGCACCTACCCAGAATTTGAGGCACACTAAAATAAACAATTTTGTAACAATTTAGACTATACCAAAATCCAGTTGTTGGTGTTTACATTAAAGCCAATAGGAGAAGATCAATCAAAGGTTGTTCACATATAAAGTTAAACATTTAAAAGCAAACAAATCAATTCTGTTAGTTTCAGGTGTTCACAAACTTTCACAGTGAGAGGACTGTATCTTCAGACAGTCTCTGACTCCATGTTTTCCATTTGTGATTACGCTGACCACCTCTTTTTCAGCTTACCCTTACATATCCTCCCTGTAAATTACAGCAGTTGCTTACATGACAATAATAATAAGAAAATATTTATCTCTTTTAACTTTGTTTAAAAAGCTACATGCCTTATCCTTTTTGGAAAAAAGTGAATCACCTTTTGTTCTTCATTTAATCTGTCCCTCACATGTATCCTGCCTGTCTCCTGCTGCACATTCTTCCCTGGTTTTCTTCTCTGGACATGCTGCTCAGTTGCTTTACTCCATTCTCCCAGGGACACCCCACTTCCATCGGGGGCAAGCAGATCAAGCGTCATTGTATGCTCTTGTTTTTTGTACTCTGTTTATGTAGCAGCAGCAGCAGCCCCTAGTAAAGAGAGTTAGATTGGCAGTTCCTCATTGTTTCCAGCTAGTTTTACTTGTCTCCAGACTTGTCGCTTTGAAGAACTTGTAGGCCTTTAGGAGCATTTGAAAAGGGGCAAAGCCAGCTATGTGATCAGCCAACTTTCTGGACCAGCAGCAAGTATTCTTCATGCCACAGTTTAGCTTTAGTTTAACTTGCTGTGTTAGAAGAACTTGCTGAGCCTAAAATATCAGTGTAGATGTCCAGGAAGGAAAAATATACACTTTAATTAAAAATTGTCACTTTTTAGCTGTGGGATCCTAATAAATTTCTCTGTCTTACATTTGAGTCATTTTTTATATCATTTTTACTTCAGACAGTTTTGTAAAATGTCTCATATCTGAATGACTTTCATTACTATTTTACCCTGTTTCTCAATATATGTTGCTTCCTATAATGGAAGACCTCAGAAGTTCCTCCTCTGTGTGATTTATTTTATGTTTACAAATAGAAGGCATGCATATATGAAAAATAACTTTATTATAAAGAGTAACTTTCTTGCTGTCTTATTTTTTAAAATATTTTTTCTTTATGAAAAGTTTTAACAAAAGATGTAATTTGTATTTCATCTGTTTTATTTCTTTATCCTTTTCTCTGGGTATCATTTAGCAATAATTTTCATACAACAGTGAATATTTCCTACTTAATCACTGCAACTTATGTTTCTTAATGTGACTTCTGCAAGATCTGATCCATTTTTCTTTTCTGTTGTATCTGACCAGTGCCGCAAGATATTTTTTGTCACCACTGAACTTCATGAATCTTATTTGAACTTTGCATAGTAGATGTCTAATAACACTGAGTACTCTGCCAGAACTTATGCAGTAGTAGATGTGGGGCTATTTTTTTTAATCTTTTAAATTGCATTAGAATATGAACTCAAATGTTAGCCTCTTTTGAAGCAAAATAGTGAGGGATATCTAGATACAAGGGCTCCATTCTGACAGTGTCTCAAATATCACTTTTGTCTGTCTGATGGTTGCCAGTGGGAGGCTCCAAAACACTGATATTAACTAAAAACTTTCATTTCAAATACTATTTACAATTTCTGGTTAAGAATCTTATTAACATACATGATTTATAAGTGTTCTTTTCAGTTGATATAATTTTCATCAATGAAAATTAAACACATGGACATAGACTTAGGAAATTCTTTCAACTGTTTTCTAGAGATGAGGCAACTAAAAATAAAGTTGTGAATCATTCTTCCTATTTTTGCTCTTCTAATTTTATTTTATAAAGGTGTCTTATATACATAAAATAATTGTAATGTATAAAGTGTGAACTAATGAGTTGTGACACTCATAAACGTGAAATAGTGTTACGTCATAAGATTTTGTAAAATCTGCTTTACATATTGCAATGCAGTTGTTGTAATAGGCAAAGTCTCATTGATTTCAAAGAGATGTTTTGTATATTATAGCGGCTTCATAATTTACAATGTGATAATTATTGGCATTAGCATTATATTGGATCATTGTTAAAGTCCAGTGCCCATAATATTTATCAGGACTAGGTCAGTGTCCATAGGAAAAGAGAGAGACTGTTTTAAGGGATCAAACTCTAGGCTAGCACATGCTTTAAGTCCTTTGCTGAGCTAGAATTAAAGTCAAAAGGGCAACAATATAGGAGAGATTCAAGCTGAAATCACTTCTGGTGCTTAAAATGTGAAGATTTCTATTGATGATTCTTTTCTTCTAGGTCTTATAATTTAGATAATTGACAGTCTCTTGCTAAACAAGGAAACGAACCATGTGCTTTTATAATTTCATCCTATTTTATTTCCTGACACTAGGATTTTTTTGTAGAACTTAATATTTTAAAATAGAAAGATAAATAGAATTTTTCACAATGCAAGTGATTTTCTTACATAAGGAGCATAAAAGGAGGATGCCAGATATATCAAATGATGCCAGCAGAATGGATCAAAGCCATTTATGTTATGGATAAAAGTGAGAGTTTTTTTGTGTTTGTGATAGTTATAACAGTTACTTGTAAATTAAATAATTTCTTCTCTTTAGTATTAGCCTTAAAACTAGTTCTTTAAAAGGGCTTGTTGTTAAAAAGAGCCACTCTTGAAAGCTCATTGTCTCGCTCAGGGAAATGCCCAGACTCAATGGAAGAATATATCAGTTGAAATGCTTTTAATTTAAATGGATAGTTAAAGGATGACTGGTACTGCATTTTACATTAAAAGGTATTAACTGAGATAACGTTTAGAAAAATACTAATTTTAGTACATACTTTTTTTATTGTTCAACTTTTGAATTATACTCTGAGCTATTCAGTGGTCTGCTGAGTTGAAACAGATTTCAGCTGGTATAACTTAGGACAGTTACTGTTGTCAAATGTTACTCTTTTCATAAAATATTGATTATATCTCCCTGTATAGCATTTATGTGGATTGCAGTAAATCTGTCATTTACTATACAATTTTATAGTATCCATAGATGTTCAGATAGTTACAGAACTCTGTAAAAAATCAAAACTAGATCTAGTGAGGTTTTGTAGACTAGACAGGTATATTTTTAAATTATTTTAAAATTAAAATTCAATAAAATGTAGTAGTGTATAAAATCGGTAATAGTAACACCTTGCACACCCACTCATGAATATAAATGAGAAGAAAAAGTGAAGTAGATTAAAGATACACATACACCAAATTCCATTATAATAAAAGAAATTAGCTTTTTAAGTATGTCACAGTTTAGCACAACAATAATGCAATAGTAGTTTTTTTCTCTTACAATTATCTTGCTTAAGGTACTTCATAATATTTCTGTTCTCCTCAAGGCATGTCTGTATTGTCTCAGAATTCAAAGAGGGAATAAAGGTTTCTTTTTGTGAATATGGGATTATACCCTTTACGTGTTTGTGATGATATAAATTAATTTCCTCTCCATATCAGTAAATCGCATTAATTTCTTAAAATGGGGAATTTTTCATTACAATAGTCCCTATGATAGTTACTATAGAAAGAAATTAAATAGTCTTTCGTGTAAATATTTGTAGATTAATTCAGTGTGTTTGATAGTCCCAAGTGTCTGAATACTTTAAAAGATGGGAAATTAAATCACTAACACCCTCCCTCCAAAAATGCTTCCTAAAAACCTAGGAGTGGTTTTATTGTGTTAAAATCTGTTGAATGAAAAAAGAAAAATCTACGTAAAGAACTCTTGAACTGCTTAGGAATTGTACTTTCAGTATATGTAAGAATACCCTTCGAGTGTGATGCTGCAAATGAATTCATGAAATGAAAATACTGATTACATTAACATACAGTATTGTGATAGTACCCAATTGTAAATTGCAGTATGTAACCTTTAAGACAAATATTTGTGTCAATCAAAATTGACCGATGTCTTAGATTACAGTATTATACAGTGTTTTTCAAAAATCATTGTTTGAAATGAAATAAAACCTGGCAGATAAGAGAAAAGGCTGAATTTGTTCATTATCAGTGCTACAAGAGAGAAAAGTATTGCCTCTGATAGATAGATAGATAGATAAAATAAAAGCTTTCCTCTTTCTGTACAAGAATAAGTTGGATCTTCAGAGGCTTGAAATCCCTTTTTTGTTTGATATGGAGTATTAAAAAGCACAGTCTATAAAACAAAATAGTTGACAATTGACATTTACTTTTTTGGGAGGGGAGCATGAGAAGCTAGGTTAATGTCATGGAAGAAATCTGTCCCTTGCCTTTCTTTATTAGCATAACAATATCGGTGTTTTACTTTTAAATGTTAGTTTGAGTGTCTGTATCTGTCTGTTTATTTGTTTAGACCTTCCCATGTATTGCAGAATATTCTGTTATAATAGTATTGAATGTTTTATAGCTTCTGCTTTTTAAAATATAGTTTCACCTGATTATTTGATGTCTTCAATTACTTCCTCATTTAACCTTATTATATAAGGAACTTATTCTGTCAGATCTTACAGGCCCTAAATTAGCTCAGCATCTCCGGGAAGCATTAATTTCTCACAGGGCTATGGCCCAAGCATATTAACCGGTGTAAGGAGTGAGAGAACAAGCAAGAAAAGTTCTTTACAATCACTCCTTGAGAAGCTTAGTTTTCAAAATATTAATTTCTGTAATTCTTGCTAAATTAGTGAGGAAGTTGTCCAAGGAGTTGTTTACACATATTTTTATGCCAATTTGATTCTATTAATTTAAAAATCAGGATAGTTAAACTAGTGCATCTCACTAGTATGGATGAAATTATACTAGTAAATGAGTCCTTACTCTGTCGTCATTTAGATAAAAGTAAAGCCCATTTTGACTGAGGATTAGAGATGATATAGCCCCAAGAAAATGAATGGTTAGAAAAGAAGGGTGTTTTGAAAAGCTAGACAAAACTACCACACAAACGATTGTATGAAAAATTCATCATCTTAAAGATTTATCACAATTGCTCAAATGAGGACGAAATTTACTAATCATATGAAGGGTTTAAATCCAAATATGCAAAAAGGAATTTTTATTCTGTTTTTTTTAATCTTGAAACAATACAACTCTTTAAAAAAAATCTGGTAGAATAAAGCAGAGTTTTGAAAGGCATCTAGACAGTTTTTCAAAGCTAGAGATGTCATTTATTCTAAGTGACCAATGATAGTCTGTTGAATAAATACTGGTTTTAATTTTTTGGAAATATAACAACAAAAACTTAGTTATAAACCACTTAAGGTTTCCTAAGTGCCAAATCCACCCACACAAACCTTTAAAGGAAAGGAAATAACGAGTTAAAGGAACCTTCTTTAATGTGCTTTAACACCCACTCTTCACATTAACTGTTCTTTGGACTTTCTTCCATCTCCAACATGCTAAGAAATAGAATACACGTCAGATTGAAAAAAAGAGAAAACCCAAAACAAAACAAAAAAAACCCCAACCAACAAAACCCCCCCCCCAATCTCAGTAACGTTAGCATATATTTACTGTGTATGTTCCTCAGTAATGTTAGCATGTATTTATTGTGTCCGCTATATGGGTGCACTGATTAAATAAATATATGACATGATATATTATTTGTTTATGGGGTTAAGTCATGTTGACTATATGTGATGAAAAGATCTAAACTGCTAAATAAAAGCTGTACGGGAAATACTGTACTGGTTACTCTAAGAATGTGTCCAAACTGATACCTCAGGAAGAGACTCTTGGTTGTCTTTTTACAATTTTCCTTCAGAATTAAGCAAATGTACCTAAATCTATTTGTAGAGGGGTTTTGTGTAGTCACAAAGATGACTAGAAGATTAATTTGAAAAAAGCAAGGCAGATGAGTTAATATATCTCCAATCCACTTCTGCTCTCTCCTGTTTCACATAGTATAATCTTTCAAAGTAGATCAACCTGTTCTCTGTATTCTTGTCTCCCATAGCCATTTAAATTTCAAAATCGCAGACAGAATCCAGTCAGTAGTAACCAAAATAATATTTCTGGTCCCCAGAATCTTTATAGACAACACTGTTTGGATATTAACATCAAGCAGATAATTTCAGTTTGTATTCAGGTTAATTAACCCATTGTAGCCAAAATGCACAGACAAGAATATATGCCTGTTTGGCTTTAGTATGTTGTCATGTTTTGTTAAACCTGGCTTCAAAGGGTTTTATTTCAACATGATAAAATGCTTTCGCCTGCTAAATTACAATCTCCCACCCCCCAAATCAGAGTTGGTAAGATAAATGCAGGATGTGTCTTTAAAATGATACTTCATACTGTAATTGTAGGCTTGGAAGGATTAGATTTGATTGTTAAATGTTGATTTCATCATATACGAACAAACTGACGAAAATACATTTCCATCAAAAATAATCAAAATTTACAAATAGAGTAAGAAAATTGCTACTTGAAAACTTATTAGTTTGATTTATGGATATTTGTTTTTTTTAAATTTTGAACCATGATGTTAACAATTTGTGTTTTAATGGTTATAAAGCTTTATCTTTTTGAATCTCAGCATTTCCTCTCATTAAAGAATTATTGTCTGACTCTCACCTTAATTTCCTGCAGCTATGGAAATTTAAATCAATCGAACTGAAAAAAATCTTAAAAACAAACACTGATTTCATCCATCATAATTATAAACAAACAAAAATGAAATTATGCCAAGCCTAACAATAACCTAGGCCAGCCAAGGAGTTCATACTCAGAAAGTCCCTTCAAACTGATAGGATGGCTAAAGGCTGATAACTAAGCATAAAGAAAGCTCAGTCAGTCATTGGTTTTTGTAAATATTCACAGATTATCCAGAAGAAATCTACAAATATTTTGTGAGAGTAGCAACTTTTTTCCGTTTGTCAATCCTAGAAATCAGTCCTTGAAATTCCACCTTGTCTGTTATAATGGTAAACTATCTTTTCTGTGTTTTTTAACAAAGACATTCAAATATAAACTATTAGAGTTCACCTGAAAGCCCTGTCAACATTCCCTTAAATTGCCCAAACCACTTTTAGTTAAGTCCTTTAAACCACACAGGAGGAGATGGCTATGAAGCCTCACTTTAAGGACACATTTTCTGCTGGTGCTCATTTAATGAGCTAAAACTCTTTAAACTGATTGTTTCTCTTTAAGTCTGGAGGATTTTGAAATTCAAATATATCATGGCCTGTTCAAAGATTTTTAAAATGTATACGGAAGTCTAAGGCACAAAATCCTATGGTGCTCTTCTAGTTACATGTACTACCACCACTGTGCCATAAGGCTGAAGCTTCTTAACTAATGAACTTAAACAAAAGAAGGGGCTTTCCTCTGGGTAGTGGAAGATCTGTATCTTCTATCTATATAGCAATCAGAATGGCCTAGTGGACTGACCAGAGGGTGGGGAGCTAGGACTGTCCTGCTGATTTATATTTGGCCTAGGGCAGATCACTTAAACTGTCTGTTCTTCATTTGTAAAACAGGAAAGAGTAATATTTATCAATGGGGTATTGTGTGGATTAGTTAATGGTTGTACAGTATTTTAAAATTTAAAGTCCTGTATAAATGCTAAGTATTTTTACATAACAGAACAAATAGTTGCACTTACTTCTGGCCACAGAAAGTAAAATTGAAACCTAATTTTCAAGAAAAAAAGGGTAATCTAGATGAATATATTGAGCAATATTTAGACCATCACATTTACTATGAATGTAAAATAAAAGTCTGAAGAAAATTGGTCTCAGGCTGGAAGTTTATGTATATTGGGAACAGTAGGAACTGAAAACACAGTCAGGAATGTTTTGTACAGATGCTATTGCCCAGTTTCTTTGATTTGAACTTTGCAGAGTATCTTATATATTGGAAAGAGCTACAGAATGTGATGATGGAAATCAGCTGAAGAGCCAAATGATGGATGTGAGAGGTTATTGTTTCAGTGTCTGATACTGAGGGGCATGAAACTCTTTGAAGGAATTGCTTTTAACTAAAAATATTTTGGGGAATAATTAATTCTTCAGCCAGATTTGTACTGTAGAAAGAACAATCAATGTACATCAGTTGTCAGAGGAGGAACGGAAGAGTTGATTGGTTTTACTAAGGTAATGAAAATATTTACCCAATTGGTCTTTATTTACTTTAAAAGACCAATATGTTTGAAATATATATGAAAAATATTTCCTTGTTTGACATTTTTGCTATAGGTACAAATTTGAAAGAAAAACAGTTTTCCTATTAGTAGCTTTTTAAAGAGTGACATAATGGACCCTTCATCTTCTATGTACCATAAATAATTATATTTTCAAATAACTTTTTAATATGGTATGTTGTCAATTTCATGAGCAAACAAAATGGACACATAAGTGAAGTTTTGTAAAGTAAATTAAACAATTTTGGTAGTCATTGTGCCTCAGTCTTTCCATCTCCTCTATAATTTGAACCAATTGGTGGTCACAATTTGTCCTCTACTGACCCATTTATTATTGTTTGTTTTTTGTATTACAGTAGCACTTGAGAGCCATAGTCAAGGACCGTTGTAATAGGAGCAATGCAAATATAGAACTGAAAGATCCCTGCCCCCAATAGCTTACAGTCTAAGATGAGATAACACTTGAATTCAGACAGATGGGAGAGTATAAGGAATCGGGGAGACAGTGTTGGCTAGTGTGGTAGGCTGCGCTGTTAGAACAACCATAGCCAATTTTTTTGTAGGAATCATGACAGAGGAGAGTTTAAAGAAGGGATTTGAAGGAGGATAAGGAGGTAGCTTTACACATGTTTACAGGGGGCTTCTCCCAAGTGTGAGGGGCAACAGGGGAGATGGCATGAAAAGGGTTATTTGAAAATTTAACATGATCGATAGAGGCTGCTGTTATGGACGGACCCTAAGTGCAAGTCAGCCCTTTGATAGCAAATGAGAGATTGTATGTATGGTGGGGTAGGCCTTAAAGTGCCTTGAAATTAAAGCTAAGCAGCTTAATTATGTTTGGTGCAATAGAGAAGGGGAATCCAGTCAAGGAATTCAAAGATGGGGGTGATATGATCCAAGCAATGAGCTAGCAATACTGTCTTTGTAGCAGCATTTTGAATGGATGTGAGGAGAGCAAATTACATTACATTTGTCAAGGCCAGTAAAAGGATGTTGGAGAAACTGAGAAATATGATGAAACCCTGGACAGAATATTAGCTATATGGATGGATATGAAAGCCCATATCTTAGACGTTATTCAGAAAGAATCTGCAAGATTTTGAGGAAGCCTGCATGTGACAACAGAAAGAGAGAGATCTGAGTTGAAGATGAAATCCAGGATCTGAATGACAGGCAGGGTGGTGGTAGAGTCCTCTGTCACTGAGAAAGAAGATGGTTTTGAGGGAGGGCTTGAAGGGAAAGATTAAGAGCTCTGTTTTAGCCATGTTGAACTTGACTTGACAGCTAGACAACCACATGAAGATGTCAGAGAGAGACAGACAGACACACTGAGATTTTAGTTTGGAAAGAAGCAGATAACAAAGAGGTAGGTCTCTGGTTCTTCAGCATAGAGATAATTGAATTTGTTTGTGGATTATCCAGATATAAGGTGTAGTGAGAGAAAGGGACCAAGAAGACAGCCCTGTGGAAACCCTCAGACAGTTTAATAGGAGTTGAGGAGGATCCTCTGAAGGGTATTCTGAAGAAGCAACTAGAGAGGTGGGATAAGAGCCAGGAGAGAACAGAGTCATTAAAGCCAAGGAAAAAAATAGATTTTTCTCTTGCCTGGAATGCTTTGTCCCTCTCCTATAAGGTGCTAAGTAATTTTTATTTTAAAAGTTCAACTTCCAGCTCTTTGTCTCTGTAAGTTATGACTGCTTCATTCTGTAAACATTTAATAATTATTAATGTGAATGTATACAACATCATAATTTTGCACGGTGCTGTCGTTATCGAGGGGCATGGCCCTTACCCCCAGGGAATTTTCATAATAAAGACACCAATCCTTAAGTACCAAAGTGATAGCCCTGTTAGTCTAGTTCAGCAAAACGAACAAGGAGTCCTGGTGGCACTTTTAAAGACTAACAAATTTATTTATTGCATGAGCTTTTGTGGGAGAAAATCCCACTTTGTAGTTACAGTTGCAAAGCTTCATCAAGAATAAGTATGAGAGTAACTATTTGCACATTTTAAACTCTTTTCAGGTTCGGTTTCTGAACAACAGCAGGGCTTTTCAACCTTTTTCTTTCTGAGGCCCCCTACAACATGCTATAAAAATTCAGAGACCCAAGTGTGCCACCACTATTTTTCTGCATATCTAGTAGATAAAAAGCCAGGACTGTCATTGGGGGTAGCAAACAGGGCAATTGCTCAGATCTCCAAAGGGGGACCCAAAAAGCTAAGTTGCATGGGTTTCGGCTTCAGCCACTGGAGACGGGGCTTACGTTTCAGCTTTCTGCCCTAGGCTCCAGTGAGTCTAATACTAACCCTGCTCTCTGATTTATTTTGGCAGACCCCTGAGACTTGCTCTTAGCCTCTGTTAGGGCCCTGGACTCCTAGTTAAGAACCATTGTGCTTGAGACATACACAATAGAGTAATAAAGATAACTGACAAAGGAAAAATACAAGGAGAAGAATGAGACGAGATTAAATGAATAAAGTGAGTTAAGTTATTGTGGGATAATTTTTTTTTCTGATATTTGGAAATGGAGAAGTGTAGCAAGAAGGAAGAATGAAAATCGTAGGAGTATAAGTCAACAGTGGAAAAATAGGCCACAGAAGTAGGTTTTGAGTATGAATTTGAGGAAGAGAAGTGAAAGTGCTTAGCGTGCTAAATGAGAGATGGATTTGTTATTTTAGGTAGTAGAATAGCATGAGACAAGACCCAAGGGTTAAAGTTGGAGGAGACAAAGGAAGAAACAGAATGAGAAAAGTTGGCAGAGTGGAAGATGGGAAGTGAGTTAAGTAGCAGGGCAGAGAGCATGAAATAGAGCAATAAGATGTGGGCAGATCTGGTTAAAACCGCAAAAAGCGATGATTAAGAATTTGAGTTTTATGTCGAAAAAGACAGTGATACAGTAAAGGGCTTGAAGGGGGGAAGGGAGAAGAGTGAAAAAGAGATTATTTAACTGATGTATTTTGGATAAGGATTTTGAGTAGATTGATGAGGGGAGAGGTCCATGGGCTAATGATGAAGGTTATGTCTTCCATGTTGAAAAGCCTCCCTCATTATTTCAGTAGAATGTATCTGTTGTGTGAGGTCATGGTCACAAAAGGAAAGATGATCTCTTAAGTAGGTGTGGACAATCCTATGGAGGTATCAGGACAGCTACCTTGTGTGTTGAACAGTGTGGTTCATACTGAGCTTTGCTTAGTAGATGGGCTGGGGCGTTTTGTGCCAATTGGAACTTTAGTAGAGGCTTCATTGGTAACTAAAAATTGCAGTAAACAAGCTTTGAGTGCTGTGATCAGATCTGAGGGATCTAATGTTCTGATCAGTTGCAGTAAGCAGAGATAAGTGGACATTTTTACTTCCATGACTATTTAGTTATCAATATGAAGGAATATCCAGTGGGTGGTGCACTTAGTTGGGATTTGGGATGGGGTACATTTTGTTCTGTTAAAGATTTCTGTTACGTTATTGGCCACATCACATATTCTCGCTTCGCCTCAGTTTCCTATCTGTAAAATGAGGATAGTAATACTTTCCTTCTTCCTGGGGTGATGTTAGGATAAATACATTAAAGACTATGAGGCATTTATACTACAAGAGTAGAGGCCATATAAAAACCTTATAGCGACAGATGGAAATAACACTGAGGTACTCAGCCTTCTGGGTTTGAATAGAGGCAGCCTGGATTTACAAAGTGATTTACATTAGGGTTTTGCAAGGTGTATGGCTTTACTGTGTCCATGGCAGAAAAGTAGGATCTCTTTGCTCCCTTCACAACATTGAAGACATCTTATACTTCTTTCTTTTTATTAATGGTTCCAAAAGAGAATTTTAAAACAGAAAATCAGCTAATTTTTTGGACAAAAGCTTTCAGCTCTTTTAGTGTATATAGAACCAACAGGTGAAAGATCATATAGAACCTCTGTTTTTATATAAAAAAACTTCTCTTCTGAAAATTTGCATTTCTAGTAGTTTTGCGATG
>ML685783.1:12046584-12142493 GCA_007922175.1 Pelusios castaneus
CTTAGTAAGTTCGCGGATGACACCAAGCTGGGGGGAATGGTAGATACTCTGGAGGGCAGGGACGGGATCCAGGGAGACTTGGACAAATTGGAACACTGGGCCGAAGGAAACCTCATGAGGTTCAACAAAGACAAGTGCAAAGTCCTGCACTTAGGACAGAAAAATCCCATGCGCTGCTACAGGCTGGGGACCGATCGGCTAAGTAGCAGCGCTGTAGAAAAGGACCTGGGGGATGGAAAGATGAATATGAACCAACAGTGTGCCCTTGTTGCCAAAAAGGCCAATGGCATATTAGGCTTCATTGGTAGAAGTATTGCCAGCAGATTGAGGGATGTGATAATTCCCCTCTATTTGACACTGGTCAGGCCACATCTGGAATACTGTGTCCAGTTTTGGGCTCCCCACTACAGAAAGGATGTGGACAAATTAGAAAGAGTCCAGTGGAGGGCAGCAAAAATTATTAGGGGGCTGGGGCACATGACTTATGAGGAGAGACTGAAGGAACTAGGCTTATTTAGTCTACAGAAGAGAAGACAGAGGGGAGATTTGATAGCAACCTTCAACTGCTTGAAGGGGTGCTCCAAAGAGGAGGGAGCTAGGCTGTTCTCAATGGTAACAGAGGACAGAACAAGGAGCAATGGTTTCAAATTACAGCTGGGGAGGTCAAGGTTGGATATTAGGAAAAACTTTCTCACTAGGAGGGTGGTGAAGCATTGGAATGGGCTACCTAGGGAGGTGGTAGAATCTCCATCTTTGGAGATTTTTAAGGCCCGGTTAGACAAAACCCTGGCTGGGGTGATTTAGTGGGAGTGGTCCTGCTTATTAGCAGGGGGTTGGACTTAGATGACCTCGTGAGGTCCCTTCCATCCCTATTATTCATGATACTATGAAATAAGGAGGACAAGGTTTCAAACTCCAGCTGTTCCTTGGGAAGAATGTCATTAGACATAGTGTCATCAGTTACGGCAAGAAGCATGAGCATGGGGTGTCAGGTGTAAGTGAAGGGAGGTGAGGTGAACACTGAACTTAACCAGTGCATTTTCACTTTTGCGAAGGGTATGAAAGCCAAACTAGAAACTCTGAAAATGTTTCTTTTGGAGAAATAATGGACCCCCTAAGTTTATGGAGGGGATGATCTGATGAGATTGCTAACAACGGCATGTGGCCCATCCATGTCTGCTATTAACAAATATCTCCAACGGCTAGAAATGGGATGCTAGATGGAGCGAGCTCTTAGTTACTACAGAGAATCTTGCCTAGGTGTCTGACTGGTAGGTATCACACACAAGCTCAGGTTGTATGATTGCCATATATAGGGTCAGAAAGGAATTTTCCCTCAGGGCAGATTGGCAGAGACTGGATTTTTTTCACCATGCTCTGCAGCACGAGGCATGGTTGCTTGCTGGTTTTAACCAGAGTAAATGGTAGAGTCTCTGTAACTTTGAGTCTTTAAATCAAGTTTTGAGGACTTCAGTAACTCAGCCAGAGCTGGACCTGTTACAGGAGTTGGTGGGTGAGGTTCTGAGGCCTGTAATGTGCAAGGAGGTCAGACTAGATAACCATGATGGCCTTCTGGCCTTAAAATCTATGAATCTGGAAAGAATGTTTATCATTCTAATAGATATTGAAACATTTAAATGATCACAGTGACTATCTGTGGTTACCCTTCACTGAGAAGCAAATTTTTGTAGCCACTTCCTAAGCATTAAAAGTTTTTTTTTTTTTTTTTTTTTAAAGAAAACTCAGATTTTAAAGCTAAAAATGGCGCTCTTTTTTTTGTTTTTTTGTTTGTTTTTGGTTCAGAGAAGTGAATTCATAGTAACCGAAAAGGGCAGTACAAATACCATGGGCTCTCTTGCTAAGCTTTCCAGTTTTCCCTGTAAACCACCACTAATTTCTAAGTAACATCGCTATACTTCATAAATTTAAAGAGCATCTACTTGTATAGATAGTTGGGCCCAAGTGAACCAAAGAACAAAGAAGGTTTGTTTCCTCGGTTAACAGCACAATGAGCAACTGTCATACTAGTGCGCCAGTGTCTATCAGAGGAAATGGTTAAATCCAAGTCCTGTTTGGAGGTACCAAATTACTGTAATGGAAGTATCACAGGATCAGTGTCTCCTGCTTGGTAAATAAATATCTCTCTTTTGCCCTAGCACTTATGTAATGTCAGAAGTTGATTATTCTGTGACAATACTCTGGTTCACTGACAGTATTACTCAAACAGTTCAGCAGTAATTTGAAATGGAAAATGTTTTGACTAAATTCCTTTTATTTATTTATTTTGCACAGGAAAACGCAGAACAGCTCACAAGCCACATTCAAAGCCAAAAGTGTCAGATGTTTTTGAGGTACATTTTCAAGAAAATGGCGCGGATGCAAAGTCCAAAGGCTATTCCCAGTCTGAGGAGGAATTGTGGGCACGATTAGAAGAGCTTGAAAGACAAGAAGAGATGCTGGATGAACTTGACAGGTATATTACTGTTGCAGGTTTGGGTTGAAAAATGTAATTAAAATACTTAGTATAAACAAACAGGTGTCTTTAGCAGTTGATTTACTTAAACCAGTGATGGTTGAGGAGCATTACTGCATGTTTAAAATGTATGGCAGTTGATTTTGTTTTAATTATCCACAGAGAAAACCCTAAAAACACCCATTCAGAACTCTGAATATTTTTAATACCTTAAAATTCACCTCAATAAATAAATGTGAAACTTAAAAATAAGTTGCTCATAGTAAAGGAACATCTAGGTACAGAGCCTGACTGCCACAGACTTTGTGTGATCGGGCTACATTTAATCTCAGTATACTTCACTTGCCCATCCATAAAATGGAGATGATAAAACTTCCTTACCTCAGGGTATCATGTGAGAGTAAATTAATTGTTTGTGAGATCCTACAGCAATGGAATGTATAAATAACCAGATTAATAGATAGATAGGTAGGTATATAGAAATAAAATAATCAACTTGGACCCTAATTATGAGGGTTGGTTGAAGAAGGTTGGAACATAAAGAGCAAGATTTGCTACTGGTCTCTGGCTGCTAAATGGTGCAGAGGAGCTGGAATCTGTCTGTAAATGTCCAGGAAGGAATCCCCTCACTCTCTTGGCATAGGGAAACTACCCAATTGCAGAGTGAGTGCTACCTCCCTCTGATGCCCATCATAGAAGCCACAATGTGGAAAGGAGGAGATTGGAGCATTGTAGAGTAGGAGCTCCATTACTTCCATCCTTCAGTGGCGTTGAGACTGTTGAGACCCTAAAGCAGCCGTAGGGCTACTGAAGAAAAGCCCTTGATCATGGAGCTGTAACCAGCTCTCTGATACCCTCATATATCTTTTGCATTGATTAGTGTTTGGCTGCAGGAGAGACTCTGGCTCAAAGTGTACAGCACGGATATGCTAGTGTTACAGTAGCAGTTTTCATATTTCTGACCTGTTGTGTACAACTCTTTTAATTGTGAATGACCATCTTTTTAGAGCAGTTTGGGTCCTAATGTAAAAATTATGACTAAGGGTGAGATTGAAGCTCTCTTGCTTCCATTGGTTAGCATTTCCTTATTAAAGTGATTCCAGTATGAGTAAGGGCTCCACAGTCTGACCCTTAAAAATTGATATCATGCATGATATGGTTCTTCCTTAGCCATTGCCAGAAAATCCCATCTCATAAGTAAAGGAAATTATTCAGTGGCTTTGTAAGTTACTCTGTAAGTCCTTGTCTTGTTGGGTTATGATATATATAGATTAGCATTCTCTCCTTAAATACTTTTGTCTTTATTAGGACCCCTAATACAGTTGAGGCAAATGGAGAAGATACAGCATCCTCTGAAGAGGAGAAAGAAGTTAAGACAGATCTGGATGTGGAAGACTCTACTACTCAGGATAACTTAAAGAAAGAAGTGACAAATTCAGAATTGTTCGGTGATCAAGTTAATGGTTCAAATCATTATCACAGTGATGATGAAGATGATTTGGGAGTTGGAAATCATTCTGTACCAACTATATTTTTCTCTCATACGGTTGAACCTAAAAGGGTTTGTACTATTGCTTTTTATGTGTTTATCTCCAAATAATGTAGGTAGTATATTAGATGTGTTATTTAAAATAGCGTATCTCAGAGCGCCAGATGGTAAAATACACCATCACTTTAATTGGTAAATCAAAAAAAAAGAGGACTTGCATCACAGGGGTAAGAGGGTGTCAGAAATCAGAGCTGAAGCCAGTCCCTTGTTTTCTAGGCTTAAAAGGGAGAGGGACCACAACAAAACAGCATCCTTATCCTGTGGGGAGAGTGAGTGATGGGTTATATAGAGCAACTCCTATAGTCAGGTGAAGAGGCAGCAGCACAGCATTCTTGAGGGAGTCATCCAGACTGCCAGAGGTGAAGTTAAATACTAAAGCA
This sequence comes from Pelusios castaneus, assembly GCA_007922175.1. Classification (NCBI taxonomy): domain Eukaryota; kingdom Metazoa; phylum Chordata; order Testudines; family Pelomedusidae; genus Pelusios; species Pelusios castaneus. The sequence goes on from ML685783.1 coordinate 12,050,987, forward strand.
AGTTGACAAGTTCCAGAGAGGTAGCCATGTTAGTCTATTGAAGGCTGCCATGATGAAATAAGTCAGAAATATGTCTATACTATAATTTGAAACAGTTTCTCAAGGAAAATGATGGAAGGTCCTATTCCTTGTGAGACTGAAAAGTAATGGATAAATACTAGCAGGTTTACCACTTTGGCAGAGTTGGGGATGAGAATAAGGGAGTGCTCTAGACATTCTAATAGGTCTTTTCCGTCTTTAATATCTAGGATTTCCTCATCTGACAAAGAGAAGTAGTAGATACTAGTTCATCTGTCATTGGGATCTAACCATAGATTGTACTCCTAGTACCACATCTAAAATGTTGTTGTAGGAGAATTCTAACTTTGTGCTACTTACACCCCTAGAAGAAACCATTTTTTTTTAATGAAAATGCATTTTATATTTATTTTAGAGATGCAGTATTGTAAAATGTAAAAGCCGTTCAAGGTGTTACGTCAGAAATGCACGTGAAACCCTGAAATTAAGTGCCATGGCATGTCTTGTATTTAGGACTCTGACTATAGACGAGGTTTAATTTGGGTTTTTCTTTCAGAAGGTTTCTTTTGCTGCTCTGGGTTTTGAAATCCATTAGTTCGGTCATACTACCAGTATTATGCCATATATTTCTGAAAGGTAGCATCCCTGAACATGCCTTTTAGTTAACAATAGATTCGAGGGAAATTAAGCTCTTGGACCAAGTTAATGGCTTAGGGTATATGGTTTGATGTGTAAGCAGGTTGTTTATTCTTCACTTCTTGCACCAGAATTGAGGATTTCTTGACACTAAGTGCTAATCCGCATTAATTGTGCACGTAATATCAAGACAGTGAGCACTGGGAATGTCACTGTCATTACTTTTTATTGTTTAGCTGCAGCCTCCCCCTGCCCCAGCTGTTGGGATATGGAGAATTAATTAACTGATTCAGTCCATGCCCTGTTGCTTGCTTGATTTTTATACTCTAGATCAATTTGTGTTATAATTTTCAGGTAAGAATAAACACAGGAAAAAATACTACTTTGAAATTTAGTGAGAAGAAAGAAGAGGCCAAACGTAAAAGGAAGAATAGCCATGGCAATGGGCACTTGGCTCCAGAACTGCCGAACATCAAAACACCAGCAGACATTTACCGGTACGTAGGCTGCTGTGCTTTTCCCACTTGAAAAGTAAGGCCTTCATTTGTGTGCAAGTGTATCCTTTGTGAAGCGTTCTGCAGGAACTTTGAAATCTCACCCAAAAATATAGCTCCCAAGGAAGCATTTGGAACTGGGTGTACATCTTTAGAAGTGAACATTTGTCTCCTGCGCGTCACATGTTTAAACTGCACACTTCATAGCATTGTGTTTGCTTCTCTGAGAGTTACATGATCTCAAACGAAGAGCGGATCATGATTCCTTTTATCAGTGCTTTTAAAATGTACCTTATTGCTTCATATCTTCTACAACTTAAAGGAACGAAATGGCTCATTGCACAATGTTTAATTAAACATATTGTCAATCAACTTCCTTTTAAATATATATTTTAAATATAACTGATCATGTTCCTCACATCATGCCTTCTTACTCTTTCTAGAGTCTCTCCTCTGTTCTTTTCCATTGGCATATCTGTCTGAATTGTTGTCTCCTTCCTCTTTTTTTACACTCTCCCTTCAACCAATTGTATTACTTTCAGCATATGCTTTACCGCCTCTCTAATGTATTCTTTCTTTTTCATTTCTTCCCTCCCAACAGAATCTCTCCTTTTGCGTTCTTTGTTACTTTTAATTCCAGTCTTTCTCTTCCCCATCCACTCACAGAGACACACATCTTTTATTTGTTCATTCCCTATTCAGTCACGCCTCCATCTCATTCATAGGAGAAGAAAATTTGACCAGACCTCTGTTAGCTAAAGGACTGCATGAAAGATAAAAGTAAGATTGAGACCTACGGCCAGATTTTTAAAGGCATTTAAGTGCTTAAAGATGCAGATAGGCACCTGTTAGGTTTTCAAAAGCACCTAACCCATGTTGAGATCAGTGAGAGTTAAGATTTTTCAAAAGCCTCTAGATACCTATTAGGCACCTATCTGCATCTTCATGTGCCTAACTAACTTTGAAAATTTGTCCAGAGGAAACACCCAGGTGAAAAGTCAAGCTTACCCAAATCACAGCTGTGAGTACAAATTGTGAAAACCCTTAACTAACTAACCTAACCTAATTTACCCTAACCCTTCCACTGTTGAAAGGGAGCTTAGATTTTTTTTTCTTTGAGTCTGCTTCATCTCCCAGTTAAGCCAGTGGCAAAGCTTGATTTCAGTGCTGCACTATCAAACCCATCATTTACCACTCTTTCCCAGATCATACAGCTGCTGTGAGGTAGTGCTGGGGTGTCTATTAATGTACCTCACCGATTTTTGAATTTTCCACAGTAAACAGCTCCAGTATCTACCCCTGTTTCTGGCAAGCTGCAGCAGCATTAAATTGACCCAATTCCTTTCGGCTTTATAGCTACCCCTAGAGTTCTGAACAACAGCAGTGGAAATTAACATATGCTTACCAATTATCATTGCAGTTTGGGAAAGCTATGACCTGCAACCGAAGCATGGGAACAGTGTCTGTAGACTCAGGAAGAGGCCTCTGTGTCAGTTCACACTGTCCTTGTTTGGAATGTTTCTTCAAAACCTTACGACCTGAAAGGTTATTTTTAGTGAAAGTGTGGATTCTGAAAAAATGATGGCACTTGCCTGGGAAAATTTCTTCCTTGCCCTGTGCCAGTAAATGTTTGAAGCACTTGTTTCTATATTCTATATCTGAAAACGATTTCACACTAGAACACATTCTGTTATGACAACATTCTATTTGGTTTCTAGAAATACAACTCTCAAAAATCATCTTGTGACTACAATTTTTCTGTACATTTTGCAAATCAAGCTGTTCTGTCAAGTGTCTAACAGCTAAACACTTTCTGCAAAAAGGGGAGTATACCAGCTAATCCTTTAATAAAAACATGACAGTGTTTGGATTACAGAATCACTCCATGTTCATTGGTAAAGAAAATCTTTATTGTATCTTTTAAAGGTACAGTATTGCAATACAGCAGTTTGAAAAGTTAGAAATGCAAATCATAATTAATTTGTACAAAAGACAAAGTGGGATCACTGCAAAATTGTCATCTGATCTTGAAATAGTTTATTAAAGCTAACGTTTTCCTTTATAGAGTCTTTGTTGATGTTGTGAATGGAGAATATGTTCCTCGTAAATCAATTTTGAAGTCTCGAAGCAGAGAGAATAGTGTTTGTAGTGATACCAGTGAGAGCAGTGCTGCTGAGTTTGATGATAGACGAGGAGTTCTGAGGAGTGTCAGCTATGATGAAGCTACTTACAGTGACAACAGTGAAGGAATCTTGGAGGAGGAAGAGGAGGAGGGGCAGGAGCATCTTCCAAAAAAACTTTCAACCTTATCAGGGACATTTGAGGTATGGTTTTTGATCAGTTATTGATTGTTGGCCTGAATAAAAAGGAAAATGCTGGATAATGTAGTTGCCTCTGCCATCAGTTTGTTTAATTTCTTATTAGGTAATTTTCCAGCTATCCTGACTTCTCTTTGGGAGAGATTGACAGGATGCCTGTTCTCCTCTTTTCTTTTCCTTTGTCAAGTAGTCAGGTCGCTCCTTCCTTATTCACTGTAGCCTGGGACTGTGCATTAGAGAGCAGCTGAGCTGGCTATTTGTCATTTTTGTATAGCAGTAGACAGTATCCCTTCCACTGAGCCCCTTGGCTTCATGGTTTTCGAATGTAGTGTCATTCTGGGATTTCACCATAATTTAAGCTCTGGGGTGCACTAAAGAGTAATAAAATCCTGGATCATGCAAGATTTCCCACTTGCTAATTGCTAATCTGAGGGAGGGTAGGCGATTTGGTGTATACTGTAGGCTCTTAATATTTTAGCACAGTGATTATGGAGAGCCTCTAAGGCTTATTGTATATTTTAAAGCAAATGGTGGCAGTGGACTCAGCCGCGTGTTTCCTGAGTCCCATGACAGGAGGAGGGAGGAAGTTGTCCAAGTGACATAGAGCACAACTTCTGTCACTATGCCCTTGAACATGAAGCTGTTCTTTCAGGCAATATGTCACTGAAGAGCCAAACCAAATTTATTTCCATATCTTAGGACAGTCTTGGGTAATTTCTTAGCATAAACAAAAGAGACTGTACCTCGCTAGGAAAAACACATGTGCTTGGTGAGTAGCTGTGGGAGCCATAGAGAATGCTCAGAAATGAGACGTGGCAGCAGCGATGGCATGCATGGATAAAAAGCATGGAATGCATATTTTACATCTGTAACCTTACAGAATGGTACAGTAATTTTTTAAAAGTTAGGTTACATGGCATTGTAAGGTGTTCTCTAGTCAGAAGGGAAATAGTTTCTTCCAGAAAGATGTTTATTTCTAACAGAAAGTAGACTCTGAGAAAACCTGTTGTGTGTGTAAAACAGCCGCATGATCCTTTGTAACCCTCATGCTCTTTTGGTATTTTATATCCACTTTGTTGTATCTGCTTAGATCCTAATGCTGCTGAGCAGGCAGCTCCTGGGCCTACAGGAGTCCCATTTATTTTAAAGATATTCACTGGGGACATCACGTTCTGCTGGAATGGATCCTTTTGAACGGTCACAACTAGTCTATAGATCATAATCTCTTTGGGCCTGAGATCTTCTATATGTTAAGCATCTAGTACACACTGTCACTGTAAAACCAGTAACATGATTATCTACAATACACTGTATTTTCTATAACAGAGTCTTGTGGCACTTTGAAAGACTAACAAATTTATTTATTTATTGCATGAGCTTTCATGGGAGAAAATCCCCCTTGCACACTGAGCAAAATGCTTCGGCTTGCTAGAATGAAAGGGACATTCACTTTTTTAAAACTTGTTTTGCTTTTAGGTGGTTTTATGGATGTTTGAAATATATTATTTTTTCAGTACCATTTGCCATGTATTGATTTTTTTTTTCTTTTTTCCTAATGCAGCAGAACTTCAGCGGCTGTATTTTATCTATCTTTTTGTAAAAATACCACTCGTGTCACTGAACAAATTAGCAGAACAAGCACAGCTTTGGGCTTAGTTTAGCTGTTGGAACAGAGAGCAAAGAACAATGCTTCTTTTTGCAGGTCCAGCAGTCTGAGTGTTTTGCTGCGTGTTTTTTTTAATTTTTGGCAACTGAGTAACTCTTAAAAGAGCAGATTTAATAAATTTGATATCTAGTCTCTCCTGCCCAATGTAATGATGAAACTTGGGTGCAAACTAGTTTCTGAGATGCCTTGAACCATTTTTATTTTCAGCACATAATATGGTGACTTTGAAAATGAAGCTTTTTACGTTGCGTACTGTAAACCTCTGGCTGACACTAAAAGCATTTAATAAAAATAGTTTTTTAGAAACTGTTTTTCAAATTATAAATATCCTAGCTGTTTCTTTTTCTTCATGTAGCAAAAAGCCTTACTTTCATATAATGGAAATTCTAATTTTGTAATTTTAAAATATTAAGCATGTATGTTTTTAATTAGAATTTATATATGAAGAGAAGAATTGGAATAAGAATGAGAATAAATTGTCTTGACTGATTTTTTTGAGTTTTTTTTTGGTAAAAAAGAAAAAATAAGAACGAACAAAATACGGGTATATTTGTATTCCAGGTGCCAGCTTGATGCAATTAGAAAAGGCCAAGATATTAAGCCATGGAAATAGGATGTGTGATAGAAAATGCTGACAAACCCAAAATCTGCAATTTTCCCTTTTGTTATCCAAGATTAAATTAATTGCCTGTTGCATCATCTATTTTAATTTTTTAATTTTTTTTTTTTGGAACATGTGTCAATAGGAAGCAATTTTTTTTCCAATAATTTATTCAGTTAGGAATGTGATTAAGTAGTACTTTTAAGACACTATTTCATTCAGATTTCTTTGAACAATCTATATTTTTAAGGTTAATCACAATTTGGTTACTTATGCAAGGAACTACCATTGATTTAAAGATATTTCTTTACTTTTGATTAAAAGAAATAAAGTCCTAATAAAACTAATATAGGGTAATGACCTTATGGACGGAGTTTCACATTTGCATTTTATTAGCTCATTCTAAATTTTCTTTTCTCTTGTAGGCTTTTTCTGGAACTGTTATAGAAAAAGAGCCTTTGTCTCCCTTAATACCACACCTAAGCATTTCTCACCCTGTCCTGCCTACCATTCCAGAGCGAAAATCAGAGGAAATTCTGTCTGAGGCATCAGAAGAAACTACAAAGAGGATTTCAAAATTCAAAGCTGCCAGAATGCAACAGACACTGTAGGCCCTGCTGCCTGTATGATGAAAGTTCAACTATTAAAACTAGTTTCACATTTGTTGAGATTATGTAAAACTATGTGCATTACACCTAGCTAGTAAAAAGGTATTTTATGTTAATTTGGCTTTGTTTATCTTTAGACCTATACTGGTGATATTTAAAAAAAAATTGTTTGAACACTTCAATATTCAGTTAATTTTGTTAATATCCCTGTATGGTGTCAGCACCTCTGTATATGTTTGCCTTATGATAACAGCACTTGGAATTATTTTTCAAAGAATTCTCTTCATATGCCATTGGTTTTATGTTTAAACTTAAACGTACAGGTTTATATCAGCTGAGGGGCCCTACTTACTATATGGACAGTTTTAAAGAAATTTTTCAAATTGATTCAGCAATTAAATTTTGTCACTTGCTTTAGCATTTTAAGACTTACTTGTATTCACATTGTTGTAAGTACCTGCTAAAATTCAGTTTTTTCCTTTTTCTTATCTCTATCTTACTGTACAGATCTATCAAACAGAATGCTGTGTTCATGTACATTGCAGGGACGTTTCTTTCATGCAAGATGGTATTTTGTAAAATTAAACTTTTGAAGTTAAAAAAAAAAAAAAAGCTCTGACGTTTGTTTTTTGTTTGTTTGTTAATAATTGAAAATAAAATGTGGAAACTCCTTACTATCACTATCACTGTTTATTCTCTTCCCCTTTGTATAGCAAACACCCATTAAGTTCAGTAGCAATTACATGCACACAGAGAGAGGAGCATAGACCCAGACTATGGTTACAAAATCCCAGTTCTTTGATATATTCAAATATTTTAATTGTCATGGAAATGACCAGAGAGGGAGGCTGCTGAGGATAAATGTCTTAATGGCAGCAATTTTATTTCAAAACTTTACAGGACCAAGGCACTGAAAACTGAGGAAAAAGGTCTTGCTGCATCAGGTAGGCAATATTGGGATCCTGTGCATGGTTGTGAGGATTTAACCATGTGATTATCCAGATGACATTCCTTCTACCCTTCTGCACAGTTCATTGACCCACCAGCATCTGACTTTCCTGTCCTTGGCCATCTCACTTGGATAGCAAATCACCTAACACTATTCCCAGGAAAGGATCTTGGGCCATGGTCCATTCAGCTCTTGCAGCCTGCACTCTTGGATTTATCTTTGTTCCTGTGGTATAAACTATTCAGTGCCTCACCCAAGAGCCAGTTTGGGCGACTTGAAAGTCTCTTCTTGTTTTTAAACTTACATTTGTCCTTATGTTTTCTTTAATTAAAAAACAAAACCCATTATTTAATATCTATAAGGTGTCTTTAAAATGCAGCACCCTTCCTAGATCTGCCCAGAACTAGCCCAACAGCTCACCTAAATTGCAAACACTTGTTTTTGCAGATTTTTAAGTAACAGAGAAAATGTATGATTGTGTTCTGAGAGTAACTGTACACAAGCAAAGTAAGTAACAGCAATAGTGTATATTACCTTGTGATGGTGTATCAGCCCCTTTGAGGCCCTCTGGAAGCCCCTACAGTCCTACCTCACCTTTCCCCAGGAAAAAAGGCAGCATTGTGGGGTCATCAAAGCAGTCTACAGAGGCTGCAATGGCAGCAGCCAGTCAGAGCTTCACAGGCTCATACACAAGTTGTAGGGCTTTGGACAGCTCAGTGACAGCCTGGAACTTGAACTGGAAAGGTGCTGTTCATGGCTGGCTGAGGAAGCTGCAGCAGCTGGATAAAGCAGTTGTTGGCTGAGACCAGAAGAAATAGAAGGCAAGAGACACAGGTACAGAGAGTGCAGAGAAACCCTGCCTAAGCTAGAAGAGGACTGGGAAGCTTTCCAGGCACAGGCCTGGAAGAGAGAGAGTCGAGAAGAAGAGCCAGAGACTATTATAAGCTCACTAGGTGAAGGGGCCTGAGAGAGAGTATCTGAGAGAACAGGTCAGAAACTGTTACACACTCTTTGGGCAAGGAGGCCTGGGAGAGGTCCTGCTTTAACGAGGAACAGGCTGAAGCCCCAAGATGCTGATGGGACAGAGTGGGAAGCAGTCCAGGCAATGCAGAAATAAACACTAGTGAAGGGAGCAGGAGGTGGCTGTTAGTTGGCAGGGTCCCTGGGTTGGAACCTGGAGTAGTGGGCAGGCCTAGTTCCTCCTTTAGCCACTGTACGAGCAGTCAAGGGCTGAGGAGGCAACAAGTTTCATTTGGAGCCTGAGAAAGGGGTAAGTGCTGCAACAGGCCCAGAGATGGAACTCACCGTTCGATGGGTGGTGGGTGTTACTTTGGAAGTGGTTTGTTTTCCATTTGCTTCACATATAGCCTGTGTGTGATTCCCTCTGTCTGAGTCACTGAAAACCCATCTGAAAAGAGAAGTTGCTGACAGAGGACCCTGCAAAAACAGTGCAGGCATGCCCTGAGTCAGCTGGAGGCACTTGCAAGAGGTGAGTGGTCACACACCTTTACAGATGGGTTTTATTTACAAGATGTCTTTACTGTGCCAAGACTGAAAGGCTATATCTACACTTACTAGAATTAGTTCAAATTAGTTAGTTTGAACTAGCTTAATTAGCTTAATTTGAACTAGAAAAAATTAGCCATCTCCATTGATTTCAATGGGCTGGTTAGTTCGAACTAAGAAATTAGTTCGAACTAACATGGCCACATTGGTTAATTCAAACTAGTTAGTTTGAATTAACCCTTACTTCTAATACCCTGTTCGAAGTTATTAGTTTGAATTAAGGAAGCCCTTAATTCGAACTAATTAAAGCCTAGTGTAGCCATGGCTTTAGTTGGTTCAAATTAAGCCTCCTTAATTCGAACTAACTTGCCAGTGTAGACATAGCCAAAGAGAGCTCTTATCCCATCTTGAGCCTGTGTGTGTGCCTTCCACAACTTCATCACAGATAACGTTGGCAGGTGATATAAAACTCGGGAGTGTTAAATAATGAAGAGGACTGGCCACTAATTCAGGGCGATCTGGATCTTTGGGTAAAACAGATGCAAGCCACAGTGTGTTCTAATGTGGCTAAATATAGATGTATGCATCTGGGAACAAAGAATGTAAGCCATGCTTACAGGATGGGGAACATGATCCGCAGAAGCAGTGATTCTGAAACAATGTGGGGGTCATGGTGGATTATCAGCTGAACATGATCTCCCAGTAGCACTCTGCCCAAAAGAGCTAATGTGATCCTGGGATGCATAAACAAGAATCTCCAACAGGAGTAAAGGGTTTATTTTACCTCTATGGTTGGCATTGGTGTGCTAGACTACTGTGTACAGTTCTGGTGCCTCCAATTCTATAAAGATGTTGCTAAACTGGAGAGGGTTCAAAGAAGAGCGATGAGAATGATTAAAGGAATAGAAAACATCTTATAGCAGAGGTGTACAACCTATGCGGCCCATGAGAATGTTCTGTGCAGCCCTCTGGGAGCAGAGTGAGTGGGAGGATCACGTGACATGACCCCCCCCCCCTGCATGTTGCATTCGTGGCCCTTGAGTGGCCTTAGAAAATGCAATTTGGCCCTTGGCCAAAAAAGGTTATGCCCCCTGCCTTATAGTGACAGATTCAAGGACTTCAGTCTGTTAAGAGAGAAAAGGGTAAGAGTGACAATTACATTCTGTAAGTATCTACATAAGCAGCAAATATTTACTAATGGGCTTTCCAATTGAGCAAAGATGGCACAGTACAATGGCTGGAAGTTGAAACTAGACAAATTCAGACAGGAAATAAAACAAAATTTTAACGGTAAAAATAATTAACCATTGAAACAATTTACCAAGCATCATAGTTGAGTCTTCATCACTGACAATTTTTTAATCAAGATTGGATGTTTTTCTAGAAGTTCTGCTCTAGGAATTGTTTGGGGGAAGTTCTATGGCCTATACTCTAGGAATCAGTAATTGATCACAGTGGTTCCTTCTGGCCTTGGAATCAAAGAATGCGATGGCTGTATGGGATTTCATGAACTACGGCTATGTCTACACTAGAAAAGTTGTCGACTTTTGTTAAGTCGACTTTAATAATGTCGACTAAGTCGACTTAAAATTGACCTTATTAAAGTCGACTTAACAAGTGGCAACACTTTAAGTTGACTTAGTCCACTTTGTTAAGTTGACCTAACTGCCTTTAGGTCGACTTAACAAAGTGGACTTATGCGTCCACACTGGGGTTAGGTCGACCTAAGGAGGCTTAAGTCGACCAAATGAGTGGTAGTTATAAAGTTGACTTAAGCTTTCATTAAGTTGATTTCAGGAGTTTCTTAAGTCGACTTAATGAAAGCCTAGTGTGGGCGTGGCTTAATTTAAGTCGACTTAAATTGCCAGTGTAGACATGGCCTACATGAGTAGGGGAAATGAGGGCTGTCATTGTCCTGATCTCCAAAGTTGCTCGGAATGAGCCACTTCAGTGTATGATCCAATGGCTGCTGCCCATGAGGAAAGTTATAGGGGCAGATCTTCAGCTGGTGTAAATTGTCATAGCTCTATTGAAAGTAATGGAATATAGCTGTTTACATCGGCTGAGGATCTGACTCTGTCAGGAGGCTAAGAGGCAGCAGGGGAGGTATCAGTCATTTGCAGGGATCCCCTGACCTGTTGCTGATTTCCCAAAAATCCACAGGACTTGAAGGCCAAATAGCACTTCTCTCCAGGAGGGAGAAAGAATTAAAGGGAATGTTGAGGATTTTTCCTCTATGCCTGGATTTTCTTGCAGGTTTCCTTATGGGAGGGAGAAATCTGAGTTTTAGAACAGACTCATTTTCAGTTGTTACAAAGAATCACATTGAGATATTCATGATTAACCAGATTCATGCGAAAATGTAGATTTAAAAAAAAAATCATATTGCTTTAGTACTAAAATAAGCCATCAATGGCAGTCCACTCTATGCCTCACTAAATATTTAAAAGAGATTATTTATAGCTTCTTTAATGAATTCTTGGCTAAACAAAATGAAATTATGTCCTAGAAGAGTAGAAGCTATTTTGTAACAGAATAGTGCCACTGTAAAATATGGTTCTATGCATAAGTATTTTAGATAACAAGGGGTTCAGATCCAGGAGGAGCAAAGGAATAACTAGAAAGAAAAGGAAAAAGAGAGAGAGACCTTTTGAAAATTTTATTTAGATATCTTCTAAAATACTTACCACTCCTAGCTACTTTGAAGCAAGCCAAACTCCCCTTGATCATATTAAAATCAATGTTTCTTCTTTCCTTGTTTTCATTCTTTGACTCCTAAAAAAAATATTCCTCTGCTCCCCTAGTCAACATAGAATCTTGTTTAGAATGAACTGAGGCCCCCATTCAGGAAAGCATTCTGATTCAGGAATTCAGTCAGTGTATGCTCAAGTCCCATTGAAGTCAAAGGGATTCCTAAAGAAATATAGACTTAAGCACATTGTTAAACACATACTTGGTGAATTGGGGCTTTTGTATGATTGCCTCTCTTACTACTTGCGGTGTGTTCATGAGGCTTCCATATTCATCTCTTCCTGTATCTCTGGTTGCCTTACATGGATTTTACCAATGGATTGTGCAGTAGCAAACATGGTAGTGTGACATACGAAGCTTGTTCCCAAATGTAGATGCAAAAAATACACCTGCATGCATTTACACTATTGTGACTAGAGGTTTTAGAGAGATTTAAATGTGGGAGTCTCCAGGCCTGTGCTTGGTGAAGGCATAAAATGCCCTCCTTTTTTAATGCAACAGTGGGGCAGAAGACTTGACATGTGGGCCCACCACTTAGCTGAACTAAATACATTTTATTAAAAGCTGGGATTGGAGAAAACATTCCCCATGTGTAGAAGTACTGCTCATGTTTCTGTGACTTCAAATATCTTGTTATTAAATTAATCTGTCAGGTAGAGCATCTTTTTCTTTTCTGTTTTAGTCAGAGACTTTATTCTCCACTTAATAATGAGGGTAATGTTTAATCTTTTTTTTTTTTATTAATTTCTTGATTGCTTATTTTTTTCCTCTGCAGAAGGAGAGTCAGATGCTCTGTGCTGAGAAGTGTTTGTCAAGGAGCCTTGGCTTAAATAGAAGCCCAAAACAGCTACTGATTGGGATTGGCTAGTGAGCTCTTTTCAATGTCTGTATGAAAGGAGCCAATGTGGGCACAATCATGTGACCTGATGGAAGCACAAAAACTCAGAAGCCAGTTAAAGATAGCCAAGCAAGGCTGACTAGGTGAGTAGCAAATGTTTTAAGGGAGTTTATCAGAACAACCATTGGCAGAAGGGCTTCTTCTTTACTCGTCGTTTCTTGGAAAGATTTGGATACCTTCTACTAGGGAAATAGTATGGGAGATAGGTTAAAGAAACAGTTATGGGGAGATGGGAGCAGGATATGGGCATAAAGTTTATTTGAGGCTGAGGCAGCTTTGTGTCAGTGAATGTGAATGAATTGTCTCAGATATATGCTTTTCTGAATGGGTCTCTGGAATCACCTTTCTACCCTGGGTGACAGAAACTTGAGCAATTGGAGAGTAAGTTTAGTGCATTGTGAAGTGGACATGATGGGGTCTTCTAAAGAGGGGGACACTGGACAACTGGATAGTGGGGTGCATATAGGGATGGGAAAAAACAAAGATGTGAGATCATTCTAGGAGACCAGGGATGATTCCAACCATTTTCAGTCTGAAAGGATGATTGCAGCTATCTTGAGTTCCTGTCACCTTTACCTGCCCCTTCATCCCCAAGGCCATCTTTTAACCACCAGAAGTTCTGCATCCTGACATAAACTAGGTGTAACTCACAGACTCTGTCTTGGCTAGACAAATGAGGTGTGTTTAGTAAGAGTGTTAATTAATAGCACCTGGCACCTAGTACAGACAAGGATTGTAGTGTTTGAAAACATGGTAGTGGATCTTGGTCAATTAGAGTCCTTGATTAAACTAGGGAGGACACACACACATGACTAACTTGCATCAGCTAACATGTTTTAAATATTGATGTGTTTATCTACCTTAGGTGCTAAGTAATTTTCAGTACATACTGACTAACAACACACTTGCCAACACATTTATTAAACACATCACTATCCAAATCTAGCCAGGGGCTCAGGGAGCTTGCTTGGGTTGCAGCCTTGGATGTTTGATTTACATACCCTCTGATTTACAAGCCAGTTTTAGTCACAATGTGGTGCCACATGTGCCTTAGTGGGAGGCTAACGTTTCCTAAATCACTTGCCACATTTGAAAATGATTTAATTTCAGACATATTCATAGCATTTTGGGTTGGTCTTCCATAGATATTGGAGTGATTCCCACAGCTTTATTGACAAATTGTCAGAGAATAGAATTTCAAAATCACAGGAGGAAAGTTAATTTTAATTCCTCACTCAAAGCAGTTGGATTTGGGACAGTTTGCACACTCATCCAAATGAGGAACAGAAACAGTAATGTATGACACCCCCCCCCCCCATGCCAATCATAACAAACAACACAGCTTCCATTTTAGATAGTTACAAAGAAAAAATGTCAAGTGATTAATCCATAAAATTTGAATAACAATTAAAATTCAAAGAAACCACAATTTGCGTATGGATATTTTATGATCACAGAGGCCTCTAACCTGCAAGTTGCTCAATGCATGCAGACCCCTGGGTCAACTCAGATCCCACTGAAGTCAATGTGCCAGGGTCTATCTTTAGTTAGTTTGTTGCAGTATTAGGGTCTCAGTTTATTGAATAAATAATTCATTGTGAATTACCTGCTCTAGTTTACTTGTCAGTCTGGACTGATGAGGCAGTGTGAATTGTGGGGTAATTATTTTAAAATCTTTGAAATTTGTTTCCACTAAACCAGGTACCTTTCTCTGAATGACAAGTTTAAAGCAAAGCTGGGTGTTATTTAACATTTCCCTTTCTTTTCTTTTCTTTTCTTTTCTTTTCTTTTCTTTTCTTTTGTGTGTGTTTAATTTTCATAACAAAGCAGACACTAAAATATAGAAAAAGGCAAGCAACTTACCAAATACCACGTGCAGAAAATAGCCAATAAAATTACGTAATTACATAACTTTACAACTTGTTAAAGCTGCGAAACCAGGCAATATTATACAGACATAACTTGTTAATATGGGTGTAACAATAAATAAATAATAAGACATACACAAATAAGGGGGGGGGGAAGGAAGGCATTGACTGAGAGCCATGGTGGGGTAGGAGAAAAAAAGAAGTCTAGTGGACTGGAAGTCTGGAATTCTGAGCTATCTCAGTATTCATTGTGCAAATGTATCAAGAAATGGGATCTAAATTTCTTGGAATTCACATAATTTCTCCCTACATTGATAAGCAATTCTTTCTTTCTCTACTGACTCAAGACAGGTCTGAATACCACTGCTTTATTCTTGGCATAAAACTACTCCTCCATTTTTGTCAAATCATGTATTTTGTAACTGTTGCGGCCCTAGAGAACTAAAATCTTTGTAGTACAGTTAAACCCACTAGCAGGTATATAATCTCTCAGATACAATTTTCAGCTGAGGTTTGATTGCTGAAGCCAAGCACTATTTTCACTTTTGGGCCCACCTTTTTCCACAGCTGCCTGACTGTTGGACAGTTCCATAGCATTTGCATCAGTATTCTCTGATCTATTCTTTTTGTTACAGCACCAGCTAACATCAGAGGACAACACCACCATCTTGCACAATGTCTGTGGCATCTAATACTATTTGAATAGAATCTTTTGCTGAGCTCTACTGAAGCATTTTTAACATTCTGTACTATGCTCTACCACTGGGGCTCTTTTAAGGAGTGTAATAATCCACCTTCCCACACTTTCACAAAGAATTCTGGACCAGTGGAGTTCTTCAGTAGCATAACCATATATAGTGATATACAGTGGACAGCAGTCTGGGTTGGTTATGAACACTTCCAGGTTTCCCAGTAGTTCTGGGGCATCTAGCAGGCTGAGGACATCTGAATCAAACATTAGCAAGTGTTTTAGTTGGAAGTGCTGCTGCTTTGCTGGGGGTGGCAGGTCATGTCATTAATTAAGTGTTAGGAAAGAGATACATCCCTCATCCTTGACTAACCGGGAAATTCAGCCAGTTCTTCCACTTTACAGGTTTGTTCCAGATTTGCAAGTCTGGGTGGCCTTTTGCATGATGGCAAGGCTGAAATTGCGGAGAAATTTTGTGCTGCCACCATCGTAGGCACCTCATTTTTTCCAGTGGAGAAAAACAGTAACTGAGCCGACCGGCAGAATTGGTTTAGTTTCCACCCATTCCTGTGTAAGTGTTCAGGAACTCATCTGACATCTGTGACATAATAAAAACACAATAGTAGTTGTAGACTAGGACACCAAACCCCTCTTGGCTGTAGGGAGCTAGTGTTTTTTTTAAGTGGTAGTTGTGGGTGTTGACACAAAAAAGTTCTCATATATTAAATTTTCAAAATAAAATGGAGCGGTCTATACAGGTAGGTCACTTAGAATATGCAGGACCTTAGGTAGAATATTCATTTTTACTGTATTAACCCTTCCCCAAAGGCTCAGGGAGAGAGGGTGCCACTTATCTGGGGTTATTGGGTAATTCTGTTTTATCCCTCAAACTAAAGGCAACTCTACGCTGCAGCTGGGAGCATGTCTCCTGGGTCAGGTGGATAGACGCGTGCTACAGTGGGTTTGAGCTGGCATCTAAAAAAGCAGCGTGGGCGTTCTGGCTTGTGTGGAATCTCAGGCACTCAAACCCACCAACACCCTATGCTTGAGTCTAAGCTCCAGCCTGAGCCCAAATGTCGACATTGCTATTTTTGGCACAAAAATTTGAGCCCCACTAATGCAAATATGTCTACCTGGGCTGGAAATCTTGCTCCCAGCTGCAGTATAGACGTACCCTAAGTGTCTGAACTGAAGAACACAGTGAAAAAGCCAATGGAACTGGCTTGTGAAAATCTAGGAACTCTATTGGCTGCCTCTATGTAACTGATAAATCTGCAGTGGGAATAACCATCTATGTGGATTGGTGGAGCCAAGTAATAAGAATTTAGAGGTCAACGGGGTTTATTTCACCCTGTATTTCAAGACGAGTTGCAGTCAGCACTTTACTTTCTCAGAGAATCTAAAGCAGCAGATTTCTGTGTGTTTCAATAGTGTCTGAAAACAGCTGTTTTAGCTGTTCATTTTAACAAAGTGATTTATGTTGCAAAAGATGAGCTAGGATTAAAAGAAATCAGATGTGCGTATTTGGTATGCGATATTTTTGTATTACAAATAGCTCCATTCTAACCCACATTAACCCCATGATATGTGAATTTTGCCAACTCCCGCTGTGTCTTTTAAATCAAATCCAGTAAATCACTATGAGTGTTCTAATTTCTAAACAAACTAGTCTTCCAGTAGAAGTACTTTAAGACTGTACTGCAAATTAGACATCCTAGGATAAATGG
Source organism: Pelusios castaneus (assembly GCA_007922175.1). NCBI lineage: Eukaryota > Metazoa > Chordata > Testudines > Pelomedusidae > Pelusios > Pelusios castaneus. Next base: position 12,067,715 of record ML685783.1, read on the forward strand.
AGCATCTTTGTTAATTGTGTAATTTAATTGATCAAAACTACCAGACAGTATTTTATTTATAGACATTTGGAGCAGAATCCTATTTTATACTCTATTTGGTTACTAAGGTGTATATTGCTATGCGACAAATGCAATTCTTTTGTTTTTATCCAGTTCGTGTAACATAAAATCTCACTTGATTGGAACAAGCTCATTTAGATTTTTCTCCTGTATCTTCCATTGTTTAGACAAACTCAAAGCACTTTCCATCTTCACTTCATTGCTCAAGATGCAATTTACTTGAACCGCATTGAGAATAAGAGGGGAAAAATAACCTATACATGTGTGTATATATTTGTACCACGGCCCTGCTGTTTATATGTAATTAATTTTGCATGCCGGTAGGTAGCAGTGCTGAGCAAAAGCAGCAACAGAAAGCTGCCAGTCAGTGATTATAATTTATTATTCATTTCTGTTATAGGTGGGGTGTGCAGACAGTTACAGTAATAATTACCAAGACTAGAGTGTTTCCTAGGCAACCAATTTTTTTCTTCATTCATGCTGTTGCAGAGAGTATGCCTGTAAAGCATGACATTGCTGTATTCTGAGGTTTGTTGCCCTCCTGCTGCTCCAGGTTTGAGGTTAGTTACAGCATCATAAGGTGCTCTCAAGCATAAAAAGCTCAGGCTGGGATTAAAGCATGCAGTGAACACTAGCACTCAATCTTTCACTTTTAAGTAACAAGGCTCTAAAAATGCAAATGCCATTTTGGGTTGTTATAACTAATATTGGGAAGAATCCCTTTAAGTTGTAAAACATTAAAATAAGGGAAAGAAAACTAGGGTTGTTCTTTATATGTTAAGTGCATGCCACTCAAATCAAATTAGCAAAAAGACTTTCAGCTTGATCAAGCTCTCCAATGTTTAGCATTATAAATCAATGGGAACTGCTCCATGCAGCTAATCATAGGTGGTGTTTGTTGTTTATCCAGCTTTATGATAATGGTTCATAAAGAGGAAGGTAATGTATTCTTCTTGCAGCAACAGGATTAATCCTTGATGCGGTAACAGAGTAATAGAAACCACATCTATTATCAGAGATCTATAAATGAATCATATTATCTTACATTTTTAGGTTTACTAAGCTTTCATTTTAAAGAAACTCACATCAAATACTGTGCAATGATGAGAAGTGGTGTTTGTCTCTGCTGTGCAAAGCAGAGGGAAGTCATGTTGCAATCTAGCATGGAGATGTGGAATGTTTACCCATTACATTTTTGAAGTAAGTTGCTGAGGCATGCTTACATCTAGATAGATTGTGTTCTATTTGTGATACGCTAATGTTAGAAGCACAGAATATGGACTATTGGAGGCTCCGTCTTAAGACAAAATATGCTTTGGAGGATTTTAGATTGTTATCGTATTATTGCATGTTGATCTCTTTAATGGTGATGTAGACGGTCTGGTATAAAAGCTAGCAAAACTTTGGTTTTAGCTCTATAAGATTCTGTGATGGCACTGTTAAAGTCCTTCGCTATGAAAAAATGAAGAAGTGAAGACATACAGGGTCCTAAGTCACTGGCATGGTGCCCGGACTCTGGTGAATCTATGTAAACTAAGCACATGATCCTGATCTCTTCTCATTAAGTAGTCCCACTGAAGTAAAGAGATAATTGCGTGAGTTAGGGTGGCAGGGATGCGCCCTTAGTAATTTACATTAGGAAAGTGTCTGCTTCTGCTCCCATCATAGTAAATGGCAGACCTCCTATTAAATTCCACTGGAGCAGGGCCAGACTAGTAGCATACAGAACTTTTTTCACAGAGGAGCAGAACTTTTACTAGCCATGTGCTACTGAATTCTCTGGACTAAATACAGTTTGGCATGAATAGATACTGAATCAATTCTGCTTCTATTTATACTGGAGCACCTGAGAGCAGAATATATTTATTTCCCTTTGTAAATATGCATCCTTCCCTTGCTTCAGGAGCACACGCAGCTACTATAAAACAGCAATCAAAACTAATAATTAGACCCAGACCATGGGACCAAGCTATGAACACTCCCAGCTTCTCAAGACCCATTACAGCCAGGATTCCATGGTCAGGATGTACCTGCTATCCTCGCCCATCAATTTATCTGTGTCCTCTCCACATACCCAGGAGAGGCCTGGGAGAACAGATATGCCTCAGAGCATGATGTAAAGAAGAACAAATTTGGGCTCTGGCAAACTGAACATAGCCAACGGTACCTTGTTGATAATACCTTGCCTATAGCTCCTCTTGTGTCAGTTGCATTGGGATCACACAAGGCATTTTGTGACATAAGCTGCAGCCAAAGCCACTGAAAGCTTTAAAGATTAGAATCAGCAACTTAACTTACACACAGGAGTGAACAGTACAGGAGTGCAGATGGCTCTCTTTTGGAAAACCCCCTTCGCAAGTGAGCCGTTGTACTGTCCGGCAGCTGACGTTATTGAGTAGCCTTAACTTGTAGCCCATGTAAAATACATTGCAATAATTCAATCTTGAGGTGGCAAAGGCTTGCATTTGAAAGAAAAGTTTCATTTTCTGTGGTCAAGTGCAAATTGTAAGCCCTCTTGGCTGTTGGTGCTACTTGGCCATTCCTGGGCAAGTGGGAATTCAAGATGACCTGCTAGGTTGTGAAACTGAGCAATAAAATGTGGGCAGATTCTCCTTGTAGAGGGAGCCAGTATCCATTCTGCCAATTTATCCATTGGATTTTCCGCAGTCTCCAGTACCAGTGTAACATCAGTCTTCTTAGGGTTGAGTTCCAGTAAATTCAATCTGAATTCATGCTTTATTCCACTCAGTTCTGTACCATTCAATGGAACTTCAAAGCTGAGGCCAATTAAATTGTGTCCATCCACTTCCTGCCATGATGATCCTGTATGTACAATTAAATTTACAAAAAAGGAAGATGCCATGAGTGACTTATGCAATGCATTTTACTTTCCATCACAGCAACTTATTTAGGGTTGTTCTTTTAGATTTGAATTTAAGTTAAAACAAGACTTCAGGTTACCTCAAAAAAAGCTCAGTACTTATTTTGATAACTTGTATGAGCTGGAGTAATATCCACAGTGTCGTTTCTGCTTGCAGAAAGGTTTTTTCAACTGTTCTGAGAAAAACAGCTAACAGTTCAACAGCTTAAATACAAGTGAATGGATCTCCCGAGATTAATCTGTCTGGTGTTCCTCAGGTAAAGACTTCTGCACAATTTAACAAAGGAAATAATTTTCCTATTTTTATAATGCATGTCTCTCTGTGGTATAAATTACTAAAACCACGCTGCTTATCTGCAGTAATATTATAGATTTAGATAATTTACTGTGTATCACGTTATCAGTTCATTAAAGAGATGCAATAAAGTCATTATTTACTAAGAAACAGCAAGCCTTGCAATATCTTGCCTGAGAAATTGGCTGATGCAAGAAGTCTAAATTCAAAATAGCCCTTTAAAAATTTTGTCTGCTTCCTATGTGAGTTTTCTGGAGGAGCTGTCATTCTTGAATCCCTTAATCTTCAGAGGAGGAAACCCCAGACTCTTTTTGTAATCACGAAAGTTCTGTGAAACTCCGTTTACTGAAAAAATGTATTAAGGACCCAGTTCTTTTCTTCCTGCCAGATGCTTCTCACTCTCAAGTTCCAGTGAGGTCAAGGGAAGTTGACGGTGCTCTGCACCTTGCAGAATTGGGTTATAGATGGTTTTCTGTGGTAGAGATTTGGCAGAAATCTTGTGAAAATATTAAGGAAGGTTTGGCATTTTCTCTTCCCCTTAGTCCCCATGTCCTTTATTTTTGCCTAAAGATTATTCTGCATCCTAGACAAAGGAAATATTTAAACTGTTAAATCTGAACAAAGATACAGTCTGCATATGACTTCTCTGAAGCCCTATAAAAATTCTTTAAAATTGCCTATTCACTCAAATTTACTGAGTGTAGCAAAAATGTCAAAGGCATAAAGTCAGAGAAGATTGAATAAAATAATGCAGAAAGACAGATTAGTCATGCACAGACCCACACAGCCTTTCACAGCACACAATACCACTTTTTATTACCGCTCTATCTTTACAAAGACTATGTTCAATACATAGAGGATGATACATGGTCAGTCATGTAATCTGCCTTTGATTCCAAGACTCATTTATCTGGGCCCTTTTCACAAAGACATTGATGAGAGATTTCAGTGTTTTCAGTGCATTGTTTTATTTATCATATATAATGGCTGGTGGAAAAAAATGGGAATTATGTCACAGATACCACATAAAGGAGTTATATAAAAGACTGTGAAGTTTGGTAAAACATATAACAGCTAGGCATGTATAAATTCTCTTTTCCCATATTCCTGCCCCCCTCCCCCAAGGCTTTGAATATTGATAGCTATCAAAAGTTATTGAAAAATAGTATTTCCTAACTTGTTTACATGCTCCTGTAATCTTTATAAAGCGGTCTGAAATTTGCTGTTTTTTCCTGGTTTTAAATTTGAGCAATATTTTAATTGTTATTTTTAGAGGTGCATATTTATTATTTATACAGTCACAAAAGAAAAGAGACTATTTGTCAGTCACAGTTTTGTATCTTGCAAATTTAATAAAGAACAGCCCTTAAGATAGAATTTCTTAGCCTGCCAGGATTGACAAAAGCCAGCTAATGCAGAAATGTCAACAGCAAACCTCATCAGCAACCCTGTGATGCCTTGCAATCAACAGAAAAGCCATGGCTTCATAAAAACATTAATATATAGCTATCTAAATATCTGTACATAGCGTGCTTGGACGAAGTATGAGGGAGCCTTGTAATGCTTTAGGAAAATGAGAAGAACCCACTGACTAGTTACTGCTAGATTTTCTTTGAGCAAATGCTACTTTGTTGAGATTGCTATGAAATGTAAAAGAACTTCAGGAGAAAGAGAGTAGTATATTAGTATGGAGGGAAAGGAACTAGTGATTTACACTTATTTTACAAGACGCTGGTCCAAATCTGGCTCTTAGATACATGTGCAAATCTGAAGTAACTTCACTCACTTGTTTGGAATTATTCCTGATTTACACCTGAATGATTGAGAGATGGGCCACCAAATCAACAGGCCATATATTCTAAATGAGCTTGTTTTCTTATTTGTGGTAAATGACTAATGCTCATTAGATTAACTCCTCCCCACTTAAAATATAAGTAAGCTCCCCCCAAGCAATTTCCCTGTGCAGGAAGCTCAGTGAAAGCTGAGAATTCCTTGGCAGATGGAAAGGCTGATTTCATGTCAAGCTGTGGAAATCCAGAATAACTTCATTGGTGTTAATGCATTTGCTCTGATTTTACAAGAGTATGAAATCAGAAAAGGAGCCTATGCCTTGGCATCCATATCTGAATAAAAAAGTGTGCTTTATTATGTGCCAGGCAGGCCATTTGTAAAAAAACGTATGCTTAAACTGGAGTCAGGCTGCAAAGCTTTTTGGAAATGTTCACCAGTGATCTTATAGTAAAGAAGGCTCTTCACTAAAAGAAAGCAAACATGATTATATACAGCGACAGGGATGCTGAGAGCCACAGAGTTAATATGGAGAAATCTGGGTATTGCATGTAAGTGCTGATCTCCAGAGTTCCAGTTCTTTGAAGTCCGGGACAGAGTCTTAAATAATGGCCTGAAATGGAAATTAACTGTAATTCCACCAATTTGAGGCCCCAAGCAAGGTCTCAGAGGAAGCAAACAGTCTGATTGAATTTGAAAATTATACAAATGCAACATATATGTCCAAATCCCAGTTCTTTCGTAGGAGGCATCAGTAAGGTATTCTTGACAAAGTAATTTCTAGTCAGGGAAAAATGTTAACCCACAGTTAAAACCGAGGCATATGTTTTAATAGTGAAAGACTTCATTGCTAAAGAGAAATCTTTGTGGGTGGGGGAAGGTAGAGGGAATGACAGTGAAATTTTCATAATTTTGCTGGACCCAAGAGACAAACATCTCGAAACACTGTTGTGTTGAGCTGAAGACTCAGAGCAAGTATTTAAACATCATACTAAAGAAAACTGAACATGGAAGAAACACTTTCAAATAAGAGAACCAGTTAGAAACAAGCCCAACGTGGTAGTTTTCTTCTCTCTTAGTGGAGATGTGAGACAGTCTACCAACTTGTGATCTCCGGGAAGGTCTCTCAGCAGGCTGATGCCAGGGCTTTATTGTTTGGGAATGAATGCAGACTATGGAGAGTGTCTGATGTTTGCAAACTACCTGGCAAGGTGAAAGCATCCCTGCGCTCTGGTTCTTCTGGAGAGTTCAGAATAGGAGGTCCTCTTGTCATGCACCTGAATGTGACAGATAAAACGTGTAACATTGTTAATAGCAAATCTTCAGAAACCATAAGTCAGGCCTCCAAAATCAGGAGATTGACATAAAAAATAATTAGATTTAAAAATATGTGTATAACTTTGCAGTTCTTTTTCTCATGCCTTCTGATGCTCCCTCTTGCACCATAAGGGAGCATTCATGACATACAATCAAGCTTTCCTCTAAAACTGTTGTTTTGCTTAACAAAGCTAAACATGTTCTTATTTTTAAATATATTTTTAAATGAAAGTTGAGATTCTCTGGGAGACATAGAACACCTAATGCTCAAAAGTGTGATCAAGTCATAAGAGCTGGCAACACAGACCACATGGCCCTGAGATTTATACTTTATTATCTGGACGCAGAGAGATCTGTTGGTAGATGGAAAAGATAGAAACATCTGAGGAGAGGAAGAGCCCTTCTCATACTTCTCCTCTCCATTAAACCTTGATCGAAAATTCTGCTGTTGCGCTGGTTGATGTGGGAAAGAGTGTGGGTGGCACAGCTGGTTTTTCATATACATAAGGGTCCTCAGAATGCTCTACAAGGTAATCAGTGGCTAGATTGTAAGGGCAGAGATTGTGAAGGCACATGGAAGAGAAATCATAGAATTCTCACATTAGAGTAGACCTCATTTTATAAAGAAAGGGAATATTAACTAGGACATTTGGGTCATCCCTACTCTGTGATCGTAGCACAATGGCTATGTCTACACTTGTGAATTTAAGTCGACTTAGCATGTCTACACTTAAATTTTAAATCGACTTTGGGGGGACCCTACAAAGTCAACTTAGAGTGTCCACACTGGACGCCTAGGTCAACTTGTAGGGGTTAGGTGGACCTGGGACTGCTCCACAGTGGCAGGGGGGGGCACCCCTTGCCAAGTGCCAGGGGGCTCAGCCTTTGCCCCATTGTACCTGGGTACAATGGGGCAAAGGAGGACAGGGGCCCTGGCAGGGCATAGGGGCAGGGTGGGCAGGGCTCTGCCCTGCCCTGTGGAGGGACATGCCAGGCTCTCCCTGTGCCAGCCATGCTGGCAGGGAGGGCAGTGGGGGAGTCCTGGAGAGTTCTAAGTCCACTTAGAGTCGACTTAGGGCTACTCCAGGTCTCCACGGCTTAAGTCAACTTTAGAAAGTCAACTTAATCCAAAAGTCGACTTAAAACGACGTTTTAAAAAGTCGACTTAATTTTCCTTAAGTCAACTTAAGCAGCTTGCTTAAGTCGATTTAAGGAAAGTGTAGTGTAGACGCAGAGTAAATTAAGTCGACTTAAGCAAACTTAAGTCGACTTAATTTACAAGTGTAGACGCACCCAATGAGTCCTTGAGCTTTCTCTTGGACACTTTCCACAGATGGGCTGGAGGGACCTGTTTGTGTTATCTTTGGAGTCTGGCTTTCCCAACAGCACTGAGGCTTCCTTCCACTCCGTATCGGACAGTTAAGCCTGAATCTGCTCCTGCTTTTGATCCCCTGACTGGAATGTGGATCCTTGTGTTACACAGAGCAGAGCAGTGACTTTCAGAAGGACTTGCCATCCAACAGAGTAGTGCCCTTCAATTAACAGCTGTGAATGGCAGAGAGAGTTGGATGAAGGGAAATTTATTTTACACTGAATTTTCTCTCTCATTTGTATGAACAATGGCCCAGGATTCCCAATGGCAGAACAGTTCCCTCCAAACAATTTACTCCCATCTCTAGCTCCTTATGAAGAGTGTGTCTCCTGTTCTCAGAATTCCTAAGCCTGTTTATTCTCAGCCATCTCTCACCCTACTGTTGTACTATTAAACTTCACAAAAATAGCCTCTGTACTGCTCTAGATAGGTGAAATCCACCCTTCCGCTGGGGACCCGCACAGGCCTCTGCAAGTGAGACTAAGCCAGTACTGGGGTGAATCTCACTCTGTGTGACTGACTGGAGTGGTACTGCTGTATCAGGCAGAGGAAGCATAAAGTGAACAGCTGAGGTGTAGGAAAATATGTATCTTTCCCAAGTGAAGTTTTTCACTGGACGGAGGAAGCTTTCAGCTAAAGAGGCAAATATACAGGAAGGGCAGGGGCAAACAACAATATGCAGCACATATGTAACACCCTTTTCAGCAGGCCTCCAAGCACTTTATCTGGTCAGTGTTCTTTCACAGATGGGGAAACTGAGGCATAAAGTTTGTTCAAACTTACCCAGCAGCAGAGCTAGGAATAGTACCCTGGGCTTTTGAGTCTATGTCTAGTGGCTATTTGCTGGCCACACTGCTCCCTGAAAGTGATGCCCATAAATAGAAATCATCAATTAGCCCTTTGCATGGAAAGCTGATTAGGGTAACTCAGTGCATCTGCACTACAGTATGTGTGGTGCAAGATGTACTGTTCCTTTAATCACAGAGTTCTCCAGAAAGCCCTATGTTATCATTCTGTGAGGTTCCTATAATATAGTGCTGTGCAGCTGCAACCTAGATCCTGCAGAAAACAAAATGGGCCGACTGAAATGGAAACTTTTGTTACTTATAATGTTAATGAAACCAGTTTATCAGGCAGCGGAGAGGAAGTGGAATATTTAGTGCCATTTAATGTCTAATCATCAGCGTTTCTTTGAATAAATCACATTACATTGTCTAAAACCTGAAAAGACTAGGCTGTAATAATTTTTAATATGTTGTAGTTTTATTAAAGGGAAACCCCATTTGCCAACTAGCTTGAATAGCTTTTAAGGGCAGTTGTACACCACAGCTATCAAGCCATCTAACTTTTAGGGGCAGTTGTATGTAATTTGAAAGGATATTTTGGCAGCTTCTGATTCTGCTTTGTTGTTTGCTGAGATCTGACAGGGTAACTTTCCCATAGCATTGCCAAAGTTACAGCATTGCATACCAAGGTTTTCCGTCGTCTTCTTGTAGGTTTCTAAATGCAGCCAGGGCAGCAAATCCTGCCCCTCCCCTTTTCTCTCCTAGTCGCCCCCCTCATCTGCAGCACTGGGTCTCTCTACAGTGGAAGTGTTGGACTAGGCCCCATAGCCAAAGAGTCTGCCAATATGCAGTTCCATGGGGCAAGGGGCCCCTGTTTAGACAGAGGACAGGGTCAGCGGCTCATGGAGCATAGTAGTGGCTGCAGTTCTGTGGGACCCTCGAAGTATCTCATGGGCTCTGCACTGGAGAGCAGGATTTGGATTTTTATACTGGCGACCAGATTCTGCTGCTTTTCCACATGCGAGTAGCATCTTACACCATGAACAGTACCATTCAAATTAACAGGGCTACTTGGGAAGTAGAGGTGGCAAAATTCAGCCCTGTCTTGGTTCCTGAAAACTCTTCATGTGAAGATCTCCCATTAAAGTCAAAGAGAGCACCATGCCGTGGGCTGGTAGGACTGAACTCTGCATTTGCGCATCGTGTTTTTCAGGTTACAAATAACACATCTGATCCCGTCTGAGGCTGCCCACAGATATCTTACTCTTTGTAACTTTTAAGTGAACTGCAGTGAACCCATAAGTCCTAATAAAATGAAATGATGACAGTTGTATTTAAGACCACTGATAAATGGAAATATGGGTAGCTGGACAGGATACAGACTAGCTAGTTATAAATGGTGCTGTTGAAATAAAATAATTATTGCATTAAAAAGGAAGCTGTTTAAAATTGGAACTAGTGTACCTATACAAATATTTCAGCCCTTGATATATTTTGTTTCATGATATAAAATGTTTTCTCAAAGAGACGTATGTTTAACTATGATTCCTATACAGCAGCTTGAGACCCTTAGATCTTCGTACGTGCATTTTAGCTGCAGATGGATTTTTTTTTATTGACTTAATACAAGTTCTAACTAGATCCTAAAGGCTGACTAAGTTGGTTGTGCACATAGCACTTTCTAGCGGGAGTGGGAGAAACTAGCATATCTTATTGTACCTGAAACACTCTATGATATGTACTAAATATTATGACTACTGCGAGCCCTGCAATAATTGATTCACCCACACAGCCATTTAGTCTGTGAGCTGTTCGTTTTACAAATTCTACAATCTTTTAGAAATTCTTTCACTGCAGAAGATTGCTGCCTGGCCTCAGATTCATTATGGTGATTGAATCCTCTTCAATAGAGAACTGTTTAAAGAGAGCACATCCCTGTGTGTCTCACTCAGAGTGAAGGCACATAGGTTAAAAGCTTGTCTGGGTGGCATAATTCACTGCTGCTGTGCCAAACAATCACATCTTATTGTGACCTTCATAAGATACAAAAAGGCCACAGTATGGAGCTAGTCTTTTTTTTAAACTGCAGCACAATTTTAGCTAACCAACATCTGAAGCTACCAGAATTCCTAATTAAATAACCAATTAATAATGTAGAATAGAAAGAGCTATTTTTTTCAGACACAAAATCATAATTAATCAGAGTACAAAAAGCTGCCTGTCTTTATATCAGGGAAATATAGACTAGGTGTTTAAATATTCCAGCACACCTGAACCTTGGCCATCCGTCATTGTTATGACTTAAAACATCTCAGACTAAATTAGGTTTTGTTTGTATAGAGCAGTGAAAGTCAGATGGCTTGAATGACAAAATTAGAACATGCTCAAATCACTGAAACAAAACTGCATAAAAGAAAAGATGTGCAGTCGGAGAATTGCTAGTGCTAGCCTGAAATCCCTCTTTGTGGGATTTTTCTTTGCCCTCCAGAAATGATTGTTTGTAACAACAGAGAACAGTTTCAGAAGCTCTCTCAGAGTTCTTTACAAAGGTAATGTTGGCATAGTTATATATTAAAAGAAAATAAAAAATGGTTGTGTATAGCTGAAGTATTACTTCTTTTTTCTACATAGTCAATGAAATGCCATAACAATGGCTGTTTTTCAAGGAAGAATATCCGTGAAACAGAAGGCTGGAGTAATTTTCTGTAGCACACCAAGGTCACCATTTACCAGCTGTATATAACATTTTTAAAAATTCAGAAGTTTTTTTTTCCTCTCTCCCCCACCTCCCCACCCCTGCTTTGGAGGATTGTGGGATATTTTGGTGCATTTAATCAACTACAGTTGAAATAAACATTTAGTGCTTTTTCTTGCCTGGTTAATATTTTTACCCAAAATATTTTATGCAGATGGGTGCTCTGGTGCTGGCTGTTTGTTTTTGCTTTGTTTTTGTTCCCCCCCCCCCCCCCCGCTCCCCGCAGTATAAATATAGAAAAGTATATAGCCGAAATTATTTTCTGCAATGCAGTCACATAGCTTAGCTAAAGGCAACTAATTCTTTTGGGAACTCGGATCTTAATATTTCACCAGTTTTGTGTGAAGCTGTGGAATTGTACAACACAGCGCAACAGCTCTTATCAGAATGGCACTGGAGACCTCCTGCCTTAAACTCTGAAGTTTAAAAATAGATACAACTACATGTAAATTGCTACATTTGGGCCAAATTCTACAATTCTTAATTGAGCAAACTGCCCATTGACCTCAGGAGGAGATTTGCTCAATTAGAGGCTACAGTATTTGGCCTTTTATAATTGTTTCAGAAATATAATTGATGAGAGGCTATATTAATAGTTTCCAAGTCTGATAAGTGTTTAACTTCATGCTTCTTGATTCTGGCTTCCTTTAAACGTATCTTTTAAGCATTTTATTGTCTTTTTTAAAAAAAAATGTTTTATATACATTATATGAGTGTATGTGACATATGCACCTATTTATGTATACACACATGTATCTTGCTATGCATGTGTAATACTGTATATATTTCATACAAGTAGACTGCACTTTTGAAAATACAGCACAGGTCAGGAGAATGTATTTGCTTCTATTTAGTTGTGCGCCTTTCCACAGAAGATCTCTGTCCACATAAAATTTGTTATTGTCATAATAATAATTTTTGGTGACAGTTATAGTATAAGACTTTGTGCAATATATTTTTATTGACAAAACTACTATGAATCAACAACATACATGAGCACAATGCAAAATATATGCATTAGAGCTCAGGTTTGTCAATAGGGCATTACATTGATCTGCTCTCTTTGGTGGTGTCTGTAGATCTGCAATATTCCATTTTGCTAGAGAGATACAAACTCTGCTAGATTGCCTCAAAAACAGAAATTCTGGCCTAGGTTGCTGGTGCCCAACTGGGGGATGTCTAATTTTCTTAAGTCATGACTCTCTAGTTTCCATGAACCCATTATAAAGAGGGGATATCACTAAGTATATATATATATATATAGATCCTATCTAGCTTGATTGCACGTTTAAGAAGGGCACAAAACAAACGTAACATAGGAGTGGGAATGGAGGCAGCCTTGGATGAATAGGAAAAACACAGCATAGTAAAACAATAACAGTAATTAATAAAATGTGCACTGAGTTAGTACCTTTTATCCAAGGATTTCAAACTGCTAGACAAAGATAAAATCCCCATTGTTCAACAGGGGAAACAGACCTAGACTAAATTACAAACGGAGCCAGACGTTGAACTCAGATCTTTTTAATCCCAGTCCGGTGGGCTGTTTAACTAGCCATTTATTTCCCGACCTAGATAAGTATTTACACATATCTGCTACTCTGGGGACTCCTTTTCATACACACCCTCACTTGCAGAACTGGATGGGGCAGCTGCAGTGAGTCAAGTTACATGCCTCTTGATCAGGGCTGACCCAAGAGTTTTTGGCACGCCTTCCCCCACATGTTAAGAGATAACATATAAATATAGTTTTTAAATAGAGTAAAAAAATTTCTTCCATCTAATTCGGTGCCCCTTAAAGCCTGGTGCCCTAAGTGACTGCCTAATTCACCTATATGGTTGGGCTGGCCCTGCTCTTGATTCTTTTCCTTTTAGGTTTGGAATTGTAGAGGCAAAAATAAGAGGGGAGAAGGGGAAAACCAGACAATTCAGATTAGGGGAAGAGGGAGCAGAGCAACCTCGATTGCTGGGCTTTTTCTGCAGTTTCCTCCCCAATCCCTGCTTGTGCAAATAGGGGACCTGCTCTTCTCACCCCTCCCTTTTCTGATCTAAAAATTATGTTGGCAACTGTGACTCTGCCTGCCCCATGCAGTGGCTCTGGTTGGCTGCTGTTCCTCACGTGGTGGTGAAAATGGGCAAGGTCGGCCGAACTACCCCTACAGACAGATGGGGTTGGCCACAGTTCTACAGTGAGTTTCTGTGCTGTGCTCAAGGAGGTGCCATGCTGGCTCTGTCTCCATACATGGCTGCTCCAAGGGGCATAATTTAGGCATCTTGGGGTGGCATGTGAACACTACGGCCACCTTCCCAGGCTGCCTCCTGGGCTGCAGCAGCGCTTGGACTCTCCAAAGCACTGCATGTTGCAGTCCCATCTCCAGTGGGCTCCTCCTGCCCCAGTTCTGCTTTTAGCACAGCTGCTAGACCAGGGCTTGCGGGGGGACCACCCAAGGACAACATTAGAGCTGTCTGCTGAGGTACCAGCACTGGGGCAATCCTCTGTCAACCAGCTGAGGGGCTTTGTGGGTCCCTTAATGTGTTTCTGGTCCTTTTTTCTGTTGCAAAGGAGTTGGACCAGGAACGAGAATTCCAGCTTTGTGGTGCAGGGTTGGTAGGAGTATTTATATAACCTCATCACTGCAGCAAGTCTGTTGCCATCACTTCGATATTTTGGCATTTGGAAGAGTGAAAGAAGAGGAAGAAAATGCCTGGATTGTGCCAGCTCTGTTGATAGACGAGAGTATCTGATAGAGAGCCCAGGGAGAGCTTGCTGCCCCCTAAGTTAATACAGTAAATGAATGAGATAAGCTACTGACCAGGAAGAACTTGAAGAATATCTGTTTAAAAAAAGAACTGCCTTAGCTCTGATTTTCATTATTTTCAAAATATGTCATATAACTAAACCATTGTCCTGAGGTTTTCTTACTATACTATGGCAAAGAAGCCCATCTTTTCCTTTCTTAGAAGAGGTTCATAATAATACAGGGTGCATGAGATCGAGAAGTATTCCAATAAAAAGATACTGGGAACTCTCTCGTGTGATTCCCACCTCTTCTATGAATGCTTGAAATTTTCACTCTAGTGCAAAAGTAAGCTGTTACTCCTCTAGAATAGCAAGCGGAGGGAAAGGAAAACAGAGTGCAATTAAATAAATAAATATGTATGTCTATGTATTTATTTGTAAATTGAAGCCTAATGGGAACCTGAATAGGACCACCAGTGCAGACCTCTAGATAGGTGTGACAGACTGCTCCCAGATCTGGCTTCGTGTGCCACTGTAAACCCCCAAACTCCACTCTTGAACCCCGATTCACCCTGCTTAGCCAGGTGACCACTCACTCCTGAGTCAGTCCACCTTGGCCTTCTGCGTGTGATCGGTTCCAGACAGTATCGGTGTGCTCACTAAGCACCTATGGGGCAGTGCCCAAGCAAGCACCCCCCAGCCACAGATACCACACTGGGAGCTACTGTCTTACAGGGATTGGGACCCACTTCCAATCACCCTGGTCTCAAGTCCGTCCATTAAACAAAGAAATGGATCATGCCCAGCCTTCCACATCCACACACTCTAAAGCCCACACAACTTTAGATAAAACAAATACTAGTTTATTGATCAGAGTACCATGTCAAGAGAGAATATAGCAACTCAATGCAGAATCATAATATAAACGAGTCAGGAGTGACCACTATCAAATAAAAGGCGTAAAGTGCATGCTAATCTAACATCTCTACCTAAACTGAGCTCACAATCCAAGGTTATGCGCAAGGTGTTCGGCTGCTTGATGTTTTACAGTCATTCTCGGCCTATTACAAGGCAGGGCCCAGATCTTGCTTTAAGTTGGAGAAAGTTTCAAGATGGAGTCTCCTAGGCAAAAACCTGCACCTTCCCAAAGTGTCTCTCTTTGTTTCCAATCCCTCTCGGCCCCTCCCATCTCCTGCCTGAGTCAGGGATGTCAATTTACATCGCCTTTGTCCTGGAACTCTCCCACCTCTGGGTTGTAGCCCTGATGGACTGAACCCTGTAACATGCTTCACACCTGAACACACGAGTTGCTGTACGAAACATGGCACCATGGTAATTATGTACAGTGTGTTATGAGCATTCACAAAGGAGCCTGATATGGCATATTTGGCCACACCTATCAGTAGTAGAAAATTGGTGTGTTTCCCTTTCAGTGTGATTGACAGAAGTGGTATTGTCAGTCAGCCTTTGAGAGCCTTCCTGTGCTGTTTTCTAAGCAGTCCTCCTTACGTCATCTGTGTAGGCTATCTTCCATACATGGGCATGGTGTGTGTGTGAGGGGTGGGTGCTGGGGAGGCGTGTATATCTTCCTTTTCCTCAGTTGTTCGAAGGGTGCAGGCAAAGGCAGAGTCCAGGCTCTGCGGGTGAGGAAAATAAATTATTTGGTTTCTAAATTGGGATTAGACATGAGTGCAACTGAGTCACACAAACTCTCAGGCCCAAACCCACAGAATCTGGGCACGTTGCTGCTCTGTTCCCATGAGAATAAAACGACCCTGTCTAAATGCTGGCTCTGGGTGGCTTTGCTGCTTTGCTCTTACAATACAAGTATTTGTGTGTTAAAAGCAGTAAGAACAAGACATCTGAAAATTAGGATTCTGTGTCAGGCTGTCAATACCCACAAGCATGCAGCCTTTCATTAAAATCTGTTTGACATTTTTGTTATGCACAGAGAGCCAAAAAGATGCCAAAAGCCTGATATTTGTGATCACATCCTCCTGCTAATATAAGACACTGCAAAGATGATTGTATTAAAACATTCCTTGCAAAAGGCTGAACAGTAAAAATAAAATAATAAAAAAATGTGAGATGTGAATTCTAGATGCTTTTGTTGGGTGAGGCAATTTTCTAGGGAAGGGTCTTCTTTTAACTCTTCATAATTAAGTGAAATAATAAGAAACGTGTTAATTCCAATTTTCCATAAGGGTTTTCAACCTGAAAAAAAAGTGTGCAAAATTTAATCATTCTGTGAAAATCATGTAATGATCACATGTCCTGGCAGAAGAGATATTATTATGTCATAACACCGTGAGTAAATTATCTTACTGGCAACTCGCTTAAAGGTCATGGAGATCATCTGATGCATGAGATGGAAATTTCTCATGCCAAAACAATATTGACAGCTTATCAAGCAGGGAGGAAGGTACAATAATAAAATAGAATGTAAGGTAAGATAACACTTGCTACTGAAGGTAGAAAATATGACATGGCATTTCAATTTTAAGGTTATATGCAGGATGATATGGTACAAAGGTTTAGATGCAAAGTAGTGAAACTTGCATGTGAATGTATTGGAGTAAATACAAATACACTATTTTAATGTATAGTTACAGAATATAAAATATCTAATAAATGTATTATAGAAAGAAAGGGACACAAACAATGGTACAAACAAGGGAGCACTGAAATAGCCTACAACTTGCAAGCATCTGTGTCCCAGTCCCCCTCCTCTGATTACCGTCATTCTAGCATGGATGGCTGGATTCAAGTTGCACTGTTTTTAGTTTTCTTTATAATTCTGTCACAAGAATTCCCTATTGCTTTTCTTTAACTTGATTCAGTGACCATGTTCATCCTGCTATTTTACAGCTTCAGCAAAATGTAAAAGGCGGAATGACCAGGTACATGTAATAAAGAATATAGTAATATAATGCAGTAAACTGGAGAGAGATATTTGTGAACTAGACTTTACATTAAAGTCCATGTTTTTCACAAACAGGCTGTAATGAACTCAAAAAAGTTGATTGCGATACAGGAGAATTGTGACAGTGTATATAGGAATGTTCACTAAGGTCCTGGTTCAGCAAACCACTCGTGCTTAAAGTTAAATGTTGGCTTAAGTACTATACTTTGTTGAATTGGGGCTTTATCTTTTCATGCCACAACTTTAAAATCTAGTCTTGGGCTCCTTGCTTCTCTCTTCCTTAGAGGGAACAGTCAGCACATGCATGTTTAACTTTCATATTTGGTGAAACTGTCATGCTTTCATCAATGAGCTATCTATCCTGACTGCCACATTAATTTGAATGAATCGAGTGCAAAGACAATAACTCAGAATCAGGTTAGATGGATGACATAGTTGTTAAAAAGCGGGCAGGTGCTAGGGGTTTTGTTTACAATAACGCTGGCACTTTTGTAACCCACTGATGGAGCCATTCTGCTGATAGCAAGGGTTGGAAAGGTCTCAGATGAAAGGATAATTCAGACAAGTCCTGAGAGGCAGCGTTAACACTGCAAGGAAGAAATTCTATGGAAATTTTATTGGCAAAGTATTGAAAAAATTCTGCTGGTGTCTGTCCAACAGTACAGACAGGAACCACCGGAGTGGTGCTGTGCACTGATGATGTGAAAATCAGAAACATGAGTATGGTGTGTGTACAATGTGTGGATTCATAGAGGAAGGTGTAGAAAGCTACACTAGAGTCTCCAGGTTTATGTGAATGTCTCTTGACCCTTTGTCTGTAATGCACTAAGAGTACTTGTTTAAAAAAAGTTGTTTACCCAGCTTCTTCACAGTTATTTTGCAGAAGCAAGTTACTGTATCCTATTCATCCCGCTCTCTGTTGCCAGTTCTTTCCACGAGTTTTCTCCTCTTTTTTAAAAGCACTTATAAAGAACAGTAACACCCAGAAAGTAGCTGTTCTAATGCAGTACGAATGTTCAAGATAGCCAGTGGAAAATACATTACCTTAGAGCTGAATCTGTTTGGTTTGAGAAATCTGTTTCTTGTCTGCTGTAACAGATTGTCTGGAAGAGTGTACTGTACTGGCTACCCACAGGTCATTACTCAGTGGAAACCACACTTTAAAAAAGCAGTGTCAAAAGCATGGAGGAAATAAATCAGGCTAGATCAGAGATCCCTCTGTGTGCGTATACTTCTCCGAGCATTTGTATCTGGTTCAGAATAAAGATAGGCTCAGCAAGTGATGTTTAGCATCTGTGGATGTGTATCAACATGCTCTCAATGCATCCTCTTACTGATCCTCTTTTCCTTGCTGTTATACTTCTCCAACCCTCCTTATCCTAAATAAGTGACATGGATTTTTTAAATGTATTCCTTAGGACTGCCATTAATGTGAATTTAGCACATTTTTTCTTAGCTGGTGTAAATCAACAAAGCACCATTGACATCGATGGAACTTAACCAGTTTACATCAGATGAGAATATGACTTCTATTTTTATTAGACAAACATAATTAGAGATCTCAAGGATACTGCACTTTGCTTTACAAGACTCTCAAAGAAAGAGGTTGAACCTGACCCTCTTAGGTAAGATAAATAAAGATATCTCATCTTTTTATTTAAAGAGACAATTTGCTGGGCAGCTTAAGGAAGGGTTATTGTACTTTTGGTATAATAGTCAATGAGAAAACTTTTATGTTGAGTAATGAGATATTTCTTGGTTATTCTGGGCAAATCCCAGTGGTGAAAATATACTATGGCATGGTCCTTCTCAATAACAAATGGAAAAGCCTTCACTTTGGATGGAAAACCAAAGAGTTAAGGAATTTAGAAATGTCTAAAATAGCTAAATCGAATCACAGAATGACTTTCACCAGTACCAGTAAATTATGGTGCCATGCAGAAAGCATTTCATGAGACAGTTCTTTGGAGACTTTGAAGATCAAAGTTTCTCAGCATCAAAATTCTCGGTGCAAACTCCTAAAGAGCTATTCATTTTTAAAGAATCTATAACACAAATATGTTGTACAAAATATTCATAGTATCGGGGAAAACAGAGAAGAAAAATACATACCAAATAATCCCTCAGAGTAGGTCATTCAGCTTGGAGTGGTTTGTTTGGCAAATTGTCACAGTTCCAGAATTTTGCTTTGAATTTCAGGCTTATTTGTAGGTGGGTGGTGCCTGGCTACCCATTGAATGTGCAGAGGTTTAGGAATTCCAGGTGGTATGGCAATCTACCAGATCTTTCATCCCACTATTGAGAAGACAGCTAATGGTAAGGAACAGAGGATAACAGGGCATGCTTAGATAGGGCATACCAGTCAGGCCAGGCCACAACAAACTCTGAAGTAAAGCGAGGCTCACTTTGTTTAGAGGATTTCGGATCTAGTTCAAAATACCCTGTTTTTTCCAAAGCTAGGAGGACATTCTTGGTTTCCAGGTTTTTTTTTTAAAGGCTCACACAACTGTACATATCACCAGGCAATACTGTATTTCCACAATGGGACTGTTGCCCAGTCACATAGTGTATCAAAAAGCTCTTCTCTTCACTACTCAAAATCTAATTGAAGCCTTGGACAAGGGGAGCTGTTCTTACAGGTTTCCAGCTTTGCTTCTTCAAGAATCGACTTGCTGGGAGCAATGCACTCATCTTTGTAAGGAGAAAGATCCTTTAATTTGCTATTAAATTAAACAGTGTCAGTTCTACTGCTGTATAGCTGAGCTGAGCGAATAATCCATAATGAATAATTTATTCAACAAATATAGCTGCTCTCTCTGCTCACAGATGATCTGGAGACAGATCTCAATTCTTTCCAATTTATTTATTATTTGAAATTATTGATGAATCATTTTGCAATTAAAAAATCCCAACTTTGTGGCTAGATCCCAAACAGCTATGAATGCCTGAGGTCTTTGTCAATCAAAGTGTGCAGGTCAGTTGTGATAGATCAGGTAAGTTGAATGGTGTTGTTTATCTGCACTCATTGGCTTGCTCTCATAAGCATTTCTGGCATGAAAATGTTTTTTAAAAAATTGTCTCTGCCTGCAACTTTGAAATTTGCCTTGTGCAAACATTTGCTGAGCACAACTTGATTGCTCCAGAGTTTGTGGAAAGCAAACACAAGGGGGGAATCAATGTGGTGGCAGTATATTCATTTAAATATGCAAATGAGTATTTTCAGGCTAATTTCTTTTTGCACTCTTTCAGCCCTGCTTGGCAACATTCATCTAGAACTGTGATACTCAGACCTCAGTGGCTCAAGAGCCAAATTAACAATCAACATTATCCAAAAGAACCACAGTAGTTTGAATTAATTGTTTCATTTACTATTTATAAATATATACATATAATTCTCACTGTAAAATGAGTGACCAAGTATTATTTTATCAACTACAGTTTGTTAATAACATCCTGATCACTTAATAACTTAGACTGGTTAATAATTAAATCATCAGTGTTTTAATGTCATGTGCTGCAAAAAGCCACAGGAGATGCATTAAAGAGCCGCTTGTGGCTCTACAGCTTCAATCTGAGTATCACTGCTCTAGAACATCCAGCAAATACATTTCAGTTCCTGTTAATGTTTGTTCCTGTCCTGGTATTCCCCCCGTCTTCTTAATCTCTGGATAGCCAACATTAATACATAAAAATGGAGAATACAACTGCAGTGGCTAAGGCTCTGATCCTACAAAGATGTACATAAATGGTTATGTTTCTACACAGGGAGTAAAGTAAGGATGTGAATTATTCATTTTTTTTATTAGAATTGGAGTCTATAGATCTTGTGCCCACCAGTGGGAGCTGGGTGATGCTGATAAATCAATATTCCTTGAGTCCTGCTTCAATACTTTATGCTTGCTGCTGGAGGAGGTGGCATTGCTCTCCATATGTTCGGTTAGACTAGATCACACAGATTTCCTCCGGTTTTTGAAATGTTACACATTTAGTGTCATCTCAACAAAGAAAGGGCCCCATGGCAGCCTTTGTGTTTTCTGCTTTGGGAACGAAGTATGAGTAACCATTGAAACTGTCTTATGGATATTTCAGATATTCACACCCCACTGAAGCAGAGAGCAACCCTCAGGACTAATACTGCGCATCATTTAGATATGACAAGCAGCACGGTAGGTCAGGAAATGCTTTCCATTATAAAGAGGTATTTTGTCTATATGATGCACGGAAGGAGGAATGATTCTATTTAATGGGGATATTTAGAAAAATGTTGCCCAGTGCAGTGTTAATGGATTGGACACTACCTGGGTGCAATTGACCTACCCACGGCTTCCACCTAACACTAACACATCATTTTGGCTGGCATTAAAGTTGTGTAGAGATTTCAGAACAAAATTTACTATTCTTAGACACCGAGGCATTGGTAGTTTTGTGTTTGAATTTTCAGAAATTTGGTCTGTTTTTAAAAAATTAAAAATAGGAACCGTGTCAAAGAGAAAAGCAGATCAGCAATAGCTGGTGGGATTAGTATCAACTTGCCCACTGAGGTGTGGGGCTGATGCAGTTGAGATCTGCCAGCCTGACCCTCTCTCATAGGCTATGTCTACACTTGTAGTTTTAAGTCGACTTTAACTAAGTCGACTTAGTGCATCTACACTTAAAATTAAAGTTGACTTAAAGGGGAACTGGATGCCTAGGTCAACTTCTAGGGGCTAAGGGGACCTTGGGCAGACTAGGGGGACCTTGGTCAGGGGGACACCCCTTGTGTCCAAGGGGCAAAGGGGGACAGGGACCCTGGCAGGGCAGGAGAGCAGGGTGTGATGCTGTCTGGATTTAGGGAAGCATTTATGATATTATTTTCTATTCATATATCATAAATGCTATAATCCATAGGAACTATGTCATGTTGGGTATCAATAGAAAGGTAGTAATTTGCTGGGAATGATTATATAGTTTATGTATAAGAATTCTATTTGTATTAGAAGTTAGGAATTGGTGTTATATCTATACTTTAACTTGTGTGATTCTGTGTAAACACCCGAGACAAGCTGTCTACAACCATTGTCTCCTTAATGTTAAGGAAGCTGCCAGGTACAATGGGCCCAGGGAGTAACCTGATTAGCCATTAAAGACACAATGGTTGTATTTCTTATGTCCTTAATATCATAAATGCTTCCCTAAATCCAGACAGCGTCACACAGGGCTCTGCCCTGCCCTTTGGGGGGCATGCCAGGCTCCCCCTGTGCCCTCCCCCCCAGCAGGAAGTGTATTGGTGTAGTCCTGGGGTAGCCCTAAGTCGACTTAGGGCTACCCCATGTCTACACTGGCTTAATTCAACTTTAAAAAGTCCAATTAAGCCTTAAGTCTAATTAAATCTAGGTTTAATAAAGTCGACTTAATTTTCATTAAGTCAACTTTATTTTCCTTAGGTCGACTTAAGCAAGCTGCTTAAGCCAATTTAAGGAAACTGTAGTGTAGACGCAGGGTAAATTAAGTCGACTTAAGCAAGCTTAAGTTGATTTAATTTACAAGTGTAGATGCAGCCATAGTGAGGGGAAGAAAGGGAATCATTCTGTCTCTCCGACTTTCTTACACTGTCCCACTCTGCCCTATCTAATTCCCAAATATATCTGCTTTTCATCTCTTTGCCCCTTCCTTTTTCCTCATGAGGTCCTAAATCTTTGTCTTTGCCTTGTTTCCTCATGCCAAGACCTTTTTTGGGGGGAGGGGGGATGACCAATCCAAGGATCCTGGGTTCTGGACCATTTTTGTTGTGGCAATGTGAAAGTAGGAGGTTTAAGCATTCAAAGTTATGTGTGGGCTGAGATGCAACATTTTTCAGCAACCAGCTATGGTAGATTATTAGGCTCTTAGGGTGTGTCTACACTTACAAGTTAGGTCAATTTAAGGAGGCTTAAGTCCACCTAAACTACTCCCCGTCCACACTGGGCTTTCCTTAAATTGACTTAAGCCAGTGTGGACGGGGATTAGCGCCTAAATCTACCTTATTAAATTGACTTAAAGTGTTAAGTAGACTTAATAAGGTCGATAAGGGGCTATATCTACCCTAGAAAATCGACTTAACTTTTCTAGTGTAGACATAGCCTTAGTCTTTAGACCCATAAAACAAGATTTAGTTTTTCTGAGTCTAAAAAAACCCACAGGGCTGATCTTGCAGGGAAAAGTTCCATTGATTTCAATGCAGGACAGAGCATTCAATGAGAAAATAAAGGGATACAAAATGTCCTTCTCTGGATGTTTATATGTTAAATACGTTTCCTTTCCCCTAGCTGATTGACAAACTTTCCTTTGTTCTCTTTCTGGGGCATTTTCTGTTCAGGTAGGGTGAAGTGCTTATCCCTTTCCTATTCAAAAAGGATTTCAAAGCCTTAGAAAAAGCAAAGAATGGCCCTTGTTTATTTTTGCAAAGTTTTAACTGGTTCAGTGAGGAACTAAGCCTTGTTAAAAGAGATTTTACTGTGGGTCACCTAGAGTTTGAGGGGCTCAGGAGGAAAAGGGGAAGAAAGCTAGTTTTTACTTTGGTAGGCCCTTGGCCTCACAAATCCCTTGCCTCCAGCATGGAACTTAGTGAATTCTAGGGCTTAGCCCCCGCTGGACAGAACCAGTTAATAAGAAAAAACAGGGTAGCTTAAGGGAACTATTAAAGAAAAGCAAAAGGGAGAAATCCTCTGGGTAAATGTGGGTATGAACTGAGGATATTTTAAAATTTTTAGATAAAGTATGGGTTGTTCATTCTATTCCATGTTTCTCATATGCTTATAAGTGTCAGATGAAAGAAGGACACTTCTTTAGGGTACATTGCAGGTTTTTTTTTTTAAAAAAACGATCCCTTCACCTGTGTATACAAATAAGAGATTATTGAACCAAATAAAATACACTGTTAAAAGAATCAGTAATATAGCTTTGATAATGACAACAATAGGGAAAATATTGAAGTGACCATAATTGAATGCCCAAAGTCTGTGGCTTTAAGGCTTCTAAGTCATTTAGGCACTTTTGAAAATGGGATTTAGGCTCTTAACAGACATGTAAGAAAACAACTTGTACTGCTAACATTTTTCCTTACAACCTTTAGTATTGTAAGACCCCATTGTACAACTTGCTTCATGTGGGTGGACTCCCACACTGCTGACTTAAATGGGGTTCTACATAAACTCAGGAATTAACCAGTGTGGAGTCAACTGGATGACTGAGACTTTAAAAAGTCCAGTGTTAACCACAGCATATTTCAGATTGGGCATCAGTATTTAAAGTCATTAGTGGATAATTCTCACCTACCTGAAAAGGGAAAATATAAATCCCATTGAACTATGTCATTCGGTTTTTGAAAAGGGCAAATGAAAATAAAAATTAAGACACAAAATTTGACATCTAAATTTAAAGTTAACCGCCAAAAGCCATAGTTAGGCAATCAAATGAAAGTTACTTAAATGCTAAATATAGAGTTAGGAACCTAACTTTGAGATTTAAAATTTTGTTCAGAATTATTTTTTCAATATTATCGGGACTAGGTAAATATTAATTCTTTCAATTATTCTCTATTATAAATGTCAAAAGACTTCCAGATTTATTTCTATGAAGATTCAGGGAGGGCTTAAGTCTTCTAGTGTTTCTGAAACCATTGATTTTCAGAGAAACCAATGCACTCCATGAACAAATATAACCAACACCATGCGCACTGGACAAAGAGCACAGAGTATGCTCACTGTAATATTGCCACTTTACATTATTATTCCACTGAAATCAGTAGAACATCAGGAGGTACCAGGTATGATCAGCAATGCGGGAGCTGGATGTCTGCCAGATATAACTGCTATCCATCGTCCTGAATTTATATCAGTCATTGTATCACATTTAAGTCCAGGCCTCTTTTTTTTTTTTTTTGGCTCCAGTGTGGGTTCAGCTAGAAGTATGCATATGGAGAGGATCCGGATCTCTTCCTTCTTTGCCCTATTTGCAGAAATTCATTTCTCTCCTTTCCCCTGGGTTGACCTCTAATTTGTTTTCTATTTGAAAGGCTAAGTCCATATGGCAGATATTTTCAGCTCTCAAAGTCTTTTGACCTTCTGAACAGTTTCAGTCTATATTTCAATAATGAAAACACTTCTCTTTTTTTTTTGATACTTACAAATGAGATATTATATTTCCATACATTTTATTTCCAGCCACATCTGTGAATCTAATATTGACCTGGAGTTATCTGTGATAAAGAAGTTATTAATTTTGACAGATATAAGGGAGAAGTTAATATCCTCCTTTTACAAACACCTAATATTAATCTCTAGTGATGTAAACAAGAACTCCATCATGGCTTGGGGTGTGTGTGCAAATGATATAGGATCAACAGTTGATAATGCAAAAGGGAAAGATTCATTTTAGAAAATTGATAAAATTGATAAAAATGCATTGCCTATGAAATAAGTGAAGGAAACACAATTTAGAATTAGGTATCCATTTTTCCCTCCATCAGTGGTAAAAATGCAACAGAATCATAAGGAATGAGATTCTATTCTGATTTACACCCTTGTAATTCCATTCCAACTCCTGTAATTCCATGAATCAGAACAGAATTTGTCCTATGGTTTCTACTCAAAAGATATAAATGTAGTGTGGAATTGATTTTATTGTATGTGACCGTATCCCCGTTAGTAAATATGAAGATAGAATGTTACTGTTGGACAACAGTAGATTACACTTCTTCTAAGTGTGTCTTTGATATTTCCTCTCTTAGCAAACTCTCTCTTCATTTTTTATGCTCTGTTCAAATGACTTTGTAGGCTGCCAAGGAGAATACTTGGACATATTGGAGTAATACTATGTCTCTGACTCTAAATATTTGGAGATCTGTCTTTGGATTCTCTCTCCAGAGAAACTTTTTGGCTCTCATTAGGTATCAAATTCCACTATTTTATCATTCTTGGGACTTTTTCCTCAGCAATTTACTTGGTTATCTTGAGAAACTGCCAAGTCTGGAGATCCTGAAGATGTTTGGAAGTTTTTTAGTTCATAGGAGAAACAGTGTGATGTCCTGGCCCAAAGAAAATTGGGAGTTGGTCTGACTTTCACATGGTTGTGCTGTTTGATATGGTTTAATTTTTTATTATGCCAGGAGTCACTGAAGGCTATAATGCTAATGACAGTCATGTTCCTGTTCTCCTTCTGCACTCCTGACACCACTTGGTCACATATTTCCCCACAAAATTGTACCAATATTGCTTTTGGGATTGTTTTTTAAATTTCTTGGAGGGCTTGCTACAGATAGTGTATAAAAGTCTGTAGCCTTCTTTACCTGTGGAATGAAAGCTGCACCTAGGGTACCCTTACTAACTGGTCATGACATTGAGCTATTGGTGACAGCATGTAACACAGCAGGTGAGATTTATTAAATAGTTCATTATAAGAACAGGAAATCCTACTTGCTCCATGAGGTTTCTAAGCTATCAGAGCTCTAGTTTTTCATTTTATAGCTTTTTGCTATCGTGCATATTGCAATACTGAGTTTATCGTCATATACATTTATTACTACTTTAAATAATCTTTAGATACTTAAACAAAACTGCTACATTGTATCAAATATGGCTGCTAAAGGGATCCCCCTTCTATAGTCTTCCCTGGCCAAGACTTACCCATAACTGCAAGTAGGCCTCCTAGTCTCTCTCTTGTAGTGTGCTGATAGCCTATCTCCAAGAAATCTCATCAGCAATAAAATTAATTAAATTTCTCCCCGCCATCTACCTCAGAACAAACTCTGTCAAGACTAGGATAACAGATGTCTCTGACAATGTGATATGAAGATCACTACACCAGGGTTCTGGCAGATGAAAACAAAAAACAAGTTCCAGAAACAAGCGCCCTTCACCCAGAACAACAGGCTGCCAACTCTTTTCTGTTAGAAACGGTATAATGAGCATTCTTTCACCTATAGATCTCAAAGTGGATAAGAGTTTCCTCCCCAACATACAGAATGAAAAACTGAGGTAACCAGATGCATATTTAGCTTGAGCTCTTCAGCTTGTCAAAACTGCTGGAGAGAGAAGCAGATAACTTGGATAGGCTAGGTCCAAGCTATTCATGGTAGTATTTCCCAACGTGGGTTGGAGGAAGGAGCAACTCAAGGCTGGTCCAAGGGCAAAGGAGAAGAGCAACAGGAATGGAATATACATATGCAGCTGGGGATCCAATAACATTGTGAAGTTGTAGATTTATGAAGCTAAAAGAAATTACTCCGTTAGTTGGTAGCTTGTAACTTTTGCCTATATTTACAGTTCCTTCTCCCATCCTGTAGTATAATCTTAATTTTATCTGGGTTGAAGTCTCAACCTATTAACCTTCAGCCGTGTTCTAGTTTACAATAGGCACTGGATACACCATTCAACAGCAGGGTTGAGAGATATGTAAATATAGAATTGGATATTATAGTGTATTGAAACTGTAAAACATACTTCCCTACTAATTATCCCAATGGTCCTATATATATATATTAAACAAAAGGAGAGACAAAGAGAGCACTGTGAACCTTACATAAGAAGGGCTTCAGCACAGATGAGCAGCTGCATTGTGCTACCCCAAAAGGGAAGAAACAGAGACTCTCTTGCAGGTCAACAGCAGTTCCTGAGCAATGTTATTAAAGTTAACGAATTGAAGAGAATCAGCAAGGATGCCTTATTTTTGTCCATTATACTGAGGAGCTGATTAGGCAGCACAATATACATTAAGGGCTTGTCTACACAGAAAATGCTGCGTTGATCCCCATGAATCAATGTGGTGGGATTGATTGAGTGGCCAGTGTAGACCAGCTCAATCGATCCCAGAAGTGCTCTCCTATGGACTCAGTTATTCCACCCCTCCAAGTGGAGTAACGATGTGTTGAAGGGAGAGCACTTCAAGTCAACAAAACCAAGTAAAGACACCACAGTAAGTGAGAATAACAAAGTCTGCGTATCTCCCGTTGACTTAGCCCCACAGCGTAGACTAGGCCTGTATGTGGTTTCTGTGCTAGATGCAGACCTAATAACAAATTGGCTGAGGTTGGAGAAACTTGAAGACTCTAGATAAGGTGGGAGTTGTTTGTCACAGTTTGCTCAGCTATCTTCCTTCTCCTGAACACGAAGATGCCAAACAATTATCCGGAATCAGCACTGGAATATTAAAGGTCTTCTGTAATATTTAATATAAAAACAAAAACACGTTCTCTTTAATAAATGAAACAGATTCATATTAACTATATGTAGCTTTCCTAAACTTTTCATGCATAGAATAGGAATAAATCCCCTGGCCTTCTTATCACCTGTCAGGTTACAGGGATCTTCCAAATGTAGATTATAGACCTCTTCCAGCTTCATACTGCTCATCTTGGTTTTGGCATTGGTTTTTGTTTAAATTTTATGCTATATTCTTTCTCTTCGGTAGTATTATTTATTAAAAAAAATAGTGTAGAAGAGAGGTGACAGGTGTCCCTTTGGTGATTTCACTAGGTTCATTGCTGCCCTTAAAGTCAATTATGATTGTCTCAGGTTTCACGAGCTCTGTTTTTGATTTACTGCATACTTGAGATTGAGAGATAGATGAAGAGGGAAATACAGCAGATAGGACCCAGCAGGTAGAATCGAAGCAGTTATGGAACAGTGATAAAACTCAACAGATAGATAGAATCCATACAATGCCTCCTTTGCTTAGGGAAGAAAAGCAAACACACACCCACATGAAATTCGCAATTTTGTTTAGATTTTTGTGGTAGTCAATGAACTTTGCTCTTAACTTTGGAAATATTTGTCCTGCTGAAGACAAGGCTAGTACTAACACTCATGAAGTGATTTCATATTGCTCTGGCCTTTGTCATCTCTACCTGCTTTATTGTCAGAAGGATGACTATGAAGTTTCCTACATATAGTATCATCAGCATTATGATTAGAGAAACAACACCTACAGAATCTATTATTCATTAAGTGTAACCAATATATAATTTAAAACAGTGGGTTTTGTCAAATAATGTTAGGTCAGCATAATTTTCTGCCTATTACTAATATCTATAACATCTTTCCCTTAGTCAGCTCTATTTAAATATGCAATCATTTACAGCTTTTGACTATATGTGTGCACACTCCCAATTTCCAATATTCAACTACTACAAATTTTATGCTGACATCAATAGCAAACTATTAAAGACAGTATTTCATTATTGGTTTTTCATCCCAAAAGTTATTTACAATTATATACTAAGCACTAATATTAAAGGAAACCATTTAAATGAGGTGCTATCTGCTTTAACAATATGTCTGTCACAGAATGAGATTGTGTTTAAAGATTTTATCAAGAAATGGTTGTTTGCTGAGGTTATGTTTTGTCCATGAAATATGCATTTCATATCTCTTTCATTTCATTAACATAATTTAATTTGTGCTTTGCATTTTGTGCATAATACATATTTGATTTACAAAACAAATATTTCCATTAGAAAATGAATTTCATGCAGGCAAAAAAGCAGAACCAAATGATGTATTGAAGGAAAATAAGAAGAAATGAAATGCATTTTCTCAGTCTATTAAAAAATCTATGGCATTGACAGAAAGTGCACTTAGTGCTACATTTAAAAAATAGCACATATGTCAATGTATTAACAAATAGAATTGGAAATACAAATATTTCCCTATATCAAGCCAAGAATCTCTTTATTTTAATTGAGTTGATTTAAAAGCCCAACTACAATTTAATTTTTATTTCATGATGTGGTACAGTGCCTGGTGCCATTATATCCATGTAGGATTTGCAGTCAATATACAAATATATTTTACCTTTTAAAAACTTTCTATCAACACCAGCAATAAATATTTTAATAGGTTGAAAATGTGAAATCATTCATTTGCTGATTGTCTTTCTGTATTGGATGGGATGGAAGTGGGTAGAAGGGTTTCATGAAATCTGGGTGAGAGAACAATTGAATAACCTTTGTGAGCTTGCCATGAGATGGACGCTAGCAAACAGTGCTGTAAGTGGAAGACATCAGATACTACATAGCCTGTAAAAACTGATCAACATATTTAGGAGTTTCATTTCTGTAAGCTCAGTGTAACAAGAAGAAAATTAGACCCAAGATGAGAGGAGAATCAGATCCAGCTGAAATATTTGGCAGTAGTTATGAAGAAAACTAATCGAACTGAGTGTCAAAGTTAACGTATGTCTGTTTTGGCTTCTGAAATGTGTGTTTTCCTTATTTTAGTTCAAAGAAACTTGATGAGGATCTGACGAAAATTTTTAAAAGATCTGATTCTTATGTGAGTGGTTCATATAATTCCCATTGAATTTAATGGATACACATAAGGGGTGAAATGCTGGCTCCATTAAAGTTAATGACAAAACTCAACATTGACTTGAATAAGGGGATAAGATTTCATTCACTGAAGGAACATAATTCAGTGCTTCTTCTACTCATCATTTTGAAAATGGTGAAAACATTAAAATGGGTTTAATGGATGATCTTTGTGAAAAGTCTTTGTTTTAAAATTGGGGTTGTGTCCATTAGTAAGCATGTAAACACAGAGCGGAGTGCTTCATTTATGTCTTGCCAGCACAATGGCCTGTTGGAGGTTATAAGTAGTGGGTACAATAAGTAGCGTTGGGAAGTAGAGAAGCCCAAATATTGTGTGCAGATACTTTTGCTTCTCC
Source organism: Pelusios castaneus (assembly GCA_007922175.1). NCBI lineage: Eukaryota > Metazoa > Chordata > Testudines > Pelomedusidae > Pelusios > Pelusios castaneus. The sequence continues at coordinate 12,098,308 of ML685783.1, forward strand.
ACTTGAATCCCGGGTTGAGCAGAACTCAGCTGGACTCAAAATCCATGTCACTGTGTACATCTAGCTGGCTAGCCTTAGACAGATTGTACTTTCTCTCTCTCTTGAGCAATAATTCTACAAATGAGCAAAATCTCTCACCATACTTGATGGTAAAAAATATACCAGAACCCTTATAAGGCTAGTTAAGCATGGTTGTCAGAGGTGTCCCTTACTGCCTCATGTCACACTGTCTGGCATGGCTCATGACCATGAGGGCCAACCTCTGGTCAGACTGTCTAAAAGCAAGGCAGAAACCCCAACCTGGCTATATATTCTATAGTCAGATAGCACCACCCCAGTAAAAAGTGTGAACTCCAGAAGCACTAAAAGAGTCTTACCATGGAGTCACAAACAGCCCTTGGTCATTCCAGTCTATCTTGCCACCCAAATAAGCTGGACTTAGTGATGGTTGCTATACATCAAAGATAAAAAAAATAATCAGTCCCAAGACACTGGTCACTTACTCCAGGTCAAGCTGTACCTTAGGTCTCAAACCAAAGGCAACACTTGAAGCCAGTTCTACAGTAAATTATCTAAGATTTATTAACTAAGAAAAGAAATGAGAGAGTTATTACAAGGCTAAAGCAGTTGAGCATATATACTCAAATAAGTTACAGTCTGTGGTTTCCAAAGGTGGCAAAATTGTAGTAATCCATCAGCGCAGAATGTCTTTTAGGGCTAACCCTGGCTGACCCTGGGTATCTCTGCTTATATTTTGTAGCTCCGCTCTCAGAGCCTAAACAGTAAAAGTTGAAATATGTTTCTGTCAGATATTATTATTTCCTTCTTCCAGAATTCAAGCTGATGGGACAAATCCTTTTGGATGGAGCTTGGTCAGGTGTGTGAGGAGGCAATTAATAAAGTCTTTGCATTGTGATGTCCCACAATGGCCCATTTAGCTTTGATAATCCTTCTTGATGGGCAGGATATGACGCCTCCTGACTGGCTTTAATGCTTCAGAGCAAACATTTTAACAGTGAAAAAACAAAAACTTAAACAGCACCTTATAGCATGTGATAGCAAGATTATAAGTAAGATTAATGCAGGTAGCAATTTACGAGCATTTCACAAAGTCTAAACACTAGAAACGTTGTTAAAAGCCCAATGTCCATCTTGACTGTAACATACAGATGAGCTGGGCTGGTTTCCAGCAATGAAATTGACAGTACTTAGGTGAGGCCTAAAGCGTTAGCAAGAGCTGGCACCTGGTCTGCCAGCATCACACCTCACAGAGAGGGAGAGAGAGAGAGAGATTGGCCTTCGTATATATGTCCTCACACCCATACAAATCCATTGAAGTCAAGTGAGGGAGTAAGTGTGGGCAAAATTTGGCCTGGTGCTTTCATTCACTCTGGAACACATGGATCCAGTTCTGCTCTCAGTTACAGTCTCACAACCCCAAAGAAATCCTCCATTTTATTGGTATAACAGAGGGCAGAGCTCTTGAAGGATTAAACAGCTTGGCACAAGCCAGAGCTGGGCCTTAGTTGCTTCACAGGTCTAAATTCCAAAGGGGTAGCCATGTTTGATTAGTTCAGCAAAACAAACAAGGAGTCCTGTGGCCCTTTTAAAGACTAACAAATTTATTTAAATAAATAAATATATGTGTTAGTCTTTAAAAGGGCCACAAGGGTATGTCTACACTAGAAAAAGTTAAACAGCAGAGTCCTGTGGCACTTTTAAAGACTAACAGATTTATTTATCGCTTCTTCAGATCATCTGACGAAGTGAGATTTTCTCCCACAAAAGCTTATGCGATAAATAAATCTGTTAGTCTTTAAAAGTGCCACAGGACACTGTTGTTTTTCTGCAATAGACTAACACGGCTACCCCTTTAGAAAAAGTCAAGTCGACTTTGTTAAGTTGACTTAATAAAGTTGACTTAAAGTCGATATTAAGTCGATTTAACAAAATGGACTAAGTCATCATAAAGTTAAGTTGACTTAGTCCACTTTGTTAAGTCAATTTAACTGGCCTTAATAAAGTCGACTTAAGGGTTACTCCCCATCCACACCGTCCTTAAATCAGCTTAAGGAATTGAATTAAAGCTTAAGTCGACCTAATGGGTGGTTGTTATTAAGTCAACTTAATGAAAGTCAGGTGTAGACATGGAGTGATTTAGGTTGACATAAGGGTCCTTAAGTTGACCTAAATTGCTAGTGTAGACATACCCTTTGTGTGTTTCACAGGTTTAGCTTATCTTGTACCACTGACAGTGTTGCCATCTTCATGCACTCAAAAATTATGAGTCAGGCCCAGCAAACCATGATATTGTCTTGAAAGTCATAGGACTAAAAACAAGCAAATAATATGTGTTGGGTTCTTTATAGTTACCTTCTGGTTTTGGAGTCTTTGGAGTCATATTTTCAAGCATTTCTCCACACATATAAGGGATAGAAATTTAACATTTAAAATAAAAACTAAAATAAAATTAAATAAAAAATACAATTTAAATAAAATTTAAACTAAAATATAATTCTCATACAATCCCATGACTTCAGAAGCAGGGCTTTGCAAAATAACCCACCAGATCTCATGAGACTTGGGGTAAAATCATGAGAGTTGACAGCATTGTTCTGAATATTTAATCAGCTACTGGAAGGAAGTGGCAAATGAACTTAATAGCACCAGCCATAGTACACAACAATTTTAGGACTAGGCTCCTCCATTTAAAACTAAAAGATATCTTTAGAGAGGTTAGATTGTAAATACATTAGCTTAGCTGGAATTTTGCCAGGACTCTGGGACTAATACCCTTACTTTTATGAAAAGTGCAGGGGACAATGACTGCCGGTAACCAAGTCCTCTGTGCTATACCTAAAGCTAATTGAGTAAAATATACATACTTGAGAACACCAAAAGGAGGTTAGGTGAGAAAAAGAAAGTATGGTAGAGAAAGGTACAACTTTCAGAGAATGAATCTAAATAAAAACTCCACTTAACTTCTACAAGCTCTTGCTAGGATCATGCTGAGCATTCGTACAGTACTCAGTCAAAGCGAAGTGTGCTGCCTATCTACAGCTAACTGCAACCACCAGCTTCTTCTTTAGCATGTTCCGGTATCCCTTCCGAATATTAAACAAGCCTGACCTGGCTTAACCATGAGCCTATTGTAATATTTGAAAAATTCACAGCTCAGGGTCTCAGTCTATTAGATCATGGCACATGCTGAGTTCTGCAAATCTAATAACTAAGGCTATGTCTACACTTGTTAATTTAAGTCGACTTAGCTAACTTTGTTAAGTCGACTTAGCATGTCTACACTCAAAAATTAAGTCGACTTAAAGGTGACCCTGCCAAATTGACTTAGAGCATCCACACTGGATGCCTAAGTCGACTTGTAGGGGCTAGGTGGACCTGGGACTGGTCCACGGTGGCAGGGGGGGCACCCCTTGCCAAGTCCCAGGGGGCTCAGCCTTTGCCCCATTGTACCTGAGTACAATGGGGCAAAGGGGGACAGGGACCCTGGCAGGGCATAGGGGCAGGGTGGGCAAGGCTCTGCCCTGCCCTGTGGGGGGTCATGCCAGGCTCTCCCTGTGCCACCAGCCCCCCGGCAGGGAGGGCATGGGGGAGTCCTGGAGAGCCCTAAATCGACTTAGAGTCGACTTAGGGCTACTCCAAGTCTACACTGGCTTAAGCCGACTTTAGAAAGTCGACTTAAGCAAAAAATTTGGTTTTAAAAAGTTGACTTTAGTTTTCTTTAAATTGACTTAAGCTGCAGCTTAAATCGACTTAAGGAAAATGTAGTGTGGACGCAGATTAAATTAAGTCGACTTAAGCAAGCTATCTCACTACATGATGGGCATAGTGTGTAACTTCTCTAAGGCTATGCCTACACTGGCAATTTAAGTCAACTTAAGGAGGCTTAAGTCGACTTAAATTAAGCCATGTCCACGCTAGGCTTTCATTAAGTCGACTTGAGAAATTCCTTAAATTGACTTAATGAAAGCTTACGTCCACTTAATAACTACCACTCATTAGGTTGACTTAAGCCTCTTTAGGTTGACCTAACCCTTCCTTAGATCGACCTAAGCCCAGTGTGGATGCATAAGTTCACTTTGTTAAGTCGACCTAAGGGCTTAAGAAAGTGGACTAAGTCGACTTAAAATGTTGCCACTTGTCAAGTCAACTTTAATAAGGTTGATTTTAAGTCTACCTAAAGTCGACCTTATTAAAGTCGATTTAACAAAAGTCGACTTAACTTTTCTAGTGTAGACATAACCTAACAGTGAAGTAGGCTCCCTAACCTGCTGCCAAGCAGGTCGAATACACTGTGTTCACTCATGGAAACTTTGTATCTGTCCTTTTATTCCCCTGTTGTTTCTCTGTATCTAAAAATAAAAGTCGTCCAGAAAGAAAGCACTTTTTGCTCTTTCTTTGTGAAATAACATCACCTTGGCCCCACAACTGGTAGTTCTAGTCTAGGGCCTAGTTTGGTGCAGAGTAAGGAGTTTGGAATTAGGTACAGCAAATTTAGGGCAGTTTTAAGACAAACTCCCTTTTGATCTTTAGTTTACAATCACCAAAAAAGACACGTTTCCTTCTGGTTAGGTCCTAGTAAATATTGACTGTTCATTAAAATGCATTTTTAATAAATTCTTAAATGCATCAAAAATTCTTGCCCTCAGCCTGGCTTCAGAAGAAGTGTGATTACTAATTACATGCAAGACCTAAATTCAGAAGATAAGAGGAGGAAGGCTTTTGCAGAAAAGTTTTAAACTGTAACTACCCCTACCTTTGTGGTAATATTCATGTGTCAGAGTTGGCATAAAACTGGTTTTGAATAAAAAATAAAATATGTCTAAAATATAGAAAGAAAAAAAGCTTAATGCTTGCATACACAAAAGCAATGATCTAAGGGAAATCACCAGTTGCTGTTCTCTGAGATATAAAAATAAACCCTTGTCTCCTTTACTTTTACATCCACTGACAAGCTGACTACATTAGCATTATGCGAAAAAGCAGATGAAAAGTAATGTCTTTTATTTGGCACCTACCTGAAACATATTTAAGTTTTCTGCAGTGAGTGGGACTGTGCCTAGGAATTTGAGATCGTGTAACAAGACTTTATGTGACAGTATCTGCCCATGGGGTAGCCACTCTACGCAAGTAAGCAATATTTCCATGGGAGCAAAGCTATCACAAATCGTACTTTCCCATCTTTTTAAAAAACCTTGTGAAGATGTGTATCTGTACACGATAGTATTTGTTCATTAAAGAAATATATTAAGATACCTGTCCATCGACTGGTCTCGTGTACATGACTTGTTTATAATATAACTAAAATTTTGAGCTGTGTGTTGTTTCCAAATGAAGCATGTGTGCTGCAGAGTAGAAAACAGAAAGATGCTGATACACGGGACACTTAGCAATGATACTGGAAAAAAAATCCCTCTCTCCTACCAGGACAATCTCATCTTATTAAAAATTATGGATTTCTTGCTTAAGCATTCTACACTAGCGGCCTGAGATGTATAAACTTGCTTCTGCTTAACAAGCAGGCCAACAATACACAAAAAGAAAAATTAACTTCTTTTAACATTTCTGCCTTCATATGGGAGTTCTTCTGAAGTGAGTTCTTCAGTTACACTGACGGATCTGTTTAGTGAGTTGGTACCATGCAGCGCTGTGTATGTAGTATTGAAATGAGATCAACATCATTGCTTTACTATATTTGAAGAAGTTAGCACATGTTACAAAAATTATAAAGACAGACTCCAGAGTGAGGTATTCCACTGATGTGTTGTCAAATCTATATTGTTTTAGTTGCTTTCTTAAATAGCTGATGCAGGACAATAATTGAATAGAGAAAAATATATTTAAACTTGACATGTCTCAAATAACAAAGAGAAACCTGATTTACAAAACATGATAAACATTCTAAAATAAAATGATTCATTTCAAAATAAAGGGCCAATAATATTATATATATACACATTTACATCTATGAGTTAAACACTACGGTCACTTTGTTTCGAAACTATATATACTGAGTTACTAATGAATTGTCAGAAAATCCATGAATACATGTAAGATTAAATTAACATGCATTCTGAAAACATTTTGGAACAGCCATCTTTGGGTTTGAATGTGTAATACTATTATGCAAAATATTTATATCTGGACTTTCCAAATTATTAAGCCTGTCAAAGAATATTTTAGCAAGACAATTCATAGGTATCTCATCCCTACCTAATGATCCTTGGTTGCATGTGTGTTTGTGAATAGATTTGTAGTCTTTACACTGTAAAAAACTTCAGAATTGTTTGACCCTGTAAACACAAAATTCATGTATCTCACCCTGGGACAAATGCATTCTTTTTAAAAGCAGCATATGGGCAGCCTTGGACTGATGTTAGTTTATTGTCAGTGCTTGATAACGTTTAATGGAAAAGATACAAGAGTGCCAAAGAATTTTAATTATTTTTGTGATAAAGTTATATGTTCAGCCTTGAAAAAGTGGAGATAATGCTGGGATTCATTATTATTCCCAGTGTGTTTAAACAGACGACACAGAATGCAAACAAAAGCAGATGAAATTTGAAAAGTATTATCAATATTGCAGATAGCAGATGCCCTTTCCAATCAGAACAAGCATATCTTCTATAGCAACTTTATGGTTGAGTAGTTTATTCATTTCGATTAGAAGGTTGTACGTTTCTAAAATATGTAGATGGTATCTAGAAAACCAACCAACCAGTAGGGTCATTTTGCTTGTTTTCCTAAATTTATTATTTCACTTTTGCAGACTTGATCTGAGGTGCATTAACATAGGAGTGAAATCTTATTATGTCAAATTCTATCTTGTATATGACCTTTCATGTATTTCACTGTGGTTCTGAGATAGAAATGATATAAGGTGCCTACTCCGCAGAGTTTTGCCAGTGTCATTTGTGAGATGGCCTGGTTAAAATTGGACTATCTTTTCTGGAAACTTTCTCTATTTGTGGTTGTATAACTGAGAAATAAAACTTTGCTTTGGATGAAGCTAAGTTGAAAGTTTTTTCTTTGGAGCAATTTTTGGAGAAAGATGTGAAGCCAATTTGGTAATTTTAACTAGAGATTGGAAAAAAGACCCAGTAGAGCATCAGGTACAATCCCTGGCTAAAACATCAAGTCCCCTGATAAAGGACCTTACAATGGAAGAAACTTTGGTGTCAAGATTTTCAAAATTGTCAGCCTAATGTTTAGGCTCCTAAATCTCTGCTCACTGACAACAGTGAAGCATATGATGAAGGCATTGATCTTGTGCTGAATTCTCACAGGCATACCTGTATGGAGCTATTGACTTCAGTGGTGTTTGGAGTGGGTCCGGTGGGCTGGCCAGATGTGTTGAGTTGAAAGATCAGGAACTTTGATACCTAAATAAGTGAATTTATTTTAAAATGTGCTAAGCATCTCACTGTCTTTTTTAGGATGCTTCTCAGAACTAATTTAGTGAAACAAGAAAGTCATATATTTTTAATCATATATTTTCTAAGCTTTAAAACCCTTAATGCAAACTAATACATTGTCTGACTGAAAGAAAATAAACCTTTGAAGTTGTTTTGCAGCAATATACTGTACTAAGCTATGAAATCAGACCCTCAAGGCCTCAGTTCTGTAATAGGATCTGTAAACACAGCTTCTGCATGGGTGGATCATGGGAATCAGGGGCCAAGTTTGGAATCTTCAGAAATATTTAGAACAATTTCCTCTTATGTATTCTTATGCAAGTTGTATTTTCATATTTGGATTAACTTTCTGTCTGTCCAGTAACATCCCACCTAATTAAATAGACTTGTTGTCCTTAGCTGTATTTTAAATTGCAAATCAGTGGTACACTTTAAAGCTTCAGGTTGGGGAATCTCTACACATAAGAATGTGAACCAAAACCAAGGCTTACTAAAAAAGGAAAAAAAGAAAAAAAATTCCCCATGGTAGAGGATTTTTAAAGGAACTGAATTTGATTTCACATATCAATCTAAAGACAATAACTTCTTCAAAAAAACCCCAAAAGCATGAACATTCAGTGCTTGTGCAGTGGCAAAAACCAAAATAAAACACACAAGGAAATCCCACTTAGACCTTACATTTAAGGTTAATGGGAATTTTGCATGGGTAAGGGGCTCTATTGACAGGAAACACCCCCAGGATTGGTTCCTGAGAACTAAGGGAGTTGTGGGAAGCTCTGCTGATTGTTTGTGTGATAAGAAGATGCACTGCCAGAATGCGCTTTCACCACATGAAAGCCAAATCCCACTCCCATTGGAATCAAATGGGAATTTAGTTCCAGATCCACAAAGGGATTTAGGCTCCTAATTTCCTTTAATTTCAGTAGATGATAGCAGTCTTGCTACCTTTGTAGATTTGAGTATAACTGTTTCCTCTACCCTAAATTTCCCAGGCTACTCTTTGGGTATGTCTACACTAGAAAAAGTTGTCAACTTTGTTAAGTTGACTTAATAAGGTCGACTTAAGGGTTACTCCCCATCCACAACATCCTTAAGCCGACTTAAGGCTCAAGTAGACCTAATGGGTGGTTGTTATTCAGTCGACTTAAGCTTTCATTAAGTCGACTTAAGGAATTTCTTAAGTCAACTTAATGAAAGTCCAGTGTGGACATGGAGTAATTTAGTTTGACTTAAGGGTCCTTAAGTGGACCTAAATTGCTAGTGTAGACATATCCTTTGAGTCTTCCTTGGTTAGGTACAAATGGGCTAGAAACTCATCCCTCCAAGGGGTCACCTCCCTTAAACAAGCAGGAAGCAGCAAAGAAGGACTTTCTCCAAACAAACACCCAGCCCAGGTGAGTGCACAGATACAACATGGACAGTTCTATCAGCAGCAAGCCCTCACTGTTATTACAAAAACCATGCCAAAAAGACCTTACATTTTTGAGAATTATAAAGAGAGTTAATTATAAGTGGATCTGAAACAAATGCCATCCAAGTATGGGGAAAACAGTAGATGTTGGAATATGAGCTCTCTTAATCAGGATTTAAATGTTATGGCATGTTTTTATAATTCCTATAAATGCCTAGCACATGGTTGGGGCTGTAATAAACAGATAACAATAAGCCAGAACTCCAGGTGAGAACTGCCCTCACCTTTTTTGAGGGAGTAGGGGAAAGGATTTTTGAAATCTTGATTAGAATCTTCTAGATCCTCATGTTGCAGTTTGTGCTCATCTACAGTTTTTCTACAGGACATTGTTCTCTTCACTGCTAACGAATATGGCCTTCTGGTTTCCCTTTAAATTTGGGTTTCCTCTGGTGAAGTAGCTGCCTGATTTTCAAAATGGTTCCTGCCTCTATTCAGCTGTGAGGGTATAGCACCATCTGTTTGTCTCTATCACCCCTTTGCAAGCCAAGCTGAACTTGTTGAGGGCATCCTCAAATCCTCATGCCATGAGAAGGACTTTCAATTCTACTGCAGAGCTATGAAGAGATTCAGATGCCTGATTCTCCCAGAAAAGCTCAGTCCCTCACAGTCTTCAGAAAGTTATTTAAAGAGCATTAACAATATGACAGGAAACAATGAAACAAATTCACTGGGAGGTAAGGATGCAAGACAGTGTTGGCAACTCTTGTGATTTTTCATGTTTATAAAGCTCCCAACTCCTACAGTCACCTGATTGTTTAAATAGGAGCTGAAATTCATATACAAAGCAAGTTTCTAGCAGCTTGAAAATGTGATCCCTAAAGATGCAAAACTTATAAAGCAAATAAAAATAACCCCACATTTATTGTTCTTAAAAATTGCATGATTTTTACACTAATCCATGATTGTTTGTAGGCTGGTTCATGAGTTTTGAATGCTTGAGGTTGGCAGTACTGGAAATGGTGTGAATGGCATGACTTTCTTAGCTGATGGTAAGAAACTGAACTTGATCTTTCTGGATCTGCTTGCCTGGCACATGTAAGGGCCGCAAAAGGTTAGTGTACATTGTCAAACAGGGGGAGGAGGCTCAGTGGCCACAGCACCTTGAAATAAGGATAGGTCAGCATAAGCTCAGTAAACTTGGCTACTCAGATTTGCACAGTGCAAAATGTCTCACTGCTGCTTCCTTTCTCTCACTGATCTTCCAAATCTTTGGGATCAGACAAGTGTCCCTGAGTGCAACTCCCCTTGGTCTTTAGTCAGCAAGCTTATTCTGTCCTTCTGCAGACCCCTTTGAGGCTGTGAGTTAAGGGCAGCATCTAACCTAGTCTTAGAAATAGTCTTCACTGAAGAAAGCCTGATCTACGCAGCCAAGAGGCCAGCAGGAGCTCAGAGCAACAGTGGAGTTGGAGCTCATAGAGGCTCAGGTACTACATTAACCATTATATCTGTGCTGGCTAAACTAATCCCTGTGGAGTAAACTCTGCAAGGCTCTGTTCCTATAATCCATGCAATCCAAACCCAGCTAGGTTTGCAGAGCCATAACAATATGAAATACGCCACATTCTAACCCAGTTTCTTTATCAGCGTGCCCTACTGTCCCCATTATATCTTTCTCTTGCCCTTTTCTGAGCATCAACAACTCTCATTGTCTTGTGCTATTGTGCATTTAATACAATTCTTTAGTGCAATTTTACAATACATACATAATCTTTGATTATTGCATATGCTGGATGCTGTTTACCATAGAGCCCAAATAAAGGAGCTGAAATTTCAGTGCTTGGAAAAGATTTCACCATGTTTATAGTCATGCAATGTCATCCAAATACATCTGGTTACTTAACAGACTCACAGAATAGATGCACTCTATATGAATAAAGACGTTTCTAGAAAGTTAAATGCTGTAAAAAGCCACAATGATTAGTCGTGCTCTTCCCAGCCAAGAGGACAGGGCCTGTGATTACTCCGTGCCATGTTGTGTTGAGCTGTGATCACTTTAGGAAAAACTGCAGCCACCAGAAAATGACAACTCATGCTGATCTGCTGGAAGATGCTCACAATGCCATCTGTTAACACATGTCACTGCTATAGGTATGGAGACATAGTATACAGCGGACTTAGGGCTGTATGTCAGCGGTGCTAGGAAGCAAGAGGAACACAGGAAAACTGCAATAAGTGCAAGTATAATTCAATTTACTCTGAGCACTGCCAGAGCCAGTTAAATCAGCCCAGTTTAGATATCATTATTTAACCACTAGAGTAAATAAGATTTGTAGAAGTCCAGCTCTGAATCTGCTTGTTTAGTGGAGTTAGAGGACCTGTGTTAGTTGTCTGATCACGGTAATGCGGGATGTTCCTAGCAGAAAGACACAAAGCAGACAGAAGAATAAATATGCAACTGCTGGTGCCCTCAGCATGGGCAAGGGTCTGGGTTTAGGTTACAATTCCTGATTTTGTCTCCTTCAGCGGAAGTCTTGAACTGAACTAGTAAAACATCCCTCCTCCAATAGTAAACAAAGGTGTGGGGTCCTCAGAGAATGCTGATGCTCCAGCTGTGCAGCTTCACCGTCTGTTTCACCTTGGAGTCAAAACCAGGACTGTGGTGATAATGTAGATCCATCTGAGGACAGGTTTCCAGGTTCAGGAAGATGGGTTTTAAAGATGAAGACACAACCTGGGAAAAACAAAGGGATACAATAGGCTTGGGAAAGTTTACTGGGTAGAATTGTATCCCCCATTGGCCCAAGCACTTTTCCTGATGGTCTGTTCTGCAGAATAACTGGGTGCTACTGGACACATTTGGGAATATTAACACCACAACCAGAGCTGAGGGAATTTGCAGTGAGGTCTATCTGCTGGAATCCTGAAGTACTGAAATACCAATACCAATCTCTCTCAGCATATTTCTAGCCTGGCTAGAAGCAGAAAACACTGAAAATCTCCAGAGAAATGGTCCTTGTGCAATTTCTTTCCTAATTTTCTGCACATAAAATGTTCTGAGAGTTTGTATAAGAATGCAGAATTTGCAATGTTTAAACTGAATTTGAACTTTGAAGCCCTCAATAGTTAACTGAAGTCTGACTGTAAAAGGGAGGGTTAAACTGTCTGAATGTTCAAAGTTGACTTGTGTTTGGTTAACATGATGGATTTCAAACACAAGTTTGACAACTACATAGTGTCTATAGGTAAAAATAATTGAGAATGTGGTATTGGTTAGGTTCCCTTACAATGGCAGTAGCGTTGCTGGCAGAAAGCATCTGCAGTAATTGACAACTTCTTGAATTTGTACTTCCTTTACATACCAGAATACATGATCTGGTACTGGGTTCCAGATCCACTAGGGTGGCATCCAGAAAAGTGTTTGTATAAGATTCTAAAGGGAGGAGCTTAAAAATATATATAATGAACTTGGAGTAAAGGAGGGACTAAAAAGTCACTATATGTGGAAAGAGAAATGACAAGTAACCACCGAAGGTTTTCTTGCCTGTAACAGCAGTTTTTCATGTTCAGCAAGTGATGGCCTCTGGTTCCATACAGCCTCACTACCGATCTACTTTCAACAAGTGTGAGATAAGAACAGTGAAGAGGGGACTTTGACCTCTGGCATTTCAACTACCTCTTCAGGCTTATTTCTGTGTGTGGTATATCTACTAGAGTGATAAAACTGAGAAAAGATTTTGTACTTTTTTACAGCAATATAAAGCTGGAGTAACGGCCTAACATTCAGAGATGCTGAGCACTTGCAGCTTTCACTGACTTGAACTGGAACGCTGGGTACTCAGCACTTCAGGCCATAGATTCATAGAAGTCAGTGGATCCACTCCAGATGGATACCTGTTTAAGTGAGATCAGAATTTGATCTGTTGATTTCAATGGAGTTACTCCAGATTAACAGCAGTGCAAATGAAAGCAGAATCTGGCCACCAGTCTCCAATTACCATGAGGGTGAGCCTTAGTTTTCTACCACTTGCATATTATGCATGGAGATAAATGAATGTGTAATGGTAGCATGCAGCCTGCAAATTGTACTCATGGTGGTGAAAATACTGTTGCTGTTTATGCTGAAAAATTAGAATTAAAAGGCCACAGAATGAAAGATAATTTGTTAAAAAGAGGGAGTAATATTGATTAAAATGAAAAACAGCATTCCAGCACTTTACCATAGAAAAGTATGTCCCCAGGTTCCGTGCATTTGCCCTATGATTATACAATAGATTTTAAATCTCTGATATCTACATCAAAATATATTCTACAGCTGTAGGAAACAGCTCTGAATTGTTAACCTTCTCTCCAGGTACTGGAGGTAACACACTGTGAGATTAGATGTATATTTTTTTCAAGATATGCCCCCCCATTGAGGAGTCCATATTTACATCTTTTGTTGATATTTTTTATAGATTAAAAGAGTCTCTTTACTGGGTGATAATTCTGCTAAGTACTATAATTTGCTGCCACTAATATTTGTCAGAGTCCTAGTTTGAAAAATATATTTGAAACCACTTTATAAAGTCTCATAATTGCTTCTTTGTAGAGCTGCTATAATGAGTAGTTTCTTTATCCAGCCTTTATCCTGTTAACCTTAGAGGTGAGTGACTGCTCGCTGGAGTAGTTGGGGAACGTCTTAGCACTGTTGAGCCATTTAATTTCAGTACCAATTTCAAAGTGGTGACACAGAATCAGCTCTGAAAAAGCTTTCAGTTATTTCAAGGGTTTTCGGTTAGCATTGAATCAGGACCTGATTCGCTAAAATTAAATTGAAATAAATGGACATATAGATTTTTTTTTTTTTTAAATGAAGGACTTGATCCACCAGAATGTGCCCAATCTACATTAAAAAAATTGACCTGCTGTTGGAGAATGGACATTTTAGCATATAGGAGAGGTTTTGCATCAAAAATGAGAACTTCAGCTATAAAATGCAGCTTCTACCTTGCCTGCTCTATTAATGCTGGTGTTGCCTTTTGGGACGTGCTGGAAGCATCATATCTGAAATAGCAAGACCTCCTTGGAGGTACAGGTTCAAATCCCCATAGTTCTGACTCTGCCCTTCATCCTCAAGTTGATAAGTAGGTACATGCAGTTTGGCAAGAAAGGCGTCTTCTAAATGAGGTCTTGCATACATCTTAAAAACAAGTTTTCTGAGGCAAGGTGTTTGTTTCTGCATCCTTGTCCAAAATATCCCCTCCATATAATACCTAAAGGTGTTTCCCTTTTCTGAATAACACCCTGAACCTCAGAACTGGTATTTCACTGGGCACTGATAATGGATACTTTTCTTTAATTTATGAGTCCTTTAGGATGAAATCCACTATTTAAACGTCAACTCTTCTTACTTAGGGGGAAAAGCGATCTATCTGCACTGTGCTTCATTTGCTGGTCCTTGGAACAGGTTGATGATTCGAAGGTCATATCTAAGCCAAAAGGGAAAGCCCAAGGGAAAGCTTTAGTCTTGGGACACAAGAGAGTGCTTATTGCACAGGATTATAAAATGCTACTAGAATATAATCCGTTCAGACCTAAATGGAATTTTATAAAGACTCAGAGGAAAGGAATAAAATGTAATAAAATGCTGGGATATTCTAGATGGAATCCAGAAATTTGAGATAGAAGTTGGAGTATCTCTAGGGGCTACAAAAGTCATTCATTTAAAACGTGCTGCCCAGAACATATCCTCCCAAAAAACCAAGAAAAGAACCACCACAGATACTTACATACACTCTAACTGAGCCTGAGGTCACAAAAGAAGAGGAACATGTAGAGGTAAAATGCTTGCGAATATTGTGAATTTGTACAAGTACTTTTTTATATGTAATACTTTCACATTAACAGTTAGCACCTCATAGGCAATTTCAGCAATCAAACTTTTATTACTACTTGACAAACTGATGAGGAGTGCTAGTCTATACTTTAGTGAAAACATTATCCTTACATGTCATCTTACCGGCACCTGGTCCTGGGCAACAAAACTCCAATAGCTTATTATTCTTAGGTATAAGCATGGCATAAGTGCTCTTTCCTACCATGTTAACGGGCACAGTTCATGTCTTCTTTACTAGTTGTTGCTTAGAAGGAAAGAACAAAAATAAATCAATAAAAGTAGCTGCCAATACTCTTGAGTAATTGAGTTTTCTTCCCCATGCATGTGGCTGCCCAAGGATCTTTCAAATCCAGTGTTCCACTACAAACATAGATTTAGTTCCTTGCCAGTGCCTTCTCTTTGCAGTGTTGCTGAAGATCTGCTGGTTTTTTTATGCCCATGCTCACATTGTATGATCAGATCATCCTACACACTTCACCTCCAAATTTAAAGGGCCAAATCTCAATAAGATGTGCAGAATTCTGACCCTTCTCATTTTTTAGCTAGTCCTGAATAGCAAATCTTATGTATTTTACTTTGGTTCTCCAACATTTTGCCATGGAGGCTTAGTTTTTATCTTTGCTGACATTGAAGTTTAACGTGGACTTTCAGCTGAATGTATGTGTCTGAAAATGGATCACCTGAGTAAGCCTTTTAAGTAGATGTGGTCTCTATTCTAGATCTACCTGCAGTTTTGGACTCAAGACAAAGTTGATGACAATTGATATGTAATCAGTTCAGCATGTGCAGTTTATCCCCTGTAAAAATTTTAGCATCAGTCCTTCTAACACTTGTTTCCACTACTGGTTACAAAGGAATTATTAAAGTATTGGAATCAGAAGAACATTGCTTACGTTGCATATTGAGTTTTATTGAAATGTCTCTCTTTCATGGAAAGTGTATCAAAACATGGAACTGCTCATATTAAATTTGTCAAATGCATAATTAAAAGTCTTGGCTTTGGATCATTTTCTGATAGCCGTGTGTGTGTAGTAAGGAACAGTGGGACTGAGAATATTTTATAAAAAGACTAGCAGTGGTACTCTGATCCTGAGTATTAGTGTAGTCAGAGCTCCGTGTAGTCAGGGTTGCAAAGGACCAGCTTTCGTACAGCATCTATAGTGGGTTCCTAAACGTAGCTCTTGACCATAAGAGTTCAAGATTTGGGGTCATGATGTTGAATTGATTTTTCTAATGTCAGTTCCCATTTTTATCATTAGGATTATGTAATATCTGGTTTTGCTGTACTGCAGGAATGGATGCATAGGCAATAGATAGCTTTGCTGAAGATATTACTATGCCAGATCAGTAGTGAAAGGAAGCAATGTAAACTGTTTTATCTCTGTTTAATTAAAAAACTTTTCTTAAACAGTGTATCTTTAACTTACTGCTCCATCCTATTCCGTCTTAAATTCAATTCCTGACTGTCCAGCATATTATCCAAAAAAATTTCCTGTCCTTCCAAAAACATGGTCTTCTTGTAAATTTCAATTTTAAAATCTGGATAAGTGAGAGATCCAGGATGAGAGATGCATTAGCAGAACTGATTTCTCTTGTTACTAGTTCAAAAGGCTTTAGTATGCAGCACAAATGATTCATAAGTATCCATTGTTCAGAGTTCAGGATAAAGAGCTCAGAATCAAAGCTCTGCTTTAATGTATGCTCAAGTATTTCTTTTTTTTCCCTCCCAGTCAGAACAGTCATTCATTCATTCATATCTATCTATTCTATCTATCTATTCTATCTATCTAATCATATGAAATTCAAACTTGTTTAAGCTGCAGTTCTGGTAAATTGCTCAGGTTCTCAAGTTAGCTTAGAATACTATGAGAATTATACAAATGGTTACAGATTTTGCCAGCGTTGCAAAAACTTAGTGCTTAGTTATCATAAAGGAAGAATTGTTTAATCAATACATCAGCCAAACAAATGATCACTTCAGGCGTTTTCTGTGTTGGACCTAATCTCAGAGATGACCCAGCCCCAACAGAAAATCCTGAGAATTAAGCCGTGCAGAAACTTGACTGTTTGGCTCAGTGGCCTTTACCAAAGGAAGAAATAACAAGTGCAGCTAATGTATGGGCAGATTTTTGCCTGGGAACGTTGGGCTGCAAACGGACAGTGATTGAAAGGTATTCCAACGTCTAGACACTTGTTTGTCGTCAAGTGAACTGTGCCCAATAGCGCTATTTCCAATGCCTTCTTTATCTCACGTTAACATTTCATAGATCTGAGGTACTGTCACTGTGGAGCAATGCTGTGTTTTCTTCTGGCATTTTGTATCATGGCTGAGCATATTGAATGGACTCTCTAAATCCTTCCTTATCAAAGGAGTACAACAACCCTAGTACAATCATCCTTTCAATTATCTTCTTCATCTCAAGTGTCACCAGATGAGTGCTGGCATAGCATTCTTTGAACATTTCAGAGCTCGTGATTGGCGTTTTGGCTACAAAACTATGAACACTGGATAAAGAAGAAGATATCTCATGTTTTGCCCTTATTATTCTCAGACAAAACTATGTTTCATCTACTAAATGGTTCTTTCTCTCCCATCTCCTTAGTTTCACTTCTCCTTGAGGCATGGGGTGATGATAAGACTATCATCTTATCTAAGTCCTGTACACTCCACTGGGAGTTTTGTTTAAGCAACCACCGAGTGAAAGCTGAGGGCCTGATTCATTGTTGTCCTGGAGTGCTGGGCAATGCCACTACAAAGCGGGTTGAAATTGCTTCTATTCCGATTTTCATAGGGATTTGCCCGGATCTAATTGACTATGGAGGGCCTAAGTAAGGAGGTCAGTCTTCAGAGATACATTCCTGGTCTGTTTGTTTTTATTTGTATCCAGGTTGATGGATTATTTTTACTTGATGGATACAGTTTAGGGCTGAGTTATAACCGCTTGCCTTTTGGGATGTTGCCATCAATTTTATTCGTCTTCATGTTCCAGAGGGGCTAACAAGCAGATAGAGGAGCTGGGCTCTCCTATGCTCTGTATGGACGGGTAATTTCTCTGCCCTCCAGTTCATGAGGGGTTTATTTTAAGATGTTGCTTCATGTGTGGCAAAGGTACTTCCTGTAAAAGTTGGGGGGAGGGACTTGTTTGTCATTGCACTGACATGAATGAATGCCCCAGACAGTCTGTCCCTGCCAGGATAGGCTTGAGTGTGTGATTCTCACTAGTGAGAATGTTTGTCTTCACACTGCAGGGGAGAAGGGAAAACGCCTGGCATTAAGCTAGCGAATGTAAACATTGCCGACATTTTGAAGTCTGGGTGAGTGTAATCAGAACTGTGTGGCTAGCTTGATTAGCACCAAGCAGCTGCTTATGTTCTGTGTGAAGAAGACACGGGCTTAACATTTGGAGCTTGTGGTGAGAAATCAAAAAGCAAGACACGCATAATTTCTAGAGGTCCCAATAGGTGAGAAGCAGAAAACTTGGACTTTTGGGGGGGAAGGTCTAGATGAATTACTCCAGCTGAATGGGGCAGAATTCTGACCAAGTTTAATAGTATAATGCCACTCTACTGGTACAAAATCACTATACACCTAGCAGAACAGAACACTGGATGTAGGTAGGAATTCTCCAGTTGCTTGAGGCTCCTATAGAGCATTCTTCAGCACTTACCCCTAGTGTATTACTCCCTGACTATTCAGGGATCTCAAAGCATTTTACAAAGGAGGGCACTACCGTTATCACCATTTTACAGTTGGGGAAACTGAGGCATAGAGGTGAAGTGACTTACCAGGAGGTCAATAGCAAAGCCAGGAATAGAATCCAGGTCTTGTAAGTCCCTGTCCAGTGCCTTAACCACTAGGCCACATTGCTATGGCTGGGCAGAAGAAGACATAGTGTGTACGCTGGAAAAGGATGGCAACTACTGGTCTAAAGCTGTAGAAAGCTGAAAACACCTTGTCCCTGGGCTTCTGCTGAGCCAGTTTTGCCCCTTGGAAGGGTCCATGTAAAAAATGCTCAAGTGCCAGGGTTCTTAGAAAAGGCTTGTAGCATTCAGGGGGAAGCCCTCACCCAGAAAGGGACTTAGGGTGTGTCTACACTTGTAAATTAAGTCGACTTAAGCTTGCTTAAGTCGACCTAATTTACTCTGCATCTACACTACACTTTCCTTAAGTCGACTTAAGGAAAATTAAGTCGACTTTATTAAACCTCATTTTAAGTCAACTTTCTAAAGTGGGGGTGGCACAGGGAGAGCCTGGCATGCCCCCACACAGGGCAGGGCAGAGCCCTGCCCATCCTGTCCCTATGCCCTGCCAGGGTCCCTGTCCCCGTTTGCCCCATTGTACCCAGGTACAATGGGGCAAAGGCTGAGCCCCCTGGCATTTGGCAAGGGGTGCCCCCCTGCCACTGTGGACCAGTCCCAGGTCCACCTAGCCCCTAGAAGTTGACCTAGGTGTCTAGTGTGGATGCTCTAGGTCAACTTTGTAGGGTCCCCCTAAGTTGACTTAAAATTTAGGTGTGGACATGTTAAGTCAACTTAGCTAAGTCGACCTAAATTAACAAGTGTAGACATAGCCTTAGTGATGTGCAGCATTGCTAATATGCGAGATAAGAGAATTTTTTTGGTGCCATTAGTGGCCATGCAAGGGTAGGAGAATCCATGTGGAGAAGGGGACCTGGGTTCCTTTTCTAGCTCTTTCACTGATCTGTTGTGTGACCTTGGGCAAGTCATTGTACCTCTCTGTGCCAAAGTGGTTTCACCTTGGCTATGTCTACACTGGCAATTTAAGTTGACTTAAAGAGGCTTAAGTCGACCTAAATTAAGCCACGTCCACACTAGGCTTTCATTAAGTCAACTTAAGAAAGTCCTTAAATCGACTTAATGAAAGCTTCAATCGACTTTCTTACTACCACTCATTAGGTCGACTTAACCCTTAAGTTGACTCCTTAAGTCAACTTAAGGACGGTGTGGACGTGGAGTAACCCTTAAGTCGACTTTATTAAATGCTAAAATTTCTAAAAGAAGTATCAAGAGTCTGAACTGATTGCTGTGGAAAAACATTTCCATCCCTTCTCCTTGTTTCATTAAATGTTTTAAAAGCTATACAATCTCTGGTTAGACACTTCAGTGGTAGCAGCCTTCACAGGTCAAATTTTGCTCCATTATACCACTTCTGTGGAGTTCTCCAGATTTATGCGGGTGTAAGAGAGCAGAATTTACTCATGACTTATCCTGGCACTGTATACATGTGTTACTAAATTTATGGCCATGGTCTCATCCTCTAGCCTTTACTGAAAGTTCACAGTGGTGAATTTTTGAGTTTTTAACAATAATACATTGCTTTTCTAAGAGTACATTACAGCGGATATTCTGCAATTGCTTTACAGATGTTATTGAATTAAACCTCACAATAGCCTTGTCAGGTAAATGATATTCTCTTTCTCCTTTATCACCTTGACAGTCCTGTGACTACACTGATTGTTTAGTAGGCTTCCTGTTTCTGATACACTTGAACAAAATTTTGCTGTTATTTCTTGAGTTTGTTGCTAGTTCCTCTTCAAATTCTTTTTTTGGCCTTCCTATTTATACTTGACTTGCCAGAGTTTATGTTCCTTTCTATTTTCCTCAGTAGGGTTTGACTTTCCAAGTTTTAAGAATGCCTTTTTGGATCTAACTGCTTCTTTTACTTTCTTGTTTATCCAGGGTCGCACTTTTTTGACCCTCTTACTATCTTTTTAATTTGGCTCATACATTTAATTTGAATCTCTATTATGGTGTTTTAAAGAAGCTTCCATGCAAGCTTGCAGGCATTTTATTTTTGTGACTGTACTACCTTTTAATTTCTGTTTAACTTCAGCATTTTTGTGTAGTTTCCCTTTCTGAAGTAAAATGCTACCATGGTGGACATCTTTGGGCTTCCCCTCCCCTCCAATGATTAATTCAATTATGTTATAGATGCTATTACCAAGTGGTTCAGCTAGGTTCATTTCTTGGACCAGATCTGTGCTCCAGTTATTACTAAATCAGGAATTGTCTTTCTCCTTATGGGTTCCAGGACTACCTGCTCCAAGCAGCAATCATTAATGATGTCTAGAAGCTTTATCTCTGTATCACATCTTGAGGCAACATATACTGAGTCAGTTATGGGGATAGTAGAAATCCCTCATTATTACTGAGTTTCCCCTCTAATCTCCTAGAGCATTTCACAATTCCCATTGCTATCATAGAATATTAGGGTTGGAAGAGATCTAAGGAGATCATCTCAGTGCAGGGGCAACTTCAACTAAACGATCTCATCCAGGGCTTTATCAAGTCAGGCCTTAAAGACCTCTATGAATAGAGATTCCACCACCTCCCTAGATAATCCATTTCAGTGCTTCACTATCTCCTTAGTGAAGAAGTTTTTCCTAATATCCAAACTAAACCTCCCCCACTGCAACTTGAGACCATTGCTTCTTGTTCTCTCCTCTGCTACCACTAAAAAAAGACTAACTTCAACCTCCCTATTACCCCCCTTCAGGTAGCTGAAGGCTGCTAACACATCCCAACTCATTCTTCTTTTCTGCAGACTAAACAAGGCTAGTTCCCTCAGCCTCTCCTCATAAGTCGTGTTCTCCAGTCCCTTCATCATTTTTGTTGCCTCCGCTGGACTCTTTCCAATTGTCCACATTCTTCTTCGAATGGGGGGCGCAAAACTGGACACAATACTCCAAATGTGGCCTCACCAATGCCAAATAGGGGGGAATAATCACTTCCCTCCATCTGCTGGCAGTGCTCCTACTAATGCAGCTCAATATGCTGTTAGCCTTCTTGGCAACACGGCATGCTGTTCACTCATCCCAGCTTCTTGTCCACTGTAACCCCCAGGTCCTCTTCTGCTAAACTGCTGCCTAGCCAGTCAGTCCTCAGTCTGTAGAGTGCATGAGATTCTTCCATTGTAAGTGCAGGACTCTGCACTTGTCCTGTTTGAATCTCATCAGATTTCTTTTGGCCCCATCCTCTAATTTGTCCAGGTCACTCTGGATCCTCTCTCTAACCTCCAGCATATCTACCACTCCCCTCATTTTAGTGGCACCTGCAAACTTGCAGAGGGTACTGCAATCCAGTCCATCCTCCAGATCATTAATGAAGATGTTGAACAAAACCTTTCCCAGAAATGACCCCTGGGCACTCCACTTGTTGCTGGCTGCCAGCTAGACACTGAGCCATTGATCACTACCTGTTGAGCCCGATGATCTTTTTAACCACCTTATAGTCCATTCATCCAACCAAACCAAGCCATACTTCAACTTTTTCTTACCATCCCGATCAGGTGGTTGGTAGTATATTCCTACTGCTTTATTCTTATTATTCAAACATAGAATTTCTGGCCGTAGATATTGTATTATACCATTTAATTAATTTAAGATATTTATGTATTTTGACTCTATGCTTTAACAGATAATCTCATTCCCCCATCACCACAGTTTTGTCTGTCAGTCCCATGTATTTTACCTTGGTGTACCATGTCCCATTGATTATCATTCTATCAAGTATCTGTGCTGCTTATTATAGCAATATCCTCATTTAATACCAGACACTCAAGCTCACCCATCTTATTATTTAGACTTCTTTTATACAAGCACTTATAAAATTTGTCACTTCTTAGCTGTCTGCCATTATGTGATATAATTGAATAGGACTCTTTTTTTCATTCGACTATTACTCTTCAGGTCCTACCTGTATTTTATTAAATTCCATCCTGTCCTCTTTACCAGGATATAGCAAATGCCCAATAATAGAAACTCCCCAAGGGATGTTCCTGTCTAACCGCATGCTCTTCTGCACCTGTCAGTTTTCTCTCAGTCCTTTCTTTAAAAACTCATCCATGGCTTTTTAAATTTTACATGTCAGTAATCTGGTTCTGTTTTGATTTAGGTGGAGCCCATCCTTTCTGTATAGGCTTCTCCTTTCCCAAAAAGTTCTCCAGTTCCTAATAAATCTAATCCCTTCCTCCATAGGCCATCATCTCATATATACATCTTGCATGACATTTTATCGATAAAATTCTCCAAATGTTTCAACTTTTGCAAACTCAAATAGGCAAACATTATTGGGGAAAAATGTTCTTGTGACCCAGCTCAATTCATTGCTCCTCATGAAGGAAATTATTTGTAACCAATGAACTGATACATCTTGACCTCTAAAATAATGTTAAAAACTTGAAATGGTGGTTTGACTATTGCCAATTTGATCACACCAACCATTGAAATTGATGGGAAAGAGTTATGGTTAGGGTTCCTTACACGGCTAAGGTGCAGAAAATAATTCAAATAATCTTGGAATACCATTCTTTAATTGACTCCAAAATACTTCCTAAAAAGTGGCTACATCCAAACAGAACAAAACGCACACATCCTAAAATGAGACATGGTTGTCTCTTCTCATCCAGCCTATGCTCTCTATTAATGGCTATCATTACAGTAGCATCTGCATGTACCTGCAGTCTTCAACATACCCAGTCTCTGAGTCTCAGAGACTTTAGTGAGTCTGAGTCTTCCACATATCCAGCCACGGGTGAGCCTGGGTGGACCGGGGCCAACCAATTTGGCATGAAGGCCACCCACCTTAGTGCCTGGCAGGGGCACGGATTTCTCTGCCCTGAGGCCACCCAGTAGCCAGCGGCTGCAGCTGCGAGTGGAGCAGAGGGACCAGTGCTGTGGTGCTCAGTGGCCGTGGCTGGAAGCACGGCAGATGCACCTGTGCCGATGCCTCTGCTCTTCTTGAGTCCATGGCCATCGGCGCTGCATCTGCGAGTGGTGCCGTGGTGCCTCTGCCCTGCTTGTGGCCGTGGTCACTGGGCCCCACAGCCATCGCTGGGAGCGGAGTTGAGGCGCCAGCTCTGGTGCCTCTGCCCCATTCACAGCTGTGGTAGCTGGCTGCTGGCCAGCCCCACAGCCAGGGCAGCAAAGTTTGAACTGCTACTGGGCGCTGTGCTTCTTCCTGCCCCCAAGGGGGGAGGGGCAGCTTCTGCTCATGTGACTGGAGGCACTGAGGGTATATCCATACCGTAGTCAGATAGCTGTGGCTGTCTCATGCTGGCTAATTTGGGCTTTGTGAAGCATGGAATAAGGAGCTCTTTAACTGTGGGGTGGCTGTTCTGGCTCAGGCTGCAGCCTGAGATCTGGGACTCTCCCGTCTTGAAGGGTCCTAGAGCCTGGGCTCTAGCTTGAGCTCAAATGTCTCAGACTCAGACAATCCATTAGGTTACACCCCATGAACCTGAGTCAGCTGACATGGGCCAGCCATGGCTGTCTAACTGCAGCATAGATATACCCTGAGAGAAATCACTTGCTCAAGGTCACAAGGAAGTCTGGGGTGAAGCAGGGAATTGAACTGGGGTATCCCATGCTTTTTTATAACTGGACTAACCTTCCTCCCCCTGCTTTGTTTCCCTGTAGGAATCCCTAAAGAAATGCCCAGAATAATATACCTGTGTTCTTCTGAGTTACTGTCAGCAGATTCAGGAAGCAGCAGGGAGTTAATCTTGTCCCCCCCTAAAGTGTCCCAAATCTGGAAATAGGTAGTGATAATACAACAGTGTGACTTCTGAAGAGGAGGCACAATCTAGTTGTTGAATAATAGTGGGAGTCAGGGAACCTGGGTTCTCTTCTTTGTCTTCTGAGACTTCCTGGGTGAATCTGAGAACTTTATGCAGCTGATCTGTGAGTCTGTTTCCCCATTTGTAAAACAGATATCATAGTTACCTGGGATATTGTGAGCGTTCATTCACTGACGAGAGATGCTATTGTGTGCAATTTAATAATAATGGCAACTCCATTTGTATAACTGCTTAAATTGCATATATTCCACTGACTGATGTAACTATCAAATTGGGTGTGCAACCCTCTATTGGAGGAAAGTGGGAAATGCAAATATTTACCTAACAGGTGCTACTTTTTGTTTCACTCTATTCAGTTTCATTTTAATTCTTTTATTAATGACTCTTTTGATTTTAGCTCGTCAGACGCAGGAATTGGGCCTAGTAATGGACGTTCAGAGAGGCAGTGTGCGTCAGTGGAATGAGCCTCAGACAAGATACTGTTCCCTGCCCGTTTCTTCCTCTGTAAAAAGAAGACACTTACCCTCCCACATCTCCCAGGATGTTGTGAGGATTGACACGTTAATATGTGTCGAGTGCTTTAAAACCACAGGACGCAGATCCGCGTGAAGGCTGAAAAGTACTGGAAAAGGCGGTCACAATGTCAGAGGCAGTATTTCCTTGTTCACATCTCGATCCCCTTTCTCAGCACTAGTGTGAATGTGGTTCACTATTCATCCTTTGTCTTCCTCAATGTCTTACAGTCTAGCCAAAGGGTTTTTGGGCATGCCGTGTATGAGGGATAACAGACAATGGTCTTTCTTTGTGAGCTGCTGTGTGCTCCCTTGTTATCACTTCTTGTTCTCTATGGCATAAATAGTGTTACAGTAACAGGTTGATATGTTTTAAAGTTAATGAGCCACTGATCAGCATCTGAGACGCCACTTAACAAAAATGTGCTTTCTTTGATTATCTTGTATTCTTTAATACATTTTATTAATGAATGAAAGCGAAGATGTTATTCCACTGTACTGTATTATCATTATTGCCATTAATGAGTGTGTTACTCTGTCACTAACATTAATCTACCAAAAGAAACACACACCTTGCCCACTTAGCCCGTGGTGTCTTTCAGAAAGATGTATGATGTGACGCAGGAGTCACTGGGTTAAACACTCCCTTCTGTGACTAGTGATAAATAATCCCGTCTAAATGGTCAGAGCAGTCAGGAGGTTGCTTTTAGAGACCCTGAACATCCATAGATTTAAAAATACACATGCTGGTCTTTTCTCAGCTCGTGTGACACTGCTTTTATGAATGATTCCTTGTCTTGTGGCGTCGGCACCTCCCTCCGGATAAAGTGCAGAGCAAATCAGTTATGCAGAGCTGAAGGGGCATTTTTGTACTTTGCCTTTTCATTTAGATTTGATTCCTCAGAAAAATGTGCTTAAACGGTGTTGCAGCTGCTTTGATACGGACTCTAATTATGAAAAGGTAGTACCAGTAAATAGTGTTGGATGAAAAGAGCACAGAAGGGAAAGGACAAGGGAAACCTGGGTGCTCTCAGTACTTCTGGAGGCTGAGTTTGGAAAGCTGCGTGTAGTGTTACAAATTCCATGGCAAAGCTCTTTTTGTGGCTTTTGAGACAGAGATACATGTCAGTCTTTTGGGGGTTCCTTGGGGAAATAGGTTCCACATACAGAAGGGGAGGAGAGGCATCTGTTATTCTCTTTCACTGTTTCTGATCTTGTAAGATTAAAATGAAACAAATGAGTTTGTCATTTCAATAGTTCTGATGTTCTTCTTCAACCAACATCTTAAGGTGGCTGAGGTCCTCTGTACCTTCCTGTAATTATTTGTGGTGTGCAGCTCTCACTCATTTCCCTTCTACAAAACACACCAGGTCTGTTCTTTTACTGTGGGTGCTATGAAACAAACAGCTGTCCATGTGTTGCTCTGAATTTAATGCACATCATGATAACAAAGACTCAATCTCAGAGGAGACGTCGTTTTTTTCTTCTTCTTCTTCTTCAAAGGTGGCCGGCTTTGGATTTATATATTTGATTAGATATCAGAGCTTTTTCATTACTGAAGCTATTGGTTAGATCCACTAGAACGCCAATAAAACTGAGAAACACAAAACTGCAACACTTACAAAATGCAGTATGCACACACACCCTGGATCAACCTAATTTCAGCATAGCAAACACAAAACAAAAGCTGTATATGACTTCTTAGCCTTTGTGCACATCTGCATTATTATAAATGCTAATATAATTCTGCAATGATAAATAATTAAACAATTATGGTCATGAATCAATAAGTTTAGCACATTTTTTCATCAGCAAATTGTACTGTATAAACAAGAAATATAAATTACCAAGTCTAATTTTCACTGAAAATTGTAAGCATTTTATATCTAATAATTAAAAAAGTATTAGAATTCAATGTAAGATACTTAGAACTTTAAAATTTTCCAGTTTTAACCAAACACCGTTAAATTGTCATGTTTTATGTTTCTGAATCTGATTAACATTTTGAGATCTGACTTTTGTAATCATTCTCTTTGTTCCCTTCACTCCCCCACACCTCTGGCTGTTCCTAAACACAAATTAGAAGATGGAACCCTGTTTCAGTCAACCCCATTTCAGTTCCTTTTAAAAATAGTTTTGAAAATAAAGATGTAATAAAAGCGCTTTTCTAATGGTCCTATTGATAGAGCTAGATATTTTAGTGTGCTCTAAACATAGAATTATAAAAATGGAAGCTGTAAGGGACCTCAAAATTATCAAGTCCAGCCCCCTGAGCTGAGACAAGACCAAATAAATCTAGACCATCTCTGACAGGTGTTTATCCAAAGTGTTTTTAGGAGCTTCCAGTGGTGAGGATTCCACAATTTCCCTGGGAAGTCTGTTCCAGAGCTTAACTACCCATATTGTTAGAAATCTTTTCTTAATATCTAACCTAAATCTCCCTTGCTGCAGATTAAGCCTATTACTTCTTGTCCTACCTACAGTGGACATAGAGAACAATTGATCACCTTCCTCTTTGAATTTCAGCCATAACATGTATTAAGACAGCTTTCAGGTCCCCCCTCACTCTTCTTTTCTCAAGACTAAACATGCTTAGTTTTTTTTTAAAACCTTTTCTTATAGATCAGGTTTAGTGAAACTTTAATCATTTTTGCTGTGCTTCTCTGGACTTTCCAATTTGACCACATCTTTCCTAAAGTGTGTTGGTCAGAAATGGCACAGTACTCTAGCTGAGGCTTTACCATTGCCAAGTCTTGCATATAGTACAATATGAAGCGGGAGGGAAGAAAGCTTTTACAAACACATTTGTATTTAATCCAAGGTTGTTGCGTTGTCTCTAACCTTTTCAGCTATGTCTGACATTTGTAAAGAACTCATCATCCCAAATATCTGGCATCTACCTAAATCAAACTTCTTGGTTTTTGTATTAATATTTATTCTTTCACTGAAGTAGAAAGCCCAAGTCCAGTATCGCGATATAAATGTGCATATTTTCTCTCCTCAACTAGATCATACGCACACTAATACTGTAAACAAACATGCTGGGACCCATAAAGATATCTGGCCAAATTTAGCTTGGTGGGAACTGCATTGAAATTGTTTGAAGCTGAAGTTGTGTTGCATCAGTTTATACTAAGATTGAGTTTGATGCATTGTCTCCCTCTTCTCCTGAGCTGTATTAGAAATGAAATGTTTCCTGTGTATCTGTGTGTAATTACATAGCTACCCTCCCCAAAGTTTATATATGGCTGTAGATATTCACAGCCACTCTAATAGTACTCCTATTGCAGGTTTCCCTTACAGTACCTCCAAATGCATCTTTCAAGATAGCAGACACAACTTTTAAGTACTATAACCAGTTTTGACAAAAATCTGCTTCCTTCATTTGAGGCAAGACCGTGGACTGAGCGAGTAATACACACCCCATGAGGCACAATCCTTCTGCCATCTTCCCAATATGAGGGACTGTGTTTAAGTGTCTCTCCCTCACCCCTTGTACAAAGGCCTGTGAGAGTGACGGTCTCTGTGCTTTAGGGAGCACACTGGTTAGTGTCCTCCAAGAAACTCCATTTATTCCCTATGGAAATGTCTTGGAGAACTTAACAGAAAACAAATCCCATCTCCTTTACATGGGTTTTAAATCATCCTACGGAACCCAAAGATTCTATCCCTGCTACAGAGATCTTAGGATACTTCATAAAATCTACAGGAAAGGTTCTGTGTTAAACCCAGTAAGGTATTAAAGTAACTTTTATGGATCCCTGTTGGTTTCATCCCTATTAAAAGCTATGACTTTTTCAATAGGACCCAAAGAAGGAGACATGGCCATGGTCCTGCCCAACTCTTTGCTTCTTCAAAGGGATAGAATTCTCTTGGGTTCTGTTGGATAGTTTAAAAACCTTATGGAAAGGGGCCAGGAGGTCATTTTATGATTACATTCTGTAAGACATTTCCATTGGGAGCAATTTGGGGTTTCTAGGAGGACATAGTCCCTGGACGACTCAGAGCACAGAGACTGTTATTGTTACTGGCCTTTGGAGCAGGGGAGACACACTCAAACACAGTCCCTCATATTGGGAAGATGGCGGAGGAATTGTGCCTCATGGGGTGTGTACTATGCCATCTTTGCTGGCATAAGCAGGGGATGATATGGAACATCATCGAAGGGGTTTGAGTCGTGTGTTCCACTTAAGTAATCCTCTTCTGTGTATGAGCCTCTTTCCATATCACCCAAAGTCCAATCTGAACTGCTGCTGTCCCTTTTCTGTCCTTAGTCCTCTTTCTCTCACATGAGTATTGTCATTCCCAGTTAAGGTAGACAGAAGATTTCTAAGACAATAAACATTCATTGTGTTGGAAAAGCTTCCATGTAGATTTTAATAGGAAGAGTACTGCAACTGTATCAAACTTTTATCCACCCGGCATCTAGCCCTGTGTATTCTATGTACTGAGCTTCTGGCCAACAGCTCCGTTTTCACTTTTGCCTGTGCACATCTGAATCTGTCCTATGCTGTCAAGAGCTGTGTAAGAAGGCCTCATCATCTTTGCTAATTCTGAACTTATGACTGGTCAGAAGCAAATTCCTTCCAGACCATTAAGAAGTGGAGGTTGTGCAATATGTTCTGGGAAAGATAATTTCAGATAGACTTGCAGCAGTGGTGAGAACGGAGCAAGGCGTTCTCTCTACTAATCTGGAAATGGTTCATATACCCATTGTTTTGAGATGAAGTATTAACATTTGCTCACAATATTTCAGATACTCAGTTACCTTAGGTATCTAAGTCCATCCTTCAGGGAACCAAGGACTTTCTTCCCGGTCTCAATGGTTTCTTGCCACTTTCATCTCCTCTCCTCCCCTGCCCAAACTTTCCCTCTTTTGATAACTAGGGGAAAGGAAACTACATCTGGAGGCTGAAGAGCTTCTCCTTGGGTTTCTTCTTTCTGCTTCTTCTGCTGCAGCTGCTTCTCTTTCTCTAGGTTTTCCATTAAACTGTGTTTCCATTTGTGGATGAATGTGTCTTTGCCTTGGATGCCAAAGTCCCTATCCTTGTGACATCCAGATTTTGTTGTATTGTATGGCTCTTAGCAACATGTTCCTTGCATTCTGCTCATTCTGTTTCAGAATTCACACTTTCAGAGCGTAGCAATATAGATCACTCTACATACTTGTTTTCAAGCTTTCTGAATAAGACAAGGCACAGACTGAACCTTTGAGTCTGTGCACTTTCTTTACATGGAGAAAAACACAGAAAGCAGTTTTATACTCAGCTTATATGTCTCATTTACAAGGTAGTCTGTGTTCACATTGGTTGACTTTGTCACAGACCCTGTATACTGTCTATACCTAATCTCCAGTGTGAAAAATTCACAACAAAGATCTATGTGTGAATTTAGTTTGGTTCTATGGGCTAAAATGTATAATTTTTTTTTCAAATTAACATAGTTTACTTACTTGTAAAATTCTTAATCCTTAGAGCATCATCAGTTTAAAGTGCAACTGACTGGAGAAGACCCATAGGAATTTATTGTCTACCTGGTTTGTTTCTGTTTGTTTGTTTGGTTTTTTGTTTTTTTAAAAATAAGGTTTTGGGATCTGTAGAGACATCCTATTACCATCACAGATTTATTTATTTATTTTGAAGATATTCTAAAAACACTCAGATTTCATTTACAAAACTGAGTTACATGATACACAGCAGGTTTAAAAAAAATTTCAAACATGTTGCTTTCATGCTTCAAATCCTTGAAAAGCTAAATACATTCCCTTCTGAAACTAAATCTTGGTTTTCACTGTACAAAAAAATAAGAAAAGTGTTTAATAGCACATATGGCATAATTTCATTTGACATCTGTTTTGTAACAAACAATATTTAGCTCACTTATTTGCTGAATGATGCAGTACGTACTGCAAACAAAAAGTCCAATGAACATAGTTTGTAATATATCAATATTTATTGCAAAAGAATGCAAAACTTAAACATTTAAGTGTGTTATTGATTGTAATATGCAAAACATTGATTACTACATGCTGCCAATGCAAAGAGAGTCTACCGAATGCCTTATGGGGTTTGAGAATTAGGTAGATTTCTGAAAGAATAACTGATATCTTCCCACTGGTGACATTTAGACTTATGCCCCCTCAACCTCATTTGTGTCATCTTAAAGAAGGCAGCTGTCAATATATTTAGGATGGTTTAGCTCATAACAGCAAAAAATAGTGAGACTATCAGCTTAATTGTGTGGTGTGATTGATTCTAATGAAAACAACATTTAAAAACTCAAAATGCACTTTGTTGCCAGACCTAATAGAATGTCATAATGAATTGAAGCTTTGTACACAAATGCATGGTACTTTCAGAAAGGATTAGTAAAGGACAGCAGTGTTTTTGTGTAGTTTTATATTTTTAATTTGACTCTAAAGTTGAATTAAATATTTGTTTAAATAATATTAAAACCAGGAACTAACACGGGAACATAATCAGTTCTAAACCAGAATGTCATGATGATAACTGAAACAACAAAAGGATATGATCATGTTGTTAACAAAAGAGAGAGATGTTCAGGTAAATGACTTGCTTGAAATAGCCACACTTTCCTGCTGTATGCAATAGCAAGGCCTTGAAATTGCCTTGTATTTCTCAGCTGATCTGACTGGTACGATGACATGGATTTGGGGATAGTGAAACACATCCAACTGAGCACCTCCTTAATGTAGTTTTAGGTCTGGAAGGACTGCCAGCAAGGCTGAGAAGTGAACAGTGCTGAACCTGAGTCACAGAGTTTCAGTAAACCCAGCAAATCGCTTTCAGTTCAGCTGTCAGGAAGCTGGTGAGTTACTGCCCTTGTACAGCAGTGCCTAGATCTAAGAACTGGCCAGGATAGAGAGAGGATGTAATGGTCACACTGAGGGATGTCATGCTGCCTACGGACTATGAGTAAGCTGACCTGGGCTCACCCACACCTTTATGACCAGCAAAACCCTACTCAGCTGCATGTCTTGTAGTTATTTTGAGTCTCTACTGTAGTGCCTTGATCCTCCAGAGTTGTCTGCATCTCTTTATGTATTGGTTTATTCTGAGAGCATTGAGATCCCTAGCCCCATGAACACATAACAAAGATGGTCCCCACTCTGATGGGCTTCCATTTAGGTATAGACCAAAGACAACAGGTAGAACCAGAGGGTAGCACACTGTAATGCTGCCTCTTACTGTCTTTGGTGCCACGACTAATTCATGGAAGATGTGGAGATCCAAAACCATAAAAAATTGTTTTAAAAATGAGGTTCTTTTCTCCAGCACAGGTGCCCTTTTGATGCTACCACAGCCTCTTCCTGCTGCTGAGTTAATATTTTCCCCTATGATTTCCATTGATAAGCTTTTCTAAATCTATTTCCAGAACAATTGACCTATTCTCATTGGCTCTGCTCACCATCGGGTGCATTAGGGAGCAATGACTCAGGAATAATTAAGATGCAGTCTGCACCATGGACATTCCCTCTGTAAAGAGTGGGAATGTTGCCCACCAGAGTATTTCAGAAAGTGCTATGCGGACCTTTGCTAACAAAAATGGGCATAAAGGGATGTTTGACCTTAATGTCCCATTGGAGGATGATGCCCACGAAGTGCAGCACTTCCACCTGGAATTGAGCTGCAGTCTTAATACTGATTATGTGCCCAAATCCCAGTTTAGGACTCAAACCTGTCTGGATTTAAAGGTAAGAATTCCTTCATATATAATTGGTATGGGTCAACCCCTTTGCCTTCTGGGAATTTTGCATACTTATTTCTCTTGCTAGTTGTGGTGGAACACTAGCCTCTCATCTTTCACATGCTCAGAATCAAAGGTTTAGTGCACCTATCCTTAGACACTGTTTCTCTTTTTACCTGTATAGCCAGTTCTCCCTTTCCTGCTGTAATTTCACTATGGTACAAATCTAGCTCTTTCCCATCTTCATGATTCTGTATTTAATCTCAAGGTCACACATCTTGTTTCTTATTTAAAGATGTTCTGAAGCTTTCTGCCCAGCACCATTGATTTATTTATTTATTGTTGACAATCTAGCAATGTTTAGGTTCTATCAGGAATAAACAAATTGTTATAGATGAAATGCCCTCTTTTTTTTCTTTGCAATAATTAAAAAGGTATGAAGAATTGGATGCAAGATTGAACAGTGTAAGTTCTGCAAAATTAAAAGCATTACAGAACTGGAATAAATATTAATAATAATTTAGAAGCATAATGACATGCTGTAGACATTGGAGGGGTGGTGGTGGTGGTGGGGAATCCAGCAGAAAAAGGGGGAAATATTTGTGTAGACTTTAATTGCAGCAGGGCTGTTAGTAAATTTACTGAATTACAAATGTAAAAGATTCGGATGGCCTGAGCAAAACCACATATTTAAGCCTTCTAAATGAACATTTCTGTTTTTTTGAATAATTTGTACCATCTGTGTCAAAATTCTGAGCCTAAAAAGAAAAAGCAGTGGAACAAATGTTGGTTCCATAAAACAGTCCTAGTTCATTGTTGAAATTGTCACACATTAACATTGCAGGCCATCTGGGTAGACAAAAGACTCTAACCAGATTGCTAAAATGATTTTATTGGTCTGGTATTAATCAGTATGTGGCATAATATTTAAGCAAAAAGAAATGATGAGGTGAAGTGGAGTCTTTAACTACCCTAGCTATGCAATATTGCACAATAACTTTATTACACCATAGAGTGCTGTGTTTTTAAGCAAGGATCATAATTCTAAAATGTAAATAATAAGCTATCTGGTATTTCCAATTTACATTTTAAAATAAAATATGAAACTTAAGGAAGTAATGGTTGTTGGCATATTGCGATTCAGAGATTTAAAGGCCACAGCATGGTTCTATTAAATTGTGGTATACCCACAATCATGTTGGAATTAACTTTAATTTCTTTTTGTAACCTTATAAATCAGATTACACTTCATCTCAAAGAATCCTGAGCTCATGATTTACAATTGATTTCCAACATTCTGCATGCAGCAGCTTGTCTTCTATGGCTATGTCATGCTTGTTCTAAGATGTGCTCACTGGCTTTCTATTCCTTCAGAATCCTGTTAGCCTTAAAGGTCATCCAGTGTTGTGCTTCTGCTCCCATCAAGCACCACATCTTTTTATTGCATAGTTCTTTTTCTGTGTTTCTCAAATACACAGAATCGATCTTCATCTCCTTCTACACCTTTGTCACACCCATCTTGAACATCCTTCTTGCTTCTCTGTGGTCAACTGATTTTTTTCACATCCCATAGCAAGAACCTTCTCTTCCTTCTAGATTTTGATAGCTAAACAGTAGGAATAAAGCAATGAAAATCCCTTAGCTCTTGCACTGTTTACAATGTGTTTCCCAGTGTGTTCATGGACCTCTTGTACTGTTTCCAATGTGTTCTCCAAAATGGCCCTCTGCACCACTTAAACTTCCCCATTAAAAATTGCATGGTGGTACAGGAGTCAGCCAGAGCACTCTTTTTGTAACATCAAGGCTCTTGGAGGGTCTTTGTATAGCCTAGTGTGAAAGGCTACAGAAAGGCCGGGCTGGAAGTTGTCCAGAGGAGCAGCCTATTTATATGGATTGAGTGTCCCCAATACCTTACGCTACTGGTCCAAAAAGGATGGGACTGCTAATCTAGCCTGTAGGTGTTGGCAGGAGGAGAAGGGAAGCTGTGTAGCAGTGCCATGCTCTTGGCCTCAGGTTGCAGTGTGGATTTAACCACTCTAACCCATCTGCTCACTAAGGCTATGTCTACACTTGTAAAGTTAAGTCGACTCTGTTAAGTTGATTTAACAGAATGGCTACACTTTGTCGACTTAAGTTGCCCTTGGTAAGTTGACTTAACAGTAGACATAGCTGTCCACGCTGGCTTGAAGTCGACTTAATAAGGTCAACTTAGCGCTATTCCCTGTCCACACTGGCTTTAAGTCGACCTTCAGAGGTGGTGTTATTCAGTTGACTTAAGCTGTTATTAAGTCGACTTAAGGGAACTCTTAAGTTGACTTAATAAAAGCCCAATGTGGACATGGCTTTGTCTAGGTTGATTTAAGGACGCTTAAGTCGACCTAAGTTGCCAGTGTAGATGCACCCTAAGAGCTCAATTACTCTGGCTGTATGTGAGCTGAGAGAGTTTCACCCTTCAATGCTTGCACTACAAATGTTTCCTGAGAAATAGAGGCTGGTTGGTTTGTTTGCATTTTCACATGGAGGACCAAATTTTGCCTGTTTTCTGAAATACCTCGCAGAAGTAGATATGCATCCAGTGTTTGCTGCAAAAGTAGTTTCATTATATACCCCAGTCTTTGAGAGGTAAGGACCTACTTCCACCAGTCCGCATGGCCGTTGTGACGAAACCTCCATCTACATGGACAGATCAGGAAGCTGGCAAAAAGGTTCACACATGATGCTTAAGGTGCAATTAGTTGCATGTGCAAAACTAAACTCTTAGGAGAAGAGGCAAAACCTCACTGGTTTTAGTAGTTAAATTTTTTTCTGCTTAAACAGCAGTTATTCCTTGGAAAGAACTGATGGCTCAAGGGACAGCCAAAGGCTTTCAACACATTTCTCCAAGCAATGACTCAAAACAGATATGCCTTTTGTTTTGTAGATGATACTAGTTTCAGCTGGGATAGATGGGTACTTCTGTTGACATTTTAGCCAATCACACTGCTTGGGTCCACTCTCAACATTCCACTCTACTTATGCTTTATATGGGGATTTCAAAGCTTCCAAACAGGTTTGAATTCACAATTCCCAATAATTTTAAATCTGAATGTCTAAAATGTTAAATCTTAATCTTAAAAATGACTAGCAAAATAAACAAGGAGTCTGCGTCCCTTTTAAAGACTAACAAATGTATTTATCGCATGCGCTTTTGTGGGTGTAATCTCACTTCATCAAATAAAAATGACTGAAATCTTTGTTAACCAATCAAATAATTTCTTTGGTCTTAACCATTTTGTAAAGATCATATAGCATACATGGCACTGGAATTACTTCATCACTCTATACGATAATTGAAACCTAACTAAATAAAACATTGCTAGTTAGCATTAGATTTCTGGGAATGGTATAATGGATTGACTGGATTGTCCTGAACCCTCGGTGATGAATAGTAATGGTGGGAAAATGTCACTGCAGCTGCACAAAAGTGTTGTGTTATCAGTCACATACAAGTGAAATGTGGATTAAAATTCCATTAACGTAACCAATTAAACATGTGAATAAACAAACCTGTGAAATCAATAATAATAGCTGTTGTATTACAGAAATTGTAATTCCTATTGCTTATTTTGCTGATCAGAGAACGGTTGGGAAGGTCAATGAGCATGAAGCACATGTTTAGAAAGGCAGAGACAAACATGTGCTTAGTATGCCACTAAACCCAGGGTGACATTCACCACCACACTGTGGTGAGGACGATATGTATCGAAACATTTTGGGGTGGAAGCTTATTCACTCTCCTAGCTACAGTGACATTATTACCCTTCCATTTAACTCCTTTTGGTGTGTGCTCACAGTCGCAGAGCTGACTTTGCTCTTCTGTTTTGTACTGTATTCAGAGGCTTGCTTATTCCATGATTATGCAGCCATGGAATATTTTACCCTTTGTGGTTGAGACTCTGAATCAAGGACAAACCAATGTCTTTATGTGATCCCCAAAAGATGGTGTGAACCACTTCATTCAGTTTAGCGGGTTATTAACCATGAGACTGACCAGCAACAGTTTAACCAGCAGCATTTTAAACTAATTCACTAGAAAACACTTTAATAGAAACCTCCAAATCTGTGTGCTCAGTCCCAAATTTACCACAGATTACTACAGAATACCTGCTGTGCTATAGTATTTACGTAACACTTGTTGCAGGGTACAGGTGGTATTGTCTTCAATTACCCAGTGTAACATATTTCCTACATTTCTTTAAAGTGTGATCATCTTTAGTCTTGATTCATTCCCTCATTTCAAGAACATTTTACCCACCTGAACACCTCTTTTATTGTCCCATTTTAATATATCTTTTTCCAATAAACACTAGCCCAGTTTCCCTGGTCCTGGTTCTCCTCAGCTATCATCAATGAACCCTTTCTCTTTGGCACCTTCAGGCAAAGTTAATGTAAGACACCCCCAAAGTTCTACAGAACTTCACTGTGGTCTCCTCATTAGTCTTTTCAGATTCTGCAGTGGATCAGCATCATTTGGTTACCAAAAAATTCAGTCTCCTTTACCTCAGGGGACAAAACATGCCATTGGTATGTGTGTAGAATCCTTTATGTTAGAACAAACCCACAGCCAAACCAGAGCTGCTTGTTCATTGTCCCGCTAATGGAGCTGAGGTGAGTCACCACTCAATGTATCTGGGTTATTGCTGCATGCCTCTTCTATTACTCTTCCCACAGAGCCTGCAATGGCTCAGCTGTCAGGCTGGAGGCAGCAACATCTCTAAGTGTAGAGCCTCAGGTAACCCCTCAGGCCCAGGTACTTGGTCGCTTTTCAATAGACTAATAATGATCCTGTATAACATATGTCATTTGGTTGCCCTACCAAGTGAACCCAGTCTTGACACTCTGCTTTTTGTTCTTGTGGGATGTCAAGGAGCTAGCCCATGTGTGAGAGAACAAAAGGAAGTCAGGAGAGAAGAGGAATAAGGGAAGGACTAGGGCAGTTGAAGAGGGAGAAGAAATAACTGAAAGAGCCAGCTAAAACAAGAAGTTCAAAAAGAAAGAGATTTTACAGAAAGAAAATCTCCCATCAAACATGGCCAGTCTAATTTTTGTTGTATTGTTTTATGGGGAAGCTAAAGTCTACGTGTGCAATGTTTCAGCCTAAAGGGAATGCCCAATGTCCTCAATTCTGCCTTTGAGCACTATATTTTTGTCTTTTGTAAATTGTATTTAATTGTGGCTGCTTTGTCCAACTGTCCCAATCACGCTGGGAAACACCAGCCCATTCGATTCTAAGTCTAAGGCTTCAAGTTTGCCTTTTAGCACAGACCCTCAAACAGTAAATCCAGCCATTGCATGTGATTATTCGTTTATGACAAGGCTTGATGAAGTGGTTAAGAATTTTTTAAGTTTGAAATTATCTTTACATTGGCCCCGTTAAGGTTTCTGACAATTGCAGTTAATCTTTAGTCCTGGGGAAAAGGTTTTTACACATCATATGGACTAAACCAGATTTATCTGCTGCCTGTTGTCCTTCATGGGACACAAGGCACATTCCGTCAAGTGATGGATCACCTTCCAAGATGTCATAGCAAACGTGCATTGACATGTTAAGTTGATAAAGTCCTCCTTAACAATATCTAGTCTATTTATTTACTTACTGCATTTTATCACTTTATTTACAAAACAGCACTTAGTGCACATTTTCACAGTTGCATCATTCTGGCTCCAGGAGCATCACTATGCAGGAGATCAGTTACTTGTGCAATGTGTTTAGTAAACTATCCTATTTCTCAGATGCGATCAGTGGAAATGTGAGCCATTAAAGACTATGATTAACTCCAGACTAAGGCTTTATTCTCAAATGACTTATGTACTATTGAAGACTAGGTTTTTGTACTTCAATATTTTCCCCATTGTAGGACTCACACAAACCGGCTTCCTGTCAACATCAGGAATGTAAAATCATCTTTTCACAGCTATTTTTGTTAACTTGAAGAAAAAAAAATTGAGAGCTGTTCAGCGAAGACCCAGGTCCTACTACTTCATGTAATAATTATGCCCATTTTACAGGGTGCCAGGATCCTGAAGCACTGCGGTGTCAGGTATGCTGATGCACTCCAGCCACGGTCCTGTTTTTGTGAATGGCTGTTTATTTCCCTTATCCTGACATAAAAAGATCCATGGGCCAATTAGGGCTCTGGAAACAGGCATATGACTCCATTTCAGTGGAAACTAAATGAATGGATGAGGGTGGTATATGGCTTTATGTCTAACAGAGGCAAAGTGACAGTACTGAGAGAGATCTTTGAGCATCAGAAAGCACAAAAGTGAAGTATTTGTTCAGAATTCCCTTCTGTTGTGTCCTGTGGAGCTTATTTCCACCCACATGTGTTGACCAAAGTGCTGCTTTATTGTTAAGTGCCGTGTGAAGTGTTTAATCTATGTTAATGAAAAAACAATCGAGTATAAAATGATCCATACCGATCTCGTAAATTCTGGGGTTTCTGTTGCATGGCTAAAGAGACATACCTAAGACTTCTATTGAGATGGCACAATTTACCCCTAACAGTAGTAATTAATGAGGGAAATAAAGAAAATATGCAGTCATGGAAAGAAATGCTATGATTTTTTAGAAATGTTAAATGAACTTCCTAAAATTATCAAACATGATGGACTTCAAGACTTACAAAACTGCTACAAAATGATCAAAGAATTGCCCAATAGTATTCTTACCTAACTTACATTCTGGAAAGGTTTTAGAGCTAATACTTTTGGCACAAAAACCCCATTTTTGTAATGGATCTTGGAATCCTTTGAACAAAAACATTTTGGGAGAACACAGCGATGCAAGTTGGCAATCAGATGGCCAACACCATCAATGCTGGGCATATTAAAATAGAAGTGGAAAGAAAATTCTAGAGCTGATGATCTGTGGTCTAAGAAAAATAGTCATAAATAGCTTGTATTTATACTATGTTATAACTGTGGAGACAAATAGGAATACAATAATGTCCTTGTGCTGCTATTACGGTACGTATATACTTTACAAACTAATTAAGAGTTCTGAGTGTCATGGCATTATCTAATAAGTGTTCTTTTATCCAGATTAGTGCCCAGGGTGAGTGCATTAGAAATACTTCCATGTAGAGTATAGCATTGACATGTATTCATGAAAAGCAAATTTCATACTTTCATGGCTTTTTTTCTTCCTCTTTTCTGAAGTATTTATTCTGTAGAATACCTTTTGTCTTGGACTTGTTAATGAGAATGAAGCCTCTTGAAGAATCTCACTTGTTTTGTGTTTTTGCTTTAAGCCGTTTGTTCTCAGATTGCATGTCAGGACTCCCATCCATGAATGACTCTCTCAGAACAGCGAGGAAAGGATCATTCAGTGGTTATCATCCTATTTTAGAATCTAGGGCTGTGTCTACACTTGTAATTTTACGTTGACTTAGTGAGTCTACACTTAAAATTAAAGTTGACTTTGGGGGGAACTTACAAAGTCGACCTAGAGCATCCACACTGGATACCTAGGTCAACTTCTAGGGGCTAGGGGGACCTAGGGTAGGTTCACGGGGGCAGGGGAGGCACCCTGTCCCCAGTGCAAGGGGGCTCAGCATTTGTTTCACTGTACATAGGTACAATGGGGCAAAGGGGGTCAGGGAGCCTGGCAGGGCATAGGGGCAGGGTGGGCAGGGCAGAGCCCTGTGTAGGGGCATGCCAGGCTCCCTCTGTGCACCTCCCCCCGGTAGGGAGGGCATTGGTGTAATCCTGGGGTAGCCCTAAGTTGACTTATTTTGAGGTTTAATAAAATTGACTTAATTTTCATTGTCGACTTTATTTTCCTTAAGTCAACTTAAGCAAGCTGCTTAAGCCGACTTAAGGAAACTGTAGTGTAGACGCAGGGTAAATTTAAGTCGACTTAAGCAAGCTTAAGTTGACTTAATTTACAAGTGTAGATGCAGCCTAGGAGACCTGGATTCAGTTTCCTACTGAGCCACAAGCGTCCTATGTGACCGTGGGTCACATAAGTCACTTAGCCTCTCTGCCTCAGTTTGCACAATAGTAATTATAACACTTCCATACCTCACAGGTGTGTTGTGAGGCTATTACAGCAAATTGTGAGGTGCTCAGCTACTATGGTGAAAAGGAAAATCTAAGAACCTAAGATAATGTTCTTAGTAATCATGTTCTTTCTCAGCTCTTATCTACAGTGTTTGGCACAGCTGCACTGGTGCTGTAGAAAATGATACAACCAGGTGAGGCTATGATATGGAGATGGACCAAGAACCTAAGCCTTTTACGAGGTGTAGGCAATATGGTGGTAAAAAGACCTGCATTCTGTTCATACAACAGCTTTACCCATTGATATAGCTTTGATGGTGCAGGAAAACTCTAACTTTTTCCCCAATGTAGGCTCATCCTTAGGTGTTTCATGGTTAATCTGTTTTATTTTGAGAAGAATCATAATATTGCTGACTCCAGTATCTTTACCTTTCTTTTCTTATATTTAATCGTGATAGAGATATATGAACCTACCTTTGTTCTCTGATTCTGAGCATGGATAAAAGCAAAATCAGAACTATTGTGGAGAGCTAGTATCTACTTTTACATCAGAAAAAACACCTACAAGATTTTTTTTATGAATAAAGGGTTTACTTTAGAGGAGAAAAGTGAGGCCATAGGGAAGAAACTGCATTGACATTTGTAGTAAATTAATTTCCAGCTAAGTAGGTTTGAATTTTTTAAAGTCAGCTTCTTAATTGAGGTATAACATTTGCTTCTGATGACACCTGTATTATGGACTATGCACTGTCAAAAATGCATTAAATTTCTTCTTAGTAACCATAATATCAATAGAAACTTATCCAACCAATGGAGCAAGGTTTTTTGCTTGGTTTTTGTTATTGCTGTTTTTTGTTTTGTTTTGTTTTTTTAAATTAAGTTTGTACTCAGGAATGAAGGTAATACGGACTAGATGATCTCTGTCTTAAAGGTGACAGATGGATGTTTGATTTATATAGCTATAAATATTAGATCCAAACCTCAAGACTAAACACTACGCAACATTGCATAGTTTGGGGGATTTGTTATAAACCTGTAACCCTAATCATTTTAATTGAAAAGCTCACTGAGGTCCATGAACCTTTCCAGACAAACCAGAGACCCATTTCTAGCAAATCTGGAAAATTGATCTTTTGTGATGAAATCATGCTCAATTTTCACCCCAAACAAAATGAAGATCTCAATACAAAACAGAGCGAACCATGAAAGAAAGGGGCTGCAAACTTATCAGATTCAATTAAAATGTTTTTCAGGAACTCTGATGGTGTGAAGATGCTGAGATTTGCACAGGGTTACTGGTTTTTATTTCTGCGCTTGTTCACTTATGAAGGAAGGGTCTGAAAAGGAGACCTACCAGGGAACTCAGCAGAGTGGTCTTTGTTACTATGCAGCATATGCCTGTCCCACAGTGAAATAAAATATTTTTTGCTTTGTTTTTTCTTGTTTTTCTTTTCTTTTTTTTTTTAGCAGATGGGTGTCTTTGGGGAATTTGGTATTTTTGGAATTCAAGTGGTGGAATGTGGATACAGTGCAGAGCAAAGAGAAAATCTAAGTCATTGACTTTATCAAGAGCAGGTCTTAGGCAAACCGCTGAAACAAATGGGCAACATAATCAGTTTTGATAAATAACCAGTGGAGGAGATTCTTAAATATTTCAGTGTTTTATGCTGTACAGAATATAGACCATATTGTTTTATACAAATATCGGATCTTCTGAGGGTGTCTACCCATGCGGCTTTCTGGCCAGAAAGTCTTTTCATGGTCTATTACATATCTAAGCCCAGGTTGGTATTTGATGGTGGCTCTGTAAAATAAATTGGTGGTCTTAGCCCATTTCCTAGGAACCGCTATATATCTCTGAACTGGCTTCTCTGCTTCTTCCACAAACTTACTTATCCCTATTTACAGTCAAAGCTCTCTGTGTCCTTCTGACCTCATTTCCTTCATGATCCCGATCCCCAAATCCTCTTTTCAGGTCTCATTCTACACTTTCCTCCTTGTTTTCATCTTCTTTCACAACACTCCTTTGGCTAAGGATACTCCCCTGACGATTGGATGCCCAGATGCCTCTCCCTCAAAGCATTGTTGATACCCATCAATTCCACAAAGACACTCTCAGCAATGTCAGCTTGCAGTGCTTGACCCCTGCATTGTGCCTGTTCATGGAAACTCTTCAAGATAAACTCTT
This sequence comes from Pelusios castaneus, assembly GCA_007922175.1. Classification (NCBI taxonomy): domain Eukaryota; kingdom Metazoa; phylum Chordata; order Testudines; family Pelomedusidae; genus Pelusios; species Pelusios castaneus. The sequence continues at coordinate 12,141,075 of ML685783.1, forward strand.
TTATATATTAAAGCATATTTAGTTGTAAAGCATTGTGTACACTAGTGATTCTATATAAATAAAAAGTCACATCTGGCATAATTATAGGTAATCTCTGTAGAACAGTCAAGAATTTAATGTACAATATTTCGTGGACAAAACTGCTCTTAAAAGAATCTTTCCAGAAATCTGTGAGGTTACCTATTAATCTTGTTATGCTGCTTAGCAAACAGCAAATAATAATGAATAGCAATTATAAAGAGTTAACAGAAATTATTCTGCAAGAAGTACATTTAATTCACTAATTAAGACCGTTATAAAGCACTTTTTGCATTAGAAGTTAAAATCACTTTTATCTAACTGTTTTTGACTCATTTTCAGGTACAGAACTCTTTCTCTAAAGAGTTTTCAGTCATGCTATGCAAATGTTTGTTTAAATTGCATGGGGTATTTGTTTTCCATTTCTACCCTGTAAAACATAATTTTAATACAAGTTATTTCTGAAATGCACATCAGAAAAAGGAAATAAGGTTCAAGATAGCATTTCTATGGTAATTTTACTGCAAATGTTGACCATGTTTTCGCATTTGTCTGTAAAAGGTAATGCAGACTGTTTGTAAGGCATATTTCAAAGATCTAATATTGTACGCTACTAATTTAGTAAAAGAGCATTGGTTTCCTTTGAAGAGCTAGTCTACACAAATCATAAACACTAAAATAGATCATGTTGAATATACTTTATAAAATGCAGTTATTGTTGTACACTGTTCCAAACTAACAGGATCATAAAGATCAAACATACTCACTCACTTTGCTTGAACAAGTTTCTGGCATGGTTGTTCTTCGATACATGGCATCAGAAGTAGCAACCTGGGTATTCTCCCAGGAGATGGAGCAACAGTTGAAGGCTGGGTAGCAAAGCCTGGGAAAATGTATGATTGGAATTAGTGTGTGTGTGCACGCGTGCACATTTGTTTACATACATAATATATGTAAATATGAGGTAACACATGCATGAGAGAGAAATTCAAGCTGAAGGGCATATAGATGACCTCAAAAAAGCCCTTTTAATGTGGTATTTCATGTTGCAAGAAGGAGGGAAGTGATGGTGAAAACGTTCTACTGGGAAACTTGCAGGACTTGATGTGCTTAGCCCCAGAGAAGTGCCTAGTATGTCCCCAGTAAGACCTTCATGCTGCTTTGTTAAATGCAGAACTTCAATTAAAGTCACAGTTCTATTTTAGATTGATTCATAACTAACCTTTATTTAAGAAACATTTTAAAATACATGTGCAGGTTTGCTGAATGTGGAGAGAATAACTGATATTGCCAGCAAGTGGAATCTCTTCAGAAAATGTTTCCATTTCAAATCATATTTTCATCCAATGTTCTTTTCCTGATACCGTTACTTAGTTAATTCTTTTGCATGTAAAATCGAAA
>ML685783.1:12142503-12155003 GCA_007922175.1 Pelusios castaneus
TGGGTGCATCTCCCATGGAACTTGTATCTCTGAGCCAAATTCTGTAGTAGCTTGAACTAAAAAAGAAATGAAAAGGAAACTTTCCCTTTTGCTGGGATGGTAAGAGATGTTAGACACTTAGGGGTCTATCCCTTTCTTTTTGATATGTTCTCACAGTGTCAAAAACTGCATAACAGATCTGGCTAGTGAAAGGCCATTTTGTCCCCTCTGACGTTTGGAAGATGACGCATGTGATGATATATTATAACAACATCCTTGTCACTGTCCAGGTGTTTCACTCTATTAAGAATCAGAAGGGTAGCGGTGTTAGTCTGTGTATAGCAAAACAATGAGAGTCCTGTGGCACCTTAAAGACTAACACATTTCTTTGAGTGTAAGCTTTCATGGGCTCCATCCTACTTCGTCAGAGCAATTCTATTAATGTATAAACTGTTTTCTGATTTTCAGTTGATTTTTGTTTCTTTGCAGTACCAAGAAAAAGCTAAAAGGAAGCAGAAGCTTTGGGGTTTGCAAAGTCAAGAGCAAGAGAGCCAAGAAAGGAGACAAGGAAGAAAAGAGGAATGGAAGATGATCTCCTGGCTCAGCTATGAGGCAACCTATGGTAAATATTTTATTGTGTACACAATACAATTCAATCATATATTCAATCATATGGAAATAATAATTGTGCATTAGGTTTTGCAACGCATTTTAAATGGTGCCTGCTTAATTGCATAATAATTTGAACTTTGTAGGTCATGTTTAAGTCCAGGACCATAGGGTTAATACCCTAGGGTATGTCTACACTGGCAATTTAGGTCGACTTAAGGACCCTTAAGTTGACCTAAATTACTCCATGTCTACACCTGACTTTCATTAAGTCGACTTAAGAAATTCCTTAAGTCGACTTAATAACAACTGCCCATTAGGTCGACTTAAGGCCAGTTAAGTCAACTGAACAAAGTAGACTAAGTCAACTTTACTTTAAGTCGACCTTATTAAATCAACTAAACAAATTTGACTTAACTTTTCTGGTGTAGACATACCCCTAGATAGCTGAGTGTAGGGGAATGGATGCAGAATTTACATTCTCCCCATCTCTATCCCCGTCTGAAATCATTTGGCACTTCCAGTTTTGCTGAAGATGCCAGAGTGCATAACTCTGACATCACTGATAATATGAGTTCCATGTTCCTCTGTGCTGAATTCCCCATCAGCCTTATTAGCAGGGGCTTTCAGCACCAATATTTGTGTTTAATTGTTTCACTTTTAGGTCTGTGGATCACCTTAGTATGAACAAATACTTAAAATACTCAGGAATTTAACTGGAAACTTTTGCCACCAAAAGTAGCAGGGCTACCTAGTGAACTGGCTTTTTCTTTTGTTAATCCTGTAAGAATGAATCCTGTGAGGCCAATAAGCAAAAGGTTTTACCCAAAGGCTTTAAACAGCTGCTTTAGTCCATCTCTTGAAAAAGTGAAGATTAAAAGGGCTAATGGATTCAAATGAGTCTAGTAAAAAGATGATGTCCACCTGAGGAGTCATGGGGCATTGTCACCATACCGAGAGCACAGTCCCAGGGTGATTTTATTTAGCATTTAGAACCAGCACACATTTGAGCTGATTCAGACTGGGATTCCAAACTTCTTCCAAACAGTTCTGCAGCGCCTTCTCCCTCCGTTTCAGTTTTTGGTGACTATTATGATTCTTATTTAATGCATGCCAGTCTGGCACACTGCTTCCAAGGTTTTACAACCAGATTTCTTCAGCCCACATAAAGTATTAGTTTGCATTCAGGACTATGTGCATTCCTAGTTAGATGTCCTAAAACCAACTTTGTCTTTTACTGAGTTATCCGAGCAAGAAAAAAGCACCTGAAAGATTTCTCTGAGAATTTTTTTCTTATATATGCAGTTAATTTATAGGGAGTCATCTGTTCTCTGGTGACACTTTTCAAAATATTTCAGTTCTGAACTAACCTCAGTCATGAAGAGTTCCATCTCCATAGTAACTTTGTTTAGAAGTTTATTATCTGGAACTGGGTCTAGCCTGGAAGGGCCCGCAACTTCACCATAGTGTCACTACCTCCATGTTACAGTACAGGGAAGATAGCTTGCTGAGCCTCATAAGACTGCAGGGACTGATTTTCATTGGACAAAGCCCAAAATGCTTGACTCCCAAGAATGGATGATGTATTAAGACAAGAGTGTATTACATAGTTAGACATTAACAGTGAAACTGTAAAGGTATTGTGAATGTTAAAATTGTGCTGACTAAAATATACTGAGGTTAAAATACAGGGTAACTTTACAAATCACTATTAATTACTTTGGCTTTCATTGCAATAACATTGATTTAATTCATTAGATCCTTTCTAAATCTATATTTCAGTTTTAGAGTTGTCAGTTTCTGTTAATGACAATTTTGCCCATCTGTTCTAACATGAAAATGAGGCTTCATGTAGCACACATGATAGATCTCTATAGTTTAGAAAGTAAGAATCTTAAAGGTATTTCATTTGGATTTTGTCCCCCTTTCATGTAATTTATCCTTGAAATTAAGCCTAAAGTACTAAAAACTTTTAATGGTATAATCAGAAAAACAAAAATCTCTTATCTTGTCATTTTGACCACTGCCTATTTCATATTTTACAGAAAAAATTTCAAAACATTCCCACTCATTCTTTCTCTAATGACAGAGCCATAATTTTGGGTGTCAGCATATCAGAATTCCAACGGATGTGATTAGAATAAGAATTAGTTTTTTTTAATTTGGCCATTCAGACAGTAACATTACTACTTGTAAGTCATTTTACTGAGCCAGTCTTTGCTGCCAAGCTAGACTACAATGTAGGTTTTTGGCCAGGTTTAAAACTTCAGTTTTTTGCACAGGTCAGTCTTCTGAAGAGGTCATTTTTCAAAGTGGTGTCACAAATCCACTTAGCAAATAACAAGATTACTTTCTGTGCACTGCTTTGAAAATTTACCCCTAATATCCTAGCAATAGGAACAAGTTTATTGCACATATTGCCTATGTTATAATTTAAATTGTTTTTAGTAAGCATTACATTACATTTGTATAATGCAATGTTATTTTTGGAATAAATGCTCAGCTAATTGTTCAGCCTAGCAAAATAAACACATCCATTAAAGGCTAGCCTACGTATTAATGTATGACCTTTGCAACTATTGTGATTTTATTTACAAACCATCCAGAAAGATTTGTATCTATTAAAACACATATCAAAATAGATTGAGTTCTTATCACTGAAAGTCACCATATGTATTTACATTTGACTCAAACCCTTCAAATTTAGTATTGCATAGCAACAAAGGGAATTGTTCTCACAATGAACTTCATTACTGTTCTTGTTTTAGATGTCTCCCGAAATTCTGAATGTAGCTGGTAAAATCAGACTAAATAAGCTTCTAGAGGACCAGACTTCTAATTTCTAAGTACAAACTATGGAAAATTTTAGCATTTCAATTGTAATACATCTAACAAATTAAAAATCAACAAAAATATTATGCTACTATGTTACCTGTTCAAGTGTATAGAGTGTACAAAAACTTTAATCAAATACTCAGGTTTGCTCAGTTTTAAATTGTGTTAGTTTAATAGTTTCTATTCTGCTGTTTATATTAATGACATATTCCCATCTAAATATATTGCCGTGCTGAAAAGCCATCAAAACATTTCTAAGGTTGAATGGGTGCAGTTGCATTCATGATTTTTTAATAAAATGATCTCTTTCTATTGAACTACCTCTTTTTTTAACAGAGATTGAGATTGTATAATATATATATGCACATATACACACAAATACAAACTGCAGCTTCATTTACTGTCTGAATGTTTGATTTCAGTTCATAGCTACACAGTAGGCTGAGAAATGTGAGTCACTATAGATGAAATATGAGGGTAAAAGAAAGAAGGATAAAAATGAGATGCAATTGGGTTTGGTTTTTTTTGCATATTGATTGCAAGTCTTATAATTTGAAGATGTGACAGATGATTTGCCAATAGTGATTTTCCAAGAGTTGATATTTTAAAAGATGATTTCCATCTACCCTGTTTTTAAAAATTCCTTCTCTAGTCCATAGTTTCGGTTATCTGTTTCTTGGGTCAATCCTGTTTTGAAGGAATTGGGTATTTGTATTTTAGATAATAAAGACAAGCCTTGTGGTGGCAAAATCTGAGTCCACCCAGTTTCATGGATAATATATATAGAATATTTTCAGAGGAATTCAAAGCAATATTCATCGAATCCAAGTGCTAAAACACTAAAGCTGAATAAATTATTCTCAATGACTAAGTTATTTGTATCTTTTTTTTTTCTGGATGAGAAATGTTTGTGAAATTCTACAATTTTTTATATTCCAAAGTTCCTTGAAGTTCTTACAGAATGTTTACCTTGATGTGAGTAGCCTGGAAATGATTCATTGAAAGTATTTGATATTTAGCTCTTGTATGACCTGCTTACTGGTGACATTTCATATGGTATTGTTTGTGTTCTTTGTCTGGATGCCTAGTCAACATAGTATGAATTTCAAATGTTTAAAATTGAGCATATAATTCAGAATTTGTTTTAGGTGTTTCAATTTAGAATTTGCTTTTCACAAGTATTTGTTAGCGAATCTCAGCAACTCAGATATTTGGGGAAAGCAAAACCAGCAGGATCCCACACAGTCAAATTGAGATTTGTGTTCAAATTCAAATATTTTTGGAATTTTTTCCTTATCATTTTTTGCTCTACTCTACTGGAAAATTTTGTTGAAATCCTCCCATTTAAACTCCAGGCTGTATATCTGTGTTTACTTATATTTATCGTGTCGTTATTTGGATCTTACTGAAAGGTAAGCTTGTCACTTTTTTTCTGAAAATAGACCAGGTCTCTGCCCTGAATTTGGACTGTATCCACCATGTTTGAGCAAGAACAAATTGTAGCTGGAAAGGGTAAAGTGAGCATGTGTTCTGCTTTTCCTGGGGATGGTCCTGCTTTTTTCATACGATGTCCCAATGTCCTGGGAACTTCTATTTTTGTGACATGTGAAATGATCTGGTTTTGTCATTTAACCAACCAATATGTTCCTTTTTTACAGCTACAAAATATTTGTTCATGACATATAACTTTTCAAAGTAGAATATGACCCGTGTTAATCAGGAACAATTGGCTCACTAGAATGAGTGTTCAATGTGATGAATATTGCTTGGAGTGAAGAGAAAAGTCAAATGAGCAGAGATGCTATCAAAGCTGTTCTTTTGCTCAAAGTGAATGTTAATGATACTTTTTCAATGTTTCATGATAAACTCATTTAGAAAAATAAACGGTTGGAAAAAAATCTTTCATTTTAAGACATATACAGATTTCACTGGTGATGCAGTAGCTGACAGTAGCAATTTGAGCGTGTATTTTATTTTGAAATTCATTAGATGACTATTTCATCTTCCTAAAAATGTTGTCACAAAACTATCCTGGTTTTGTATTAGAGAGATGAGGTGGATGGGTAGTATCTTTTTATTGAACCAACTTCTGTTGATGAAAGAGAGAAACTCTGAGTATCCTTCCCACACCTGGGTAGTTTGAAAGCTTGCTATTGGTAATTTAAAAAAAGAAATCCTCAAATATTACACATTCACCTCTTGTTTAGACCCAATTTGAAATTTTTCTGTATTTTTTACATTTAATATAACCCCTCATGCCAGAGTATCCCGTACCCCTGGCTCCCATACAATGTCTCTTGAGATGGCATCCCTAAGGTGCTTATGAAGGGTTATTCATACACTTTCCTGGATTCGGGGATCCAGACCTACCTCCTTGGTAGGTACATGAGTCTCCTAACTTAGAATCAAAGTGGCCATTGCGATATACAGCCCTTTTCAAGCACAGCATTAAAGGTCATGACTTCTAGGGCACTACTCTTGTTTCTAAAGTTAAACGCATGCCTAAATGCTTTGCTGCCTCAGAAGGAAGGGCTAGGATGTGGGCAGTAGATGAATGGAAGCCTAGCAAGTGACAAATGTCTATGGATTATTAAAAACATAATACATTTATAGTCATTTAAACACAAAAGCAAATTCAAATCTTCAGTGAAGCTAAAATATGAGTATTTTCAGTCTAGCACTCTTCAGCATTACAGGATATTTAGATTTTACAAAGGAATTTAGATATACAGCTGCTGGTCCTTTTCCTATATGATTATCTTAAATGTTGTGTCCACTGTTATCAAAAGCAGGCATGAATTTCATTTCCAGTTGGTGAATCAGTTTCTGCTTTATTCACTATAGAATTGTATTTAAAAACATGAATCTTTCATAGCTTCACTTACCAAGCACAATGTGTAAGAAAAGTTAACAGATCCGGAACTTAATTGTTATGAATGTCACAATTTGCAAAGCACATTCCTACTATGCATTTCAGATCTGTAGAAAAACAGACTATTGCACTTTGAAAAATGTATTTAATGGAAGTAATGGGGAGTGTGTTCCAATATCCACTTCCATTCTCTTCAGAAGAGAGAGATAGCCATTCCTAAAAGTTTCTTATGAATTGAGGCAAGTTGGCCAAAATGAAATAGAGCAAGAAAAGGGTTAGAAGCAGCAAGCCCATAAAAAAATTTGTCTCTTTCCTTGCCTGTATCCACTGTGCTGCCACAGGACAGCTGGGCCAGATTTGGCTTTTATATAAAACAATGGCATAAAAAAGTCATAACTCCTTATTATGCATAAAGAGTCATTCACACTATTTTCAGAAAGTAATGTGGATGTTAATATTCATTGCCAGTGTAAGTGGGTGCTGTTGTTTCGTTATGTCAAGATTGCAGTTTTAAGACAACAGTGCCACAGATTAATTTAGTTATGGCTACGATCCTTTCACTGAGATTCTGGAAAAAAAAACAGAAAAAAATCTGCAAAAATCTCCTCTGACCATAGATCCCTTTGTAAATTAGATATGCTGGGGTGTGGTTAATGCAAAGTAATCATACTCTGGAGTGCTGAAATGAACATGGTGCAGCAGAATGCCTCTCATCTCCTGGGGGGTGATCATTTAATGATAATGATGCCCCCTGCGGAGGCACCTTATTGCTCTTTTGCAAAAACAATCTTTATCGAGGGGAATTAATTGCATTGTTGTTGATAGCAAGAAATAAGTTAATATTTTGAAATGATCTCTCTGCTTTGCACAGTTCAAAAGAAGGCTCTCACAATTATGTGAAAGAAATGACCCGCTTTGAAAGTTGCCTCGTGTTTTAGGTCTAGGTTCCTTAGCTGCACTGTCTGCAGCTGTCCCCTTAAGAAATGATTTGCTTGAAATCTTGAAAATGCTACTGTGGTTGATTTCCCGGTTCCAGAGATACCTTGTATTTCTTCCTGGATTTTTTTGGAGGTCACAGTTTAAACAAACAAAACTTACTGTATTGTCTAGCAAGAGACAAATCAGCAAATGTGCTGGTATACTGGGTTTCCACAGCACATTTACAGTTTATGTAGCGTCTGGGAGAGCAACGTTTATGATAAGGATTTTAATTAGTAGTATGTAAAAAAAAAAAAAACAACCCAAAATTAATATGGGTGAAATTTGCTGGTACATTGACTTCCATAAAGAGCTTAATGTCATGGTCATAGCCTAGTCTCTTTGACTTAAATAGCCATATATATTATTGCACTGATTGTACCTGTCTGCTGTAAGATGCCATTTACTGCTCAGGTTTTAGGCAGAGAACAAGGAACAATGTTTACATTAAATGCATGTCTTATCTCCTTATATATTCTCTGACTAATCAGCTAACTTATTTATCTGTGTTAATGTTTATCAGAGTAGTTTGGTTCTTGGTTTTTATTGTATGGAAGTTATTGCAGCATTTTTATTCCCCGCTTCTCTTTTTCACATTGATGATTCTAACCGTCAGTATCCGAGAACTAATGCAGATATATAATCATCGTAAAGTGGTGATGCAGTGCAGCAAGATAGGTTATTTGTCGCTTATACAATATTGAGACAAATAAGCAAAAAATGAGAAGTATGTGGGGATATTTCAGTAAATTTGTTAGCAAGGTGTGAACAGGTGTGAAAGAGGCTAAAGTGATGCTCTAGGAACTCTATTATACTCCATAGTGATGTAAGAGTATAGTCTTCCCCATTGTGTAAGAACCAAACACTGGGCTAAACTCATGGTAGAGCATTTCAGTGGACTCAGTCAGCCACATGGATGTTCCTCAGCTTGTTGTTTCTGAAGTCATTTCAATTATATCCACTCTTGGAAACTCAGCCTTGGAGACATTCCAAGTTCTGTATTTGGTAACTGCTTGCTTGGTTATACCAGCTTCCTGCATTTTTTTCCAGGTTTTTCCTTCCTTTTGGACTTGCACATTCCCTGATACATATTTGGCTACGTATGCCATTGCCTTTTTCCATTGATGAATGTTAACTCCCATTATTTTGTGCAGGAAAGATCATTATGCACTCCAAAGTTGCAACTGCTAAAAAGACTGGATTTTGTGTTAGATTCCACAGACTTATGAATTTCTCTTTCAAGAGGTGTGGTGGGAATGCATTTTCAATTCCTTTGATTCCTTAGTGAATTAATTTAGTTTTTACCAGTTGGGAATTTCAGTTTCATTATTGACAAGTTCCAAAGGGGTAGCCGTGCTAGTCTAGTTCAGCAAAATAACCAAGGAGTCCTGTGGCAATTTTAAAGACTGACAAATTTATTTATCGCATCAGGTTTCATGGGAAAGTTATGTGCCTGATCCAATTTATGTCATTGAATGGATTATAAGTTTACAGTGATATTGGTATGTTTTGGGCTAAAACATGGTTTGGGTAGCTTGATGTTTGCTGTTGCTATCATATGTTATATAAACCAATGGGGGAAAATCTGTTACAAATGAGTGCATGTGTACACAAAAGACAAACACAGTAAGGTTTTATAACCAATGCAATAAGGTTCTCAATTATCTTACATACCTCCATTTTTTCTAAATGATGCTTGTGCTGGGGAGAGGGTGCCTCTTGTAATCTTTGTTTATCTCCTATTGTCTGTTGTCTTTGACATAGATTATAAGATCTTTGGGGCAGGGACTGTGACTGGTACCTCCTAGGATAACCTTCTGAACATGCAAAAATCGGGGCAGGCTGTAAAACTGAGAGCCAAACTCTCCCAAAAACATTGATGGGTGGTACTTAAACCAGACTCCCAATCAGCCATACACCATGCTTCTGATTCCCCACACCAGTTACCATGAAGCATAACTAAATAGAAACAGCTCCCTTTATTGTACATCAGTGACTCTAGCTCCCACCTAGCCACATGATCTCTTAAAGAGAGAGGTTCTCCTGACCCCAAAGGGCCCACCACATTACACAGAACAATATAGCTTTGGATCTTGCCCAAAATACTACACTGTCACTAAAACTAAAGGTTTAATATAGAAAGAAAAGAAACAAAATATGAGAGATGTTAAAGGGTCAAAGTGAATCACATACATACAAATCATTAAGAGTCCATGTAAAGCAAGTCCTTGGAAGAATAAGGAGTTTGCAGGCACAATCAGTTTCTCTGGTAGACACCCAGCACCTGGATGGGTCTCAGTCCTTTGTCTAATCGCAGATGAATAGTTCCAGAGGTGCATGTTGGCTGTAGACTGAAGACAAAATGCAGCTAGGGCTACTTCCTTTGATTGTGTCTGGTCTCCTCCAGGCTGTGCAGAGTTTTTGCAAATCAAAATGGAGTTGAGTCACATGGGCAAGTCCTAGTGGCTCAGTAGGTTTCTTCCTGAACCTAAGGAGCTTCCTTAAAGGGCCATTAAGGAGACAATGGCTGTGGTCATCCAGTCTGGGGAGTTCCCCAGAATCAGATAAATTGAAACACAGATATAACAAGTACATTCATAACTTCTAATACAGATATGACATCTAACTATAAACCATATAATAATGCCTAACAAATCATAACCTTTCTATTAGCATCAAACATGGCATAGCTCCTATTTATTACTGTAATGATGAAATATTAATATGAAGATCAGTCATAGATGACCATCTAAATCTGGACAGTGGCACAGGGTCCATCTTTTTTGTTCTGTTTGTATGGCCCAGTGGGGGCCTGCTTTATGACTGGACTCGTACATGCTACAGTAAAACAAATAATAATTAAAAGCAAGCATTGCTTTTTTTAAATCGGTGGCATGGATGGGCATGAAGGGAACTCTGTCCAGTGTATTCCTCCTCTTGGTCATAGTGAATCAGAGCTTCAAGAAATATGGAGCTACATGTCAGGATTCTCAGTGATAGGAAGGACCATCCTGGGGGAAAAAGAGAAATCCCTAAATGATGTGTTGTATATGTGGGAGTTTGTTTAATGCGTAGCATATAATGCTGTTAATCCCCTTACAAAGTCACTGCTTAGAGAATGATATGAAAGGAAATCCTGATAATGAGGTGCCAATGTAAATTTGACATTCCATGTAGTAGTCAGCTTTGCAGGTTAGAGAGAGAGCAGTTGTTTGTTCAGGGAGGGGAGTGGGTGGCATCAGTTGCAAGGTTGAGTTTTACAAACAAGAAATGGACCTTGTTTTTTAAAAATCTTCTGACCTTTCACTCTCATGCAGTTTGGCCAGTCTTTCCTGATCTTAATGCGCACACTGCACACAGACCAGAGACCATCATTGGCCACCCCCCCGCCCACCTCCCCATAGTAACAGTGCAGGCAACAGCCACCTCTCCAGCCCAGGTCTGGCACACTATGAAGGGTTCCATTCCCAGGAAGCTTCATCTACTTCATGAGGAGGGACCAGAATTTGGCCCAGAGGGTGATACTTAAAGTAGGTCCCAATCCTGCAGCCTGAGCCATGCCAGTGAACACACACGGTTTGGCACAGGGATTTATCTGCACACATCAGGCTGTTGGACTGAAGCCTTGGATCGCAAGGTATATGAGGTAGAGTGTCATGTCTTCTTGCAAATTTATATAGCATCTAACATAGTGGAGTGCTGTTCCTCGTGGGGGGGAGGGGAGCAGGTGCTAATGTAATGCAAATAAATAATAATTTTCCAACAAAGAAGCAGCTCACTCAGTGAGGGTGACACCAGAAGAGGCTGGTCCTATGGCTAAGTGTAAGGAAATGCTTTAGAGTAGCCTGCTCATGTTGATCCTACCTCATGCTGTGGTCTTGTCAGAACTAATAAGCTAAGCAGGATCAAGCTGAGTCAGTGTTTGGATTTTCACAAGTCAAGATAACGGAAATACCTAAAAAACAAAGAGCGGTGGGAGAATGTTGAGATCCAGCTGAGTGACTTTGGTGTCCAAATCCCATTGACTTTCAGTGCAGCTTAGGTTCCTAAGTCATATAAAAGGCAGCCTTGAACATTTTACCCTAAATCCTCAGCCCTCTCCATCCTGGCTACTGGAAAAGATGCAAAGGGGTGGGAAAGTCAGCAGATCCATATGCCTGGGGGTTCCCCTACTCTGCTGGGAACCCTGGATGGTGTAGAGCCAGTGTAGATTTCCTCCCACACAGGATATGTCTACACTATAGTGTGCATCCTATCCTGGTTTGCGTGCATACTAATTTCTGTCCATTCCAGTCAAGGCCAAGCCATGGATCTGTCACCAATGGATAAGTTGCTCCTGCTTGGGGCTGGGGCTGAATTGTGTGTCCAGAAGGGTAGATGTTCTATGAGATGGTGGATGACATTTCAGCAGCTGCTACTGAATCACGAAGAGTGCAGGACTTACAGAGGAGCTTGTTCATAGCAGAATGGAGACACCAGTCCCTTACGGTGGATAGCTTATTTGTAGATCAGTGGTTTTGGTGGAGGACAAGAAGCACAGCATGGTGAGATTGCATCATTTTATGGACTTGGGATTACTGGCATGGCTCCAACATTTCTGCAGGAGGAAGAAGACCTTCATGAAGCTGTGTGAGGACTTGCACTGACATTCCAATGCCAGGAAATGCCTCTGAAAGCTGGGTACTCCAGACAGCTGCAGGTCAGTGGCTAAACAGTTTGATGGCAAATCAACTGTCAGTTCTGTGTGGTTCAGGTTTGTGAGACAATTAATAATGTGGCTTATCCAGAGGTGGGGGAATAACTATAGTGCCTGAAATAACAGCTGTCTTTTAGAGGATGGACTTCCCACACTGCACTGGGGCCATCAATGGCACTTGTAGCCACAATTTGCCAACTACAATGGGTACTACTACATTCCCTTGGTCAGCCACAAAAGCAGGTTCTTGAACACCAGTGTGGGATGTACCAGAAAGGTGCATGATGCCAGGTGTTGAAGAGATCTGGGGGAAGAGGGAGAGGTAGTGAAATGTTATGGTTTACACCCTCAGCTAAAGCTAAACCCATCTTATTGCACGTACTGTCTTCCATAACACTTGTATTGGTCACAACCTAGAAATCTCTTCCACTTATGAAATACTTCGCCCCGTGATAAAAAAGATGGTATATGCCCTTACCCGATTCCTGGTCTTGGGCCTTTCTTTCTCCAGGCTGTTCCCCAGGCATGTCC
>ML685783.1:12160003-12161006 GCA_007922175.1 Pelusios castaneus
TTTCATCTTCTGTGTTGGTTCAAAATCTCTGTAGAAGGCAGCTGAGCACCACCATATTAGAAGACTATTTTCTCTCTCTTGATTTGCTAGAGCTAGCTTGAAAGCATATAAATTGAGCAAGATTCTGACATTATTACATCTTTAAAGTCCAAGATTGTCTGGATTCATGGTTGTGAATAAATCTATTATAATTATATGGGCCAATTAGCATCCAAATCCAAGGTATTACCACACCCAAGGTTCACTTGTGTCCATTGCCAGATCTTGCATACTTATACTGCTCTATAGCTGAAAGTCTTGGCTTTCCTCTGAGCCTCTCTCTTCTCTGAGAGCTTTCCACAATTTATTTCTTTCCAACTGCTTTGAAGACTCTTTAGGATTTAAGATTCTCTTAGAGCCTTTCATATCTTACATTTTTACCCAGTGTCTTTGTCGGTCATAATGGTTATATCATTTCCCCCCTAACTTCAGTATTGTTTTCTTCAATTTTGTTACCTCTTTTTCCCATTTCTTTTCAATCCCTTTTGTCAAGAATCCATTCTTATCTTTGGGGCAGAGCAGAGACTTCTGTCCCCTTTTTTGAGCATGAGGATATCTGTTCTATTTTCTCACTGTTCCAGAGTACTACACTTGCTCTAGCAGATGAGGTCTCTCTGCAGATCTCTCTCTGGACCCTCATTTTGTTTCAATAGAATGACTTGAGGGTTTTCTCTATAGTTCTTAGTCCTTGCTGACCTGGAAGTGAGCAAATGAGCTGGCAGGCAAAAACTATACTCCTCTACTATATGCATTTAGACCACAAAGACAGCCTAGTAACTACTTAAGTGTTTCAAATCCAGAGCCATTTTTCTTGGTTTACTCTTGTTTCTCATAACTGTGTATCTGGCAACTTTTCCCAAATATGTCACCACATTTGAGTCACATCTTATCCCTATGCACTTACCATTGACACAGAATCTTTCTTTCTTTCTTTCTTTCTTTCTTTCTTTCTTTCTTTCTTTCT
>ML685783.1:12161016-12212715 GCA_007922175.1 Pelusios castaneus
TCTTTCTTTCTTTCTTTCTTTCTTTCTTTCTTTCTTTCTTTCTTTCTCAGTCCTGTTCTAAAACTCACTACTTTATAAAGAAAATAGCATGCTGGTCCTGGGCAGCTGCTGCACAGCTGGTATCCACATTCTCTGATAATGGCACACTTTGAAGAATAGCATTCACAGAAGATCGGTCTACGTAATGGAGAGGGAGGTTGTTCGCATCTGTACCTTCTCTACAGACCTCCAAAGCACTAATAATTTCAGTGGCATTGCAAGTTCAGAAGTAGAGGGAGGCAAGTGCAAATTCTTATCCCAGGCAGAGAGAGCAGCTTCTGGATTCAATAAAATCCCATAGGAAAGGGGATATTCCAGTGTTCTGGCCAACATTACCTCCCTCTAACAAATTTTTTTGATGTCCAAGATTATAATGCATAACATTGGTGAGCATGTGATGGTTGCCCTTTACCTGCCAGTGATCAATATCTTATGCACTGCTTGTTGTAACCTACATTGATTTTATTGTGAGTACAGAAAGTGCCATATAAAATCAAATTGTCTTTGAACTAGTGTAACATGCTGATTGCTTGTCCTGCGTTTCTCTTCTTTCTTTCTTAAACTCTAGTGTAACCCTAGTTACTAACAGTGGGAAGCTTTAGAGGTCTAAACCTCTTAATTTTGTGGAATGGTGCCAGCCAACTAGCCATTCATTCACCTCTGCGCACAAGATTTGCTTAGGAATTTCTCACTTCTATTAACAGCTAGAACTGTACCAAAAATGCACTTTTTTCCCTCTCCCTTTTCTTTCATGTCCCAGTCTCCTATAAAGCATCTTTGTCTTTCTGTTATGATTTAATTTCCACATGCACAGCTATAGGACTCATTCCCAGTTCTCTTGACTATAACATATCAACCCTCTCACTAACATCCTTAACCTTTGCCCCTAGAAAACTAATCATCTCTTGTTAGCTCAATCCTTTTTTACAGGGCTGGCAGTTCAGAAAGCACATGAACACTTCTCTATACTAAGTGTAGAGAACTGACGTTTCTCTATACTTGGGTTGTTATGTAGCTTCCACACTGAATTACGTTGTACAATGCCATCTTCTAAATCAACCTTAATTACATCTATTATCTATTTCTATTATCTTTTACCCATTGGGCACTTCATCCCTTAATTACACCATATAGCTCTCTTCTTACCTGCTTTTACACTTACCTAGTAAGTCCTCATAGGAAGCTTAGTAAAGATGGCAATGTGCTCATCCTGCAATACATACAGCCAACTCTATCCCTGCTAAAGAGCTGACAGTGCTCAGAAAAAAATATATTTATGGGCCTTCTGTACTCAAATAAAAGCAATCTTCAGATTACAACATTGGCTGGGGAGAAGTTGGAGTTTGCCTTTTGGGTTTAACTGCTTATGGGGTTCCTATCAATGAAATCTGCATTGAGATATGCTATTTATATAGGGATGACTTTGCAATTCTGATTTTTGGGTGTGATTTCTCAAAACAGCCTGAGGTTTGTGAAGTGTCCAGTTTACACTGAAGATCAATGGGAGCTGATGCTTAATTCCCTGAGGCCCCTTTGTAAATCCTAGCGTTAATAATTATTTCTATAGATATTCCTTCACTATCTCTTTCTGGTGGGGAGTTGTCTTCCCCTCCTGCACACATACAGCAGCATTGTAATAACAATGGAGTTAGATTTTCTACAATGTTCCTTCTTGTATAACAGCCTGTCAGTCACTAATCAATTAATAGCAAAATAAGAGGGTTTTTTATAGAAGTTTAATTCATGCAATATTGCATTGGAGAGCATTTTTCACAATACTGAAAACAAGTGAAAGCTTCTTTAAACAGCAGACATTATCTAATGAGAGTTAGTTATTGAGAGATGTGGAGTAGGGTGGCAGATTAGTCTGGTTTGTTAGAGAACTGTCTGACACAGTAGTCATATTTCTTAGTAGTCACATTTCTGAATAATTTTTCCTTAAACACTTCCCCTCCCCTAGCTGAATAGATTTCGATTCATTGTAGAGATACACATATTACTCTGTCTTGAAGAATCAGGGAGAGGTTAATTAGAGGCTAATAAAAAGCTCTCTGGGGCAGGGACTATGTCTTTGTGCGTTTTATGCCATGATGCCCTCAGCCTACTGGGCCTTTTGGAAACAACAACAATACAATATTAAATAATAGTTAAAAAAGAAAAATAGGGGGAAAAGTGCCTGAATCTAATTTTTAACATATTTAATTTTAGTAGTGATTTTTTTCTGTTGTTTTCTCAGGAGCTGAAACAACTTGAGTCACAAAGTGCTTGCTTTTTAAAAAAACTTAATGTCCCTACACAGTCCTTCAGCAGGGACACTTTTCCTCTGGATTCACAGAAATATAATCTCAGGTTTAGCATGATTCTTGGTGAGTGCTGCATAGCATCTAAATCTCAAATAAAATACAAATGTTTATGACCACTCTGGTTGTAGAGAGCCCTGGAAACATAAAGAAAGGTATGTGTTTTTTCTTGCTGAATCTGCAGCCAAAATATCTGAAGCAAAAGCATCTAGAAAGGTGGACACTTTCCCCATTCATCATAATGGGATCGTTTTGAAGAATGACCCAGTATGCATTGGAATTGATATCATTGACTAATGTGATTCCAAAATACTGATAATATTTTGTCAGATTTTGGAGGACACTGGGATCACATCAATGACATTGTTTTGCCTTAATCCAATCCCATTCAAATGTCTCCAGGGGCGTTCCATTGGGTACAGTATCCATGAGGAGAGGAGGGAAGGGAAGGAGAACAGGGCTTGGATAGGGTGGTCATGGATGTGGGATGGTACCCCTCAAAATCCATGGGATTTTTTTTTATCAGTAAATCAGTGCTAACCTAGAGGAGTTCTGTAAATAGAAACTCCCATGGAGAGTATAATCTGGCTCAAGGTTGTGAAGAGTTTTAATATTTTAATCCTACTCCATCAAGGGCTGGGATAGTAGAAGAGGCTGGTAGTAGAAAAGGTAAAATTTATTCACAGAGAGAACTGAATTTTTTGTGCACTACTTAAGTAGTCTCTGACAATATGCATAAAAGGCACTCTAACATTAGCTGACTGTATACATGTGTCTGTGTTCCCACTCATATGGATTTGTAAAATGAAAATAACTGTGCAATGAGTGCAGAGTTGGAAAATGGTCTGCCAGATACTGACACAAACCCAATATTTCCAATCTTGAAAACAGAATCTGGCCACAATGTCTGTCTTCAGTTACCAAAATAAACTTCTTTCTTGTTCTAGTTAACAGTAACTTTTCTTACTCCCTTTTCTTAAAGGATCTGCCAAATGGCGTTTTTGTCACTTCTCCACTATCCTTTAAGTACCAAACAGATGATTAAACTTCTTCTGGCTTCTGTTTACCTACTGATTTACCTCCTCCTCCCATATTCTTCAAGGGTGGAAAAGAGCCTTTTTTTTTTTTCCTGTTTGTCCCTGGTACAAAATTCTCTGCAGATGGATACTCCAATAATTCTCAAACCTAGATTGATCTATTTGTCCAATAGACTATCATTTCCTTGGCATTGTATGGAAGAAATGCAAGCCTTGTTGCTGACTATGCATACTATACCTTATTTGTTCCAAATGGGTGTAATGTCTTTCAGCCTATTGTTGATAGAAACAGACTGATTTCTGAGCCAAGCATTGGAAATGAAATCGTACCACAGTATGCTTATGGTCTTTACCATTTCTGGTGCCATAAATGATGTTTCAGGCTGACTTCTCACTGCTTTTTTGTGATTCAGACCAAAAGTGCTGGTGGATTGCATCCACCAGAAATGTTTCTCTTTTGTTCTCCCTGTCTTTGAAATAGATGAACTCATTCACTGTAATGAGAGGAGATCTTCAGTAAGTCTAACGGATCACAAGCCCTCCCCTACTCTCTAAGATGTGCAATTTCTTTTGCCAATTTCTTTTCTTCTCTTTCTAGGGGGATTCTATTAGGATATAGTAAAGAAAATAAAAGTGGTATTTTCTACAGGAAATGGCCCTCATGAGTATGTCTCTGCTAATAATTACAGAGCTGGCTTTATTTCGCTCAATGCAATGGCTCATTTTTTGGATCCACATCAAGAGCAGCATATGCTCTCCAAACTAAAATATGTGCATATCTGATTTTTGACAAAAATTATTTAATTGATCTCTTCATACCCTATCTCCTCCTCTTCTCTTTTTTGCCTCTTTCTTCCATTTTGTTACTAATTCCATAATATAGTAAACTGTCTATTATGAAAGTAATCCAAATTAATTTAAATATAAAATATACAGAACTAACCTTACAGCAAAAAAGATAGGAAAAAAGCAATAGTTTTCCCCTCTGTCGAGTGACAGCCTCCTCATTTATTATAATTTTAACAAATGAAGTTGCATAATTGGCATTATTTCAGAACTGTACAAAATGTAATGGCTCTATGAAATGTATTGAATTTTTCAAATATTAAAAATACGCATCGTCTTGAAAATGAGTCACTGAGAATGATCTTTATGATATGTCAATTATTTGTGCCATTTCTATACCATGTCGGCTCAAAATCTCAGGGCGTTTGATTAGTTCATTATTGAAAGTTCCATTGTTTTGGTATTTATAAATTATTGAAATGCAGGACACGTGAGAGAACCAAAAAGAAGGAGATGATGTTAAATACAGAAGAGATTTTTGTCCCCACAAATCCAGCAAATAATAATTACCCAAAAAGAAATCTGGCTAAAAATGTTTGTTTAAATTTTAAGTTGAATGGTTTTAAATTAAGATAATTATTTTAATCCTTTACCTTTGTTCCCCCACAAATGATATATACAGGGAGAATGATTTATGCTAAAAGCAAATCATATTAAGCCATTGTGTTAAAATACATTTTGAAGTACAACATTGCAATGGCTATCAATATAGCTTTGAAAAATGCATAAAGATGCAATATGACGTGTTCTGGAAAATGCAACAATGAAATTGAGCTGTGGTGCAGAATAATATACAATGTGTAAACATATTAAAATACAAGGTGGTGGAAAGCCACGGGAATGTTCCTTAATATATCAAAGAATTTTCTGTGCAAAAGATTTAGGGGCTGGCCATTTCCGAGATCCAGATTCCATTCCTCTTCTATTTACGCAGCCGGATGAGCATACAATGTAGTGTGGAAATTCTCTTTTTGAGGCTTCTTGCTACTTCTTTAAATCAGGTTGAAAATGATTCCATGCATGCAAACACTTTCTGCACCTCTTGCATTTCTACACCACTGTTTCTGTGCCTTATAGGACAGTGCCCTCTTTCCCTTAAGATCGTCCTACAGATGCAGAAAATTCTTTCCACCGGTTTACCCTCTAATGAAAAAAACCTTCGCGGGGCTTGACTGGTGAAAGTCATGAACATGTTGCTGGACACCTGTTAGCTAGGAAAATATGACCTCTAGGAGATTGCCAAAAATCAGTTTAAATCTGTAGTGGTCTGGTGAATCCATGCTAATTATGAAAACCGAAGCACCCACAAGGGCTTTTCATGTATGCATATATTCCCTTTCCTCCCCACCCTCTCCAAAATATTTGAACTGAATTTGGAAAGAAAAATGTGTGAATCTTTCATTTTAAGCCAATAGCCACAGACTCTTCATTTTTGTTTCTTTGTATTAATCATGGACATAAACAACAAACCCAAATTTTAGATCTGTGGAGCCCACAGCTAAGAGCTTGCCCCTGTCCTCTCATCTGTCCCCATAAACACTGAAGCACAGCTCCATATTTAACAGTGAGGTTTGTTGCCCTTTTGGATCTTGATTCAATTCCCATTACAGCCAATGGAAACACTCCTATTGATTTCAAGTTCCAAAAGGGTAGCCATGTTAATCTATTGCAGAAAAACAACAGAGTCCTGTGGCACTTTTAAAGACTAACAGATTTATTTATTGCATGAGCTTTCATGGGAGAAAATCCCACTTTGTCAGACGCTTTCAAGATGGGAATCGTACAGAATGGGAGGAAAGTAAATGCAGGGGAGTGTATGACATAGGATCAGGTCAGGCTGTAACAGCAAATCAAAATAGGTATTAGGATTCAAACACTGGGGAACAGTACATAGAGGAAGGTGAAGTCAAATCACCTGTTGTAATGAGAGAAAAATCCGTAGTCCCTGTTTAACCCGAAAGCAACTGAGTCAAGTTTGCGTATAATTTTGAGTTCTTCAGTTTCTCTTTGAAGCTGTGATTTGTTATTCATCTGTTTCAACACAGCTATTAGCAAGTTGTCAATGGAGTGAGCAGAGAGATTGAAGTGTTACCCTATTGTTTTTTTAGTATTGTGATTTCTGATGTCAGATTTGTGTCCATTTATTCTCTTGCGCAGACTGTCCTGTTTGTCCAATATATAAGGCAGAGGGGCATTTCTGGCACATGATGGCATAAATCACATTGGTGGATGAGCAGGTGAATGAGCCCTTGATGGACTAGGTGGCTTGATTTGGTCCTGTGATGGAGAGAGGTCTGTCTCACAAGGCTTGAGAGAGTGAGGGATCATCTTGTAGAATAGGCTGTAGATCTTTGATGATGTGGTGAAGAGATCTGACTTGGGGGTTATAGATGGTGACCAATGGCATTCTGTTGGTTTTTTTTCTTGGGCTTCTCCTGTAGTAGTTGACTTCTGGGTACCTGTTTGGCTCTGTCAATCTGTTTCTTCACTTCTGTGGGTGGATACTGTAGTTTTAAGAATGCTTGATAGACATCCTAAAGGTGTCTGTTTCTGTCTAAAGGATCAGAGCAAATGCGGTTGTATCTTAGGGCTTGACTGTAGACAATGGATCGTATGGTGTGTCTTGGATGAAAGCTCGAGGGATGTAGGTAACTATATAGCTATCAGTAAGTTTTCGGTATATGGTGGTCTTTATGTGCCCATCACTAATTTGCACTGTAGTGTCCAGAAAGAGGATCTCCTGAAAATGGCTGTGGTTGATTACAAAGTTACAAAGTTCAGCCATAAGTTTAGCTGTGGCATCATCTTGGATAGTTCTTCTAATGGCTTGCAATCCATCTTTGTGTGGGATGTTGGTGTAAAGAGCCTTTACGTCCATAGTGGCCAGGATGGTATTTTCTGGAAGTTCACAAATGGATTGGATTTTTCTCAGGAAATTCGTAGTCTCTCTCAGATTTCAGATTGATTTCAGTTAGAATTAGATCAGGGTCCTTGACAGGTGGTGAAAAATATATACAAGGAAAGGAGAGTGGAAATATTTCAAAGTGGAGTAGATTAGGGGGGAACCTAGACTTGGATTCAAATGGTATGGGTGAGCCCCAAACCTTAGACAATCCTCTTAAATAATCTCCTGCCACCTCGGTGCCCTTAGAAAGATGACAGTGAGTGAACTAAAATCCTAGGAGAAAAAAATCTACCATGGAATTGCATGGTGACACCTTCCTGTTTGTGCAAAGGGATGGCAAGGAAGCCATGTTAATATGAGAGTGAGTGAGAAAGCCACAGAGGGAACTGAGCTTATTTTAGAGGTGTGCAAAAATGCCATCAACAGACAATACATGAAAAGAATACATGGATGTCCTAACAATGAGAGTCCTGTGGAACCTTGAAGACTATCAAATTTCTTTGGGCATAAGCTTCCGTGGGCTCCAGCCCACTTCGTCAGATGCATGAGGTGGAAACTACAGTTGAGAGGTATATATTCACATGCCAGGATGAAGGATGGCAAGTGTCCTAAATATTTTTGTGAAGAAGAGGATGCACTGAACTTAACTACAGGGATAAATTCCATCCAATGGAGCCTGGTTAGAGACTGGTTAGATAATGTCATTTTAACAGTTTCTGGACCAGTTGTTTAGCTACTCATTAAAGTCAGTGATCATGCCAGAGCGAGCACAGTAAAACTTGTCATTCTCTTTGTAGTCCCTTCTGCCATTCCTCCACAGAGCTGCAAAACCATTGACTGATATACACTTCCTCCAGCCACCTCCTCTTCTCTGCTCTGAATGCCTTCCCCTGCCCTTTCTGTATAGCTGTGCCCTTTTTCTCTGTTGGCAGCCCTGGCACTCCTTTTCATTTCAGTCTCACTCTATTTCCTTCCTGCTGTTGGGGACCCATGTTGCCTTGGCACAAAAAATAAAATACAATAGTTCATCAATCCAAAATCCAGGGCGATGCACTTGCCTGACAGTTGGGGGTTTGGCTCAAGGTGATTTTGAATATGAGACTGATTATTACTTTTTTTTTGATGCACTAAAAGAACAGCAAGACTTTAGGTCCAATGTAGATTTCATAAAGTCTTTTGACAAAGATCCAGGCTTTATTAGTTGTCAGAGTTCAGGGTTGGCTTGATTCATGGGGATATGTGGGGTGTACTGCCCCATACTGGTACACCTGATGCTCAAAAAGCTGCTGATGCTAGTGGGCACATCTTCGGGAGTGTGCATTTGGGAAGGGCGCTCTGGAACTTTATCTGCTGCAGACAGCCAGCATTGTCCCGTGGGGGGAGCGGGGTCCAGGGCCACCTGGCCTAGGCAGGCCCACTCCCACCCGCTGGAAGGCAGGTGGGCAGCTCCACCCCCCCCCCCCCAGGGAGCCAGCCCAGGCGGGGAGGCTGAGGCTGCTGGCGGAGTGGGGGGGGGGGTGGAGCTGCCCACCTGAGGCTGCTGCCGGAAGTGGGGGCCACTGGTGGAGGGAGCCGGCCGCAGCTGGTGCCCCAGCCAGGGACCCGAGGCCACCGCCGCAGAGGCGGGCCCCAGCCACCTGCTCCGCCCCGGCGGCGGGGAGAGCTAGCCCAGAGGCCGGGCTTAGTGCTCCTGGCCCGTGGAGCAGGGAAGAGTGTGGCCATGGGAGGGCTGTGGGGCCTGCGTAACCGTGGGGCCCAGGGCTATTGCCTCATACCCCCCCCCCCAGGGACGGCCCTGCAGACAGCAGACCACTTAAAGCAAAGCTACTATTGCAGGGAGCACTAAATGCTACCAGTGGCACTAGGATCAGTTAGTGTAGGCCAAATCAACATGGAGGTGCTGGAGAAGTGGTACTTAGGTCCCACTGTAATTCAGACCATGGATCAGCAGAATTAGAACAGGAGAAGAAGTAGGAAGAGAGCACTTGCTAATTCTTAGCACAGAGATGCTTTTTATTGCATTGTGGACCACCTCATGAGAGAGGGAGGGTTGAGAGCTCTACCATCTCCCAGTCACAATCCATGGGGCAACGCTTCCCTCCCCCATGCCCTGGACACCTCCAAGATCTCTGCAGGATATTTTAGTGCTCATTCCCCTTCTCCTCAATCTCTCACTCCACACAGCTACTTCTCTCTCTGACTTTTCCCTTTCATCACCCTCCCAACTGCTCAAAACGCTCCCCAGATGCCCAAATCAGCTGCTCTTCAATGTCCCTAAACTCTGGCTCTGTAGCTCTTTCTCTCACTCTTTCTGCTTCCCCAGCTCAGTGAAGAGAGGTGACTGAAGAGCTTCTTTCAGAACAAGAGTCTGAGGAGAAAAAGATTCCAGTCATAATAGAAATATAGAGATGAAAAGCCTGTGAATTCATCCAGTCCATCTCTCTGCAAATGCAGGATTTCCCTCCATGGTATGCCTTGTAATGTTTTGTCCAGTCATATTTTAAATACCCCCAGCAATGAAGCTTCTACCACTTCATCATGTTACCAGCAAGTGCTATCTCAAATCATTCCATTATATGTCCATCTGCTTGCCTAATCATAGACAAGAGGCCTTAGCAGACTAAACCTCCAGTTTGTAACATCTTACCTTCCTGGAGCTTCATGTTTGCATCCTTTAAGGACTGACTCAGCCCTTCGTCCTTCCATGGTAACTGAATTGACTCTCTTATTTGACCTCTTAAGAACCAAGGTCTTGCTTACTCAGTACATAGCAATAGCACTGATTAGAGGAAACTTTGTAATTCCCTCTTGCCCTCAACCAAATATGCCCTCCGGACAATGTTGAGCAGCTTTGTGTATGTCACCTGGCTGCTACTCTCCACCCCAGATGACTATATTTCATTAGTGCTGCTTATGCAGCATATAATTTGGAAGGCCCTCTGGGACCCTTTGTGATGAAAGGCCATAGTTAAATTTAAAAATAACATTTAGAAATTACCTCCACCAGGGTCAGAATCTCAGCAAAGAACAGTAACCTGAAGGTCTTTTTCTCCATTCATCATTTTGGGTAGTAGTTAGGGTGCCATTGCTATAACCTTAGCTGAACGTAAACCCACTAATACATGGGGTGAAACCAAACCTCAGAGCTTTGAAAGAGGAGGCCAAACTTCAAGGTGAAGATGGTGTCTGAGAAAGTTGATTGCTGGGTGAGGTGACCATACTTCCTTTGATGTTTCTGTGTCCAAGATCTCCTCTCCATTTTCCAGTTTTGTGGATCAGCGTCTCCATTGGCAGCAGCAGTTGGCCTAACTCAAAGCAGTAGTTGGGGGGGTCCAGCAGCAGCCCTATGACATCAGATATATTGGAAGCCCTTCTAAAGCATTTTTGTTGTTTCAGAATATGTATGGATCCAATCATACGACATGCTTTTCATCCATAAATGGTTGATTTGCTGATGCAGGGTAGCACAGCTTTATATTTAGTCTGAATCATTATTGGCTACACTTTAAGGAAAGAATACAATTGGCAGCATAGCTGTGTCATGACAGAGAATGTAGTCAATGATTAGATAAGAAGAATGAGTCAGGACTCAGAGGCTCTGTTTCTGGCTTTTTCTTGACAGGTTTCATGGCATCAAGCAAGCCACTTATTCTCTCTCTTTTTCACTTTGCCCATTATTAATGTGAAATTAATAGTATCTGCCTGTCAGGGCTGTTAAATCTTAATTAATATTTCTAAAGTACTTTGAGATCCTCATGTAGATTTTCTATGGATGTACATACCAAGTGTTGATATTATTGTGATATACCATCATACTACTCAGTGATGATGTCATCATGTCATTGCATACAGACAGGAGCTGGCTGAGTCGGTCACCCCAGCCGCTTCTCTCCCTGTATCCCTCTCTTCCCTCTGGAAAAAACAAGGGTCATCTGTAATCTGGGGACTGGGATGTGCTAAAGATGCTGTGCCTAGGGGCATGTAAGGTGTAAATCTTGCCCTGCATAGAGGTGCACAAGAAAGGCTACATATTAAATGTTATATAGGGTATCTGTTGCTCAGTACCTATTAACTTTGAGGGCTTACTTTTCAAAACCCAGGCTCCAGTGGTTTCCATGCCTATCTACATGGCTATTTTGGAGCACTACTAGCTGTATACAAAATTTTGCCTGCAAAACTGTTAGTGAACTAAAGCTCATGTACATGTGTGTATGTCCAAACTTCCCATTCACCAAGGGAGGTTGGTTTGAGTACCCCACATATATGAAATATTACGTACTTTGTTACACAAAGAACAGTCACAGCCCACTCTTTCTTTTCAAAAAATCATTTAAATATTATTAGTTCAGTAACAATGAAAAAGAAGTTCCAAAGAGGTAGCCGTGTTAGTATATTGCAGAAAAACAACAGAGTCCTGTGGCACTTTTAAAGACTAACAGATTTATTTATCGCATGAGCTTTTGTGGGCGAAAATCCCACTTCGTGACAAAAGCTCATGCGATAAATAAATCTGTTAGTCTTTAAAAGTGCCACAGGACTCTGTTGTTTTCATGAAAAAGAAGGCAATGTAGACTTAAGGCTGGAATTTCAGGCTTACTCCAGTCCATTGAGACTAAACATTACAGCATAACAGATACTCCTGGTACATGGAAGAGTACTCATGACAGATACTGAAGGGTATGTGCAGTTTAGGCGAAAGGAATAAAGGTGAGGCCGTGGAGTGGTGGTGTACCTCAGCGAAGCAGCAAACTGTAAAGAATGGACAAAAACAAATCTGTTTGTGGGAGGATCATTTTGAGGGAGGATTATAAAAGAAATTCTGTTTGAACTGTGTAGGGTTCTGATATAAACCACCAGGGTTGGATTTGGTTATGGAAACAGAGCTCTTTAATATTATTAGAAAGATAAATATCAGGAATTGTGTTGTAATGGGAGACTTTAACTTCACAGATATAAATTGGAGAATAAATATTACTAAAACTGTTAGCGCCCAGTTATTCTTAGGTGTGATAGTTAACAGTTTTCTTCATCAAATCCCCATTGAACCAACAAGAGGTGATTCAATTTTACTTTTTTTTTTTTTTTTGGTAAATAGTGAGAACATTTTAGAAGACCTGGTCATAAGAAATAACTTTGGATGAAATGATTCAGTTTAGGTTCAATGGAAGGATAATAAAAACCAGCTTGTCAAGTATGTTATTTATTTCAAAAGGGCAGAGTTTGGAAAATTAAGGAATTAGTTAAAAGAAGTCAACTGGACTGAAGAGCCAAAGACTTAAATGTGGAGAGGGCTTGGAATTTTTTTAAATCAGCTATACAAAAGTATCTGAAATTTGCATCCCAAGCAAGAGGAAAGAAACTTGTAAGGAAAGGCTCCTGACCCAGCTGGATGAAGAACTGCCTCAGAAAGGTTATTAGGTGTAAACAGAGAATCTGTAGGGAGTGGAAAATGGATTGATCAACAAGTAAAGCTATATCTTGGGCTTTGTCTATGCTAGAAAAGTTAAGTTGACTTTTGTTAAATCGACTTTAATAAGGTCGACTTTAAATTGACTTAAAATTGACCTTATTAAAGTCGATTTAACAAGTGACAACACTTTAAGTTGACTTAGTCCACTTTGTTAAGTCAACCTATCTGCCTTTAGGTTGACTTAACAAAGTGGATTTATGCGTCCACACTGGGCTTAGGTTGACCTAAGGAAAGATTAGGTCGACCTAATGAGTGGTAGTTATAAAGTCGACTTAAGCTTTCATTAAGTTGACTTAATGAAAGCCTAATGTGGACGTGGCTTGATTTAAGTCGATTTAAGCCTCCTTAAATCAACTTAAATTGCCAGTGTAGACATAGCCTTGGAGGCTTGAAAATGAAGGAATATAGTGAGAATTGCTAAAGTCAAGTTGAACTAGCTCTTGCCAAGGAAATTAAAATAATAAGAGGTTGTTCAGTTATATAAATAAAAGGGGAAGGAAGGAAGAAAGGTAGGAAGGAAGGATGAGGTTGGATTGCTAAACTCTGTGAGTGAGAAGGAGATTAAAGATAAGCTAGATATGGCTGCAAAACAAAATGAATACTTTGCCTCAGTTTTCTAGAAGGATGAAGACATGGAACCTGGGCATGAAAGCAGGATGGCTGATGGAAACAAGTGTATACAAATGGAAATTGCCTCAGATGAGGGGGAAGGAAACTTTAAAAAGCTTAATTTGCTCTAATCAGAGGACTGGATAATTTCCATCCCAGCATACTGAAAGAACAGGCTCATGAGATGACCAGTCTAGTAGCAAGGATTTTTAATAAATCTGGCTATTGGGGAGCAGTGCCATATCACTGTAGATTAGCTAATATTGTAGATATATTTTAAAAAGGAAAAAAGTGATCCCAGCAATCACAGACCTGTTAATCTCACCTCAGTGGTGTGCAAGGCTTTAGAATAAATTGTGAAGGCAAGAATAATTCAATTCTTTTAAGTAAATGGTAAAGCTGTTGTAAAGTAATGTGGTTTTACCAAAAACACATCATGTCAGAATAACCTAATTTCCTTCTTTGAGAAAATAATTTTTTTTAAAAGAAAAAGGAAATGCAGTAAATCTAATATACCTGAACTTCAGAAAAGCATTTGGTACAGTACAACAAGACAATTTAATTAAATTAGAGAAGATAGGTAGTGATACAAGAATTTTAAGGTGCATAAGGAACTGACTAAATGGGAGAAAGCAACAGTTTCTGTTCCGTTTGTGCTCAAAGGTGAAATATTAGACTGGAGGGAAATTCCTCAAGGATGGGTCTTGGGACTAATTTTATTCAATATTTTTATTAATGACCTTGACACAAAAAGTAGAAGTGTGCTAATTTCTTTACTGATGATATAATACATTTGTCAATACAGAAGATGAGCAGAATATTATAAAGGAAGATCAGGATGACCTTGAAGATTGGAGTGCCAGAAATGGGATAAAATTCAACAATACAAAGTTATGCACTTAGGGTCTAATACTAAGAATCTCTCTTACAAGCTGGGATGCGGCTTCAGTTGAAAACAATAGAAGAGAAAAGATACCTGGGTTTGTTGGTTGATCACAGAGGGTGCTTCTACACTTATAAATTAAGTTGACTTAAGCAGGCTTAAGTCGACTTAATTTACTCTACGTCTACACTACTGTTTCCTTAAGTCGATATAAGCTGCTTAAGTTGACTTAAGGAAATTTTACGTCGACTTACTGGTTAAGTTGACTTTATTAAGTCGACTTAAGCCAGTGTAGACGTGGCTTAGCCCTAAGTCAACTTAAAGGATCCACAGGGCTCCCCCGCTGACCTCCCTCCCAGGGTGCCTGGCACAGCCAGAGCCTGGCATGCCCACCCACAGGGCAGGACACAGTCCTGCCCACCCTGCTCCTGTACCTTGCCCCTGCCCCTGTCCTGCTCAGCCCCCATGTACCCTGGTACAATGGTGAAGATGCTGAGCTCCCTGGCACTTTTGGAGGGGTGCCCCCCACCCACCATGCACCACTCCCAGGTCCACCTAGCCCCTACAAGTCGACTTAGGCATCCAGTATGGATGCTTTAAGTTGATTTGGCAAGGTTGACTTTAAGTCAACCTAAATTTACAGTGTAGACATGCTAAGTAGACTTTAAGTCGAATTAGCAAAAGCAACTTATTTGAACAAGTGTAGACATAGCCAGAGTGGCTATGAGTTGCCAGTATAATGCAGGTGAGAAAATTAAGTGTGATCTGAGGATGGATCAGGAGAAGAGTTTCTGTTGGAGATAGAGAGGTATTCATGTCATTGTACAAGTCATTGGTGAGACCTCTTCTGGAATCCTATGTGTAGTTTTGGTCACCCATGTTCAGGAAAGATGAATTCAAACTGGAATGGATGCAGCGAAGGGCTCTTAGGATGATCACGGGAATGGAAGGCCTATTTTAAGAGAGGAGACTGGAAGAACTTGGCTTCTTTAGTCTAACAAAATTAAGGCTGGGAGGTGCTATGATTGTCCTCAATAAATACATCGGGGGACTAAACATCAGGGAGGGTGAAGAGCTATTTAAATTTAAGGACAATGCTGGCAGCAGAACAAATGGCTATAAATTGGCTATAAAAGTCAGGCTAGTAATGAGAAAAAGGTTTCTACCATCAGAAGAGTGAGGGTTTGGAACAGCCTCCCAATAGGAGTTGTGGGGACAAACAATTAGTTTTAGGAGAGGAATGGACAAATGTATTCGTGCAATTGATTGTGATGGTAGGGACAGGGATCAGCAGCCCCAGGGCTCACTTCCAGTTTGCATTTTATGCTCCTAAAAGCTCATGCTTTAGTGCTTTTGTTTTGTATGATATTTTTGGTCTCCTTTGCTTGAAGCATCAGGGATGGCCATAGATGGAGATGGGACACTGGAAGGGATGGGGCAGGGATCTAAGGTGGCACCGAGTACTTTGTCTTGCAAGGTCTTGGCTGGCTGGTTCCTCCTCATGTACTCAGGATTTAAGCTGTTTGCTGCATGTGGAGTCAGAAAGGAGTTTCCCCTTGGATGTTTTCATCTGCCTCTGCTGTCTAGGGTACAGATCACTTGCTGGATTATGTGGGTATATCTCACTTAATCAGTTCCCTGCCACTACAGGGGCGTTCACCTGCCTCCTTGCTATTTTCTGCCTGTGGCACATGATATTCTGGTGTCATGTTAGCTGTAAAACTATGGTCTAATTTTGGTTATTTGGTTTGTTGTGCAGTGTTGGTGGCCTGTGATACATAGGAAGTCAGGCCAGATACTCTGGTGGTCCTTTCTAGCCCTAAATTCAGCAACTCTATGTGGTATGATAGACTGTTCAGAGAACCCTGCAAAACCTAGACACATTGATGTAATTCTAACTAATTCTGTTGAATCCCATATAGTGAAAGCAGGACGTGATCTGATGATACGGAGGCCATTTGGCACCATGGTGAAGTTAATCATGAGGTAAAATCCTGATATCATTGAAATTAATGAGAGTTTTGCCATTGATTTCAGTAGGGCTTAGGTTGTACCCAGCATAAATGGATCATGTTGACATTCCTTTATTTATTTATCTAGGTATCTATTTTAGAAATATAGGCTAGGGTTTTCAAAAGAAACTCAGAGAATTTAAGTCCCGAGTTCCCATTAAACTTTAATGGAAGTTGTCTGCCTATGTGCCATAGGCTCCTTTGAAAATCCCAGGCTTATGTTTTAGCCACGTGAAATACAATGGCTCCAGTTCTATTAAAGATTTTGCATTACAGAAGTGCCTAAAATTCATATTATACATTTATACAATACACCTTAATGGGTTTTTGGAGTAGTTATGGTGTATTTTGTCAATATATATTAAGATTACCATGATAGCATATTGCCTTTATGAAAAAAGTGTACAAATTAACATAGAAATCTGTAGGACATTGCATATCTTCATAATAATTTAATAGAAACAAGCCAAGATTTATAAAACTGTGTGTGTGCAAGTTAAGTGTGTGCATTTGTGTGTGTGTAATTCTAAAGCTCAGACTAGGCTATATCACAGACTATCTGAGCACATTGTACTATCTGAAGATGGGAATAGCAAGAGGGCTAAGTTTACAGGAAGGTTTGGGCATCTACAGGCTATTTTAAGCACAAAACAATTTTAATGGCCAAATTAACCCATAAAGGGTTTAAAATGAAAATACTAGCAAACCATTAAATATAGTGGGGCTTCCAGGTAAGGTAACTAGATGGCAAGTGTGAAAAATTGGAACAAGGGTGGCACCTATTTAAAAAAAAAGCCCCAAATATCAGGATTGTCCCTATAAAATTAGGACATCTGGTCACTCTACTGCGAGGCACCATATCAATCATGCATTCTTTTGAAGACAACCTTGAAAATTAAATATGCAAGAATGTTGTAGTACTTCTTTAAAACCAAACAAAAAAACCCAACATTTTAGATGGGGGAAGGGAAATAAACCCATCAAATTAAATTTCATTTTGCATTTCGATTTTCTATTCTTGCTATCTGTTCTTATGTTGAAATGCCTGTTTACTTGCAAAGGACAGTTTTCTTTCCATAATGAATCATAGTAGCACTTAAATTAAGCACAGTAAAAGAATGGTTAATGTCATAACACGCTGACAATTTAACCTGGCCAATATTTTTATTGCCTTGTACAATAAACCTAACAGAGCACAACTTGCTTTTTGACTAGTGGAAAATCGGTTATGAACCGCCAGGGATTGACCAATTTTTCAAATGCAGCCATTCAGTCACACTATAGCCACTAATACTTTTTTTTCCTGTACACTATTGCTGTTATAATCTTTTGAGGATATTTTATCACGGCAATAACCTCCTCAAAATCAGTCTTTACTGCAGTTAATGACTGGACAGCTGGAGCATTAACTGGCCTTGGCTTTGCCTCTGGCCATTAACTAACAA
Source organism: Pelusios castaneus (assembly GCA_007922175.1). Lineage (NCBI taxonomy): Eukaryota > Metazoa > Chordata > Testudines > Pelomedusidae > Pelusios > Pelusios castaneus. Next base: position 12,178,563 of record ML685783.1, read on the forward strand.
ACCAGTTGTTATCTGCAGGTAACAACCAATTTCTTGTGGAATTTTCTTGATAAAGTGTCTCACTGGATGAAAGTCCCCCACACCCTCCTCTTTTCCTTATCTAAGATTTAGCAAATGTAAGAAAATATGTAGAAAAAGAATGGCAAAGAGCAGCTGTAAATAAAAGACAAGTGAAAGATAAATTAAAAATGAAATTCCCTAAAATAGATTTGAGTGCTTGATCCTGCCAAAAATGTTTGTAACATTAATAAGACCCTCTTCTTTACCTTGTAGTCAAATTCCAAAGGGGTAGCCGTGTTAGTCTATTGTAGAAAGACAACAGAGTCTTGTGGCACTTTTAAAGACTAACAGATTTATTAATCGCATGAGCTTTCGTGGGAGAAAATCCCACTTCGTCAGACGCTTTGAAGATAGGAAAGTTACAGAGTGGGAGGAAATAAAATGCAGGGGAGTGTATGACATAGCATCAGGTCAGGCTGTAACAGCAAATCAAAATAGGTGTTAGGATTCCTTGGTCATTCAGAGTGCAATGCATTGAACTGAATTCAGGAATGGACTTCAGGGGCTGTGGTACTGAGTACCTGCAAGAAAAAATTCCTGTCAGTACACCTTAGAACATCCTTTCACACTGCCTAGAAATCACGTCAGATGTTGAGCCAAAGTCTGAATAATAGCAGCTACCGAGAACATGGGGAAAATTTTAGAGTGGGAAAAACCCCAACCCCAACAACCACTGAATGAGGCGAATTTAAATTTAGAAATCTTATATTTATTAAATGGTTTTATTTTTGAGAACCTTCATAAAATGCTGGCACTTTAAGCTTGCAATCTAAAATTTTGTAGTGTTACACTCTATTACATTATTCATTATTTTAAAGATAATGTTAGCAAGTTTGGACTAAAGCAACAATGCTTTATGAATGATGTTAAAGCAAAGCATCGTCGCATTGTTAAATAGTAACCGCTAGAATGCGTTAAATGTGTGCACAATGTACATAAAAAGCTAAGCTCCATTACAACATACACAAAGATATTTTAAAACTGTTATTTGAGCTAATAAGCGTTTATTCTTTTACCTTCACCTCTCCTTTAATGTATTATCTGTTCCAAGCTTTTATCTTGTGCCTTGGTTGTTAACATGATTTTACTTTTCCTTTATAACTTTATATATAAGATATGAATATTATAGTCAAAATAGATATGGAGATGCAGTGTTTTAGTAGTGAGAGTGCCCTATGCACAGAGAATCTGGCCAGAATGAGGATCCTGCAAATGCGTTAGTTTTTCCAAAGATAAAGTAAGAAAGCAAGGGATAAAATCCTGGCCCCACTGAAATCAATGAGAGCTTAAAGCAATGGCAAAACTCTTAGGCTATGTCTACACTGGCAAGTTAATTCGAATTAAGGAGGCTTAATTCGAACTAACTAAAGCCATGGCTACACTAGGCTTTAGTTAGTTCAAATTAAGGGCTTCCTTAATTCCAACTAATAAGTTCGAATAGGGTATTCGAACTAAGGGGTTCATTCAAACTAACTAGTTCCAATTAGCCAATGTGGCCATGTTAATTTGAACTAATTTCTTAGTTTGAATTAACTGGCCATTGGAATGAATGGGGATCGCTAATTCGAACTAAGCAAGTGCTTGCTTAGTTCGAACTAACATTCCAGTGGGGCCATGCTAGTTCGAATTAAGCTAATTCGAACTAACTAAAATTAGTTCGAATTAATTAGTTCGAACTAACTAATTCAAACTAACTTTAGTAAGTGTAGACATAGCCCTACTGACTTCAATGGGGCCAGGATTTTACGCATGGAGCCAAAAACTCACAGAAATGGGCCCCATACACTTGGAGTATTTGTAGGTAAGGTGATCAGGATTCAGCCCGTAGCGTGGATAACCTTACATGTGAGACTTTTACAGGATGGGGACAAAGCAACCAATACATAAATAAATAAATAAAATTAAGAAACTGAAATAAGAGTTCAAAGCAAGCCGAGAGAGCCAGTTTCAAATCACTTTACATTGTTAAATTAGTTTTAATGTGAAAGGCTGAGGGATACATGGTAACAGAGATTTCACTTCTGCACTTGAAATCATTGCATATTGTATACACAGTTCCATTAGTTGCTTTTCTCTTTGGTGTACATAAGTTACTCTGACTAATGCTGTTGGAGGTTTCATTTGTACATTGATGTGAGAACAGACCCTTTTCACTGCCTATGTACTAATATTGGTGATTCAAGCATTTCTAACAGTGTAAGTGTTTCAATGACTTTTTAAATCATTCTTCATTTTGTAAATCCAGTCCTATAATCTCTCCCAAATTACTGAAAATGTAAGGCATTCTAAACATTTCTGAACATTCTACACTGCTTTGGCTCCATAAAGCTAATCTTTTCCAAATTTAAGCACTTAAAAATTTGAAGTACTCCAATAAATTTAAATTGGCATATTCTGTGCATATCAATTTAGAATTATTAGAGCATTAGTGCCTAGGAGTGGTGGCTGAGGGCATGCGAACCAGTTCATACATTTATTTTTAATGACTTTTTATTGATTCTATGCTGCTTAAACTTGATACCCTTAGGTTCTCTCTTACATATAGCTAACAGATTTGTGATACATGAAGTTTTCAAAGCTGTCTTTCCCCCCATTTATGTCTTGTCTTTTCCCCTATGGTCTATTATTATTTCCTATAGCTCAGAGCTATAAACCAAATAAAGTCCTTTCATTGCTTTGAAAAAATGATGATAATGAAATAAACATTGTGACTCATCATATCTGTCTAGCTTCATAACATATAAAAGGTTTAACCTCAAATCCTTAATGATTATTCCTCCCACCAATATATATGTGCAACTCCCACTAACATTAATGGGAACTGTGTACACACATTGACAGGAGAGATGTCACTCTTAATTTGTGTGGCCAACATTTCCTAGGTATCATGAATTCCTATGCAAAAAATTTGCTTTAATGTGTTTGTGTTTTGAAGTTTAGTTACTTATAATATTAAATGCAAATGTCCCAGCTCTATATCAAATGCCACTTCATATTTATTAATATTTTGATACTGACCCATTAACAGATATTTTTCATGCAGTCTGTGTCTACTAATAATTATGTGGCAAACAGATACCAAAATGTCACGGAGTCTTTGGACAGGGAGGCATAGATAGGATATTTTAGGCCGTAGATTTACACTTGGGGTTTTTAAAGTATATTGACTAGCTTACCCCTAATTGGTTCCATGTTCAGGCTTTAAGGATGTAAAGTGTTAGATTAAACCAAATAACTTGCAGATTTCCCAAATAAGAAGGATTCTTTTCAATAGTTCCAATGGATGGTTAACAACAGGAAGAGTTGAAAATAGGAATTTTACCTGTTAGAGATATTCTTATGTTATGAATATCAACAGAAGCTTTTCGGGACTCTTGTCCTGTTTGTTCACTTTTTATGGCCCCTTTGAAGGGCTGCTGGTTGCAAACACTTTGTCTAGTAAATCAGATGCTTGCATTACAAACAGCACCATTATAATTTAGGTCTAGGCAGCACCTTTGTTTGAATGTCTCAGACAGCCCAATGATAATGCAGTCTCCATATCTGTTCAATCTTTCAGGCACAAGAAGTGTTCCTACCTACTCATAGTTGAGGCACATGCCAGCCTGAGAAAAATGGCTCTGCCACTACTGCTGTGTACAAAAGAGAATGCCAGTTTCTAGTGCTGGCAATCCAACATCTTCCCTGTGTAATGAAGTTGTTAGAAGACATACTTCATTTAAAATATTTTTCTCCATTTAATTAAGGACCTCTGTATGAGCTATGTTGTGTTCTAGTCAAAAGAACTGGAGTTCAAAAGCACATGTTGGGCAGGAAAAATACTAGGTGGAAAATAACAAAGGGATTCCAAATTCACACTTTAGAAACTGTGTATCATGACAATTACCATTGCTCCTCAGCAAGATATTAGCAGCTTTCTGATTCTAATTCAGCCCTGGTAAAAAAGTCGTATCGTGTGGGAAGTATGGGAGCAGCATTTTGGCAGTTCTCTGCATGCTGAAAGAACAGCAGAAATGTTCCCAAGTTTTGTCCTTTAATATTTGCAGATCTCTGTGTGCACAATGAGTGTAGGAACGGGTTCAGCTAAAGAAACAGTCAGTCTGAACGTTCATCCTTCTTTTGAACCAAACTGAACCTATGTGCTTTTCAAGGTTTAGGACTGGTTCCGTTCGTGCCTTTTTTCTTACTCATTGTGTCCTCCCCAGGGCCTTGTGCCGGCAGGATAGCGGACATCTCAGAGCACGTACCAGTGATGCACCTAAAATTCCTAAATCTTAACCAATCTCGCAACACTCAGGCATGCTGTGCTTCCTGGGACATCGCTAGTGGGAAAGGGTGCCAAATTCCAAATGGGAAATAGGAGGCTGCCACTGCCAGATGCTGCTGGAGGGCCAGGGTTGGAGCTGGTTGTTAGGGGTATGAGTAGAGAATTGTTCACTAAAAGACAGGCAGGAGAGATGGAGGAATGTCCTAGTGACGCCCCACGAGGGTGTCAGATGTGATGGAGGGCTGGTACCCTACAACCAAGATAGGGTATAGGAAAAAATGCTGCTTTGGGTAGGCATTTTCTGATCCTTAGCTGAACTGAATCTTGTGATGTTCACTTTACCATCCTATAGTTTAGGGGTCTCAAACATGTGGCCCACGGGCTGCATAGAGCTACCTCCTGCGGCCTGCGGCGCCCCCGCTGGCTGGGAGCCAGCAGTCCAGCTACAGCCACCTTCCTCACACCCGGGATCCTGCCGATGGCATGTCGGCACTGCTTCCTTCCAGGCTGAGCTTCCAGCCGGGGAGGAGCCAATCACTGCAGGGGCCTTACTGCCCCCAAAATAGCTTTGGGGCCTGGGCCTGAACCCACCCCTGGCCCGATCCGCCACTGGGGAGGGGCCCGATCCGGCTGCTGGGGCAGCTGGCCAGGGCCGAATCAGGTTCCTGCCGCCGCACAGGCCCGGCCCCAAATCACTGGCCTTGGCCCCGGTGGGGGCTGCAGCAGGCCACCGGGGTTGGCTGGGCCCAGATCGCCAGCCCTGGCCCCAGTGGGGGCTATAGTAGGTCGCTGCCGCGGGCTGGGTCCCAGATTTTTGGCCCCGGCAGGAGCTGAAGCAGGCCGCCAGGGTCGGCTGGGCCTGGATCACCGGCTCCCGGTGGGGACCGCAGCAGGTTGCAGGAGTTGGCTGGGTCCCAGATCAATGGCCCCGCCAGAGTCGCAGCTGGCCGCCATCGCAATGCCCAGTTCTTTCTTTCTTTCTTTCTTTCTTTCTTTCTTTCTTTCTTTCTTTCTTTCTTTCTTTCTTTCTCAAAAAATGTTTAAAAAATTAATTTTAATTAAAAACCCCTTTAAAAAGGTTTTTTTTTTAAAAAAAATCTTTCTAAAAATTAAATTTCAATTAAAAAATCATTCAAATTCAATTAATTAAACCCAATTAATTAATTTATTTACAATCACCTTGAATTCAATTAATTAATTTTTAATTTAATTTTAATTAAATAAACTGGTGGCCCATCAGGGATTTAAAAACTGTTGTATGAAAAGGTTCAGGGATGCGGACCAATATCCTAGTCCTCATGTGGCCCTCGTGGTGATTTGAGTTTGAGACCCCTGCGTATAGTTCTATGCTCCCACTAATCATGGTCAATTTTTAGCCAGGTATCTAGATATATTACTTCATCCTTTCCCATGTCTGTGTTTGCCATATGCCTTTTAGTAGTTCTTCAGTTCACAATGAGCTTTACATTTTTTTTTCCTCCACTGGAAAGAGCTCAGAGCAGCTCTGCACTATGATTGGTTCTTTTCCTTTTGGGCCTGATCCATAACTCATTAAAGCCAGCGGGAGGCTTTCAGTTGGCTACACTGGGCTTTGAGTCACACTCTATTTCAGAAAAACTGTATTTAGTAGAAGCTGGAAGTCTGAATTTCAAATCAGCATAGATTATGATGCTCAGAATATAATACCTGTTTAATAATTATGTCTATAAACCATAATCTAATATGGCCTAACAAATAAGTGAAACAATGTTTGTATAAGCAATTTAAGTTGTGTTCTATTTTCTCACCCATGTTGCTGTGAAACAGTTAAAAAGAATATTATCAATGTTGTATCTGACACAGATGAGAAACTACATATCAGGATCAGTTTAATTCATTCATTAGTTTATGGACACTGGCGTCCTCCAAGGAATGTCACAAATTCCCTTGATGTCCCTGAGTGCTAGATTTAGCATTTGGATCTTTGATTTAGATGAAAGATGTGTAAAAACTCACAGAGTCAGACAACTCCCAATGGGCTATACATCTATGTTAGCTTTTACGTAATCGTTATTCCAATCAAGGTTTGGCAGTAACTTAGGCTCTCTAAAAGCCAGATCCTGTAACATATTGAGCACCTCCTGAAAGGGGCACGGTCTCTTTTTAGAGAATAGCAGTCCAATCTCTTTGATATTATACATCTTGGAGATATACATATGTTCATCTGAGGACAGAGTTCAGCACATTTCTGGATTGGTGACCCTGGATGTTGTCTGGATGTGAGATATTCTTTGCACATATTTATCATGAGGTTTTTTTTTTTTGCACTCTGGGTGATTATTGAAAACAAAATGTTTCTCTGAATGTGATTGAATTTTTAACCAAATTTTGTTTTGATTTTGGCTTGTGCTTCGTGCACTTTCCACAGATTTTCAAGCAAATCAGATTTCTGTCAGTCCCTTTGCAGAATTTGTGTATTTTAAAAGAATCTCATTGGATATTAATGGAAAATTAATTTTGAACATGTAAGTGGTATTATTTGCATTGGAAGCCAATTTTGAGAATTATGCTCTTCCACTCAGGGAACTGTAACAAAAAACCAGAGTCCTGTGGCACTTTTAAAGACTAACAGATTTATTTATCTCATGAGCTTTTGTGGGAGAAAATCGCACTTCGTCGGATGCTTTGAAGATGGGAAACTTACAGAATGGGAAGAAATTATTTTATGATTTTAATTTCCTCCCATTCTGTAAGTTTCCCATCTTCAAAGCGTCTGATGAAGTGGGATTTTCTCCCACAACAGCTCATGCAATAAATAAATCTGTATCAGCATACTGTGGCATGTGACCTATGTGTCCAATCAAAACTAATTTGCACAGTTTAAATTTAGACATTAAGACAAGTTAAGGGGGGTAAGTAAATATGTACAATAAATCACTCTTAGTCAATTTACTTGACTAATTTAGATACGGATTTTCATTTTAACCCATTAAAACTTTTATTGCTATATTTACTTGTTAAGGTCATAAGGAATATTACAATATTTTGGTTTCTGTTTTTCTTTTATAGTGACAAAACAAAGTATTTCCTTTTCTTAAGCAAGAATATGAAAACACATTCTACATTTTAAAAAATGAAACATCCTAATTTCACTAGTTCCTCAATCATATAAATAGTATATTTTCTTTGTAGTGTTTATACATGAATAATCAATTGCTTTGTTTTTATAACTCAGCATATTAATTATCGTATTGAAAATTATATTTCATACCACTCATTCTGATCTATGACATCATTTTGTTTCCAGCCCAATCCTTGTCCTCAAAAAGCCTGATCCAAAACTCATTGGAATCGGTGGAGTGATTCGCATTGACTTCAGTGGGTTTTGGATTAGACTCAGGGGTATGTCTTCCCTGCAGTAAAAGACCAGAAGCAATAAGTCTCAAAGCCTAAGTCAGCTGACCCAGGAGGGAGAGTCTCAGAACATAGAGTCCAGCCCAAGCTGGAATGTCTGCACTGCTATTTTTTAGCCGAAGCCCCATAAGCCTGAATCAGTTGTCCTGGGCACTGAAACTCATTGCCATTGGTTTTTACTGAAGTCAATGGCTAAAGAATTCTTGGTATTAGCTTAAACTATGTATACAGATGTGCAGGAAGAGGGTTATTTGTTAATTTTCATATTCAGCTTTCTTCATTTAGGAGCAAGTTCCTGAGAATCCGGACCACGCACTTGAAATCTAAGAGACCAGTTTAGTTGGATATAGTTCTCCATTTTATATGACATTTGAGAGTACACTTATTTGCTAGTTTGATTATATCATCATTATCAAGGACTCATGTTTCTAATTTCTTCTTCAAGCTCTTGAATTGTTAATGTTAACTCCTACTGAACCCAACTTTGTTTTCAATTCCGGAGGTAACATTCTGAACTTGTAAAAATATGTCATTCGTGGAGAACAGGTTTGCAAGTCATAATAAAGTGCAACTCATCAAGAAATGATGGGAAAGCATTAATATGGAAGACTTCTGGCAAATAATCTTATAATGTATTTTTCTTAATATTTCCTTGACATAGAAGTGTAGTTCTCTACATTATTATTAAATTGATTAAAATTTTTCACCAATAGCTGTTTTGATATTTTCATTTTCTTTCTTTTTTCTTATACCTGACACTGAAAAATGAATTTGGAACAACATGGACTTATCTTCTATTATACAGAAGCCAGAACTTTCTTAGTCTATGACATTCACCAGTTCATTGATAACATTTTGGTCAAGTATACATACAGACTGACATGCAAGACCACCATTACTTAAAAAACAAACAAACAAAACCTAACCTCTACCCCACAACACTTTAATATGAAATGGCAGTAACAGATACTAAATATCATGTTCACTAAAAGCTGTTTTAAAATACATTTTTATATATAACTGAATTCAGTGATACATATCATTTTAAACAAATTGTTAGCTACTGTGCAGCTGATTAGCTATGGTGGGAAAATAGCCATTCCCTTGTATCAGGTACAGTGTTTCCACCAATCAGTATGAAGTATGCCAACTTTGTTTAGCTTGTGCAATGATGAACAAGTAATGCACAAAACAAACTCTCCTACCTAATCGAACATTCTGTAGAGATTTGAAAACAAAGAAACAAAGGGTAAATGTGTTCTGAGATTATAATGTCCAATAAAATGAAATAAAAGTTTGGTTATACATACAGGTAAACTAAAGATACATGAATAAAAATAAAACTGTAGAAAATAACAATTTGTTAACTTATTAATAATAAATCCCCCTACAAATATGTTTTTACACAATACAGGGCAATTTGTAAGATATATATATATATATATAAGAACCAGGTTCAGGAACGTCCTTTAATATGGAAAAAACACTACTGGTTTTCTCATTGGTTTGTATTCTGTATTTTTCAAATGTCTCTCTCCCTGTGAAATATGGTCCCTGTTGTAATTGGACAAGGCACCTGAGCTGAAACTTTCTTGGTATAAGATAGAGGACGGCTCACAGGGCAGTGTCTTGTAGGATCCATAGCGTTTGAAACAATCTTCACCCCTTTGGTCCATAACAACCCAAGTTTGTTATCCTACCTAGCAAGCTGCAAGACTTGTCTTTTCTCTGTTGCCCATAAGGAGATATGTTGTGTAGGACTCAGGGGCTATGTCTACACTTACTAAAGTTAGTTCGAATTAGTTAATTCGAACTAATTTGAACTAATGTTAGTTAGTTCGAATTAACTTAATTTGAATTAGCATGGCTCCACTGGAATTTTAGTTCGAACTAAGCAAGTGCCATTCAGTGTAGACATAGCCAGGGGGAGTAGTGTGCATAGGACTCTGGTGAATTCTGTGAAAGGATTTACATTTTGACATATCTGTATTGTTACTGTATTATTTGATCTTGAATTAATTGATGGATCCATTTGGTGTATTTTTTTAAAAAAAAAGATGGTGAAGAGTTCCTATATATTCGTTAAATATGGATTTGATGAATTTTCTTAAAAAGCTTGTTGTTAAACAGAGGCGCTCATCACCTTTGAATTTCCAAAGGAGTGATTAGTTTTAGTTTCAAGGGTGTTAATCTAGATTCACATTAGTGTAACTGCAAGTAGAACTGAGCCTAGTGGGCCATATTCTCAAATGGTATTGTTATGAGCTGGATGAAATCTTGTTATGGGTTGAGTTAAAAATTGATGTGTGTCAAGCCCTTCATTTAAGATAATGATAAGAAATACTTATGGGGACACTGATACCTAAAACAAAGTCTACTAGAGTCTGCCCTGAAACTGGTGTCATGTGGATGAAGTTTGGAAACTAAAAACAGACGACAATAGAGAGATGCAGAGACAAAAAGCAAGAAAGCCAATCAGTAGCCTGTGAGCACAGTGTGACCCTGGGAAAAGTTAGAGAGACTTTGTGTGTTTGTTTGGCCTAATAGGGTTGGGATTGTGAGCGAAGAAATTGCTCCTTTTGTTCTTGGTTTCTCCTATGTTTGCAGAAGCAGTACCCCAAGGACAATATATACAGAGATATATATCTCACAGAAGAGTAGACTGACCCAAAACAAAAGGGACTTTCACAGAAAATAAATGGAAGATGAATTCTTAAATGACTTAATATTTGTGTAATTGGCTTTGTGCAGATTTGCCAGAGCAGGCATGTAAGGGAAGGAAGAGTGTGCCATTTTTAAAAAGGATCATGGCTTGGAAATATCAGTGATTAAAAGAATTCTTAACTTCTAAGAAGGTATAAGGGAGCCTGTACCTGGCCAGTGTAACTTGACTTTGATAGAGTTTGTTTGGAGTTTACTCAGCATTTTGGGGCGATTATGCCCAGCTGAAATGCCAAGTAAAACTAAAGGGCTGTGGACCTTTGCAACTCAGTCTGTCAGTTTAGATTCATAAAACCCAAGCAACCTGAAACTGGTGGCTTTTGTTTTCTAGAATTGCTCCCAATCTGACCAATCTTAAAGATAATCTGCAAAGATTCTGCAGTTTTTTACAACTGAATAATTTCTCATGAACTCAATGAGACCATCCACTTGTGGAGTTATGAATGCATTTGTGAGGTCAAAGCATGGGTTGGAACTTTATTTTGCTACTTTACAATGTATACAAAAAAGACCTGAATTTCTTCCTTATCTCTGTCACCTCCCTTCTATCCTTATCCGCCACTTGACTTTTACCTTTAAAATATCAGGAATGTCCAGTCTGTACTTCCCCTTGTTAATTGGATGACCGAGGTGGATTGAAGTGGTGGTGAGGAATTCTTAGCAAAGGGAGCTTTTCTCTCTAGTTTTATAGTTAATTAGGCACAAACAAAGTAAACAAACAGAGTTTTAAACCAGTGCTTAATTTGTGCAAGGGCTTGCCAAGGCTGAGCCCTGGCCCTCTAGGCTTGGCAGTTCATAGATCCAGCACCTCTGGGCTTGCCATGTTGCTTACAAAAGTAAAAAAAAATTCCTTGAGCTCCAGCATCTTTTTTCAGTACAAATTCAGCACTGCTTTAAACAGACAGAAGAAAAATATTTTCCCACTTACTCAAGGGTCCTTTCCTTGTGACCTTTGAGAGACAGGAAACCTTCTAATTCACCTGTGGTCCATAGAGTTTTCAGGGGTAGGCAAGATAGTTTAAAATAAATTTTTAAAAGGTTGGAATTTTTTGGCAAATTGGGGCAAAGGCCAAACACACAACTTTCAGGGAGCATAGAGGATGGGATAAAAGGACAAACACTACTATTTTTCTTTGATGATCCTCTAAAATAGCTAAAAATCTGCTGGATAATAGCTATACTGTAAATGTTTAGGGGTTAAATTTTGGAAACCAATCTAACAGTAGGTCTGTTTTGTTTTTTTTAATCAACTGTTTCTGTAAGTTGTCCTTTAGGGTATGGTTTGTGCTTTTGGACTCCCTCTGCTGGCTGTGCAGTAGCTGTTAACTAGCAAATTGTGTTTATGGTGCTTTATGTGTCATGGGTGGAACAATTACTCCAACATGGAAGTAAATAAAAAGCATCATTCATTTCAAACTCCACCAGCAACAAGGAAGGAAAAAAAGTTATATGTGAACAGCACTATGGCGGAGAGTGAGAGTCTTAGGGAGACAAGGCTTTGTTTTCTGAGCCTTTAGAGAGGTATTAGAAAAAAACGAGAGGAGAAAGAAATGTTAGTTTATCATTAAAGAATGCCCCTTTAACCTCTGCTGAACTTCTGGACCGTTTTAGAAGAGGACAAGAGAAACATACATATTCTCTTTGAAGAAAGGCCAGGCAACAAAATTTTGGCAGGAAAATGACAAAGCAAATCCAACTGTCTAAGAAGGCAGGATTTAAGCAGAACTGAACACATCTTTGTGTGTACACATAGCTCTCAGGTGCTTCGCATTACATAGAGCACTCTCTGTTTTCATCTTAGTTTTTAGATATTTGGCTCTGTGATGCCAACATTGATGAATATTTTTCAAATGTGTATTATGGCAGCCCTGGCTGGTGCTCTGCTCCCTAGAGCCACAGCAGTATTCCATGATGCCATGCCTATAGCCCTCTCTGGTGTGGAGTCCAATGTAAGTAGGTGTAATAGCCCACCAGTGTGTTTAACAGAAATCTTGAGTGAGCAACAAAAGTAGAGAAAGTAGAAGATACAAGTTGGGAGAGGGAAAGAAGGGGGAAGAGTACCCCTTCCAGAGGCTGCACTCACCCCCTGCCTGACAGGGCACCTTCTTCTGGACAGCAGTCTTAAGGCTTTCAGCAAGAGACATGGGGCAGTTGGAACCTGGTGGAGGTTCTCCAAAAGGATAAGTCAACACCAGATTGACGAATGTGCAAAGTCTCCTCCTGGAGAAATACTTAGCATACTCTGTGTGGACTCCTGTAAGCTTTAGATGGAACCCCAGAGTAATCCACTTATGCTAACAGGAGCAACGTTTACAACATAGGAGCTGATGCAACAATTGCATGAACAGCAAAGGTTCAAAAGTGGACCAGAACACCCAGAATGACTTTATTTAGACTAACCAGGGACAAGAAACTGCAAGTAGAAGACTGTAAAAAGGATGGCTAAAAGAAGTCTGTTGCAGGCCAACTACTATAACCCTCCTTCCCCCAAAACAACCTCCCTCCACTTATTCCCAGGGAGTAGCTCCCAATCAGATGAAGGCGAGCTCCCAAAACATGCTGTCTCCAATTCTGGCCTTCATTCCATTCCTTTTACACCATGTATCTTGAAAGCAGGTCGATTTTTTTCACCCTGGAATTCCTTTAATACAGGATTGTTTCCCAGGTGCTAGTATTGCCACCCCTGAAATACTGGACACTGACTCCCTCTCCACCCAATGGCCATAATGCTGACTACAGATATTTGTTCCTAAACTGTTCTAGAGCGCTACTGTACACAATAACAATCACACTGTGTATTTGAGTGTTATTTTCTCATTTGTCTTTCCTTATCCTGAGACGGCACTGCATTCTGGACGATGGGGTGTGAATTCTAGAACACTCTAACGTGTCCCAAATTAAACCAAATCCAGCAGATTAATTCTTTTAGCTGGGTAGGCAGTACAAAAACTGAGTAGATCAGTTTAAAAACTAGCCAGGTGGCAGTGTATGGTTAGCATAATGGCACCAGATCCTGCTCTTCACAGGTCTAAGTGTAGAGTGTGCTGAACCCTTGCTCAGAGACAGTAGACGGAGAGCTACACTTAGACTATTCTGGTCTGCTGGATGGTCCTTTGGGGATTCTTACAGCCTCTGGGACTGCTCTGACCAGGAGCTGGACCAACATCCAGCAGCACCAAAATCCAAAAAGTGAAAAAGTGTGGTGCATCCTGGTAGCTGCTTTTGTAAGGCACAGCTCTGAACTAGGCCCATTGTGTGTCAGCTAGCATTACTAAGCATTCATTTTTTAAAAAGATTGCCCTGCGAGCTCAGATTTTGGCCAGTTTGAGGATGATGGGGCCTGTTGCCATAGACAAAGGACTTAAAGGAGTCTGTGCACAAAACAGATAGAGAGATCTTGGTGACCACTGTGGCTGACGTAGTTTGTTGTCTGCCATGAGCTTTAAATTATCGAGACCCCGAGAAAGTTTTCTTAGCCTTTTCCACACCTCTTTCTTTCTTTCTTTCTTTCTTTCTTTCTTTCTTTCTTTCTTTCTTTCTTTCTTTCTTTGTGTGCTTGGTTTTGGAGTCTGTAAACCACTTGGGACAGTATGTTAGTAGTTCCTATTATTTAGCTCTAAACACCATTGGCAACATTTTCAGACAACCATACACCTCTCCCCAGTGACTTAGGAGTCAATGTACCATCTTTAAAAGTTGAAGTCAAGGGGACTTAGATGTCTAAGTCACTTTGAACATTTTTGTTCCATAGCTACTGGCACTTTTTGATATAGCAGCAGATTTGGAAATATTATGAAGTGCCACAAATGGGGACCGGCTCACTAGAGTTTTCTTATGAATGATTATTTATTACTAGTATCTCCCAGGGTGTGCTAGATACCTTTTCAATACAGAAAAGAAGGGATGATCTTGAAGAACTCCCCATGTAAAGATGAACAATCTAAATTGGACAGAGCTAGGAGGAAGGGAACCAATAGGTATAAAGAGTAGCTCTGGTGGTGATTGATTCCAACATTGCAAACAGCAATGTTAATTAAAAATAGGATACGTTAAATATTCCCAATACACCTCAGAAGTGTCATTTTCAGTCAGCAATTTCCACATGGGTATTATAGCAGTATTTGGGAGGATTTAAAAAAGGAGAAGGTAGTGATTTGCAGATGAGGTCAGGAAGAGAAATTCATGCGTGGAGATGGTGTGGAGGAAGACTGTAGATAGTTGTGTGAAACAATGAACAGGGCAAACAGTGCTGGAATTACTTATGTAACAGAGAAGGTGGGACAACTTGACATGGGACAAGGGACAATCAGTTGGAAGAAGTGGAGTTATGCAGAGCTGTGAGAAGTGGCAGAGGAAGGGGAGCCAAATGAGAGAGTAGAAGAGGGAATGACATGGTCAAACAGCAGCCAAGGAATATGAATTTAGCATTTTATATGTGCAGCAATGAAAGTGACATGGTGTCAGGGAGGCCTTAAAGGCAGAGGTTGAAATAATCTAAATGGAAATCTAAGGACTTAACATGAATTTTATCAGTTAGCTAGCAAGAAATGGATTCAGTTGAGCCATCCAAGACAAAGATGTGACAGAAATTGGATACTACTTGGATAAGTGGGGCAAGAAAAGAGAATGCTTGACCCTCAAAAACTTTCTCCGTGTCTTATCCAACATCCCAAAAAAGTCTGTTTTAAACAGTTCATGAAGAGCTTCAGGACAGCTTACATATGAATTTGCTCCAAAATAATATCTTACTGAAGAATCACATCAGTTCTGGTACAATGTTAGGTGGAATTTCAGGTATTCTTCTGTCTTTTTGTGGATCTGTACTCTCCTCTTCTTGATCTATCACATTCCCTAAGAATTGTAGTTGAAGAAACATATATAGTACAATAAACCCATTTAAGTTGACTACAGAAAACTCAGTTGCCTTGAGAACTTGTGGTAATTTAATATTATATCCTTCTTGAGACATTCCATAACTTTCCTTCTCTCCTGGCCTTGCCAAATCTCACTCTTTGTTTTTTGGAAGATTTCTGGGGCACTTGTGATGCCAAAGAGTAGGTGATGATAGTAATATTGTCTGAATGGCATTATACACATCTGCTTGGCATTGGAAGCAGAATTTGTTAGGTTCCGCTAGCTGATCCAGTGAGAAATTACTGTACTAGTTAGCATGGAGATTGTATCTTCTACTGAGTGAATAATATATCTTTCCTTCTTTACCACTTCATTGAGCTCTTCAGGTCTACATTAGATACACATGTGCCCATTTCTATTCATAACAGGCTCCTTAGGAAAACTCCATTCTGTCAGTCCAGTAATGGGCTCTGTTAGCGTATTTGTTTACACCTTGTCCACTTTGTCCTTCCTTTTGGAATAAGTAAAAACTGGCACCTGCTACACTGTGCTGAATGTAAAGGGCATGCCTAATTTTAAATATGATCCACACTGGTCCTCTAAATAGGCTATTTTCATCAAACAATGTCTCAACTTCCATTTTGAATTTAATTGTCCCCTTCTCAAGGGCTGTGGTTTGGTGCAGGAAGTTACTTTATGGCAAAGGTGTCAAACACATTCTCCCTGCCTTACTAGTTAGTGTAGGCTTTGAACTGACCCATGCAACTTATTTGTGCCCTTATGCTCATAAGCACTATCTTTGTCTGCTCTAATAAAACACTATGGCCCGTGTCCTTAAAGATCTCTCATAGCAATCTCTGACTCTGAATCAGTTTTAAATTTAACACTGGTAATGAAAATCTTGAGATGAACAACCCACGCTGGTCCATGAATTCTGTCTTCGGACACAAATCTCAGGAAATAACCTAAGCAAGAGTGAGTGATGCCTATCTCCCTGATTCAAAAACATGACCTCGATATCCTTTTTCCTGGAAACGTTCTTGAGCATTTCCATTGGGTGGGAACACCATCCTATGCGTTCCTTTTTGCCACATCTGTCATGGTTCTGCTCAGGGAATACAAATGCTATTAAGAGGCGTTTTTCAAAAAGGTTTTCCAGTTTCCCTGTGGAAATCTTTTATTTACTTCTCCTTGCAACATGTCATCACTCCTTTCTTGTTGGGTGACTTGCATTTTCACTGACTCAGACTGCCATATAGGTGGCACCACCTGTTCCAGACTTAACTGAGACATTAACTATATGTGTCTGAAAGTTCCTTGTTTAAATTTCCAGCTACTAGATGATCCCTTATGTGTTGTTCCTTACTGATACCAAAGTCCTAAAGCAGTGCTTTTTCTTGTAAGAGACAACCTGTATAAAGGTCTTTTGTTTTCCTTGGGGGTCTGCCCCCATTGTTAAAAGTATCCTCATTTGTGCTCACCTTCCTTTTCGGAATGAAAGGCTCATCAGACTTTTTAAGAATGATATTGTTATTCTTCTTCTCTCCTTTATTGAAGGCAAATGACTTATAAATATGCATAAAGTACTCAATGACCTCTACTTCCCTGCTCTCCGTATTAAGTCTCATTGTGTTTCAGAGTCTCAGAAAGTGCTCTTTCTAGTTAGGCTTTTCCGTGGGCTTCTCAAACTTGTGTCTTGCGAAGGATTGAGGTCTGTCATTCTTTCCTTTTTGTACTGGTTGAGAATGAGGCACCTTCTGACCCCATATTGTGTGACAAAAGTAAAAATCACAGAACAAGTCACTGGCCCCAATTCTTGGATGGGGCTGAGCTGTACCCACTGCAGAACTTGAGGAGTCACCATGTTTTTCAGCATCCTGATTCTGGTTTACCGGGCCCTTGCATAAACTGGAGCAGCACCAAGGCCACTCAAACCTATGCTGCCCTGAGCCTGAAGGAACTGTGTTTTGGTAGTCAGAAATAACTAGAGTGTAGCAGTCATCCAGCCACACATCTTTTTAGAGTCCACCCTCTCTGTGCTGCTCTGCTCTGAAAAGGATAGCTGAATCCTGCTACCTTGTTCTCTGCTACCCAGTGATTTTTCCCCTGTGCCAGATGAATTGTCAGGGAGTAGATCCACTAAGTTTGTAGCCTTTTTGCATTGGTGGAGTGGTGCAAGGGGAGACAATGGAGAATTTGGCACAATTTCTTCTAACACTGATAAGAGACTTTTAGAGTAAGAAAAACAGTACAAATCTTTCTCTCTAAACACAGTTGTTTTTGCCTAGATCCTTCCTGCCTGGTTTCCTACTAGAGATTTAAAGAAATGGCGCACTTTCTCACATAGTATATGATAAATAGAAGTGGAACATTAAGAAGAGACTGGAAGCTGGAGTTGGAGTTTCTAGAGTTCATAATGGACTACTGTGTTCTGGAGAAGAAAGGCAGGGTGTGAGAGAGGGAAGGATGGACAGCACTGGAGTGCATCAAATAGTGTGGAAAGTGATGGAATATAAGAGACTCTACTGGAGATGAGGAGGAGGTTGGGGATTTTGTGAAGCCCTGGTTTAGGCAGCTCACCCTGGGTTCATGTATCTGTGAGTCTCTGATTTCCCGACTCTATCTATCATCCATTGCTCAGCAGTTTGAACCCCACTGCCCCTCTGGCATAGAGTCTCCTGGGCTCTTTGCAGAGCTCAAAGACATTTGTTCAATGTTTTCTTGTCTCTGGGATGTCACTGGGTCTGAGATGATCCCAGCGCATGTAAAGATGGGCTGGCAGGTGATGGGGATGAGAAAAGGTGTGGGGGGTGATTTGTGGCTTGCATTATAGATATATTTCTGAAAGAAATATCAACAGGTTCATATATCTGAAGCTTCTCAAGTGGGAGCTCCCAGGCTAGTCCAAGGTACCTCCCCTGACAACACTGTCTGCCTTGCCCTGCCAGAGGTGAGCTGCTCACCTTCTTACTTCTGGGATCTGGGAGGTCTTTAGTGGAAATCTTCATCTCCCAAAGCTGAAATGGGCACTCGTCTACTGATTTGGAAAAAAATGATTTAATTGACCATTCATCAAGGGTGAACCAGTTCTCTCTCTCCACCTTAGAATGACTTCAATCTGTTCTGAGCACACACTTTCCTTTCTGGGAACTTCTGCCTCTCTTCTGTCAACCTTCAATTTGCCACTCTAGAACAGAGAAGCAACAAAACAAACTAAAGAAAAATCCATCATTTGGGGGGACACATCCGAGAACCTGATTCTTATTCTCTAACAGCTCTATACAGTTCTCTATGAGCAACACATACATACATCCCCTAGAGAGAGAGAGAGAAAGCTGATTTCCTAAAACTCTTTTCTAGTCAGTTCCTTTTTCACCTGTCCCTATCCAATACACTTGGCTTTGTCTGAGGAAAACCTACTGTGGATTTTTATTGAGGCCCTATCCTGCTATAAGTCTTTGTTTGGTGATCTCAAGTCCTCTAGCCCTTGGGTTTCTCTGAGTGTTACTTGGCCTCTGTCTCTGAAAAGGCACTACTTCATATAGAATTTGTACCCTGAAGTCTTACCTCATAGAAATCATTAGGTAAAATCTATTACTCATACTTCAAAAAGAAAAGTATGGCTGTCTCTTTATGAGACTGCTATTAATGTTCAGCTGTGATAGGGTTAAAAGGCAACATCCATTTCCCCATTATCTTTTTTAAAAAGTGCCTTTTTTAAAGTCCATATGGCGACTTCCTTTCGACCTGCTTTCCCATCCTCCTCTCTTTGTCAGGGCTGTCACTTATAAAGAATTACTTGACTTACAATAACAAGTTCAAAAGAAGACAGAATATAATCAGTTGATCCACGAAGAATTGAAATAAAGAACACCCCCACTGCTCCAGTTATCATTCCCATAGAGATAGTGATATTATTGATGTGATTGCTATGCTAATTTCTATAGAAAAAACTTGTATTTTGGAATTTGTTCAAAGAGAATTTCAGACACATCCAACTGGAAAATGCAAAGTGAATTCCTAAACTTTTTAGTATAGGCACGGGAAATTTTTTGAACATTGAATAGCTATGAACCACTATTCATAAACTTCACGTTCAAAATATCAGTTGGGGAAAAATAGCTAATTTTTCGGTTATTTTAGAAAGTTATTTTATTGTGGTTGTAACAGAAGTCTTACTATACCTATAGGATTATTAATACAACCCCATAACTCGTCTTAAAGAGCCAGGTTTTCACCTAATAATCCAGAAACAATGGTTGTGGATTATAAATGGTGGGTACATTTAGGTTCAGTGTTTAGGAAGAGCTAATTAATAAATCCCCTTCCTTTGCAATTCCATCATCTCTTTGGGAATTGCCACAAACATAAACTTTTTTCCCTTGGACTTCTATTTTAACTAGATGATTTCTGCTTGTGATGTTTTGCTTTTTATGTAGTAAACTGATTTAAAATGCATGCCAGTCATCTTCAGGGAACTCATTTCAGTCAAGATGAAACTAGTCTTACCTGAATCAATGTTTTAAGTGTCCCTGTGGCTCGGCATTTTGAATAATCAATCTGTCTCCATTGCTTCTTAATCATGCGCATCACAGTCTTTTTTTATTTGTCAACCCTTTCTGATCCTGCCTTCTTCTTATTAACATGCCCCTAATGTCACATGCCAGCCTTTCTTTAAAACAAGCTGCTCATTGGTGTATTTTGATACTTTTTATTATTACTAAATCTTTTTTCCCATAATTACACCACAATCATTATATAATCCCATAACAAAGAGTCTATTGAGGCACCATGCTTTTGTCAACTATGGGACACAGAATCCATAATTGCATTATTCAGCTTCCCCCCCCCCCCTTTTGCTTTGTAGAAACACAACCTATTTCACCAGTCACATTTGCACCTTGTTTGCCTGGTTATATATTATTTACTAAATCGTTGCCCTGCGGATAAACCTTGTAAAGTTGCTTTAAAAAAGTTATTTGTTTGATAATTAAGTCCTGAAAACCCATCGTTTAATGATTATTCCGAACCCATAAGGCAGAGAACCTCCATGACGTTTTTCTCTAAGTTTAATTACCGTATGCTAATTTCCTTGCCTACTACGTGATTAATTAAAATCATATTTTCATAATCATTTGGCACGAGTATTGTTTTAGAATGATCATGATCCCCTAAATAGTGTATGTAAATAAAGTCGGCTCTAATGGAAAGAATCAAAATGCAACGCTGAAGACCTTTATGTGTTTGTATGCATGCGATTGGCAACATAACTGGCTTATTTACATTAAATACGCCACAAGGTTACAGTGCAGATCAACGTCACTTTATCGCTGATTACTTCTCTTAAACGCCGGAGCTGTGACTGATGCTCCGGTCCCGGTGTCCACCAAGATTTACCCTGGAGTTTTTAAAAGAAACAGACTTGAAATAGTTTCAGGAGCAGGTAAGAACGACGCTTTTTTTTAAAAAAAAAATGGTAATCTCTCTTCGGGCTTGATAAAAAATTGTTTGGTAAAAGGCAGGAATGCAAGTACAGCCGGGCGAGGGGGGTTGATGTATGCCTGAATAACAAGTCTGACAATCAGAATGTGTTCTTAGAGAATAGATAGATTTTAATAAGTGTGTTTACATGAGCTCAAGGTCAAGACCAAGCTGCGCTGTGTTAAATGGTTTCTTAGTTGCTAGACAGAGAGAAAAAATGGACGATCACAGACCATTCTTTGTAGATTATTATATCAAGGGTTCAGCTTTTGGCTCATCAAAGCTAAATGCCGCAAGACCTATCTAGTTGCTGTGAATTATGCCAAGACGACAATGGAGTGCTTTTTTAATGGTACAATGCATTTCACCTACCAGATAGGGGGAGTCCAAGCTGAAAGATGGGAATGTCTTGTGATGTTGGGTGATCAGTATCAATGAAGAGGGTTATTCTGAAAAGAGACCGATTAAAATAAAGCACTCTTTGCTCGGGATGTGCTGGAACCAGTTAGGAGGGCTAGCCACAGTGGGCAATCGTGACAGCTCCGCGCTCCACTTTTCCCCCCTCAGCGCAAGAAAATGATCAAGTCAATCATGTGGACATGCTTCATTATTCATTGAACACAATCTTTTACAACGCTCCGTTTACGTGCGGGAGTTTCTTCTACGCTTTGCTTTAAATTTGAAGGTAAGAAAGACAAAGGTAAAAAGGGGGGGTTGGAGGATCCGGGTGGCTCCCGGGAGCTATGGAAGAGGCTCAAAGTCAGTTTGGACTGTTTTTGGGGGTTTTTTTATATTTCTTTTTAATCATCGCAATGGGGCCTGCGTTTTCCACCGTGATTAAAAAATACAGTATAATTAAATATCCATAGCAGTGACGTTTGCAAGCAGGGCTGTCAGGGGAAAAGCAGCAAATAAGGAAAGGAGCAGAGAAGCCATTGAATGGCGCTATAGAACTTAGCCTGGAGAAAACCCCAAGCCCCCCCCCCCCCGCCTTTCTTTTTAAATCCGTTACTTAAAAGCAAAGGGGCGAGCCAAGAGTTTGTCTGGGGTGGGAGAACGTGGACCGGGCAGGAGCAAGTTCGCTTCCTGCAGCGTGTAGAAACCCCGCCGTTAAGTTGGCCAGAAACTTTTTTGTTTTAAAGGATGGTTGCTGAGTAAACTTTGCTGAAGTGACTTTAAACGTGCTCCCCCCGCCCCCCGCCCCCTCCTTTTGCAGGGATCCGGCTACCCGGAGTGTAATTTGTAAACTCCTTCCCCCCCTTTTTTTAATCAAAGTTAGCTGATGCATACCATGTGTCAAACTTGTGAGACTCAAGTGCCTAAGAGACCTGCCATTTTGTGCTCTAATCGACCTCTTATGAATAGGAGCCGTGCCTAATGCTTTGAGGAACGTTATGACATTCAAGTATGCACTAAATGTCAGATCAGGTTTAAAACCATTTAGCAAAGGTAAAAGAGCATGCCTGGAAACACGGCAGAAGGAGCGGGGAAGCACCTGTCAGCTACAAATCCAGGGCATTTTTAATGCACAGAGAAAGTAACAGGTTAAAGAGGAAAGTTAAATGGCAATTCCATAAGATAAGAGAAGCGACTCGGACATGGACCTTTCAAGGAACTGGCTTCTCTCAAGGCATAGGCGTTAATTTTGGGGGGAGCTTCTTCACCCCCCCCCTCAAGCAATCTTTAACAAGCGTTGCGATGAAAGTGACTGATACAGCCTCTGGGGTTTGGAGGCGGCACTGGTTTGGACTGATCGCCTGCTCCTCGCTGCACTGAAAATTATTTTTGCAGGAATGAAGTACCGAGGAGAACGACGCAGGCGGGGGCACAGTCCATGTTTCCAGGTTTAAATAAAACAAGAGAGTCTTTGATGTGCAGGAAAGAATCGAGGGCTTAATGCGTCCATCTGTAGCAGTTTTGCAAATAATTAATATACATAAATATGTAGATGAGGGAAGGTTGGCGGAAACAGGAATGCCAGCGAACTTAAAAAAAAATAAAAAGGTGTATACTTTAAAAAATGGGTCTCTAATTCTGTCCAGGAGTCTGTAGTACTGAGTCCATCTGAAAAAGTTAGTTTTTTTGACTCCTATATTACCATTGCTATGAATCGTTGCCCATAATATACCTCTCTGCAGCCAGCTGAGTCCAATTTCAGCGGGTTTTATAAATTCCTATGCTTTGGGGAGGGGGCAGAAAAATTTGGGGTGGGGGGAGAGCAAGCCTAGAAGGAGAAAGGGCTCAGCAGCCTATTTACGTGCCTGGATGTTATTGTTGAAGGGTTTTTGTTTGGCGGATATTGTTATGTCTATAATAGTGTCTAGGCGGAGACGTGATTTGTCAGATGCCTTCATTTTCACTTTAGCAGAAAACGAGCCGGGGAAGACGAGAGCCCTTGCAATCCGGAGGCGCTGAGGCTCTGTTTGTTATTCAACATGCATGGAGAAACAATGAGAATACAAGACAGAGATAACAGGCGAGCTGGGCTTTGAAAAGCCCTTTCAGAAAGCATATGTGTGGACTACTGTATGTGTGCCTTACCATGTAGTGCACTTTTAGAGCTCTGCCTCTTTTTTCCCCTGTGCAGTTTAGCATAAATCCAACAGGGGCCGTGTTTGCTGAGCTGATGTGCCCGGCTGAGACAGAGAGCCGTGGCGAGGCTCCCCGCTCCTGTGGAAAAGACTATTTTAAGTGTCACAATTAAGTTTAGACTCCGCGTTTGGGCTCATTCGCTGCTCGGAATGAGGAGGCCGGAGTGCTTTTGGGTCCCTTCTGAGGACCTGTGCACGTCCAGTGGGAGAAGAAGGTTTTCTTTTCTAGTTTAATTCATATTAGCAACTATATATATTTTTTTTTTACTCGTTTAAACCGGATTTGATTATTCCTGTGGAGACTCACCCCCCCCCCCCAATCACTCAAATCTTTGTTCATTGTTCACTGCCTGTGGCTGCTTAAGTGTACAGAGAGAGGAGGAGGAGGAGGCGCCCTTGCCGGTTTGATGTTGAAATAGAAAACCGGAATGAGGAGGGTGGCTGGAAAAGTGGACATTGCAGCTTTAATTAACTTCAAGATGCTTCAGCGAGGACCAGAGCATAATAGTGACGTTGCCTCATAAATCTGCCCAGTGCACTGTGTTGCACGGAACTATTACAGTATCACCGTCATACTGAATATTCACTACCTCTCCGGAGCCGATTTGCATAATTGGACCTTTTTCTATGAAACTTGTGTGCAAAAAAAACAAACTAAAAGCCCACGTGAAAACCGCGGCGATCTGCATGGTTGTAAAGGGTTGAAACAGATTCGAAAAGTAAGTGACCTGCATAAGTACATCAGGAGGTTAAGTGCAAATAAGATGAGAAGTGCTTCTGAAAGCTGTACATTCCCTGTGTGGTCTCTTGGGTTGTTTCTCAATAGAGGGATTTTTTTTTTTTTTTTTTTTTTTTTTTTTTTGTAGCCGGAGGGATTTTAGGTTCTCTGTCGACTTTCATAACTTTTCCCATCACACTTCTTACAGAAGGTGAGGCTTTTGAACAGCGTCTGTTTACCTGTAGTGATACTTTGGTGCGGAGGGAGGGAATAGAGTGGCAATTTGTGATTCTGAGGATCTGGGGTGTATGGTTACAGCTGCTGTGGAAGCTAAATGTGTACTGCTTTTCCTGTTTCTGATCACTGGCCAGTTCATCGGTAAATTGCTCCCATTACTCAAAGGTCTTTGTGTATATGTATGTTTTTGTACTTTTAAAAATCAGTTAACTAAACTATTAGTCTCTAAATTATAGAGGCAGCGAGAGCTAGTTTCTAAATACACTTAACCTCCCCCCTCACTCCTCCTTATAGTTCATTAAAGAGTGAAAATTATCGAAATAATTAGAAATGCCCCAAAACTTAATTTCTAAATTGTCAAATTCCAAAGGGGTAGCCGTGTTAGTCTATTGTAGAAAGACAACAGAGTCTTGTGGCACTTTTAAAGACTAACAGATTTATTAATCGCATTAATAAATCTGTTAGTCTTTAAAAGTGCCACAAGACTCTGTTGTCTTTCTAAATTGTGACACCCATCTCTTCCAAACTAGGTGGCTTCTTTGACATTCTCTCTAGTTTTGAGGACAAGAGTTTAGGAGTACTTTAAAAATGTGACCCTTATTTTGCAAATGCTATCAGAATGAAATTTTAGAGTCAGAGCATTTAAATGCATTATCTCTTAAAAGGGGTGTAGTGACTCAGTCAATATAGCATAATAAAAATTGCTAAGCCTCTGTATAGTCCAACTGTTACTGTGTTTCTCTTTTTTCTTGCTGAAGGCTGTTTTAGTTATGATGTCATTCTGATAGTGGAGAGCAAATGTCTCTTGATTCTACCATTAAACGCCTGGCTGATTTGCCTGATAATGATAGCATTGATGTCCTGCTTCTAGATAAATGCAAGCCCTATGCGGCCAGTGAATTAACTTTTTCCCCATAGATGAGAGCTAGCTAGCTTTGGGACTCCTGAATGCAGCAGCACTTCTTTGACAGATTACTTTGAACCCTCTTCATTTCTGCAACAAAAATACCCCCTAAATAGCACTTCTATTATAACACAGTTTGGGCCTGACTTTCAGAAATGGTGAATCTGTGGTTCCCATTGACTTCAGAGAGTTGTGGGTGCTCAGCATCTCTGAAAATTAGGCCCCTCTATGTTCATTAGAGACAGATGATCCTTTTTCTTAAGTCTAACAACCTGAGGCTTTTTGGTTTGTAGTTGTTATAAAAACATGTACGACTAGCATGAGATGCAATCTTCTTACTCTATTTATATTATCTATTTTCTGTTGCACTTAGTTTTTTATTCACATTACAATGAACGTACAGTTTGTTATATTTTACTTTTCTAAAAAAGCATACATTAAATGCTTAATGTTTTAATAACATCATGAAAGAAAACACCTCCACTTTGGTACAACACTTACAATTCAGTTTGTAGGAGAATATATCTACTAATGTTTTAGATGCTCAGTAGTAGCAATCTTATTCCAGTTGATTCCTTCTTAAGTAGGGGACACTTTGACGTCTGCTCTTTCTTCAGACCTATAGATGTGACATGATTATCTAGCTGCAAGTGAATGAGGTTTTTATATTGATTTGTTTTTAAAAAATTGCATGGTATTTTTAAAGTTTCTTTTAATTTACTGTTTGAATGATGATGAACTTAACATCTGTATCTATGAAAAAGGTTACTCCCCATATTACATTTTCAGCGAGTGTGTCAAAATGTTTCTATTCCAAAGCAATGGTTTGCAAAACAGTTCCTGAAGATACGAATTGTTATTACAGAAATGTGGTGTTAAAAGGATTTTAGTAAATTTGCAGTGACTTTGTTCACTGCTGAGAAGAAAAAGGTATTGTTCTACAGGCTCTTCCTAACTTCTGAGGATACTTGAGGTCTCTGATGTTCAGCAAGTTGTCCGGCATTGTCTTCAATGAAGACTTGTATAATGAATAGGCTGATTGGTGTATTTTTGTCCGTGCTAGAGGCCAATAACCCAACCCATTCATTATCAGAGAGGAGAGTGAGTAGTCTGGACACTGCAGCATCAGTACCACTATTTAGCTTGTAGCACTCACAGCAGTGCTGAGACCAGACATTGAAACTTCAGGACAGAAAACTGACAAGTTATATTTACTCACCATGGGAGCCTTAGGTAAACAAGGAAATTTGCATGAGAACAAACCTATAAAATCCACTAGTCCATTTAAATGGGTTCTTCTTATTTCCCGTAGAAGTACAAGTTTTCTCCTAGTGTAGGAAAATCAGTATAGGTCATTTCCCATATGTTTCCTTTTTCTTTAACTTGGCTGTGAATTGCCCAGGTGGCTTCAGAATACTTTCCATTAAAAAAAAGGTATTTGCATGGATTGATGTGAACTTTATAAAAAAAATGAAAAAGAAAATAGTAAATAGATTTATTTTTCAAGTTTGAATGAAGACAATTATAGCTTTTTAGCACCTACTGATTTAGTATGTTTTGGGAAGACCTTCAAGTAAATTTAACACTGTTCCTGAATTTCTCAGATTTCCGAATAGACGTATCTGGTTTATTCATAATGCTAAAAGCATTATGGTATTTGGAATGCTATTTTTATGTACTTCCAGTCAAATCTGGCATCTTTTGTCTCATCCTTTATCTCATATTTGTGGGGGGCATTACGTGCCTATCTTTCATAGGTGTAAGCAATGTGGGTCCAAGAGAGACGAAAATGAAGAAAACTAGAATATGTATTTTCCCTTTTATATAAATAGGAATAAACTTAAGGGCAAGAAAAGAGGAAAATCCAAATGCTTTATAACACAGTCTTTCTGGTCACAAATTCTTACTGAACAAGGAAAGATGAAATACTCTGAAAGGAAAATATACTTATGTAAAGGTAAACTAATTTTGAAACATTTAAGTGGGTGATCCTAGGGATATTGTAAAAAAGGTGTATTTCTAGCTTGAGGTTAAGTGATTGATTGGTGCAGAGAACTGATAATAGAATACGGAACTTGTCACCATTAAGTCACTAGTCAGAATCTGACCTTGGTCAGAGGTGGCTGAAAACAGTTATGACCTGATGGATGTTTGGTGACCAACATGAAATTAATCAGTCTGTTTCTCAACGGATCACAAAAAACACAGTGATGTTGTCACTCTTATGGGTAGGTTCAGC
The DNA here is from genome assembly GCA_007922175.1 of Pelusios castaneus. Classification (NCBI taxonomy): domain Eukaryota; kingdom Metazoa; phylum Chordata; order Testudines; family Pelomedusidae; genus Pelusios; species Pelusios castaneus. Next base: position 12,206,028 of record ML685783.1, read on the forward strand.
AGTGAAGCTAAACACTGAATGAACATGGAGATTTGAAGTACCTTTTCACTCCTAGCAGTGATCCCGATCAGAGATGAAGCACATTGGTAAGGCAATGAGGGAAAATTTGCATTGCCCCTGCCCAGCTGTACTAGTTCTGTGAATAAACAGAGAAATCCTAGAAGGGAGAACCTCCTATATGCTGAATCTGGCATGTTTCACAGGTATTAAAATTCACTTAACATTTCATGTGCATCTTGTGGACTTGCTAGATAACCAGATGCATCAAAAAAGAGAATTATGGTAGACTAATTGCAATTACCTAGTAATCTGTGCTTTTCATATTGGTGGGATGTAGCCTTGAAAGCATTTTAAATTCACTGAATTTTTGTATAGGACTTAATCTAAATATACTATGTGAGATTGTTTTTAAAGAGCCCGGGTTCATTAGGTCAAGTTGAACTATATTAAAGACAAACAGTTTTATCATAATATCACTGCGGTTTAAACACAAATCAAGAAAACAGACTCAAAACAGCCACAGCTGCACTGGTATCTGACCCCCTTTATTCTGTGTCGGAGTCTCACAACAAAAAGCAGAATAAGATGATTTTTTCATAAATAAATTGTCATAGTGTTTTAAAAAAAAAAAGTGAATCTCGCCTGTTGTGGTAGGACCTTTTGATCGATGAACACAATAGGCTGCAATGCCTAATAGTAATGATGGTAATATGCTTAGCGCTTGCCCGGTGTGTTTTACATCTTGACAATATTGAACAAGGAGTAAGGCTCAAATTTTCAAAGTGGCCTCTCATTTTGGCACTTAAAAGACCCGACTTAAGACACTTCAGATTTTCAGAAGAACTGAGCACCACAGGTACAATTAAAGTCAACAAGAGTTGGCCCATCACCTCTGTACAATTGCACCACAGGTACAATTAAAATCAACAAGGGCCCATCACCTCTGTAAATCAATCACTATGGGTCCAAATTGGATGCCTAAAATAGGAGGCACCCGAAATTAAAGACTACTTTAGAAAATTTGGCCCTGCTTCACTGATGGTGTTAGCTGATTTTTATAGATGAGGAAAACTATGGCGGGGAAGCTGACTGGCTTTACCAAGGCTACAGAATGAGGCAGGAATTGAAGTGTCATTAGTGCTTGGGAGTTCAGGCTCCCAGTCCGGTGTCATTGCTACGCTGCCTCGGCGAACAATGGGGAACTGCCACTTTCTTCACTGGGGGCAGGAATTCACCCAGGGTGAATGGATTAAGAGTGCCCTGTTTCTCCTTTCCTTGATAAGTTTGTGTTAACCTTAGTATAACTATAGTAACTTCTGTTAAAAGTCTTCACTCTGGTAGTGTCCAATCAGGTCCCTCTCCCCCATTTTGTGTCCTGGAGCCCTCCGGAGCTCATCAGTTCTGCTCCTCAGTCAGCTGGAGGGGTTGCTATTGAGTAACATCCCTGCTCACAGGGCATTTTATTGCCTCTCCAGCAGTCCTGACCTCTTCTGATCTGGGGAGTGAAAGACTGAGAATTAAGCCTAGGCAAACTACACTAAGTTAGGGGGCAAACTTACATTTATTTTTCTAAATGATAGTATAATTTGTATGAACATTATTTTATTTCATTGCTGTAAAATGGTGTCCATAGATTTGCACTGACATTACCTTCAGTCTTGTTACTATCATCTAACACAGAAGGTAGAGAGAGATGTATTTATATGTCTGGCTAATCAAAAGTTTAGGAAACTGGGAGTAAATAGGAAACTCAGGCAGAATTATTTCATGTAAAAGGTAACAAGCATATGGAACAAGTTACAGGAAAAGGCAGTGGAATTAATAATATAAATGAGTTCAAGAGAAACCTAGGATTGCTGCTTAAGAAAGAAATTGAGAGAGCTATGGGGAGAAAAGCAAGGTGGTGCAGATTAAGTTTTATATCAGAAAAAGGTGGGCTGGGTGGCCTTTTTCTATTGCTAAAAGTTCTTGTTTTGATAGATCTGTATGAATATACAATAGAAGTTTTAGTTTCCTGTACAGCGGTAATGGTGTGTCCATGTTCTTGCATTGTCATTTTCATGAAAGTTCAGTAATAGCACTAAGATATAGAGCTGTGTGAATCTCAAGGCTTGTCTATACCCCGACTCTTTGCAGCACATCTTTGCTGATTTGAATACAGCAAGGGAAATCCTTACTCTAGATCAACTGCACTCGTTAAGAAGTGATTTGTACTGAAGTGGGTTTGAGCTGCACTAGTACAAATCACCTACTACACTGATGGCAAAGGTTTGCACTAGTACCTACATCATTGCAGCTACACTGGTAAAATAAGCTTCTGTGTAGATAAGCCCTCTGTGGTTTTCTTCACAGAGGTTTGCGTGCTGTTCTCATTGGTTTCAACCCGTGTGACTTCTCCTGACTTTCTTTTTGAATACTGGGTTTGCTCAAAACTTTCATTTTAGCGCTAAATTCATCTTGAAACGGCTGCTTCTTTGGTTTTTCATTAAGACCATGTTTAAGTGAAAATTTCGTACAGTTTTGATGCAAAACTTCCTATTTGCTATATGTTTGCTGAGAAAATACATAAAGGTTAGCAAAAAGTGTGAATCAGTCTGTCATGAATTTCAAGGGTTGATTATTTTCCCAATAAAGTCAGAGAAACTGTCCCAAGCTGTCTCTTTCTAATGTTATTAGCCAGATCTTCTCAAACCAAACTTTTCTAGTTTCATTGCTTCATACACAAAACTTTTTCCTGTTTCTTTTCTTCAAATCTAAGTCCCTTAGAATTTGAAAAGGCATAGCTTAAAGACTCCCCCAAACTGAAATTTATAATTAAATTGACTATATTTCGCCTTTAATTAACCTGCTCTGCTATGTAAGCAATTTCTTCTTCATTGATTCATGAGGAATATGCTGTTGGAATGTTATTCTTTTTAGTATTAATGGTAAAGAGACCCTATGACCTTGGTCCCCGCCTATTAATACCATAACAGGGATAACAGCGAGTAGAATACTTCCTTTCAACATTATTGTTCTTTATGATGTTACTTGAAAATTTTCTTTAAATTATTTTAGGTCTTTTCAAAATATTCTTGATTTCTTTTTTAAATAAAAGGCACATTGATAAGAATGAGTTTTATGTAAATGTAAATAGGTACATGCATATATGCATGTATATTGAACATACTATTAGATATATGAACAGTAGGGAAAAATATTTCCAGATTGGGCCTTCATATTATTTAGTTATTTAATTGCCAGCAGTGCCTTAGCGTGCTAGGTGCTTTTCAGACAGAAGCATGGTTACTGGCCCATAAGAGTTCACAATATAAAACACAAACATTCCCAGGGACAGAAGGTGCAATATACAAATGAATACGAAAGTGACACGTTGATGGGCCACAATGATAACATAAAGCATTTTTAACTGAGAGTGGATTTTTGTTGCTGTGACGTCATTCAATACATTGTGTGTTTGAACTAACCTTTTTCTACAGTCCAGTCATATATCCCTTGTGCATCCCAAAGTCCTAGAGATTGGGTGTGAAAGGAATACAGGATTAGTCTCTTAAATTGTTCACTCCTTGGGAATAGGAGCAGTGTGTTTTCTATTTATACAGCACTGAGTACACAGATTGTCCTCAGTAACTGGTAGAATTCCCATTCTCATGTAGAAACTCTTGGAAGAGGGCCACAGATGCAAGAGAACTATGCGAAACTCCTCTTGGAGTTTCCTAACAAGCATCCCCTCAAGTGGGAAGGGTTTGTTGAGCTATGGAGTGAGGATGAAGTGAGAAGCCATGGGGAGAGCAGACAGGAGATGTCCACATTGATAATCCCTGTCTTCTTGTAGTCCCTTCTTTCACGCTTATCCTTCCTGGCAGCTCTGGCAGATGCTCTGCTGTAAATCAGAACTACTTCTTCAGTCCTGCAAATACTTGCTTCAGTGCTTGTTGCCATGAGTTGTCCCAGTGAAGTCAACTCACTGAAAACCTTATTAAGTATTTTCACAATCAGGTCATAGAATCGTAGAATAATAGGGTTGGAAGGGACCTCATGAGGTCATCTAGTCCAACCCCCTGCTAAAAAGCAGGACCACTCCCACTAAATCACCCCAGCCAGGGTTTTGTCTAACCGGGCCTTAAAAATCTCCAAAGATGGACATTCTACCACCTCCCTAGGTAACCCATTCCAGTGCTTCACCACCCTCCTAGTGAGAAAGTTTTTCCTAATATCCAACCTCGACCTCCCCAGCTGTAATTTGAAACCATTGCTCCTTATTCTGTCCTCTGTTACCATCGAGAACAGCCTAGCTCCCTCCTCTTTGGAGCAACCCTTCAAGTAGTTGAAGGTTGCTATCAAATCTCCCCTCAGTCTTCTCTTCTGTAGGTCCTTAGTTGTCTTATGGTTTGGTCTTCTTTGAACGTACTCAGATTCAATTTGCTTCATGCCTAGATTAAAGTCACAGTTCCATAAGCAAAAAGCTATTGCTTTATCAATAAGGTATCTCAGACTCTTTTAAACATCAACTATCAAATGGCTATTTCAGATATAGCTTCAATAGAGCTATTGCAGTTGATTGATCCTTTATTTAAACATCACTTACATTCAGTGACATAAGTTTTACTATGAATTACCATGCAACATATTTATGAGCTATTGGAAAAATGTGTTAAATTATTATAACCATGTTGAAACAAATACATACAAGTAGATTTGGGAGTAATTTACAGATATCTATGCTATGACATAAAATATTGTTAATTTTATTCAATGGCTTCTACAATCGTCTAAAACAGATCGGAGTCTCGAGCTGTGGTATGATGTTCTACTGTACATCATATGTGCAGGTACTTCTTTCAATTTAGTTTATATATGCACATTTCAGGGCTGCCTTTTCAATGTCATAGAGCTTATTTTTGAGGGGCGGGGTCTATGAACTTTGTGTGAGATGATTTTCTGCTGTGGATTTGTTCTATCAGGGGAAGTGTTTCATACATTTTAGTCAAACCAAATACTACTTTTATTATGGAAATTTTACCTTTCGGAAATGCAGCACCCTTCTACTGCATCTAGAAAGGTGGCTTTCTTAATGTTGGTCTTTAATAGGAATTTACTAATCTATCCTTCGGTGGCATCTTCTGTTATGATCAAAATAGTACTTTTTCCACTAAGTTTTGTATTTTTAATTGTTTTATTGGAAAAAAAAGCCTTTTAAAAACATTTTGGGCCAACAATAAGAAATTTCTTGATATATTTATGGCATCAGATCTCCTAATAAGAAGAGACTTAAACACACATTTGTTTTCTTAGGCCCTTATTTTCCCCTCCATTTCCACTAGTATATGGAGCTAAACCTAATAGAAAAAAGCCAGAGGGATGCTGAGTGGAGGAGCACAGGATCTGAGCATGCTCCTTTCCGTATCTGGGGCATCAGAGCAAGAGTTGAACTGACAGTGTTATAGATGGTCACCTCCATGGCTGCTACTGTACCACCATGTTGAAGGGGCTTTGCTACCAGGAAAATGGAAGCTAGCAGGGTAGTGAATAAGGGTGAGGTGAGTAGTCTGGTGGTTACAGGATCTCTGATGTTGCAGGAGAGAGTTCTGCATGGATATCAAGACTGCATGGGTTTGAAGTTCTCTGCCTTTTCTACAGCTCTGTAAACCTGTCTCATAGGCTTCAAGGCCAAATGGGACCATCATGATCATCCCTCATTTAAGGGGAACATATCAAAGCACTCTTTGACTTCATCTCCTTTGGGTTTTTCTGTGGCCCTTTCTATTTTACATATTATTGTTTGAATAAAATGGAACTTGGGCTAGTCATATCAAATGCTGTTTTAGCCTCTAAAGCCACTTTACCTTCCTCTGAATACTGGATGTATTTCTCCTGCCTAGTTCTAGTATGTAGAATTTACTTTCATTTAGTGTTTGCCTCCTGTAGAGATCATTATTTAGTGGTAGAATAGTTTTTGTGTGTTGAGTAAGGATAATTTATTTCTATAGAAATAAGAGGACTTAGCAGTGCCTAATCAATATGCAAAATCTTACTAAGATAATTTGTATTTAAATGTGAACAATATTAATGCTAAACAATCTTCAACCCTTATTTAGTCTAATAATTGCTGGACATCTAGGTGAAGAAGGCTCATCTAGCTTATTAGTGTATTATCAATGATATAGCCAACACTTAAATCCTTCGATTAGGTGACCCTGTTACTTATTATTCTATTAGGGCCTGATTCTACTCCTATTAAAGTTAATAGTAAAACAGTCATTGAATGCAATTGGAGCAGGATCCAGGCCCTAACAGAAGGAGATACAGATGGAGATTGGCTAGTGAGCAGAGGAGTATGTAAATATTGTTTATTATAATTGTAACTTACTGTTTTAGATGAGGGTTTTTAATATTTTTAATAGCTGTATGGTATGTTATTATGGGTGTATATAGGAATGCAATAGTTGCACTTTGAAACTTTGGATAAGAAATCAATTTAAAAGAATAATTTTTCCAGTGGGTTTGTTTTATAATTTCCTTTTAAATTAATTTTTATGGAATTGTCCTTTCCTTTTAAATTTTTATTATGTACATCAAGGCTGTATATTATCCAAACTTTTAAAATTTACTTGTTCTGTAGCTTAGGAATTTTTTAGAGAGTGTGTGTGTGTGTGTGTGTGTGTGTGTGTGTGTGTGTGTGTGTGTG
>ML685783.1:12212725-12230225 GCA_007922175.1 Pelusios castaneus
GTGTGTGTGTGTGTGTGTGTGTGTGTGTGTGTGTGTGTGTGTGTGTGTGTGTGAAGGGAACACAAATTCATTAAATTATGAATAGTTTGTGGTTGTTTCCTCTTTGTTTCATGAGTAGAGTTCAATATTTTGTAAACATGATTCGCATTCACATAACGAAAGGTGAGTTATTTAAGTCATTCAGCGAAGAAGCATAATACTATACTACTATAACGCCACCTGTGTTTCTTCTTGGTCCGAGCATTTCTTTGTTAGAAAGTAGAGGATGAATGCTCTCCTTGCAAAGATCTGTGCTCTCAGCCCTCAATTCAGCAGTCCATCTTTAATTGGCACATGTAAGCAGAAAGTCAGTGGGCCTTATACAGATACTTAAGTGTTTTGCTGAATAGTGATGGAGTTAAGCACATGCTTGTATTTATGGCTGATTTGGGTCATTAGCTTAGAAATCAAGAAAAGTTATGCATGCCTCAAATAATACAGATATCTGCTCAAGATGCCATCATTTGAGAAGTTGCAGTATATAATAGGGGAGCTGGTTCAGTAAGCGTTTAGTTAACATGGACACAGACTCTCTCTTGCTGTGGCCCCTGTTACATTGGTCAGTAGCCCAAATTGTTTTAAAAGGCCCAATATATTTTGGTCATTGTTTTTTATGGTTGCTGGAGTTTTATTTAATTTTTTTGTAAGTTTAAAGGAAAACTCTACTTTTTAATCATCCTAGTTTGCATCAGGAACAAGGCAGTTGGTTTTTAAAGCAAATAATTATTTTAGTTTACATAAGTTAAAACTTATTCCATGGCATCTTCCCTAGTTTTGTGATAGAACAAAAATGTCATCTTCTTCCTTGACTCCTGGACTCTTCTGGACACAAGCTACAATCTCCATCCCATACTAGGACTCATTCAGACGTTAATATACATTTTCCTTCCAGACAGCCAGAGCCAGTCAGATAGCTCTCAGCTTCCCAAATCCAGGATAACAAACCAGGGTGTCTCAAGTGCTTATTAGGAAGGAAGTGGTGGAATCCATGCGTCTCTGACACTTAACCCAGATCCTTGCCACGAATGGAAGGGGAAAGTGAGGAGGGAAGGGGACTCATAGGGAAGGTGAAGCTGCTTGATTCATGGAGGCAGTAGTGAGGGTGGTGATAAACCAAATAAGAGAATAAACTTGGAGTCTGTCCAGGATCTACAGATCAGGTCAGCTGAGAGGGTAACTATGATCCAAAGGGAGGCTGGAGGAGTGATGTTTACTGGTGCTGTAGTGAAGGTTGTATGGAGGAGGAGGAGCTGTGGAAGTTAAAGGTTGTGGCCAATGTACAGGTAATGTGGGAAAGGGGATGAGAGAAACACTATTTTCTATCTAACATAAATGGCAGCCTCCACTCAGTAAGTTTAGAGCAGTCGAAAGCCATAAAATAGCTCTCACTTCCAAAGATTGTTCTGAACTAATATTTACTGTTCTAATTTTCTTTGCAGCTCTTGACATAAGTCACTGAAGTTCCCCTTCAGTTGGGACTCTTGGTAAAATAAAAAGATCTTTACCAAATATCCAAATATTGAGCTTAAACTGAACTAAAATTTTAAAAATTCTAAGATGTAACATCAACAGCCACCTACCTCCTTCTCCCCAAAACCTAACAGGGCTCTGTCCAAGAGCAGATTGAGCTCATGACTTTCTAATGACACTATTGGCTCTTTCAGAGTGGGAGCCAGCAGCCTTTTTGTGATGCTCATACCTCCTTTGGGGCAGACATAGAAGTAAAACTTGGGGAAGAAGTCAAATATCAGGTACAGGTAGCCTAGGTTGAGTGTCTGGGACTCTTGAGGGTCATCTGAACATTGATTATTTGTCAGATAATGCAGTTATGCTTAATAGAAGACACAGTTTGAGTTATATAGATTAACTAGCACACTCCGTTTTATACACTGTATACCATGTCCATAGTCACAGAAGAAACTTGAATGGCCTACAAAACTGAGTTGCTGTATTATTTTCCCAAGCAGCCACGTATCGCAATGCTGACAAAACGCATGAAACTTCAATGCTGTGCTTTTTGTTCTACAAGCCATGTTTACACTAACTAAGAGGATGAAAAAGAGAAAGGAATTGATGAAATATTGGGTAGCATGTTCCGTGTGTTTCAGGGAAGTGAAAGGAGTGGCATGCATTGTTGTTGGCTGTGACATGTCACTTACATTAAGGACTGGTTGGGCACAGCATGGATTATGTGGCCAATCACAGTCATGTGACATAAGTATCGTGAGAAGCTGCAAACTCAGAGCCCCGGACTCTCAAAGTTTCCCCTCTGTCTTATGAAGAAAAAAGACATATGGACATAAAAACAGATTGAAGGAAAATCAGAAAAGTAACATATTGCTGCTTTGAGTGAATCCAGACTACAGTAGGGATCAAGAATGACTTTGATATAGGCTTGATGCATCAATTAGTAGGTGGAATTCTGTGACCTGTGTTATGATGTAAGGTCAGGTTAGATAACATAATGATCCCTTCTGGCCTTAGTCTAAAGATGAAATCCTGTCCCCCTTGAAATCATTGGGCATATCGCCACTGATTTCGAAGGGGCCAGGTTTTCATCTTATGGATTTATGAGGAAAACAAACAAACAAAGCTGAAGAGCTTATTCCCCCTTGCCTTGATTCTGTTCTGTTGAAAGTCATTTCATGGTTGTGAAACTTCAGCCCTTCTGGCCAACATCACTGTGGCACTCTGAAAATCCTGGGATTTTTGGAGCCTGAGACATTCCACCTGATGCCTGAGGCTAATATCTTTTCCTTAAGTGATACACACACTATTAAATGCCTTCTCCTGTCCCATAACAGAAACGCGGCTCTTTACCTTTTGTGGTCTCTAAGGCATCTGGATTTATAACACTTCTGGAAGGTTCACTGTAGACATCTGAAAGTTCTGAAGAATATGCCAGATTAACGAGGCATACTGATACCATGCTGATGAGGTATAAATGTGTAGATGGAGAGATGAATTTTCATATATAGGTTCTGAATTTAACCATATAGGAGATGGACTGAGGAGGTAGTGGTTTGGACTTGTCAGGTTATTATTGGGTTCAAGCATCAAGTTTGATCAAGGTTTGGGCTTGTAGTCAAGTGCACTGATATGTCACTGTAGAGGAGTGGCCTGTTGCTCCCTGTCAGTCTTGGAGGGAGGCCACACTCCCTTGCTGCTGCACCTGTGTGGATACACTTAATAAAGGGGAATTAACTTACCACTGCCTGTAGCTCCCAGGACCACAGGCAGGATGGCAAGTTAAGTAGTCTCAATAGCCCTGGCCCTCAGTCAGGGTGGGCAGGCAAATCTAGCATTCTATATCCCTGGCACTCGGTCAGGGCAGGGCAAGTAAATCAGTCTGTGGCCATAGACAGGGTGAACAAGCAGTTTATAGGCTTTGTCCTTCAAGCATGGAAGTCTATGGCCCTGGCCCTCAGTCAGGGTGGGGCAGGTAGAACAAGGAATCTATGGCCATGCCCCTGGCCCTTCAAGCAGGGCAGGGCCAGCAAACCAAAAAGTCAATAGCCCTCAACTAGGGCAGGGTAAGGAAAGCAAGCTGGGGAGTACTTCTTGAGGCTTTGCAGAGGGTGGTAACACCAGGGTGTGGGTGGCTGAGCAGAGGGGGCTGCAGGCCCACCCAACTCCACTGTGTCCCAGTTTAGGGCCATGGCAGTAGTAACATGTCCCACCACCAGGTCAGTAGAGCTCCAGCCAAAACTTGCTGAGTGGTGCTCAGACTTGAGTGCAGATGGACTGAGGTCAGCTATCCCTGGGGTACTTCCTCTATCCCTCTGCCAATGTACCTGTGGTCCAGGTCATAGCCCACCTCCTCAGGGTAGAATGTGAGGGTCAGTCCCAGGAGGCCCTCAGTATGACTGGCTTCAGCCAGCTCCTCCAGGTTGTAGGGGGCCGATAGTTCTGGCAGCTACTTCAGGTCGTATGGGCCAGGTAGCGAACTCGCAAGGCTCAAGTAGTTCTGGGAGGTTCTTGGAGCTCTGGCAGTAGGCAGCCCTGGCAGCTTCTCCTCAGGACAGTGGTCATGTCTAGGTCCCAGCACCAGGGGAGAGAAGTCCTTCTCCTTTGGCTGCTCTCCCCCTATTGAGCTGGAGGGCCCGCCCTTTTATACTTCCTGTTCCTGCTTTGGATCTGCCCCTCTGCTTCCAGCATGGTGGGCATGACATCTCTAAGCCCACCCTCTTGGGTGTGAGTGGCAGTTTCTCCCTGTTATTCTTGGAGAGGCCACGCCCCCTACTATGGTCACAAAATCAGCTTCGGAGATTTTTATCCTGAAAAATATGAGAATTATGAGAATGATGAGATTTTGGCCTATGGTGGTGGAAATATCCTAAGAATTCCTGAATTTAATATGGAACAAGAGCTCCTTCCAGTTTCAGATCTGACCTGATATGAAAACCATAGGAATGGGTTTGGAATCAGCGATTCACATTTACCTTAGAGGCCAATTTTCAGTTGGAAATTTTCAGTTCGTTCCAATTGCCAGTTAGATTTTGAAACTGTGCAGTGGACCTACTCATTTACTGGTTCCTGAGGCAAGTATTCATACAAATAAAAGCAACAGATGTGAGTAGAAAACAAAAAAGATTAGATGAAAGTTTCTGACAAAGTTCACAGAAAGTTCTATTAGTATAAATCTTCCTTAGCATGCCTCTAGAATTCAAGGTTCCTGTTCTGACCTATTGACATATAAAACAAGGAGGTACCTTCAGAACTGTCAAATTTACCTGAGGAATATGGGCACAGTACACCTTTAAATAGCAACTGAGAGGACAGTTATGTGTTGCAGATCTGATTTTCCAAATCTCTTTGGCTAAGTGTATCAGAGTGCTAGATTTCAGTGCTCAGGTCTGATAGCTGCATGAACAGCTTTGAAAATCCTGGATCTTGAAGTCCTGTGCTGTCAGTGTATAAAGAAACTCAAAATTCCACTGTATTTTTAATAGAAAATATACTTTTTCATATAAAAATAGTCTAATGTGATTCATTTATAACTAAAATAATGAGTAGTTGCATGCAAAATTCCAGAAATCACAGAACTTAGTGGAAAATTTGGAATTAAGACATTAGATGGAACCTCAGAACTAAATCACGTACATGATACTTTGGAGTTCACATATAAAAGTCTGTGTTTATAGCTTACAATATGACTTTACACTTTTAGTTTTAAACTTACAGTATTCATATGGTAGCTATCATAATGACAGCTAAATTGAGTGTTGATTTTCTGAAAGAAATTTGTCCTTTCATGAAAAGATTCTAAAAATCGCATTCCATCAGTGCAACCTGGTGGAGCACCATTCACAATGCACAAATGAAAATGTGCTCTCCTCAGCTGTCACTACAGTGTGCTGAGAAAAGAGCATATGAAGGCAATTTGAGTGTTGAACCTTTTTTAATTCAACACATCATTTGGTTTCAAAATAGTTAAGTAAATTGTATTAAATAATTGTAAACATTCCAAACAGTCATCCAAAACAAATCACATTTTGCATAATTGTAACTTAGAAACAAAATATTAAAATGTAAATCAGTGAGGAGGAAAAATTAGAAAACAAACTCATGACTTATTACACTTTAAAGAAGTTGCTCAAATATTCAACCTCAGTTGAAATTTATGGGGATTAAACAAATTTTCATGGCTCCTTTAACAAAGCCAGCAATCTTTTAGAGAAAGTCAAAGGTTGAAAAAAAAACAACCCTAACAATTATTTATTGCTATATAACTTAGAATTTGTCTTTCTCTAGTTACTGGAAAGCTGCCTATATAGTATGATTTTTATAGTGCAATAGGCTCTTCATTTGTAAAGTGCCTGGAAATTTGTTATGGGACTAGTTATATAAGTAGTCTAATTGTTTAGAAAGTCAACAGAGTCTTGCGGCACTTTTAAAGACTAACAGATTTATTAATCGCATGAGCTTTCGTGGGAGAAAATCCCACTTCGTCAGACGCTTTGAAGAAAGTTTAGAAAGTTTGTTTAGAAAGTGTTTAAAATGAACTCAATTTTTTTGTCCCCATTAAATTTTTTAAAGAGAGAGGTTTGAAAATGAAACACAAGTTCAGATGGAGTCTAAACTTCCATTTTCCCCAAGGAGTACAGTAGGTTATACCAATTTGGACTTAGACTCTGACTCTTTGATTTATGGGACTCTTTTCCTTAGAAAGAACACAATTACAAAGCATACACTTTACATTAAGAAACAGTGAATGATATAATAATTGTAAATGATATCTACGGTATAACTAAGTATTCTGCAAAAGAGAATGTGAACAATAGGAAGAAGGAAGTAAAATCAATAATATGACATTGTATGAATATATCTGGTCCATTAGTTCTGGGGAAATCTATTGCGTTCAATCCTAAATCACATTCAGTGTGTGAAGTAGATAAATAAGAATGTTAGGGCGGTCCTTCTGCCTTTTGAGCTTAATGGCAGTTTTGAATGTAAGGGAGCTTAATTCTGCAGTCCTAAATTAACTATTGTGAGGCAAGATTAACACCCTCACTCACAAATGGTTTATTTCTGTACAGTATAGAGTATGATGTTTTCATGATAAACTTCTCCACAGTTCGAATATATTTTAATACAGTAAAAACATCATTGTTTAAAAGGAGGTAATCACTTTTTAAATGGTGTGTGTGTGTGTGTGTGTGTGTGTGTGTGTGTGTATTTATTCAGGATTTGTACCTTGTGAAATTTATCAGTAGTTTGCTTATTCCTTTGTGTTAGCCTATGCTATGTTGTATCTAAGTATATCAAATATATAACAAAACAATTTTCTTGAAAGACCACACTTATAAAATGTCTGCCAATTCCTAAAAATTGTATAGGGCTGATCTTATTTCTAGAATTTCTGATACCTGAACACTACTGTTGGTTGATTAAGGTCAATGATAGCCCTTACTTAGTCCTTCTATTGACTTGGATCATGTGATATAAGTGATTGATTTAAGCACAGAATTACTAATTTCCTATTGTAAAAGTCTCCTTTATAGAGCAACATTCTTCATTAGCTTAAGTTATTTATTCTGTGTTTAGAGGCAATTTATTTTTCCTTTACCTGTACTAGTACCATTAAATAAACATAGAATTGCCTGTTTCACTCACTAGTGCAAAAGTGTTAGTGCCAGTGTTAGATGCAGTCTTTGTTTCCACAGATCTTTGGCTAGGCAGAGATTCAGAATTGTAGATGATAACATACAGTGTGTATTATTGATGTTGTCTTAATTGGCTTATTGACAACTCTCTTGCACTTGAAGAGGAATGCTAATATTACACATTTTATGAGATTGCAACATATTTTCATGACTGAAGCCATAGCTATAGAAAGGTTTAAAAATATAAAAAAATCTTATGCATTAAATCCTCTAGAATGTTTTATGTATTTTTTGTAAAACAGTCCATTTACTCTGAATCAACACTGCTCTGTTGAATTCAGTTTCTTCCCTCTTAACCTTCCCATAACATTGGCTAACTATCTACCTATTTATATGTAGCGTGGATTTTTGCTCAAAAGTGTAAGGGCCATGCACTATTATCTTAACAATGGTGGCTTGTAGACTGGAATATTATAAACCTGAACAATGTGCTAAGGAATGGATATAAAAGGAGAAAGGGGGGACTTTCTCACCCTTCCCAGCAAAAGAGGAATGCATTGAAGGAGATGTATATTTGTGTCCAGTTTGCCAGGGTTAAGGTACATGGTGTCCTCATTATAACCGTGCCAAACACTGTGCTATTCATTTCTCATTTTGATTTCTTTTGGAGTGGGGTCATTAAGAAGATGCTGAAATGGCTTATTTAGTTTTGTTGGGTTTTATTTTGTATTATGTGGTCCTGTGAATTGACTTGTGACATTGTTAACTGTTAAAATCAATAAGCAAAAATAACAATAGAGCATATATCAATGTGAAGTTACAGATGTAGGCAAGTACTAAGGAAATGCTCGTGCTAAGAATGACTGCAGCCTGAAGTGGTCTACATAAGCATGATCTACATATTGCAGTCATCTCCTTATGAAATCCACCAGTTTGGACTAATAGGCTCTTCTGCCTTTTCACATACCAATCAATGCAGAAGAGCCAACTGGCAACCTACATTTTCACACCAGCATTGTTCTCTGGCCGGCTGCTGCTTTTTTTCCTGGCCTCATCTCTAACTTGCCTCAGAAGGAGTCAGCTCTGCTCACAGCCTTGTTTGTTTGTAATGTTGGAAGTAGGAGAGGAGGAAAGGTGGGCTGATATTTCCAAACTCCACTGTGGATCGTCACCCCTTCTTTTCAAGTTCTGCCATTTTTGCCTCTTGTGCTGTTGGGAATGTGTTTCTCCCAAAAGAGGATTCAAAGGATGGAGATATTCTTCAGGTTCACTTTGTCCTTGTTCACCTAGAGCAAGTGACCTGACTGATGTCTTGAAGTGATCTATTGTTCTATCCAGGAGGTAAGTACCTCAGCTTTATCTTTTTCTCCATGATGTCCGCTGTCACCTAGGAGTCTTCCATCACAGGAACTTTTCTGAATTAAAAAATTGTTAGGAACCATAAATTCATTCCACAAAACATATAAAAATGGTCCCTTCCATCTTCCAATTCCCTTGAGTAGAGCCATGCCTATTCTTTGTTGCAAGCTACCTTTTATTGCATGCAAAATGAAGATGGAGTTTCTTTCAAAACCTCATCTGCTCCTCTGAAAATCAGGCCTTCGGCCTATCTGTTTCTGTATCTTTCCTGTATAAACTGAGGGTAATAATTCTTGCTCACCTTTGAATGCCACTTTGAGACCTATCTTGATGAAAAATACTATATCAACATAATTAAAACATCCAAATGATAAATAATGTGTCAATTCCTATACTCATTGGGCTGAGAGAATTTGAAAAGGATTGAGAATTTCAAAGACTCATTTCTTTGGCTTGGATAAACCAGTTCAGATGGAGGAATAGCTTGTCCCCTTTCAGAGAGGCAAGTGGCAACTCCTTCTCCCATGGGTCCTCCCAGTCTTCTTCCTGCTTTTGAGGAGGATGGTTCAGCCAGTGCTCCATGACTGAAGCAGCTTCCTCTTTGTTTTTATCTATGGGGTTTGTTTCTGCAGTGCCTATCTGTTAGATGAGAGAACCTGCAGTTCCTCTTTGAAGCAATGCCTCAAAAAAGAAAAATGCCTTAAAGTTCCAAATAGTCATCCTGCATAAAGCATTTCTGCCCTTGAAACTGGCTATGAACTCTACAAGTCCCCCCCGATAGACCTCAGGAATTTGAAAACACAGTCAGCAGAAATACTGTTGCATTCTTCTTCAGTCTTCCATTGCGGTTGTGTTCTCTGTTATAGGTGCAGGGTGTAGCAAAGATGAACAATATTCAGTTTTCAAGTTCAAGACTCTGTTTTTATTAAAAGATATGCTGTTGCTCAGTGGTTCCCAACCTTTTTGAGCAAGAGCCACCCAGTTAACACCAGGTAAAACACGCATCCTTTCCACACCCTGCCCAGCCTGTCCCACCCCCTCACTGGCCATGAACATACATAACCCCTATAAACACATAGAATTATAAAAATAACACTAAATTACACTAATAATAAATTACTCTTCTCTGAATAAGAAGCTAAGCTCTCCTGGTGCAGTAGCCACTGCACGGCCCCATGTGGCCCAGCCTCTTTCCATCCCTCATGGACTGAGGGTAATGGATGCAGGCTCCGGCGGGTTTGCTGAAGCTTCTCCATGCCCCTAATGGTATGGGTATGCTCCTCTCCAGCTGGACACCTGGCCAGTGCGGGGCTGTGGTGTGTGTGGCTCCTCTGCTCCAGCCAGAGTGGAGCTTGGAGCTGCTGTTCCCTTGAGGGGGCTTCTCCTCCACCTCGGCCAACCCAGAGCTTGAAGCTGCTGCACCTGTCCAGCTTGGGGAACTAAATGATCTCAGTATCACTGAAGCCTCATAGATCCCCTGGTTTGTAGTTGCAGCTGAACAGGGCTTGATGTAGGAATCTCTTGGTGAAATTCTTTGGCCTTTTTATTCAGGAAGTCAGGCTTGATTATCATAATAGACCCTTCTGCCCTCAAAATCCATGAATGTCTGAATTGCGAAGGTGCCCAGTTTTTTTTCTCCATATTTCAGAGTAAAGTGCTGGGTGGTCTCTTGCTTCTGACTGTGTCTGTCTTCTACAGCAGCTCTTACTGATAACGACAAATCTGGTACTAAAGGAGTTGTTTTATTTTTTCTGAGAAGTCTGCCTCAACGTAAAAGATTTCTGACATATTGCCTGCATCAAGAAGGCATTCTGGAAAGCTGCCCTGTGTAGGACTGGGCTCAGACCCAAATGAGTTCTCCTGGGGTACAAGTCTGATAGGATCGGAAGGTCACACGGAGAAAACCGTTATTGAAGGCATGAGGGTCTCCCAAGAAAACTGCCCATTGGCTTGCTAGATCTCAGAGTGGTCAGATAGGAGCTGTCAACATATCTGTTCCAACTATATGTAGTGGTTACTGTGTATATAAACTACCAGTTGGCCCCTACTCTTCAAAGAGTTCTGGTTTTTGTTCTAATAGGCTTAAAGGAACTTCTGGTTATGCAGTACTCCTCATCCTAGGAACTCACAAGAGGAGATCCTTTCCACCTGACAGAGCTACTGTAGCATCAGGTATGACAGTTGCACCACTTTCTATTTGCAGCCTGACAGTTGTCACCCTGGCTGATACGGGAATTGAACCAGGACTTCCAGATCTAAAGGCATGAGTTCGTAGAGCATGAGGAGAAGGTGCTGTTGCTGGTAACGCATGCTGCATAGTGGATTATGTTAGCATGCCTCCAACATGAAGAGAATCCTTTGCTACCCCTTTAAAACAGGCTTTTGACTTGTTTGCGTTGCAAAAGCAGCGCAAAGGGACCAAAATGAAGGTCAAGATCTGGCCAGCTGTGTGAAGTCAGAATTGCATTCTCAGGATGTGCCATCTCTCTTCATGTCACAATTAGGAGTATCCTGTATGATCCCATAGCCACATATTCCCTCTTGAATATCTTCTCTCTCATCCATGAGATCCCAAAATAGCCCAGGAGGTCAGGGCTTCAGACACACTTCAGACACCTAATGTTTGGTCATGACCTCCTTTGTTTATAAATGTCTTTTTCAGTACCCTTGTTCTCCATCCTATCCCAGGGCAATTTGGCTTGCAGTCTGGAAAAGTATGTTAGTCAGCTTCATTGCATCAGAGATTATGTGCAACAGAGAATAGTACCTTTCATGTCACAGGGTGTACTAGATGTTCTTGGATCTGTGTTGGGTCAGGGGAGGATCGCATAGAATTCTTCCAGCAGCCTATCTGTTTTTGTTTAAAAGGAAAGTTTGGTACCAGTTCTTTAATGGTTCCAAAGGAAGCCCTTGGTTTCCTAAGGTGAGAAATGTCCCGGTTTTCAAAGGGAGGAGATTTAAACCTGAATAAAATCTCTCTGTCCTTTGGCATTAACCTGGTCCTCTGGAGATTGAGATCTTCCTTTTCATCAGAAGTTTATCATTTAGTGATTATGAAAATTGTCCAGTAGCCATTTCTTGACTTTGGAAGTGGGCAGATTGGTGGTCCTCACAAAACAAGTATCTGTCAACTGTGCAGATTTTTTTGTGTTTCATTTAAGTAACCTTGTATATAGTTTATTCAAATATAGCTCAACTATATAGAATTAGGCTCATATTTACAAAAGTGTCCACTTACTTTGGGTATTTCAGTTTTTGGATTCCCGACTTGAGACATATAGAACTTGATTTTTGGAGGAGCTGATTACCAGGAAGTCTAACTGAAATCAGTGGGAAATATGAGTGTTTGGCATCTCTGGTGATAAAACTGTAGATGACTTAAACTGAGCACCCAAAGAGTTGAGTTTAATGTTAATGCTTAAAATATAATGAAAATAAAGGGGAAAAAACCCAAGAAGAAAGCTAAGATGAACAGCATTAGAACCCCCACCCCAAAAGCAATATAATGGATTAAAATTCTGCTTTAATGAACTTGGAAATGGTAACTGGACTAGAGAAGGACTAGCATGTCTTCCAAAGATGGTTAGTAAAAGTGACAGAGAAAATGAAAGCATATGAATGACAGTTGTTCCATCAAATACAATAACAGACAGTCACATTGCCTCACTTTTTGTGTGTGTTAAATAAGTTGTGTATAAATGTTAGACTAAGATGGACAATTGCTCCAGGTAGGGCTGATGTTTAGCCTTTGTCTCAGATGGTTGCAAGAAGCAGTTCTCCACAATACCCATTAGATTTAATTTCCTAACAGGATGATACCTAAATAGCTAAATCTTCAATTTCTTTAACTTGCAGCTTATTTCTCTATTGGTAAATTCAGGGAAGCGTAAGACACGCAAGACACAACTATGGATAAAGTTTGTATCAAATAAAATGATTCCATTTTCTGCCAAGTTGGGGTTTAACCTCTCCTAGATCCTTAGTGGTGCATAATTAAAATATTTTCAATATCTTTTGGCATTTGACTTCCTGAATTCTCTTACAAAATTAATCTGAAAGATATTTCAGTATTCTGCCTTCAAGAAGACAACTTGCTTTTAGCTCATGCCATAATTTTTGGTTTCAGGTTTTGGATGTCATGTATGACTCTGATTAAATGCCTTTTTTTCCACCCCAGAAGGCCATTCTCTTAGAAAAATCAAGCTATTATCTAACAAATGTGTGGCAGTTAGTGTTAGCATGGGCTAGTATCTTTTTAATGGCAGCAATCTCTTCCATTTTGAACAAATCCTGTTGCCTGCTTTATATCATCAAAGAGCTTGTCCAGATTTGGCAGTTTTAGAATGGGTAACATTGATGGACAAGTTGACAGTTCATTAAGCCAAAAATATTCCATCCACAATTGTTGGTCTTCTGTGTGTTTACTGTTGTTATAGTCTTGCACAATAGCAGTGGGAATTAAAACATACCTTTCCTTTACACTTGCACTGATGACTCTGGTGGGGGATGTCTACTAGCAGAAGTAAGGCCCTGCGTTTTTATTTAAAAAGCACATTATATAAATGAAGCAGTGCCATTGTTGAACTCTTTTTTTATTAAAGTAGCATTACCCTTCCTGATACTGCCGTTCACCAAATATATTAAGATATAAAAATATTTTCTTTGTGTTTATTTTAGTAGTAATTCAGGGACCAATTGGTAGTAAGTAATAGGTATGACCTATCTAGTTTTACAGGCAGTAGCTAGCTTCCTAGCTTGTTGAATCACTGTGATGTTTGGGATGTACATTCTTTGAAGATTACTTCTAAAGAAAGGCATCCAAATCCTTAATTTGAGATTCTGTCTATTCCTGTGGTGTTTACATTCCAGCATGGCAGAAGATCATTGAAAAAAGAAAAGACGAAAATGCACTTTAAAAAGGATTTCTTAAAATGGGTTTCTTTTAAAGATCCACAATTTTCTACCTCCTCCCCTCGTGTAGATCCTGGGATTAATGTCCTATATAGGAAAGAATATACATTAGTAGATGATTTGAGAGTTCACCACAATGCTATTAGTTATAGAGCCATAATAAAAGTAGTACTGAGGAACATGTTAGAGATATAGTTGCGAGATACTTAGTTTTGTCATTTTATATTAACACAGCTGCAGATTTAGTTACTTTTGTTTTTCAGTGTGTTATCTTTATACTATGTTTTTTCTTGCTACTTAAAAAACAAAGCCTAATTCTCTTCCAGTTTTTGCAGTTCCAGCTGTACCGTAAAAGGATCAAGTATTTCAAATGGCTTACAAGTTTCTTTATTAAATGCATTTAACAGGAAAATGAGAATAGTCAGCATGCAGCATTCTTGCAGCAATATAGTTTTGAATTCATACTACTTAAAATAATACAGCATATATTTTTTTTAAATGTGTTGTGTGAATATGGTGTTCATTAAAGGAACTAATAACAGTGGCTTGAAGAACTTGGCATGGTGTGGATGTTATGCAAACTTTCCCACACATAGTTCTGCCAGTACCCCTCAGTTCTGACCTGCAATAATACTCTTGCTATTCTAGACCTGGGGCTCGCCTATACAGATACTACAAACTGTATCAGATCATGTGTGTGTGTTTTTGTGATATAGACAAATGAGACATTCAAGCTCATTTTCACTTGTGACCTACAATGTATGGTATTTATTTTTACAAACCATTTGAACAAATAATTTTTTAATAAACCAGGGGCAATGGCTGTAAACAAGAACCATAAAATAAATTGATGAACAATTTAAGATACACGAGAGCCATATATATGGGGAGCTAATGATTTAGAAAATTTATATTTCTGATTCAATTATCATTAATTTTCAGAAGTTTCAAATATACCTTTGGTGTAATTAGAATTCTGTAATCTTGGCTGTGTTTCTTCCAAGTATTTGAGAGATTAAAATTATATTTTCAGATTGTAATTTATCATAATGTACACGGCATTCTGTTCTTTTACCATTACTATGGTTTAGCAACGAGAAGTGGTAGGCGTAATTCTTTGGAGGGACTTGTGTGCTCTAGTGTTATGTCCATGTTGTTTGAAGGGATTTAGAGATACTAATAATTATATGGAAACTTTACCAACTATTTAGTGGGAGATCAGCAACATATGGCATGTAAGCTATGATTGAGAGTACCTGCTTACAGCACAGATAGCAAGAATTGAACAAGCAAACAGATTCATCTACAAATATGCAAACATTACATCCTAGTGTAAATTTAATTAAAACAAAACCAGCCTCCTCTCCCGAAACTAGTATGCAAAGTTGCTTCTGTTCTTTAAAAATCAGTTCCATGAAGAAGCAGTTTGAACAAAATTGAAAAAAAAAAAGGCACATGCAGCCTTTCAGGCTATGATGATTAGTATTAAGATGAGTTGCACTTTAGCTAGGCTGAAACTTGTTCGTAACAGAATGTTAAATACTTACTGAAAAGAAAGATTATGTCTATCTAGTTACACCATTCCTTGATATATGCACCATGTCATAGTGCCATTGTCTCCTGGGTAAAGACTGAGAGTTCAAATACCCACTATCTCTCCCCTGGTGCTCCAAATGCTCTGCTTTGAAGTTTTTATAATCCATCTGTCATCTTCTAGCAGGGAGGGCACATGTTCTGTACCACTCAATTATAGAATTCTCTTTTGCCAGCTACAATGAGACAGGAAAGAATGTTATGGGTGGTTGAGAGAAACTGTCAGATATATTAAATTCCTAGGATTCATATGGATGATGTTATTCCAGTGTAGAAACACAGCATGTGTTATTGTTCAAGTGTATTAAGAATATATTTTGTATTGTACAGTTTAGGGACTTTGATTTTCACATAGGTTTGTTAATATTTGATTTGTATTTTAAAAATTGGAACAGCCAAACAGCCTGTGGTTTGTTCATTTAATTTGTTCTAACAATTTAAAAGTAACCAAAAGAAGCGTCGCTTTGAAGCATCAGAACTTATGATTATTTCTGCTACTACAGAAAAATGAAGAGATTGTATTATTTTTGTGTAAAAACTAGGAAACAGCATCGAGGTTTATAGCTCGATACTATTTGCCATACAAATTGTTTGTATTATGACATGAACTGAAGGCCTGAAAATTATATGAACTACCATCTGGTGAAAACAGAAGTAGCATTTCATTATGTGGTGAATAAAAACAATAGATGCAACATAGTTAATATTTTGCTTAAAGACATCTATCGGGTAGGGAGGTATGTTGCCTGTTAGCACGCTGACTTTTCAAGTACTGAGTCCCTGGGATGGCTTAATTGCTTGTCTTATGTGAAATGAGTTTGATGATCTCAGCTCAGTCCCTAGTGGATATTAATTCACTTAATAAAACATCCCACATAATTTTGCACATAGTGGCATAGTTTGCAAATTGTATTTTGTCTTAAGATAGGGCCAACGATTGTGTATGCATTATAACTGAGATTATTATTTTATTTAGGCTATTTTCATGGGCCCACTGCGAAGAACTCACAACAATGCTAAGGAAGAAGGAGCTTTTCACTTGCAACTTTATTATAATATTTACAATAAATACAACATTGGCACAGTGGGTAGCCACTAGTTAGTGGGTACCCTCTAGTAGGGGTTAATCTGCAGCCTTCACACGCAAGTCTAATTAGGCATCTTCATCAGGTGCCCTCTAAAGGTTCTTAAAATGGACCACAGGCTTTAGGACTGCCCTGATGGCACAGACCTGTATTTGTTAGAAGTTCATGCCAATGAAGGAATTTTTCTTTACTGTCAAGCCACACTGCCCTTTCTGTTGCTGGTATAAACTTGTGGTGTAAGCTATATCTTTTTTTCCTAACCAAACCATTCCCCTCCACTACTAAAATCTAAGGCTTGTTTCAAATATTCCTTCTGGCAAGAATTAATGCTTACTTATGACTCTTTAACTGACACCCCGCTAACTGTTTAGCTATAAGCCAACCCACAAGAAGGACTGGATTCTCAGATTGAATATGTCATATCAAAGATAGGAAGAATGAGCACTGTCAGAACAAAATATCAAAGCACCAGATCAGTGTGTTTGCCAGGGCCTCTCCAAGGTTGGTCAGAGTCCCATAGGCTATGTCTACACTGGCAAGTTAGTTTGAATTAAGGAGGCTTAATTCGAACTAACTAAAGCCATGGCTACACTAGGCTTTAGTTAGTTTGAATTAAGGGCTTCCTTAATTCGAACTAATAAGTTCGAATAGGGTATTCGAACTAAGGGGTTAATTTGAACTAACTATTTCGAATTAGCCAATGTGGCCATGTTAATTTGAATTAATTTTTTAGTTCAAACTAACCGGCCATTGAAATGAATGGGGATCACTAATTCAAACTAAGTTTTCCTAGTTCGAATTAAGCTAATTCGAACTAACTAAAATTAGTTCGAACTAACTAATTCGAACTAATTTTAGCAAGTGTAGACATAGCCATAAGGTCAGAGCATGCACTGGAGAGATATATAGATAATGAGGAGAGAGGTCCTGTCCCCATGTTGGTGAAGTACTTGAGGCTACTGCAAAGGGAACAAGTGGAACCACGCCCTGACGGCATTATCAGTTGGTTTAACTCCAGCACCCTTTTAAAATCGGCTGGATTTGCCATTGCCCATAGACACTGTTGTCATCCTTTAAGGGGCTGTAGAGCTGCAAGGCTGGGGGTGGCTGTGGTACTGTTGTCAGGGGTGAAGAATTCACTGGTGCTGAGATAATGTGTTTCCTCCGGAGCTGACGGGCAGCTGCTGCAGGCTCCCTGAGCTGGGGTCGAGGCTAGAGTTGCAAGAGATGAAGCTATTTCACAGCCACATGGCTCTTGCACAGAAACCAGCAAGCCTTTCCGGAGCCAGTTAGAGTGGCCTGCGCCTGTACTCTGCTAATCAGATCCTTGAATGTGGCCATCACAGCAGGGAAAACACGTGAGGGGAAGGTGTCTGTGTGTGGGTGAGCCAGGCTAGTGGCTGTTGA
>ML685783.1:12235225-12247725 GCA_007922175.1 Pelusios castaneus
GGCACAAGATCTAAGTCCATATTATAGATTAATGTCTTGCAAAAACAATAACCCAAGTGTGACTGTTTTCCTTTGCTCTCCCATAGCCATGGGAGATTGATTTTTTTTTTTTTTTTTTTTTTGAGTCAGCGTATGCATTGTTTGGAATGAGATCAAAATGTCCTAGGAGGCAAAGATGAGTGATTTTTGTCTCACTTAAAGACAGACTGCGACATCACTGATAAAAGAGACCGTGATAGTATCATATAGGGATGGATCATTAAGCAACACGGGCTTTATATTTGAAAAACCTCAACTTAAACAAATAATGAAGAAGCTACCTCTTGAATGGTGTCACTGGAAGGATTCATTACTGCTACTGTATGCGCCAGCTAGAGCTTTGGGAAACCCCCCTGGCTATGTCTACACTTGCTAAAATTAGTTCAAATTAATTAGTTCGAACTAACTAATCCAAACTAATTTTAGTTAGTTCAAATTAGCCTAATTCGAACTAGAAAAAGTTCGTTCGAACTAAGCAAGTGCACTTGCTTAGTTCGAATTAGCGATCCTCATTCATTTCAATGGCTGGTTAGTTCAAACTAAGAAATTAGTTTGAATTAACATGGCCACATTGGCTAATTCGAACTAGTTAGTTCGAATTAAAGCCTTACTTCTGAAGCCCTATTCAAACATATTAGTTCGAATTAAAGAAGCCCTTAATTCGAACTAACTAAAGCCTAGTGTAGCCATGGCTTTAGTTAGTTCGAATTAAGGAGGCTTAATTCGAGCTAACTTGCCAGTGTAGACATAGCCCCTGTGTTTAAGCTGTGTAAGAATTTAATGAGCCCAGAGGCCTGTATTTAGTTCTTGTGCATTCGTGTTCCCTGGAGGGTTGCTGGGAGCTTTGCGTTGGTGTGAACCCCAGACTTCCAGGAGAATTTCCTGAAACAAGACACTTTCATAACAAGACCATTGTATTAGAATATTCCCGCCCTTCCCTATGTATCCGTGGGTTGCCATTTGTCTTTACTTCTTCTTAGCTGAGACAGGGTAGTTGCTGCTTGCCTGCTTTGCTAAGATTTTTAGGAAGGTGGATGAATGGCCCACCTGACTCATCTTGCATTTACTGTGGAGTGGGAAGAAGTTCCTTATCCCTTTTGCTGTAAAATTCTTCATGGGAGTGGACTGCCATTTTATTTCTCCATTCCACAGTAGCAAAAGGGAGGGGGGCGGGATGTACTGGGCTTCCCCAGGGATGCTGTGAGGTTCACTTTTGTGCTGCAAATTGGGATTGGGGGATGTTTGCCTGAGAATTACTAAATCCATACGTGTGAACAAGAGAGAAATAGTGCCATTGTAGATAGGCTCACTACTTTGTATGTTCAAACTATGCTTATCACTTTTTTTGTTTTCTTCAGCTGAATGAATCTCTTGCTCTAGAAGTTACTCCTCTCTCCTTATTATTTCTGTTGTGTTTAGATTGTGTTGATGCTCATCTGCCTAATGGAAAATCCCTACATTTACAGCAGTCACAAGTGCACCTTGGGATGAATGTATTATTTATAAAGACTCATCATCACACTCCTCACAGTTACATTTTATGCTGTTTGTGGGTGTACTCCTGTGTACTCCTGCATTGTTGGCAATGCAATTAGTTGCACTGTGGGAGATTCCCAGGTTCAAAGCCAGCCACGTAAAATCTATTTCACCCCTTTTTAATATGTGGGTCTTTTTATAAATGCAACCCCCCCCCTTGACATCTCTTCATAAACAAAGCAGAATAACACTGTTAGAGAGAAGCTTATATACATCTAATCTAGCCGCTACTTCTACCAGCTTACTTGCACTAGACCACCACTATGCAAGTGGAAGTGTGAGACCCATTGAACACACTGTTTTTCCAGTGGATCACAGTTACAGAAACATCTGTGCTGAATAACTTTGTGTTTATGCACTGTTGCAAATTCAGTGCTCAATAGCCCTCAAAATTTCTAGTTACTTACATGGAAGGGAGGGGGGGTGTTCAAGAATTGTACATGGGTTGCAGTATAAAGCATACTGAAAACATTTATGAACTTGAAGGACCTTTTTAAGTGTGTTTCAGCTGCAGCAAAAGTACTCCTGAGCATGCTGTTTCTCTATTTATACTTGTTCCATATAAAAGTGGACAAAACAGATGTTGAGGATGTTGTTGGAATTATGGTGCAGGAGTATACAGAGATATCATATCATGACTGGAAAAGAAAACCTAAAATTTGAACTCCCATACAATTGTCAAGTTTTTAAACTATTGAATGCCACACATACTTGAAAGCATATATGAGTCCAAAAAGCCAAATGAATACATTTCATCAGGACCTTTTCTGTTCTCCTTCTATTCTCACACATTTAGGATTGTATAGAGACTTACATGAGCAGGGAGAATTGTGTAGGAGGATAGGAGTAATTCTGTTAATAGTATGCATATGCCCCTATATGGTTCCTGCAGAAGGAACTAAAAGATGGATAGATGTGAGGGTAGACTATGCCGCCTATTCTGGATGTTCTTAATCAAGAACTGTGCTAACTATTTGACTTGACCCATTAAAAATACTTTAAATCAACCTTGATATGAATTTGAAGTAACTGCAAAGCAAGATTGGTTTGTTAGAATTTTGTTCACATATCTGAACTAGCCAGGGAGAGTGTTGAAGTATTCTCCCAATTCAGCTGGATACCTGTGAAATTATTTGGGCTGCTCTGAGGGATATATTTCAAGTTCAAGCCTAGGCTGTTGGGATGGACCTCATGGGACAAGTCATGTGTTGGAAGTAGCGTGATATTTATCTTGTGTTCCTGATTGGCTGAGCTTATCCCATATCATGGTAGCCAGCCCACAAAGCAACAGTCATTTCCACTTCATTTCTCAATAGCTGATTGTGCTCCCATTGAAATTAATGGCAAAACTCCCACGGTCTTAAAGTGCAGCAGATTTAAATACTCAGCGAGTGGGGCTGGCTGCCATTTAGTGCTTTCATTTGCTTGAAAGTTAAGTTCTGTGCTTAAGTTCTTTCATTTGCCTGAAAAATAAAAAAACAAAAAACAAACAAAAAAAACCCCCAAACCAAACCAAAACACTTTCCCCCACCCCCGACTTTCTCCTATTCACTATCTCTGTGATTCTAGTGGTCTAGTATGTTATAACCTTCTGTAAAACCTCCAGTTAGTGAGAATTGTATCATATTTTGGCTCTTGTAAAAATTACCGGTACATCTCGGTGCACAAGTGAATTTTTTTTTTTTTCCTGAGATCACAGTTCTGTTTATGCTTTAAAACTGTTTCAGCCATTCCAATGGTTTAGGGCTTTTCCAATAAAGGTCACAATATGACAAGCCATACATTATTATTTGTGTTAATGAAATAGTTGGTCACATCTGTGACTCATTATGATGCATGTTTAAGTCTCATATACACAAATTTTTTTGAATGTGAATTTACAAATATTTATAGACTAGAATCAGGAACTATGCTTCCTTTATAGTCAAATGCTAACAAGCAGGTTAAAAGATTTTCCTGAATCTTCATCCAGACATTTCTTTGGAAATAAGCTTTGATTTAAGTGTTGCACAAATTAAAAATTACATTAAGAACTGGGTGAGAGGAGAGGAATTAAAAACCAAAACAATAAAGTATATAAAAGTAATAAAGTTTAAGAAACCTCAAATTTTGTAGCTTAAAAATTAAGAGTAGCTATGAAGAACTACAATCAAATCTTTTCTTTTGTCATATTTAATTCAAATGAGATTGCTCCATATTGACTTCTAATGCTAAAAGGCCACCTATCATGGAATCTCTGCAGCCAATGAAGCAAGCAAGTGAATGCTTTCTTAAATGATGCTAATCAGTCCAGAGAGGCCTGCCCCTTATCCCCATCAGTATTCTGTAATTCAGATGTGCTGATAACCTGAAATTGAATGTGTCAGTATGCAGACATACAAAGAAAAAAAGAATCTAGAAGCCAGCTATAGAGGCTACGTCTATTTTTTGTTTGTTTGTTTATTCAGGGTAAAGATTAAAAAGGATTGTTGCAAGTTGCTCTCAAATATTTACTGAAAGCTTAAAAAATATATGTTGAATGAATAAATAGATACTGCATGGCAAATTATAATAAAATATTAAAAACGAAATCACAAAGAAATGTTGAACAATACCCTTAGGTTAAAATCTGTGTAGATGGTACAATTCTAATCTGAAATGTTTAAAAAAAATCTCTGTGATGCTTGCTATAGCTAGAACCATCAGCTAGTTGCTAGATCTATTATAAACCTGATTTTCCAAAGTTTATAATTCACCTGTTTAGTTCGCATTTGATTTAAACTTTGCATAGATACTTGCATCTTCAAGGCAAGTTTTCTTCTGAAAACCTTTGTTGTGATACTAGATATTGTTTTGTCAAAAATATTTTTGAGTAGTTTTGTATATTTTTCTTTGATTTCCTCTAATGGAAAAATGGCTTAATTTTGCAAACCTATTTTTTCAGATATTTAAGGCCCCATTTTGTCCTCCTATGCATACAGAGCTCGACATGCACATATCTGAAAGCAGAATTGGGTCCCTTGTTTTTAGAATGGATTGCTGGTGTTCATTTTTAACATTGGATGAGTTATTTAAATTTTAATGTGACCTGTTGGTCGTGTTTTGTCACATATTTATCTATCTCAAGCAGAGGAGGCCTTTGGCTATTGGAGACCCTAAGCAAAGGCCCATTGTGGGGCCCCCTATAGGCCCACAAGGCCCCCATAGGCCCATGGGCCCCCCTCTGTGACCCTGCCTCCTCCACCACCCTGGCCCCAGCTCCCCCCACACGGCCCTGGCTCCCTGGGCCAGCTTCTCCTCCTGCTTGGACCGAGGCAGATGTGGCTTTTGGGGTAGGCGATGGGACCCCTTGCAGCTTAGGGCCCTAGGCGTGCACCTGCTTTGCTTACCCCAAAGCCTCCTCTGATCTCAAGGAGGACATTGATAACACATTAGAGTAAATTCATAAGTGTCATCGCTCTAAAAGAGGATGCAGTGGAATTTCACGGAGTGAGGATTTTTATTTATATTTTTATTTTTATTTATACACCTGACAGAGAAGGATGATGACACCTAAACTGAGATTAAGATTTAAAGATGATGAGAGAAATTTTGTTTTCAAATGAACTCGTTTAAATTTTTTTTACATGTTGATAACTATAATACCATAAAACGAATTGTTCATGAAGAATATTTAGTTTATAAAAACACGAGGAGCCAAATAATAATCCTTTTCATCTCTCATTCTCGAAGCAGGCAAGTAGCATTATCCCCATTTTGCAGATGGTGAAACTGCAGCACTCAGTGAGTTGCCCAAGGTCACCCAGCAAAGCTGGCAACAGAACACAGATCCTGAGTCAAAGTGCAGTGCTGTAACCACTAGACTGTGCTGCCTCTCCTAATGTTTTTCCTAGATTATCATCTGCCCCCTGCAACTTCAGTTGAACATGTGTGTATTCACCCATTTATGAACATGGGCATGTATATCTGTACGCACATCAGATCACCGGGCACACAGTTCCTTAGCTTGCACACTCAACTGCCAGCATGTGCTGACGTGCATAATTTTGGAGGCTATGGCTAAAAATTTAGGAGATAGGAAATTGACAGAAAGTTTCTGAAGTTTCAGTCATGTCCTTATCTTGCCCTGTGGAGCGGAGCTATCACACCAACATGATTACTGTGTATTTTGTAACTCTGCCCTCTGTTCCAAGACACCTGCAGTGCCTACTATTGACACAATGTATTAAAAGATGAAATGAAAGGTTTAACTCAGACTGTTGTTCACCTGTCTCAGTTACAATTTAGTATATATGGATTCTGGGAGGTGAGAGTATCTCCCTGCTTTTGTGCATCCCACTCCTTCTTTGAGGTCATTCCTGGCTACTGATTTCTAGTAGAAGTGGCCCCTGAGCTCTGATCATTAATTGGCCACAGGAGTTTCTGTGGAACAATGGGCCCATTCCAGTTCTTATTGGTGAATAGAAATACTCACTCCCATTGACATGATTCTGGCTTAATACAAGGAAGTCCAGCAAGTGGATGAATTTTCAGAGGTGCTGAACAACCACAGCTTCTTTTAGCATTGATGTGAACTTTGTGTGTTCAGCACCTATGAAAATCAGTCCATTTAAATGCACCACTGTCAAATCTTTCCAATCCCTGTCTGCTTATGGGGGAATTGAAAGAGACCAACAACTGAACCCTGATCTCTGGAGTGCCGACTGCCACCAAGCCATTAGCAGACTGGTCCTAACTCTATTACAATGACACATGAGTTCTAATTATTTATTTGTGAACTTATTTATATATTCTTATTCCTTGTAGATTTTGTTTTAAAAATACTTGAAATTGTCTGATTAAAGGCTAGAAAACAAAACAGAATGAGATATGAAAATGATTTTTTTTGAGGAAATTGTAGGGCCAGGATAATTCTTTTGTGTGCAAACTTTACAAGATGCAGCCAAATATTATTTCCTTAAACTTATAACTAAAGAGTAAACCTTCATATATAAGATCAGCGTTACAATCCTCCATAATTCAGATCTAAAGTAGCTTCTGTTTAATACCATTTAATTTAAATTAACAGATTTTACTTGATCATTTTATACACACAAACATACGTGCGGTTGCACACACATACGTCTGTGTATTGAATTGATAAAGAAAGAACTCTGGTTAAATAATCCACTTTTGTCTGACAACGGAATCAGTTATAGAGGTGCAAATATGCAGAAAGCTATTTGGAAATGCATCCTCGTAGTTGTCAGGTTTTATTATGCAGGAAGGTGTCATGTTTGTTACGAAGCTGAGTGCAGATGGCAGAGTGGAAGAAATGGATCACTAATTTTAACAATGATTAATGAACAGAGATAGAAAATGAATTACATTGGACTATCGGAGGCAAGAAATATTTTTGAGAAAATTTTGACTCATCTGCTGTGCTGTTCTCTGTAAATTATTTTCTGAAATTCTATATGTTGTCAACAGTTGACTGCATTTTCCATTACTGTCTATTTCTGTCCTTAAGTACTTTTGTGTTATTAGAGATACATAATTTCAAAATACCAATACATTCCTGAATACTTAGAGAAAATATATGTAACGGTATGAATGTTCCAAAGAGTCTAGCCATAAATGTCATGTTTTATAAAAATCTTTCATTTTTTCCTCATTTTATCACAACATTAGAAATGTTTGGTGTAAAAATAAATTAAAAGGGTGGGGGTGAGGGGTTGGAAGAGGGAGGGAATGAGAAATCATTATAAGTTTAGGAAACATAGAAGCAAAGGTAACAATAAAAACACGGCCAAGAATATTATGGTTTTAGGCTTACAATGCCTGTTCCACCTTTTGTGATTTCACAGGCTAACCAGGAAAATATATGTACACAGCTGCTTTTTAAATTGCCACTTCACTTGTGCTTCTCTTCTTCACTCTGTACTCCTCTGGCTTACATATCCCCTTCACACTCCAGGTCCAGTCCCACACATTCTTGTCTGCAAGTGAAAGCTGAAAGTTGCCACAAAGTCCTAATCATTGTTGATCCTTGCTTTACAACCTGTTGAAATGCAGTCTCCCAACTAGTCTTAATCTGTGGCACTGCTGACCTTGAAGGAAAGTTGGATTCTCCCATTCTTAAATGAAGATCACTTCTGCCTTGAGAGAATTGTGTCCTAACTTCTTTCCCTAGTTAAATATTTTATTGGAGGCTCCTAGAAGATTTGTCTCATTTTTAAAAACATGGAATGCTTAAAACATAATTAAATATCTGATTTTTATAGTACAACCTGCACTGGGGTCTAGAAGTTAATATCCTGAAAAACAGTTGGGTCAGACTGGTTATCCCTTGTACAAGTAAGCACAGTGTTTGGAGAGGGGAAGATGGAGAAAAAGGGATGTAAGCAGCCTTCCCCATCTTATTTCTGACCAAGTCATATGGCTGGAGGGCACAGTACCTGTCTGTGGTTAGCATTACCAAGGGTGCTGAAAGGGCTGGCTAGATATATGGGGGGGAGGCAGGAGTACACACTGCATTAGAGATGATGGGAGATGTGAGTACTCAGCACCTCTGAACATAAGGCTCTTGAAACGTATTTCTGGAGAGCTCTATCTGCAGAGCATTTCCTGGGATCCACAAAGAGACCTTTGGCCAGAATTCTCCTGCTCCATTGTGGTCCTTCTGCACCCATGTACAGCACAGACAGTAAGCCATAATCCAGCCACAGAACTGGGGGGAGAAAAAAAACAAACAAACTCATGACTTGTTAAGTGCTCTGATTCCTCTATGTCTTTCTGCCTTCTCCTGGAGCCCAGTCATGGTAGCACCTTAGGGCAGTATCTATAAACAGTAGTGTGGTGATTTTAATGAACTGCATTGTTACTTGATAAAATACAGTAGGCGAAACTTAGACCTGTTGTAAACAGGTTAAACTCCAGTGACGTGAATGCGTGTGCTTACACTCGGTCTGAATTAGCCAATTATATCTCAGTAACAATGGGGTAACTAATCATGCACTAATTCCAGTGTAAAGTCTCTACTGAATGAGCTTCATGTTAGCGCAGCTGCTTCAAAACTGAGCTTGATAAATTTATGGAGGAGATGATGGGATGGCTTAGTTTGGCAATCGTCCATTTTTTACTACTGGTGATAGATATGCCAGTGACCTGGGAAGGGGCATTAGATGGGGTGGGTTCTGAGTTATTACAGAGAATTTTTTCTTGACTGGCTGGTGAGACCTGCCTACATGTTCAGGGTTTAACTGATCGCCATATTTGGGGTTGGGAAGGAATTTTCCCCCGGGCAGATTGGCTTGGATGCTGGGTTTTTTTTGCCTTCCTCTGTAGTATTGGGCATGGCTCACTTGCTGGTTGATTCTCTGTATTTTAAAGTCTTTAAATCATGATTTGAGAACTTTAATAATTCAGTTACAGGTTAGAGGTCCATTACAGGAATGGGTGGGTGAGGTTTTGTGGCCTTCATTGTGCGAGAGGTCAGACTAGATGATCATATTGGTCCCTTCTGACCTTAGAGTCTATGAGTCTATTACGGGCTTGATCCTGCCAAAACGTATTTCCCGAGAAGTCCGTCCATATGCAAGAAATCCCATTGATTTCAAAGTGGCCATTTGCTTGCAGAACTTCTCATGTTCATAAGTCTTCAGGATTAGGCCCTTAACAGTTAACTTCTGTTGATATAGAATTTGCTCTAACAAAGTAACATCAGTAAGTGCTGTATAAAGAGCCAGAGTCACAACAGCAGCAGTGGAACTTAAGTGATTAGTTTAATATCTCGATATGCTTCTTACATGAGTGTACCCTCTGCCACCTGCCTAGATTTATATGGAGAACTACATCTATATGGAGAACTACCGATGAGATCTGTTTGGTTTGTGAGGAAATGGAAATTCCATGTGCTTTGCTTTCACTTACAAACATTGGGCTTCATCCTACTTCTGTCAAGATTAATGGCAGTTTTAATTTTTTACTTTAAAAGCAAGATGAGGAATGTACTTTGAAAGTCTGATTTAATATTTTTAGGCGCTTTACCCATAAACATAAATGTATAATAAGCAATTATGATTGATTGGCTTTATTTACATTTTGTCTACATTTGCAGAGATAACTGGAAAATTCTACTAGTCTTCATAATGTAGCAATACATTTATTTCTTATCCTCCCTCAAATCTTGGTATAAATACACTAACTCAGAAAGATTGGAAGTTATCAGGTTGCATTTGCAGGAAAGGTTATACTTTCTTCCATTTTCTCTTTACACATTTGCCTTAAGGTTTCTTATAAGTGCCAGAGAAAATTTTAAGTATCTTTATGAATACGTTTTTAACGCTAGTATTTTGCATGTAATTATGGTCCTGATGGGAACATACTTTAGAAAAACAACTACTGGAACAATACAAGTCCTGCTCGGGTTACATAGCATATGCTAAACACTGAGAAAACATACACAGTGCTTTAGTGAACAAGGTAGGGGAATGCTCCTGGGAGCCAATTTAAAATGGGACTTAAGGCTTGCATGGCTTTTTGTATCTGCTTCTTTTGGCAAACTAGTGAAATGGCAGTGGTGGTTGGAATCCCCTTGTGAGCACCAGAGGTTACCTGTGCCTGTGCAAAGACCAGTTTGTACATAGAGCTTACAGGAAGATGTCTGAATGTTAGTTATGGACCTAACCATTAATATGAGAGACTAATATTCCTATCACAAGACTCTCTGTTGCTGAAATGGTTTAGCAAAAAGAGTGGTATGCAACTTTGGCGGAGTTGTGTGAAGAATAACTTAAGCAACTTAAGAAGTACTTTTTCCACCTCAATAGTGAGAAGTTACAGTGCAGCTTTTTAGTAACAGGTCAGTATTGGATCAATATATATGCAGCGAAGTGGCTATATGATAAAAATGTTCTAATGTTAGGTTCTCAGTTTTTTGAATAGTCAACATGTATGAGAGTGTGTACAAATATAGTGTGTGTGTGTGTGTGTGTGTGTGTCCGTGTGTGTCCCCATACACATTATTTAGCTGAGCTGTGCTATCGATACATTCATGATTGTACTAGGCTGACGAGATAGCAAGTATGAAAAAAATCAGGATGGGATGGGGAGGAGTAATAGGTACCTATGTAAGAGAAATATCGGGACATCTGGTCACCATAGCTAGTACACATAAACCAAGTGAAGATTTAAAATCTTCATGTTTCTGTTTAGTGAAGAAGTTGTTCATATTCATTTTTTTATGGCATTGTATGGGTTTCAGCCCATATAAGTGACTATAAACTTAATTTTGTCTAGCTATGTAATAAGAACAAGCAAATAAAAATATTTATAAAATGAAGTCCTGTTCACGTAAATGCTTACATGTGTGAATCAAGGTACTCATATGCATAAGTATTTTCAGGATTGGATCTCTAGTTTTAAGTATTTTCTTCTGTCTTAAGTTGAAATAACTTGAGAAAAAAATTAGGTCTGCATTAATATTTCAGTTTTCCACATGAATATTTAAATTCTTTTTACTGTATGGTATCTATGCAGTAATTTAGTG
The DNA here is from genome assembly GCA_007922175.1 of Pelusios castaneus. Taxonomy (NCBI): domain Eukaryota; kingdom Metazoa; phylum Chordata; order Testudines; family Pelomedusidae; genus Pelusios; species Pelusios castaneus. The sequence goes on from ML685783.1 coordinate 12,246,309, forward strand.
TTTATGTCCCTTAATAAATGTATATAATATGTACATACATACTAACAGGATGTTTGTGTGTATATATAATATTAAAACAGGATACCATGAACTAGAGGCCTGCCACACTTCTATTACTTCAGGTAAATAACTGATTGACCTTTGTGGTGCACTGATACTTCACTAATCAGAACCTGAAATCTGTATAACAACACTTCATTTACTTGATAGACAAAAGAACAATTGCACTTGAAGTAATGTGATTTCTAAATAGACACTGCCTGTCAAAAGTAAATGCATTAGAAGTAAAATGTAGCTCAAGGAGACAATTAGCAAACAGAGGTGACACTGTAAACAGGTGCACCCATTATTCCCAAAGCTTGTGGCAATATATTCACATCTTTTAGACTGATGGAAGATCATGTGACAGTTTGGTGAATTATCTATCTGTATCATCTGACTGATGAAGCCTGCTGCAGTTGCAGATCATTTAAAAATGCATCTCACAAATTACATGGTAGCTGAGAAAAAATGCAGGTTTTTACGAACAATGCTTTTCTAAAGCAATGTGCTGGAATACCTAATTTTTCTTTGAAAGGATGCAGACCGTTTCATTATGCTATGTATAGAGTCAGTAAAGGTTGTGCAAATTCATTACGATGTTTGTTAATCTATAGAACATTTTCTATTCCATGTTTAGTGACAGTGTACATATTTTGTATATGTTTTTAAATGTGCTGTTTCTGAAACATCTATATCTGTGAGCAGAAGGGGACTACACTTCTGTAGTCTTCTTAAATCACTACTTATCAAGGAAGATTTGAGATGAGAACATTTGACCTACATCTTTTTGTGGGTTATTGGATTTTTTTTCAACATGTAAAATGTAAAACAAATGAGAGAATCTATAAACAAACTATCTCTCAAACAGGTTGAGATGGGGTAGTGTCACTTGCATAATATCTTTGTATATGATGTGGTGGAAACTAAGTGGCTGTACCCTTTTCTAAATTGCCTTTTTATAAATGTTTTAGATTTTCTCCCTTTTAAAAGTGAGACTTGATTTATCTGATCCACAAAAAGATGTTGGATCATGTATTTGTCATTAATTATTTGTATTGACAGCCCTGAGCCAGATAGCAAAATACCTAGAAGACCTGATGGACAACAGATACTATTGTATATTCTGTTTTTATTACAATCAACTTTAACAACAGTTATCACTTTGTGCAACTTAGAAGTGTACTCGCACAAAAATGACTTTATAGCTATTCAACATTCCCAAAATAATTGCTAGTAGAGAGATGGACCAGAACCTCCCAACACTCTGAACATTTCCAGATCTGAACTTTCCAGCAGAGGACACTGTCTAGTGACACACAACTAACATAACACTTTTATAACACTTTTCAGACATTGAGCTTGATCTTGAAAACCC
>ML685783.1:12252725-12312725 GCA_007922175.1 Pelusios castaneus
TGGTTACTTAGTGATGGGATGTTTCCGTATTCCTATCACTAGATCTGTTCTTCCTCTCCAGATCAGTGTTGTTGCCTCTTGGGAATCTCCCAGGACAAGTAAGGAGAGCAAGTGGAATGGAAGGCCTGCATCTTTCGCTGCACGGTAGATTGTGGTCAAGTCAGCAGTTCACAGTGTAGCCTGCAGTGTCAAGAGCTGGAATCATACCCTGGACCAAGAGCTCTGGTGCCAGTTTTCTGGGGATAACCTTGGGCCTTACAGAAAAATGGAAAAAAAACTCAGATGAATTTCAATGTCCTGTGCGTCCTCTCCATTTGTGCACATAAGGCCTGCTGTTACCTATCCTGCAATTACAGTGTATGCAAATCCATTCTGAAATCAGTTAAAGGTTTTCCCATAGAGGGTTGCTGGACTGGGCTCTTAGCATTGCTCAGTCTGTTTGCTTGCCTACAAGTCTGTCTTTCTGGCCATGAATTTCTAAGATGCCCATGGCTGTAGCAGCTTTTGAGAAGCCACCTGGAAACAACTGATGGTGAGAATAATTAGTTAAAAAAGACATGTTGTCTCCTAGAAAGGCCTTTTTTACAGAGGGGTCAGTCTTTGTCCCACTGAAATCAGTGGGAGTTTTGCAATTGATCTCAGTGGGGCTGGGATGTGCAGAAGCCTTGATGAATTAATTCTACCTTCTCTCCTCACTCAGGAAAAGTTCCCAGGTTTCTGAAAGAGCCTATACTTGAAGGTCTTTTCTTCCACTGATGTGTGGTAGTTTTCCGTACATAACTCTTATCACCTGCATAAATCCCTCCCCCTCCATGGCATTCATCACTGGGAGGAGACATCTCTCTCTCCCTTTAATGTGTGTGAGAGAGATTCCTTTTAACAGTAATGAGTTACATGTGCATGTTTAGGTGAAGAATAATTACTTTTCATATGTCTCCACAGCACTCTTTTTACCAGACTTTTTGTGCAGATCTCCCAGTTTTATTCTTCTTGCAGAGAAGGGCTGCATGCAGTAGTTTTCATTGCTGCTCGTATGCATGAGGGAAGTGAACTGATTTTTTTTCAGTGAGGAGGCTATGGTATTTTCCTCCAGGACAATTTATGGGGTTGTACAGTGCACTTTAAAAAAAAAAAAAATTGGCCCAATCTGATGTAAATGGAACAATCTTAATTTGTTTTAATGTTTGCAGGTTACCCCTTTAAAATATCTGCTTTGCACAGTCAGTGTCAAATATGTTAGAATAATATTAGCACAGGTAAGTAGAATATCTTTTTGATGAGGTTTTAAATCATTTCTCCTACAGTTTATTGTGCAAAGCTACAGATTTTCCCAATTTGTCTATGAGGTTACGTATCACAGATCTTAAATCATTTAAGGTTTTTAACCCGAGGGTTCACTCACAGTCATGAACTGGAAAGCAGATTGCAAGAGACATTGACATGCTGATCAATGACACGAAGCCTCCAAACAAATCAGTACAGGACTTTGAGATGAAGCCTTACTGTGCTCTGTCTGTCATCAGAATTTATAAAGCATCTTACTGAAAGCCCCTTGAGAATCATTCTTAGAATTTTGCAAGTCATGAGCATGTTTATAAAAACTTGACTTTTTTTTAAAAAATGCAAGTAGCCTTGTAATAGCATAGCAAAAATGTAGTTTATGCTGTTGACGTAGGAGTGCTAAAAACCTGTTTAGTGAGATAGCATCTTTTCTAAAGCAACAGTTTACTGTCTTCTTTGTTTCTAGTTCTCAGCTTTCTTACTTTGAATGAGTTTCATGTAAATGCTAGAATGGTAATCTGAGTTTTAAGACATCAGCAAAATAAATAAATAAAAAACACAAACAAGCAGGCTGTCACCTCTTTCTAGACACTTTACAATTGAAAATATTAAATGGTAAGTGTGCTTTAAGAGATACAGTTGACTGGGAGTTTGCTCATGCCTCTTGTTTTCAAATAACTGGAGAAGGCTCAACACACCATTTATCTGACTTCTGGTGGGGAGTGTGAATACGACCTGGATCCAAACTAATCCTGATTTTGGATTTAAGGGGCGAAAAACCTGATTGACCAGGTTTGAAAGCCCAAGCTATTTATGAACGGTTAAAATACTCTTCTGCCAATAGTGTAGATTATGGGCCTGGTTCTGCACTTCTTTGCATTGTGTATAGACATATGCTTGCAAAAAAATGGGACATCAGATCAGAATGAGAATGTTTTCCACCTTCTTTTCATGCACCGTGCATAGGTGTATGCAAAGAAGGTGGTTGGCACGGACAAAGCATAAACAAGTTAAGGGAACTGTCCTTCCCATATTACAATCTAACTATGAGGCTATAGAGAACTAGTGAATAAAACAAACAGCTGGGGGATGGGGGTGAGGGGTGAAATCATAAGGAAACAATGAAATATTACCAATAAATATGAAAAAAACTATGGTCTTCAGCTGTCTAGCTACTTTGGGGTTTTTTTTTTATAGGCATCATGGCAGGGGAGAACCTTAAGGAGTGATTTTAAAGAGGACAATGAGGTGGCTTTGCAGATTTTTATGGGGAGTCCCTCCCATGTAAGAGGGGAAGCATGGCAGAACCACAAAGGTGTTTACTAGAAAACTTTTTCAATAGGCATTCAAGGCTGACATCATTTGCAGAACAATGTTGCAGGTTGATGTTTCAGGCCTTTATAAGAGATGTTATGTAGGGCAGGAATAGCCCTGGAAGGCCCTTAAAAGTGAAAACAAGTAGTTTGTGTTTGATGCAATGGAGAAAGGAGAGCTGGTGATGCTGCCAAATTGATGAGCAGCGGCATTTTGGAATGGATAGAAATGGGGCAAGAGGCTATTTGTCCAGGTCATGGAGGGGATTTTAAATTACTGCAGAAGGTGTAAGGCAGTGAGAAAGTTAGGTCCCGAATCTTTATTATGCTGTTACAAGGCTATTTAATTAAAAACAATAACATCATTTACTTATGACCTTATGAGTTCTAAAATCATTGAATCTTGGATCCTCAATATAAATAAGCACAATTTATTAATTACCCTTCAAGGCAACAAAGGGTAATGTCCTCCAACCCTTTCTTATTTAATTGTTGAAGGATTTAGCTGAAAATGCAGTAAAATGACTAATTTTTTCTCTCAGAAGTTAAGGACACGATTCTGCAAACACAGACTGTCAGGTGCAGACAATGGCTCTCCTGAGGGAAGGTCTACACAGCTGCAGGATTTCGGTGGCGGTCGAAGGGAGAAACACAAAGTACTTAAAATACCTTGGGTATCTCCCTTCAACTGCCTACTTATTGTGGTGTCTTCAGTGTACTGAGTCAAAGGGAAATGCCCTCCCTTTGACTCAGTGCTACTCCAGTTGCCAACGTGGTCTTCAGCAATCGACTTCCTGATTAACTGAGCAGGTATTCACAGACCCAATCAGTTGATTGGAAAGATCGATCTGATGGCGGTGAATTTGCCGCCGTCAGTGAAGGCTAGTCCTGAGAGAAGTAAGCACTCTGCTTGGTAATAGGAGTTTGCAAGATTGGGGCCCTAAGACTGTGGTGACTGTACTGAGTTTTGAGAGTCTGAAGCCTGAAATATAAACTACTTAAGTTAGTATAGCTGTAAGAGTGCATCATCTGAGAATGACCTTTAATTTCATTTGTCAGGCACGTGTGGGCATAAACATAATTAGAATTCTCATCTTTAAATTCTGTAGATTCAAGCTTTAGTATAGTGAACTTCATTTGCTGTAAGAGCTCCTTGTTGTTTTTGTTTCTATTTTGTTTACTAATGTCCCTAAATTCTCTGCAGACAAGTATCTTGAAAGTATTGTATCTCAGCTTTTACTTCAGGCTCTTATCTCTTTTTTAAATGGAGTTTATTAGATGAGATAATCTACTAAGGATGTATTTCTTTTTTAAAATGGAATTAAAAAAGTAAAAATACAATTAGCAGTTGTTCTCTCTGACTCGGTTTGAGAGATTAGAGTCTCAATGTCAAAGAAAATAACTGGGTTTCCAGGGTATGTCTGCTATGCAACTTTTGTTTTATCCTGTGTTGTCCTCCCTTGCTGCACTGTCTAGGGGAAAGGAACAGAATTTCATTCTGTTCCTCTGCATTGTCTTGAAGAGAGGTTTTACCTTTCTGCCCAATCCAGAGCTAAAAGTACTTTTCAGGTCCCAAAAACAAATGACCACCAGACACTTAGAATCATAGAATAATAGGGTTGGAAGGGACCTCACGAGGTCATCTAGTCCAACCCCCTGCTAAAAAGCAGGACCACTCCCCCTAAATTATCCCAGCCAGAGTTTTGTCTAACCGAGCCTTAAAAATCTCCAAAGATGAAGATTCTACCACCTCCCTAGATAGCCCATTCCAATGCTTCACCACCCTCCTAGTGAGAAAGTTTTTCCTAATATCCAACCTTGACCTCCCCAGCTGTAATTTGAAACCATTGCTCCTTGTTCTGTCCTCTGTTACCCTCGAGAACAGCCTAGCTCCCTCCTCTTTGGAGCAACCCTTCAAGTAGTTGAAGGTTGCTATCAAATCTCCCCTCAGTCTTCTCTTCTGTAGACTAAATAAGCCTAGTTCCTTCAGTCTCTCCTCATAGGTCACGTGCCCCAGCCCCCTAATCATTTTTGTTGCCCTCCGCTGGACTCTTTCTAATTTGTCCACATCCCATTATTGAGCCCTTAAAAAAAAAAATGTTAATCCTGTTAATACTCCCATCCTAAGTATTCTTTGTAGATTGTTACATTAGAACTACTTGAGGTGGCATTGTAAAGTTTTAGTTTACAAGATTTGTTTAAATATAGGTTTTTGATATTTTAAATTTCTTATACCTCTTATTTTTACAGCTCCTGACCTTCAGTACCTATTCCCCATCACTAGGATTTTCCCTCAGCAAAGAGACAAATTCATTGGTTTAAGAGTAACGTGGTAAGGATCATTAATTTTATTGTTGCCTAACATTTTTCTGTTTATGAATATAATACGTGCAAAAACAGCTTAGTTGCACCATCTTAATAAACTACATAAAAATGACCTATCTGAATTAAACTTTATAATCTGATCTTTGTAGCAAATTTGTATATCTTCTTATCTCTCCAACAAACCATTTTCATATATTCTTTCAGAGAAAAAACTGTCTATAGTAGATTGATTATGAATAGATTTTTCAAGTAACAATCTGCTTGGTAAAATCATGAATACTCATTTTACACAGCTGGTATGTAAAATTGTATTAGAAATAAATCATTGTTTATTACTTTATCAGCAGACTGTTGATTTTAAAGAAATCCATGAAACTCATTATTAGAGTTTGTTGTGTTCATTTTATCACTTATTTTGGTTTTTGCACAAGTTCTATTGAAGATCTCTCATGCATATTATTAAGGGCCCTTTTCTGTTCTGTATTACCATGTGAGCAACACCCCCTTAAATCAATAGCGTATTTCCATAATAGGTTATAGACTTGATTCTTCTCTCAGCAATATCAATGATGTTCAAAAATTATTCCTATTAAGTCTTTGGGTCACATTGCTTGGGGTAAAAACCAGTGTGAAATTAAAATTGGTCCCAATTCTGAAAGGAAAGTCTTCCTTTGTGTCCTATGACTTATTCTAGGAAATATCCTATAACTAATTCTAACTGATTTTAAAACTCAAAATTCTGATGACTTCTGGTCTAAAACTGAATTTCTTTTGCGTTAGTGTCACATTGCAATCATGATGCCTGATTCTTCTCTCAATTTTACACATGTGTAAATCAATAGTAACTCCATGTAGGTCAATTACACCAATTTATGGCTGGTGAGAGGAGATTCGGCCTCATCAAAGCTTTTGATCTTGCACACCCAAATGGGGGTAACTTTAAGTGTGTGAATTATCCCATTGAAGTTAACTTTACTCCCACGAGTAATTCCAATAAACCCACGTTTAAGTATTTATAGGAATGGGGTCTGCCTCTATAAAAGAAAGAAAATAAAACTACACTGGTAAGAGGAATTGGGCTGCAGTTTTTTAAATTTGGTAAATAATGCTTATAAAATGTGGTATCTTGTCCTACACAATTAACTCAGACAAAATTACACTGGTTTAATGCCGGAATAACTCCTCTGACTTCAGTGGTGCTATTTTGGATTAACAGTGTTGTAAATAAAGATAGAACTTGGCCTGTTGAGTTCGCTCACTTCTATTGATGCCTGACTAAAAGAGTGGTGCAGGATTGGGCCTTTGGTAAAAAAAAAAAAAAAAAAAAAAAAAAGGAAACAATCAAATGGCTAAAAAACTCAGCAAAGGCTTGCCTTGTTTTCTAATGGCTTCATCATTTGGAATCTAAAGGCAACCATTTCAGAGCTCAGTTATTTGTTATAATTTTAAGGGGGGAATTAAATACTATAACACATCTTGTAATGTTGGGGTTCATTGTAACCTCTTTTTGGCACTGCTGGGGAAGTTAAAATATATTTACATAAACTCATATTGGGTTCTAATTAGCTAAACCTACCTTTCTCTTGACCATATTCCTTAGAGGTCAACACACAGACCGTTTAAATGGATAGCAATATTATGCACCGAGAAATTAATTTTACATTGTATACCATTTTTTATTGTGACTTTATCTTGTTTCTAAAGTGCTTACTTTCTGATTTTGTGGATATTACTGACTGTGGATTACTTTTATTTTGGTTTTTACACAACAGTTATATTAGAAATTTGCTGTTTTATTCTTACCTTCTTAGTAAAAATCCTTTTATCACACAATGGGTAATTTATATCCATTACCAGCCCTTTCAATCCTTTTCAGTGGTGCTGTCAGAGCCTTTGGCACAGTAATGATTAATGTGATCTAATAATAGTGTGCCATTATATTACCTTAGTAAAACATGTACCAACATCCTATTCAGATCTACCAAATTCATAGCTTCCTATAATATTTTTGTTGAAAGACAGGATTACTATTTTTCAAAGCTCAATTTTTTTCCCTTTAACATATTTAATGAAATTCACAATTCTTTGCCATGGTAATCTTCGTGCATGTGTTTGGGCTTGATGAGTGAATTTTATATCAGTCTGCATTATTGTGATTTGTTAGGCAAACTGTTTGACATGTTAAGAGAGATACCAGTTACATTGTGTTGCTTTGTTAAAGGGTGCATTTTAAACATTCACCACCTTCTGGATATTTGCCTGGATTTATAATAGGTGAGATCAGAGTTTATAAGAATAAGCATTTGGTCTAAAATGTTGTTTTTCTTTCTCCTGACTCTCACCCCAAATCATCAACCTACTTCTCCTTTCCCACTGTTGCACATTATGGGAAGCAAGTTCCAAAGGGGGAGCCGTGTTAGTCTATTGCAGAAAAACAAACAATCTTGTGGCACTTTTAAAGACTAACAGATTTATTTATCACATGAGCTTTCGTGGGAGAAAATCCCACTTCATCTGATGAAGTGGGATTTTCTCCCACGAAAGCTCATGCGATAAATAAATCTGTTAGTCTTTAAAAGTACTGTGGGAAGCAGGTTCCGATGTAACTCCCTGCCTATTCTACCCAACAATATCAATTCTTCGACAATGACTTTGCTATCACCCTCTCTTTTGGCAGATTCCTTGCCTCCTAACGAACAGTTACTCTTCAAATTAGCCCTCATAAATTGGCAGTTGCAGTCATGGAATGCTATATACTTGGTTTTGGATTCAGAAATTATGCGTCCATATATTTTGACTCCAAAATCAAGTATCGCACTGCATGATCCCAGCCTACAAAGCTCTGATGAGGACTGTGCACTCTAAGGCCAAGAAACTGTCAAAGAAGAGGGCAAAGTTAAGGGGCAAAAAATGGGTGTTGCTGCGTGGAGTTACATTAGGACCTGCCTCTAAACTCTGAGTGGTTTGCAACTGCCTCCCAACTGTTTTTGATTTAAATACTTGTACCATGCAGGGTGAGAGTCAAATCAAAATGATTTTCTAGCATGACTTTTCCTGAACATGCACTTTCAGTACGCTGGCTACAAAGTTCCTGGTTATAATGCTCTTTCTGATATAGGAAATAATCTTGGGGCATCTACTTAAAACTCCTCTTAATCAGTATTGTTTAAGAGTTTGGTTAACAAGCCATCTTTACAAAGCATCTTTAATCTTCATCACCCAAAGCTATCATTATTGCAGACAGGGTGACATACGCTTAACCAATTTCACAGTTAAATCTCAGTGGAACAGTATGTCCACATATTAGCTCTCTATTTTGTGACATGGTGTTAAATGCATACCCTTTCACGTTGTTTCACCACCTCAATATAAATAATGAATGAGTAAAATATTTTAATCTAGTCAATTCCAACAATGTCCAAAAACATTCAAAATATACGTATCTCAGTGTGGGTTCCTTATTTGATTTAGGCTAAAAAGTACAGTTGTATATGATGTGAAATGTGCAATCAGCTTAAATGAGGAAAAATATTTTCAATACAAATATATAAACTCTGTAAATCTCCACATATTTTTAGTAAAAAAATTAGACTGAATGTCATATGTCACATAACAGTAATATTACTTGCAGAATTTTAATCATGTTATTCTCTGCCACACTGGATACAATTTTGTATCTTGATCATTTAAATAAAAGACATTCTCATCTGCTCTATAAAACTGATTCTTGGTGATATAATAGCAAGTGAGATGATAAAGAAGCATGAAATCTTTGTTTAACTTTGTATTTCAAGGGTTGAAATAAGATGAAAAAACTGCTTCCTCATTTTAAATAATGAAGTAAATGTTTAATGTGCAATGAAACCTGGCTGAAGAGGCCAGCCAAAAATCAGTTGACTAGCAGAGATTGACTAAAAACTCAAACAAAATTGTATTGGCCAGTAAATAATGATATCTTGAAGTTGTCTTTTTTCACTGGGTTAGAACAGCCCTTTGAACAAGTAACACTGTATTTTTCATTGGTTAATTATGCATGAATCCTGAAATTGTAGTAGTCATAGTGGCAAATTCTAAGGTATGTCTTTCTTTTTCCAGTAAAGAATTGAATTTGAAATAGAATATTTCTCTCCCAGTTCTAGTTGGACTTCCCACAATAGTCTTGGTAAATTTTGCACTAAACAGTGCATGACCTAAAGCATTTTCAAATCTTCATCAGTTGTTTCTCTGAAAATATTCTTATTTCTTCCATTAAACATTCCATTATTTATGCCAATAGGAGGCTCTAGGAAAAGTACACTGAGGGACAAATTCACCAGTTCATTAAGGCAGCTTTGTACCGATTTTCCTTTAAAAAGAAGCCCTAATGTCAACAGATCCAGCAAGTAAAGGTTTATTCTTTCTGAACAGGGGAGTCCGAGGGTCAGGCAGAGCCACGGTAGTGGCTCCTAGGCCACTCTCCTGGTGGCATAGGGGAGTATGTCCAGTAAACAGAGGGGTGTGAGGCTAGGACTTTTCTGCACTCTAGTAATCCTATTGGCACTTGATGCAGTTTGAATAGGCCTTCAGGCTGTTCCTATCTGCAACACGAGACCAGTCCATCACTGAACTGGGAAACCAGCCCATTACTGCACTTGAGGATCACCCAAAGCCACATTTGCTCATTCTCTGTTCTTGCTTTGAGAGCAGCTTGGCAGGACTACACAATGGGCCTATCACTTTACTTAGAACTGCTGTTTACATTGAAATAGAGTTGGACCAGAAGTGAGTGGAGAGGACTGTTTGGGGTTCAAATCCTTGATACCTGCTTGACCTGCCTTCTTAGTTCCAGATAAGATGTCAAGAAGTAATCTTTTTTTCTGTTTTGCATTTTGTTTCACAAATCTTTGTAAAATTTCAGAATAATAAATCTGGAGTCAAATTCATAAGTTATTTCAGATCCCAATTCTAACGCCTAAAGCCTAAACTAGATCCAGCTTTAAGTCCAAACATCAACTCCTCAATGAGCAAATTTTGGTAGGATAAACAATATTTGTTTTGCATGATTCCAAAAAGAGGTCATCCCAAAACTAGAAATGTGCTGTGGCCTTAATTCTTGAAATAAAAAAAACACAAAAAGACTTTTTGTCTTTCTAAGATTATTTTAATCTTATTTTATCAATTTTTATCTCACAGACTCCACTAACTCAATGACTTAGAGTAGCTGACTCAGGCTATGTCTACACTAGAAAAGTTAAGTCGACTTAAGTCACTTAATAAAATGTTAAGTCGACTTAATAAAGACTTAATAAGGTCGACTTTAAGTCAACTTAAAGTCAACCTTATTAAGTCGACTTAACAAAAGTCGACTTAACTTTTCTAGTATAGACATAGCCCTTTTTCGACCTTATTAAGTCAACTTAACACTTTAAGCATTGTCGACCTAAAACGAGGTGTTATTAAGTCGACTTAACTTTTCCTTAAGTTGTCGTAAGGAAATGCTTAAATCGATTTAAGGAAAGCCCAGTGTGGACGCGGAGTAGGTTAAGTCGACTTAAGCTTCCTTAAGTCGACCTAACTTGTAAGTGTAGACGCATCCCAGAGTTTGAGGTCTTGAATTTTGTTACCAGTACTGCCACTAAATCCCTGTGTGACTTTGAGCATGAAACATAAATTTTTACCCATCTATAAAATGGGGAAAATGCCATTTATCTGCCTCACAAGGGTGTTGTGATTTAATTTTGTGAAATACTTTGAGATCTGCAGATGAAAATATCAAAGTGATTTGCTTTAGAAGTGTAAATTTGATCCTTTTAACTTTTTCTCAACACTTTCAAGCCTCAGAATAAGGTTTGATTTGACTTTTAAGCCTTTGTTCAAACCGCTTCTTGGATTTGCCAGTGTGGTTCATCTATTTCTAGTAAGTTGCATAAGAGTATTGTAGGCATTGTTTTTCTGATAAATGGAATCATGAAGGACCATTTTCACCACTAGTATCTCCTTTCAAAAGAAGTGTACAATTTCAGAAAGGGATGAAATTGGGCAGAAAATGCTGCTTTATTGTTTTGTCCACAAATTTTCATTGTTAAGAGTGGAACATTTTCATGAATTTAGTGTCTTCTGAAATTTAATGGCTTATTTTTTGCTTTATCAAGTATGCCAGTATCTTGCTGATAAATTAGGCATGACTGTGCTACTGTAACAATGGCTATTCATCAATCATTTATAATTACCCCAGTCACCTCATCCAGTCATGGTAAGATCATCTACCAATGACTAACCCACATATTTCCTATATTAGGAAATTCTTGTATATTTCATATACCTTTCTACCATCTGGCAATGCAAATGATCTGTGTGAGTGTATGTACACGTATAATATCCTTTTCCCAATATCAAAATAAAAGGGAAGATAGGGGACAGGATGTAGCCTTTAGGGTGCTCTGAAAACAACAGAGTGGGGAAAGTGGTCTTTTCTTTCCCTCTAGGGCTTTCATAGAGAGAAGCAGAAGCACATACAGTATTGCAGGTACATCTTCACTCTGTCCTTGTTCTCTGTCTTATCTTGGAAAAATTCAGACATATCCATCTTCAATCATATCAAAACCCCCTCTTCACTTTTAGCTACCTAACGCACTCTCACATCTTCCTGCACCTTAGCTACTTCAACATTAAGTTGGGGTTAGCTGCCGAGCACTCCTTTTCTTTTCATGGAAACAGCAAGCATGCTCTTATCTGCATTCAGCTAGGCTCAAGGTAAGGTTCCTCAGAAATAATATGCATTCAGGTCCCCCCGTCCCCCCTTTTTAGCTTTCTTAGCCACTTACTGTATTGGTGATCTCATATTTCCACCACTCAAATGAATTTTAACCACTCTTTTAGATAAGCAGATAATCTGAACAAGTTTATTGCTCTGTGATAGATCAAACAAAGGGAAATGGGGCACACCTGCATACATACAGTCTTACTTAAGAATAACAGAGTGAAGTTAAGCTAGTCAACAATTCCTTCTTGACATCAGTTAAAAATACTATACTCTAGAGGCTTTGAAACTACCTCCTTGAAGATGGCATGTGATGCATACTGTTGTGGTGGTTTATGCCCTCCTCATCCTCCCTTTCATCTCCCCCTCTGTTGCTAAGGAAGATCCATTTTGGTTTTGGCCTAGTATTCTAAGTAGCAGGTCTGATCTAATTCCTGTTGAAGTTAATGAGTCTTTCTCTTGACTCCGGTGAGGGTTGGAACCTATCCTACAGGTCAAATTCCTCTAGCAGTTACTGCAAATTATTGCTGTTCCTTTAAAAATATTTTAGAATAAAAATATTCCTTCAGTTTTTAACTGTGGTTGCTAATACTGTACTGTTTCTACAGTACACTTCTCTTTCTTTCCATATATAAGCTTATTTTTGTTAATAATAATAATTAATAATAATAATACAGAATTTGAGGGAAGGTGGGTTGTGGAGAATGATGTAAATTTACTGTTTCTCTGATACTAAATTCTGCTAAGAGATTGCTGCACAATCCTGACTTAAAACTAGAGCTGGTAAGAGGAGCAAATTCAAAACTGTGAATATGACATCTGTCCACATATGGACTACTTGCTGAAGATTTGGTGGTGTTTTTTTCTGCCGATAGCCAACAATCCACAGGTTTAGTGCTGATTCAAGACTCATCCCCCTCTTCTTTTATCCTTTCCCCAAACTCTTGTCTATAACAATTTTTTTCAAAAACCTGAATATGCCTGCATAAAATATCTGGTCCCTCTCTTAACAGCGATCTCAAACCCTGGTCTGAACTGACCGCAGCCTGTGTGCAAAACACTGCAGGAGGATTTTTTTGTTTTTTTGTTTTCCTCCTGTGGGTAACTACGCAGTGCATAGCCAACCAAGTATGCTATGGAAAGGCAGAAAACAGCAAGACTTGAATATATCCCAAGAAAACTACACACACATTACAGCGCTGCTTTGTATTTGAGAATGCAAGATTTTACTTTTTCAATAACTACTGTATTTTTATAATAGGCATCAAGCGGTTGCTATGTGATACACAACAGTGTTTTTCATGAACTTTTGGCGGCTGAATAAGCCTAGCAAATATGGGTTCTTACCCTTTTAGTTTTCTGGGTCAATTCATTTTGCACAAAGGAAAGAATGATAATTTGAGTGGTAGGCAAAGAACGTTTGCTACATGCTAGGACAAGTGAAAGTGGTTTTTATATGATATTTTTAAAAAATTGTAATATATTATATAGTTACAGATAATTATCTTATTACTAAAGGCAACCAAGAAACTTATTTCAGAATCCTGCTTTGAAAAATATTTTCTAATTGTAGCTGTGTACTCTGGGGAAAAATGGAGTTCTTAGCCATAATAAATAAATATATAATATTTTTGTAATTTAGTTGCCATCAAAAGAGAATGGGCCATCCTCTCCCTTTCATCTGTCAGGCTGGTGGGTTAGTTACAGGGCCAGATATTTGTGTCCTCTAATCTGCCACATCTCCACTCTAAAAGTTCAGCCCCTCTCCCTTCCTGTGGGGTAAAGAGGATGGCGGACATCAGCTCCATTATTTTGGTGGCTTCCCTTTGGAGTGCAGCAGCTTTTATGAACTCACACAGCAAATCAGGGAGTCCCTGTTTGGCCAACACTATGAGCAAGAGATGCCAGCAGTGTAACGGGTACAATTGTAGTGTGTTGATTTTGGCAGCTTCAAGGTGCATGTGCTGTGAAATGTGTCCTTTCTTGTGGCTTTGAATATGACTGGCCACCAGGAGAGCAGCAGGGATAGAGACTCTCTGGGATAGATGCCTTGAAAATGGACAAACACAAACAAGTCCTGGTTTTTGGTTTTTTTCTCTTTTTTCTGGTTTTCATTGCCTGAGAGAGGTTTCCCACACTTTCGTCTTCCACCACTACAGGAATAGCTCAATAGCAGTACCCATTTGATGTCTTCTTTCCTCCAGTCTGTACCGAATTTCACTAGATTGTTTGCTGCAACGGACAGTTGATGCAAATTAGCACTATCCATTAAACTCAATGAACCTACACAATTTTACAACTGAGGATTTGGCCTCAAGTGCCTTATTTTCCATTTGGAAGATTTTTTTTTTCCAGAGATACTTAATCTTTTCCCACTTATGCCACGGTTTCTCTCAGCAGGAACAGTTTGAGTGTCTCTAGCTTGTTCAATGAATTTCCTCCCAAAGTAAACGAGTGAACTAAATTAATGATGGATCCTCAGGTTGCATGCAACAACAGTCTAGCATGGAGAGTCTCTATTCCCCCTCTCTGCTTTCAGTCAGAGCAGCTTCTCCTCTTCAGTCCATTTCAAAGGTACCCCACATCTCCTTTTGGTTAGACTCATAGTGAAAACAATTTGGAGATTTGACCTTGATCCCTTGTCTGTCTGAAACCAGACCTGATGACGCTGTCAAAAGAATCAAAGAGACAAAAGTGTTTCTCCTGGAGGTTAATTTCTCTGTTTCCATCTTCTTGGGGAGCTCTTTGAAGACCTCTATATTTGTGGCTAATCTTTTCTCTCAGTTATATCAGACATAAAGCTCCAGTCTGAGGTAAAGATTAGGAATACTTTTTGGTTCAATTGCCACCTCTTTGCCTATAAAAGGGGACAAAAGCTTTGTATCTATGGAAGACTTGAGAAGCTTTTTTAAATTCATTAGATTATATCAGATTCTGACTGTGGGGTTTTTAGTCCTCTCAACCCTTAATATTATTACTGATCTTTGCTTTTCCTGTTGGGAGAATTATGTTGCTATATCTTGCAAGGACATTACTGTTGGTTCTTTCCTTTATTTTTGCTTCCTGACCCTGTGTGTTACTCAGAAGCCATTTTATTGATGTTAAACAAATCATATCTCTGTGACTTGGTCACCCACCTGTCACAGAGCTCTTTAGTAGGGCATTTTGGGGCATAATATAGTACAGGTAGTAGAAGAAACATTGTCTTCCATACATCTCAGTTTTTCTCATTCTCAGAGATTTTAAATTTGTTATGGGGTGTCCTAGTCCTTTAAGAATAAAGATCTCATGAAGACCTCATTCCAGGGGATGTTGGAATGAAGAAAGACCCAGAAAAGGGCCTGGTAACAGGAGAGAGAAAGTTGTCATGGGTAATTAGAGCTGGAGGGGAGGAA
The DNA here is from genome assembly GCA_007922175.1 of Pelusios castaneus. NCBI lineage: Eukaryota > Metazoa > Chordata > Testudines > Pelomedusidae > Pelusios > Pelusios castaneus. The sequence goes on from ML685783.1 coordinate 12,267,779, forward strand.
AAAGCCCCAGGGCATTGTTTCTTTAAGGGCCTGAGTTGCGGTACTCTGGAGCATATGGTGTGGCAGGACTCCCCTCTCTTCCGGCTAACTGGGATGAGCAATCTGAAGGAGGGCAGTATGGAGGCCATCTTCTCTCTGAGAACAGGGGAGTGTCTGAAGGAGAAGAAAGCCTGGGCTGGAAAGCTAAATTGACTAGGACTGGCAGCTTTGTGTGGAGCAGAATAACAGCTCTAAGTGTGTCAGGAGAACCAGAGTTAAAAATGATTATGGACTTTATGTTGGGGGCTCATTGAGGATTGTTTGGACTATTTTGTGATTAAGAACTCTGAGAACTGTGTGGACCTAATGTGATGTTAAACCAGGCTAAGCAAGGGAGTTGGGAGTCGGAAGAGAGGCTCTATGGAGTGCCTACCCTAGAGACTAGCCAGAGATGTCTAACAGGAGCTGGGTTTCTGGAAGAGAAGAAAATGAGGGTCATAAGGGTATTAAAATCATGGATCCTGATAGGCTGCTGCCTGCCTGAGTTACTCATTATTCTGCACTGGTGTAACAATTACAGAAAAATAATCATCAGGCAATAGATTCCTTTGTTGTTAATTAATTTATTTCTAATTGTACATTTACTCTGTTCTGTGATGCTAATTTTAAAAGACTTTACGTTCATTAAAAAAAAATCCTATTGTTAAAAAAAAAAGTCCCCAAAATATTTTATTCGAACATCTTACTAAATTTTGTGCATAGAGGGTAGCAATGTTTACTTTTACACCTTGTCCTTTTATCGATAACATGCTGCTGTTAATGGGCATGCTGCTGGAGTGGCTTTAAGTTGCTTGTGTAATATAGTCTTACTGTATTGTCACTGATTTATTTATTTACTTTAGAGTAGAACCTAAAGGGGTCAGAAATGCAACTCCATGGTGCTTAGCACTGTACAAACACATAGTATGATATAGGCCATGCCTTACAGAGCTTACCATTCTAGGACCCTGGTGATTCATTCTTGACTTCCTCATGGCTTGGCTGCATGGGTCTGCCAGCTGGGTTCAGTGGGCAGGACTAGGGCTTCCTTTAGGACAAGACACAGCAAGTGAGTGTGACAAGCTAGCTGTGAGGGGTAGAGAGAGCAAAGATAACTGGAATAAATTCATATAGTTAGGCTAACCATTGGCCAGAACCAAAAGCTATTGAAGTCAATGGAAGTCATTAACTTCAGTGGGCTGTGGATCACATCGAACATAGCATTGCCATTTTGGATCACAGTATCCGGTTGTCAAAAATGGCCGGTAGCAGATGGTTCAGAGAAAGGTACGAGAAACCTTGCAGTAAGCAGTCACGGGCTAATCTATGCCTCAGCGAATTTTCCTCCCAGCTCCCAGTAGTTAGAGACTGGTTACACATCCCTTGTGCATAGCTAGGTGGCTCCAAATCAAGTAAAAGAACCGGGGAGATTTCATTTCCTTTCGCTTTGAAATACATAAAGATCAGCTTTATTTAATTAATAGACTCAAGGATTTGATGCATGGATGAAAACTTATAATCAGTGGGATAGTATTTCTGCTTAATCATTTCTCATCAGAAACTTGTTTGACCTATGGGCCACCTTCCTTTTTTAAGCGTAGATGTCTCGATTATAAAACTTCTAAAGATTCTACAGTGGCAACATTTAATGTGGTTTGTTTTTTAAATAAAAGTGGATCTTGTAAGGCAGGGGAGAAAACTTTCTCCCTTGTGCACTATCTATATATGATTTATCAAACATATTACTGTGTCTTTACAATAAAACATATTATGGATTGGAATGACTATATGCACATGATTAGAAACTCTGATATTCTATTTTATATTTGAAAAGAGGATTACCCTACAGATAATGTACAGATAATTTACTTTTAGTGAAGCATTTCAGTTTCAAGGACAACAAAAACAACCAATCTTAGCTGCAAAAGGAAAAGGAGCTGGTAATGAACAATACAGTTCAATTGACCTCTTTCACACTAAGCCAAAGATAGCATCAGCAATATACCATTTTATATTTCTTGAACAATCTTTTTTTCAGTCCTCTGGAATGATCATTTGATTAAAAAATTATCCACTGTAAATGCTGTATACCTGGAAGTTCACAAATTTTATCACATTTGATTGGCACCATTAAAGGCCAACAGCTTATTTAAATAAGGAACATCTGTACACTATTATTTTGGGATTTTTCATCTGTTGATTTAGAAATCTGAGGCTTTTATGAGCTTCTGCATACAGATTCATGTGTTATCTACATACATGGTTTGTCAATAACAAAGAAATAGTCATAAAAGTACTGTCTGGTGGTTTTTTGATTAAGGAAATACACTGTATATGCAAAGGCATGTAATGTGCATTGCATTTGATTTTAGGTGTGGCAGTAGCAGCTTGATTTTATAGCTGGGAGTAACATGGCAGTTCAAAAGCACAGTGAGAAGATTATGATTTTTACACATAGCAATGTAAATTCTTAAAATAAAAAACGTATTTTTTTTTTAATATTCCATACTCTTTCTCAGGATAATCCAATTTAGAGCAATTTATTCAGAACAGGTATGGTAAAAATGGAAGATATAACATTTTGGAGAGAAGGATAATGCATTAATTTTTATGAGTAAGTTATGAAGATGTACAACTTGATTGGGATCTAGGATAAACATAATATTCTTTAATTAATCCAGTATTCTAACATAGGTGCCATTTTTATATCTTAAAAATGAAAAATGCTTTAAAAAAGGAAATTGCTGCTTTTTTATACTAAAAAGCTTTTTTCTAAATTATATAAAATATAAACTTATTCACCAAATAATAGTAACGAATTAAGCATATACATACAATGCAGAGTTTTAAGGAAGAGGGCCATCACCTTCTGGCAATGAGATATGAACATATTTGTTAGCCCAAATACTTATGGGTGCAATTCTTCAAGGGCTACCGAAAGGTCACTGATGCCGCTTAAACCCCAAGAAAGGGCTGCATGGGGATCTGTGGTTGAACAGCAGTGTAGGAGCATCTGTGGAGAACCTGTGCCTCTGAAAAGGTTGCTATTCTGGCATCCCAGAATGCAACACTGGGGGCAGGTCAGGCATGCAGCCGTGCAACTGCTCATGAAGGTGTGGAGCAGTTGCTTTCTGTGGCATATGGGATGGACTGATAGATACCCCTATGTGTTATTTAGCCAGGGAGTCCCATCAGCCACAGGGCCACATTTAAGTGGTGCAGACGGCTATGTATTGAACCCCCACATCAAGGGCGGGGCTGCAAAATCACTTGTATATTAAACCATTTGCCTTAGGGTGCTATGCAATTTGTTCCACTTTGGCTCTGGAGAAGGGTAGATACCACATTCAAAAAAGTTCTACACTCCATTTGAATAAAAACAGAGCTCTCAGGCTTTATGTCTACAGGAGTGGCTGTCAACTGTGTAAAAATAATATTTTGCATTTACAGTGATGGATCTGCGAGAGCTCTCATTTATTACTGAATTAAGCCACACAACACTTTCTTAGCTAGGTAAGTATTATCATGCCCATTTCTCAGAGGAGGGTCACTGAGATTTAGAGAAGTTAAGTGACTTTCTTAAGGTTATGTAGGGATTCTGGGCAGAGCTGGGAACAGAATCTTGATCTTCTGCCTCCCACTCCTCTGGCTTATCCATAAAACAAATCTCCCCACAAAATAGCCATTTGATTCTGTACATGGGGAGCCCCAGCTGTAGGCATCTTAACATGCTATTCAAATCCCACATTTGGATGCCAAAAAAACCACTCAGGGCCTGATGTAAAACCTTCTGGAATATATAGGAGTCTCCCAATATCAGGCCCATAAATGTGGTATGTTTTATATGTCCACAGGCAGTTGGATATTTGAGGGATCTGTTTAAAAATTGGGCTCTGAAAGTATTATGGTGATATGATTTTATAACTTAGGGTATCTCTCACTAAAATTTGTAAGTCTGCTAGCCACTAACAGGATCTAGTGTTTGCTATAATACATTAAAATAGGTCTAAGACAATACAAAGCCAAATGTCATTAGAAAAAAAGAGAATCAAATTAGAGACTTATTTTTTATTAAAGGCATGAAATGCAATATAATGTGCAAAATTAAAAAAAAAAATTCTGCTGCCTCAGCATCAGGAGACTAGCATTCCTTTTCACCATGTCTGTGTCTCCTTTTGTTTAGTCATATAACAGAATGTGTTGAGGCATATTATCCTCAACTTGTGTAGCAGTCTACAAATCCTGATTGCCGTTTGAGCTTGTTATGGAAAAGTATTGCCCTGTGGATTGAGAAAATGACCAACAGTGGACTATAATCTTTGAAGCTGAGAGTAAAATTGCCAACTAGAGGTCATTTTTCAAACCAAGGGGCAATAGTTTGCTATTATAAACTGGATACTGCAGTCAGTATATGTTTTATTAAACCATTTAAGAAACTTGGGAGCAGTTTCATTTTAACTTCTTGCTTGATGTGGCTCAGAGAACAGGCCCAGGGCAGCTCGCAAAAGAAGCCTGGCATAGTCTGTATAATAAATATATTGTATCCTCGGTAATGTATAATAATCATTCTGAAAGCTTTGGGCATTGATGTGTAAGAGCTATATTCTGCTACCATTCTACATCCACAGCACCCATTCAAGTCGATGGGAATTTTCTATAGAAATCAATGTCAGGCGCTGTTTTTTATAATGCTGTGATAACCCAAACTATCTGTATAAAGCTCTGGATCACTATTGCCATTGTAGGCTAAATAGTTAGAGTGAAAAAACCTTATCCATTCTCTCCACCCCCTTTTGTTGTTATCTGTCTCTGCTGAAGTGTGCACAACATTGTGCTTTGTATAGGCACTCATACAGGGAGGGTTGGCCAGTTTCTTTTTGATAAGAGGTTCTCCCTTCTGAAAATCTATTTATCTGACAATTCCATAGATAGAGAGCCTTCATCTTCCCTTGAACCCTTGTAGTGAGGCCATACATGTTGTAACATGAAAGCACTGATACAGCCTACAGCTGATTCTCTCTGTTTTAAGAAGTTTGGCATTGCTGCCCATCTGTGTGATATCTAAGTGCCCTCCACCTTCAGTAGATTGGCAGTAACAAAATCCTTGATGGACTTTCTGAAGTTTCTGACTCTTCTCGTTATGGTTTCTTAAAAGTGCCATGAGGTGTGCTAGCCTCCCCAAAAAGAGGTCAGGCAGAGAGGAATGAAGATGATAGAACCGGAGCTCTATTCTTCTCTGAGCACCAGTCAACAGACCTGGAATCAGTGGAGTTTTGTGGTCAAATCCAGGGCGGAATAGCTGTTACTCCCCACAGCCATCTGGTGAAATTATAGCAGTGTTTGATAGAATTCCTCCGGGGACCCTTCCATAGCCCCCTTCGTCTTCCTTTGGCATCTACCCATGATCCAACTCTAGAATTTTTGTTGTATTAAAATTTCAGGCACAGCTCACAAATGGTCACGGTTGCTGAAATAGGTCATATGTCCAAACAGATAGTGTTATATCTTTGGCTCAATACTTAAATGCATTACTGAAATTGTGTGCAATTATGTGCATAGTTTGTGAGATGAATCACCAGTATTGTGCATAGCATGTGCAATTAGATGCAAATTTGTTTTTGCACTTTATTCTTTTAAAAAAACAAACCTTATATATATGCATGTACGTGTGTTTGTTGTGTAGATACGTAAAATAAATAGACACAGAATCATAATTTTCTCGCAAACATTATTTTTAAAGTCTATATAAAATAAGAGTGATGGATTAGAATAATAAAAATCAGAGCAACAAAAGACCTTTTATGCATCTAGTCGATCTTCTTGACATTGCATGATTGTTCCCTAGAACATGTTTGCTAGTGCTTTTTCCAGTCTAAGTTTAAATGTGCCAAGCTATGGAGATCCAACTACTTAACTTCCATAGTCCAGAGATACCGTTTTCAGGAACTTTTTCTCCTGAAATCCTTTAAGACCCTTATTTATTTTATTACTCGTAGTGATAAACAAATTGAACCACCTCAGAATTCCTTTCACCTTATAGAAGGTTATTATAAAACCCTTCATCACTGAGCATGACTTTTGTGTCTCTTAAGCTAACTGACATCGTGATTTTTCTAAAATTCTGTTAAACATTTAAGGAGTGGACTAAATGAAAGTGAGGTTAAAAATTTGTTTTTTATTTTTGGTGTATTTTTATGAGCTATTTATTATTTTATTTATTTCTATGTCATTGTCATCTTGGATCTCCAGCCCCATTGTGCTCGGCTCTGTACAAACATAACTAATCTCATTTTGGCAATGTTTAAATTTACATACATAGTGTGGCTATATAGGATCACTAGTCCTATAACATGTTTTTATTATAAACATTACATTTTGATCATCAGCTATTCCTATTAGAGGATGTCAGAGGTAAAACTTGTATTACTAGACAGCCTTAAATGTAATGTGTTTTTAATAAACAGAGGCATGTGAAATACCGGGATATAGTAGGATAATACTTAGTGAGTAGCAGTATGGCAAAGATAAAGAGACTACATATGTAAAATTATTGTGCAGGAAGGGTATTTGAAATATTATATTACTAAGAAATAGAAAGCTAGGACCAAAGTTTGCTCTAGTCATTGGAGTTACATGCACATATATGTCCCAGCCCAGCTGTGCACAGTTCCATGCATTTTGCTCCTCTTTTCCTTATTCTCATTTAACTTTCCCATCTGGGGGGATGGGAGGCAGGGGGTAAGGGAGAGGTGGGTGGTCCAGGACTTTCTGAAACACACTTGGTAACTCCTGGAGGCTTTTGGTTTTTGTTTGCATTACAGCAGCACCGAGACCTCCAACCAAGTTTTGTGCTAAACTTGTTCCAAAGGGCTTTCTATCTAAACAGACGAGACGCACAAAGTTGGAGGGGAAAGGGAGAGACAGAGAGGTGACAGTCACTTAGCAGGTGTCCAAGTTCTTGGAGCCAGTCAGTGGAAGAGGTTGAGTAGAACTCAACTCTTACTACTCACAGTTTGAGTCCTAGCCGCTACCCATCTTTTCTTTCTTCATCTTCTCTGACTCTAATTTAACTGGAGAATGCTCACAGACTCTCCCTGCTGACACCTCCATTTCAGAGCTGACTGTGGTGATCTCTGCCTTCATTAGTGGAGTAAGAGATTCACTGCACATGAGCAGTGCATCCCCGATGTCATCACCTGGATTTCTGAGGAGAATTGCAGGCTCCATATCCTAGACCTGGGACAGACTCAGTAACTGCCTATAGCCCCTCAGAATACAGTTTTTTTCCTTTTCCTTAGAGAGAATGGGAGCAGAACCCCTCCACCCAAATGTTTACATTTCTCATTTGCTGCAAAATATTTTTACATAGCTGTAGTAAATAATAAATATATTTTATTGCTAAAGAGGATGGGCACTGTGAAGTATATGCATTTTTTTTCATGTATTGCTGAGGATGATGCAATACATGATTTAGAGACAGGACAAAGCTTAAATGGCATTAAGTTTAAAACTTAGATTTTCTTTTAAAACTCTTGTTTTTGTGACACGATTCATCTATCTAGAATGAGTTCTAAAGAGATACAGATTTTATACAGAAGCAGTTCTGGCTGCCTGAAAAAGAATAGGCCAAGGCATTCAAGAGGTGTTTCAGAGTTTGGGCACTTCTCTTTTTTGGGTGCCCAGTTTTACACAATGAGAATTATGCACTGTGCAAAACTTGAACAAAACCCTGGCTTATGGTGAAGAAAGGCGCACATTTTCTAAAAACGGGTGTAAGCAGTGAAGGCTGAGTTAATATAAATGTGAATTCTTATGCAATGGTGTCCAAGAGATTATAGAGAAGGATTTGGTCTAAGGTGGGGAAAAAATAATGGAGGTTCACTTGGATTTTTAAATGAATCCACTGCAGCTTCGGTTCCCACTCTTTTTCTGCAAATATTGATGTCAGTGGCTATGTCTACACTCGAAAAAGTTAGGTCGACTTAATAAGGTTGACTTTGTCGACTTAAAGTCAACCTTATTAAAGTCGACTTAACAAAGTGAACTAAGTTGACTTAGCTTTAAGTCGACTTAGTCCACTTTGTTAAGTTGACCTAACCACCCTTAAGTCGACTTAATAAAGTCAACTTAAGGGTTACTCCACGTCCATACCATCCTTAAGTCGACTTAAGGGTTAAGTTGACCTAATGAATGGTAGTTATAAAGTTGACTTAAGCTTTCATTAAGTCGACTTAAGGAATTTCTTAGGTCGACTTAATAAAAGCCTAGTGTGGACATGGCTTAATTTAAGTCGACTTAAGCCTCCTTAAATTTAAATTGCCAGTGTAGATGGAGCCAGTAAGACGTAGTGATATGAATTTTTGCTGTGAGCAAATTTCAAAGTCACATATGTATGTATTTAGGGTTTTTAAATGCATATGCCCAAAAGTTGGTTCCAAAGTTTATTGCACAATAACATCTTTAATGGTTACAAAATTTTATCATCAGATATATGAATTTGGGAAACTGAGATTACCTGAGGAGCAGCAGAGAAAGCAACAGTACTCATGATATGTCATTATCATCACATCAAATCATAATTATAAGAAGAATCATCCCAAGTTTTTTGCTCTTTCCCGTATCATGTTTCTACACATTGCACCTGAGCTACAACTGGGTTTTGAGGTTTTCCTGGGTTTTCCTAGTATGTAGTTATACATCAATTTAAAATTGGAATGTTTTAAGAGATACATAATGAATGTGAATGCTGTATATTTATTTTGTAAGTGAAGACATATCCAGTCAAGTAACACTTGGTTCATGTTGTTCCTCCAACTCCATTATTTATTCCATAAAAATAGCACATCACTCTTTCTTTGCAGGTACCTTCTATATTTTGGAATGTTTTTCCATCCTCTCTTTCATGTACAGCAAGTGGGAAAATGATTTTTAGTTTCCACAAAAGATTTTGACTCTTCGTTGAATAAGCAAACATTGGAAGGCCAAAAACTACTCAAAACCAAATAATTTTTTGGTCTTTGGTTTTTCAATTAAGAAATTGAAAATTTTCTCAGAAAGCAGACTCTTTCCACAAAAATTCATTAAATTAAAATCCTATTGTCCACTGGATTTTTTTTTTTTTTTTTTGGACTATCTGTACTTTCAGATGCCACTGAAGGGATGGGGAAAACTTCAGGAATATACATAGCTAGACCTACTCTAAAATCCTGATTTAATAGCTTTTGTGGACTTCCTTTTAGTTATTCAGATAAAATCGGGCTTTGGTAGTTTATTTTGGCATATATTCTGAAGGCATCACCTGAGCGGGGAAGGAGTTTAGGAAAACTTCAGAAAACAGGTGAAGCTGGATGATTCTAAAGGTTGGTCATGGGATGTGACCCATTTAAAGTTAATCTAGTTCAGGCATGGCTAAAAGGTATTGCTGTGTGACAGCTGTTTGATCGATTGTAAAATAAAAAATTAATTGCCCAAATCCAGTGTTTAGTGATTGGGCATACACGTCACTTAAAACACCACATTTGATACCAGTTAGCATACATAGTCATAGTCTCTGTTGAGAGGCTAAAGACTCCACATGGACTTTGATACTGAATGAGCCTCTTACCCTAGAGTGGGAGATCCCTGCCAGGAGAGCATGGAGAAGTGTGCTATGTAGCAGCCCATACTTCATCTGTTCTGTAAATAAACATAGTGCTGCGAATCTAGTGCTTTGGACATGAATTTGAAATAAATGTTTTAAAAATCAATTTTTTCAAAAAGAATTTGTTTTAATTTCTGTCTTCAATCCCCTCTCCCAGTCCAATGCAGCACTCACCAGCTGTATCTTTCATGAGCTCAAGCTGTGCCATTGTTCTCTAATCGTGGGTTAAATATTTTGACTTTGTGATCTCAGGGTGATTGGCACCAGTTCGCATGGACATCATTGCAAGAACTACCAGTTCTAAAAGCACGAGCTCTGTCACGTCTTAGGCAATATGCTGACTGTTGAGTGTGGCATACCTTTGGAAGTAGCATTTTAAATGCTACTTATTGTTGTCAGTAAAGTGGTAGGCCAGTGTACCTGACATATTTGAAAGTAAATTGATATTCTGCTATCCATCCATCCTTATTTTTTATAATCCAACCTAGATGCACATGGTCTCTCTTTTTTATGTGGACGTTCTGGTTTTAGGATGATATTGGCTATGTCTACACTGGCAAGTTAGGTTGACTTAAGGAGGCTTAAGTCGACCTAACTTAAGCCCTGTCCACACTAGGCTTTCATTAGGTTGACTTAAGAAAATCCTTAAATCAACCTAATGAAAGCTTAGGTTGACTTAGTAAGGACAACTCATTAGGTCGACCTAACCCTCCTTAGGTAGACCTAACCCTCCTTTAGGTCGACCTAAGCCCATTATGGACACATAAGTCACTTTCTTAGGTCGATCTAAGGGAAGTTGGGTTGAATTAGTAAGTCCCGGTTAAGGGAAAGCATTTCGTTAAGTCGACCTAATAAGGTCGACTTTAGGTCGACTTAAAGTCGACCTTATTAAGTCAACTTAACATAGTTGGCCTAACTTTTTATAGTGTAGACATAGCCATTGTGTCTAGTGGCAGATCAATAAGATCCCAACTCTAGCACACAGAGACAGGCTATGATAGATTATGGGCATCATGATTATATTATAGGTAGATAGTCCTAAAGACATAGGTCAGCATCATGGTGCACAAAGCTACTTCATAAAGAAAAGAAAATTTAAAGAAAAGCATTTGCACATATGTACTCCTAAAGAAATTCCCTTGCTAGGGTATTGTTGAGGGTACATACATGTATATATTTTTTAAAGCTAAAGAGATCGTGGTTATATGATCTTGTGACTATCATATTTCACATACTGAAAATGCCTTTTAGGTGACCCATGTCAACGTCTCGGAACAAAGTTTTCCTTACCCCCTCTGGTGTGTTTCAATTTTTGCTTGAATGGTTTGTCCAGTACAATCCATGATTCTGCATTCCAAAAGTTGGGAGGCATTGTGTCACTGACTTTAAGCATAGGTATCCCAAATACAACCTCACAATAGTGGGGCCAGGATTTCAATCTTGGTGCTGGCTTCTTTTGAATCCTTCCTTGTGCCTCCAGTAGGTTAATTCCTGCCTTCAGATGTATGCTCAGGGGTGCTATTGATATTCAATGGAAGCTACAAGCATTCATCAGAGGCCAGATGGAAAATATGTATATAATGTTAATGTATCTATGTATGGTAAGTGGCAGCTAGGAATAGTAATAGAATAATGTGTTAATTTATACAGTATATTTATTATACAGTCAAGTCAAAGAAGTGTATGTTTCTGCTTGTCAGGGTTTTTTTGTTGTTGTTTTGGGTGTTTCTGCCTTTGTTGACTGATACAAATATTTTGGAATCTAAACATATCTCCACAATACTGTAGTGTCTTTGTTCTGGATTTCTTTCATCTTAACTTATCAACATAGCATATGAGCCATTTTATCCTACAGGACGATCATCATCTTAGTGTGTGTTTGTTCATTAATGTCAGGTTAAGATCTAAAGAAATGTGAAAGTGGGAAAAGATTTTTTTTGTTTATACTAATTTTTTTTACTAATACTAACTGAAATAGCAAATCTAAAGGACTATACATTTACAATACACTAAAGCCGTATTCACATATTTTTCTTTTTACAAGTTTTCGTATTTCCTGTCCTGACTTTTTTGCGTAAATATAAGCATACAGAATTGACCCTAAAGCCAAAACTTTAACTTTAATTTGATAAAGAAAAATTTGCTTTAATTTTTATACAAATAAATGAAATATTTTGGAAAATATACCAATGAAATAACATCTAAGATTAATTGTTTCATTTATTTAATGGGTTTTTTCCTCCAGCATTCATTACACAAGTTCAAATGTATGTACTTAAAGAAAGTCAATCTGTAATGTCTCCTGTTTTTACACATTCAGTATTGACAATAAAGGATTTTGAGAAAAAAACAGAAATACAAAAGAGGAAATCATAAGAAAAGGTGGTGTTGCAAATCCAGCTCAATGAAAATTTTCCATAAATACAGTTTTTTGGGGAAAATGGATTTGTTTTTTGACTAAATGATATTTCCAGAAAGTTTCTATGGAAATTTTCATGGGAAAATTTTGACTTTTTATCAAAAATCAAAGATTTTCAGATTTTCAACAAAACCAAGATTTCTCCTTTCATTCTCTGTGAAACTGTCTGTGAGGAAAATTTTCTAACCATCTGTAGTCATAAACGTACAACAAACCATATAAATTATAGTATTTATGCAATACTGGAGCCATAATCTGGTATGTTAACTGACGTGGAATAGTACCACTGATATTTGAAGGGATTTTTAGGATAAAGTGTTGTTAAGAATGGTTAAGAGGATCAGAATTTGGCTCTTTGGGCTCAATCCAGCAAAGCACTTAAGCAGGTATGTAATTTTAAGTCAACTTAACTTTTCAAGTGTAGACATAGCCAAAGAGTTTGGAGAAAAAGAAGAGAAGGGGGAATGGTAGCATTTGGAGAGGTCAAGAAAGGGGTTTTAAGAATAAGGCTATCTAGTGTTTGTCTGAAGTTAGGAAGAAAAGAACCAGAGGGTGGGAAGGGAGTGGTTGTTTGAAAGAGCCACAAGATGTGAGAGAGAGAAAGCAGGACGTAGGAGGAGTGTAGTAGGATTCAGTAGCAGTTAGCACTAGCAGGACTTCATAGTCAGACCTTAGGATGTAGAAGGAAAGTAAGAGTGAGAGGAAAAAAGAGAAGAGCAGATAGGTGTGAGAAACCTCTCTGTTGACCACGTTGAATTTACTTTTGTAAATCTGGCAGTGTCCTGAGCAGAGGCATGGAGAGGAAAGAAAGTTCAAGGAGTCTAAAAAGTCAGCAAGTGCTTTGTAGTTAGAGTTTGTAGTCACAGGAGATGATTAGGTAGATTTGGTTTAGCATCGAAGTTAGCAGACTTGAGGAAAGAGGAAATAGGATCTTAGAGTGCAGGCACCCCTTGAGATTGCTGGATTTCCTGAAGAGGTATTCAGTTTCATAGGACCATAGGTAAAGGATCCACAAACAAGGAGTGCCATGACAGGCAGGATGATCAGAGCAGTGAAAAAAGTATTATTCAAAACATCTCCTAAAAGAAAAATGGCCTTTTTCTGAAAATGAATGTTTCAGGAACATTTTTCATTGTTTCAGAGTCTTCTGAGTTTTTTGACCAAACAAAGATTTTTGGTTGATCATTTTTTTTGGGGCGGGGGGCGGGGGTCTCCAACCCCATACTGATGGCAGAATAAAAGGAGAATGGGAGTGGTGAAGTAGAGAAGGGAAGAGGGAACTAAAACCCAATATTCTCTCTAAAGAAAAGAAAAAGCAAACCAAAAATTTGTTTTGAAAGCTTCTGAAAAATCATCTTTTTTGAAGACCTGCAGAATGAAAATTATTTAACATATTTTTAAAATTTTCCTGAAAAATTATTAGCATATTTGACTAGCTCTAGAGATAAACAAGTGTGTCAAACAGTTTGAGAAGATGCTAACTATAAAGGTATAGACTGTAGGGCAGGGAAGTTGAGCAAAAGAAAGGGCTGAAGCCTGTGAGGAAAGCAGACAATACAATCTAAAGGTTTTATAGAATAAATAGCCACTGAGTTATTTAAAACATACAATACAAATTTTAGCTGCAGTGATTAAAAAACCAGCCTCAAAGAGACACTAGTTATCTTACTGGTATCAAACGGATAAATGTCTGGTATTTTCTCATGTACAAGAATGATTTTGTTAGTATGTAGGTCACATTACAGTACTGTCTAGTTATTGGACATTGGCTTAGATAACTGTTTGTGGAGTATTAAATGGTTTTGCTGTCTCAGCATACTTTTTAACTGGTATTTTTCACACAGTTGTGCTACTGAAAAGGAGCAACACCGCAGCAAAAATCAATTTATCTTTCCCTCTGCTATTTGTGTATTGTGAGTTCTTGTAGTGTTTTACAATTTGATTAATTGATATTAATTGTACTGGATATCATTTGTAATTCCTCTCTCTAACTCTTGGTACTTTAAAAACTTTTATCGGAACAATATATTTATTTATGTAGGAGATCTCCCTAAAACAAACAACTATAATAAGACACTGAAAGGAAAAGTAGAGCTAAAAATCATATGTCCTAGCTGTAAATGTAAGATTAATCAGACTGCAACACCATATTTTGTGTCAAGGGCTTTCTTTTGCTATATCCGTGTTAACTAGGTCTGTGGAATTTATCATTAGCAGAGTGAAAAGTTGTTCAAAGCTTCTGTAATATTAAGAGCAAAATTGTCTAGATTTGAAAGTAACTTGTTTGTATGCATTTCACATGCTAGTGGTCTGTAGGTGTTATTAATATCTATTTTTAGCATCAAGATTGTGATTCACAAAGGTACGTAGGCACAATGTGATAAAAACACAGCAATACTGTTTCTTTTCCATTTCATTATAAAGTTTCTTTGACCCTGTGGTTTATTTTCAAACATTCAAGTTATTTGTTCTAGTGTATTCTTAAACAGGGGTTGTTTTTCTCCCTTTCAGAAAATGAGCACAGATGGTGATTGATTTTTCAAGTGCTGACATCCCTGCTTGAGAAAATGTTCCCACCTTCTTTGTGCTGAGCAAGTCAGGCAAACTAACATGATGATGCGATCATCAGTTTCATGCAGACATGCAGAATTGATTGACAGGGAAAAATTTAACATAAACCACACATTCTTTCAGTGTCTTCAATTTTTTAATGGTGTTTATTTGCAGGATATTAGCAGCAGTAGGAATTTCATTTAAAAGAAACAAAACTTATTTCACCAACAAGGTTAAATGGAGAATTTTTGCTGCCTTTGCTCAACACATATCAGTACAATTTGTAATAGCTCTTCTGAGCCAGTTTTGAAGCTAAATGCTGTCACTGGCTAACTAGCCATTCTCAGGCCATTGCTTCTGTTTGCGTGACTAAATACATACAATTAAAGCCTAGCACTTTCATTCACTATGAACTCATTGTTATCCAGGGTTCAAGTACTTAGATAATGGGCCAGAAGAAAACAGGCATATCATCAGCCCACAGTGGCAGAAAACCGGTTGGTAAAATAAATTTCTCATTATATGATGCAGAATGTCTGGTGCTCTCAATTATTTTCATAGATTTTATAAAAATAACCAAAAAATCTATAATTTCTCCAACCATACTGTAATAATACATAATCTACCTCTGTGGCATAATTAAGGTTTTTATGAGAGACCAGCCTTTGCATTCATTCAGGGAGTTATAGCTCAGCCTTAAAAAAAAAAAAAAAAAAAAAAATCAAACTAGGGTTCAAACTAACCACACTGTGTGAAGTCTTGGCCTCAGAGTCAACATTTAGCCTTTTCTACTTGTTTGTTCAAAGTGGTAACTAGAATATGAAAAAACAAACAAACAGAAAAGCAGAGATACACCTGAAAATAAGATCCAAGATACTTTGTTTTTCTTTGAAGAAAGAAATTTTTATGGGCTAACCTCTGTTCACTTTGAGTAGTGTTTGACTTCAAGAATATTTCTATTGGTGCTACTTGAAAAGTAAGGGCCTACCTATTGTCAAAAAAAGTGACAGAATTGGATCCTAATGAGACAGGGAAATGGGTGTGTGTGTGTGTGTGTGTGTGTGTGTGTGAAAGAAGTTACTTTTCTGGGGGTTCCCCTCAGTAAAACTTACAGCCACCTACTTGAACCAAGTTATGTTTCATTGGACTACTATCTTACTGAATATCTAAAGTAATTTTTTTCGTCACTATTTCTTAATTATTTTTCACATGCCTACTTAATATGTATGGTACTACTGTGACGTGATAGATCAGAATGGCTCCAGAGGAGCCATTCCAGGCGATTGTGCAAATGATCTATAAATTAAAACTTCTTTAACTGTTTTGAAGAACTATTGTGGTTTATTGTGTCGATTGTACCTGCCTTTTAGCATGTGGACTTATTGTGCATGCATGCCATTTGCACAGATCTGAGAAACTGCACAGCTGTGGAAGGAAATGTGAGAGATAGGCCCAAGTGGCAAAATGAGGATGCAGGCAGATTTTGTCTAGGTTTAGCAATCCCTCTCACAAAAACCGAAGGTTGTTTGCATCTGGTGTCTGGGTTCAGGTTTTGGTTCTTCTTTGCCCTATTGAGAGCTGTGACTTGTAGCCTAAGAGCTAAAATCAGTCCCACAGATCTCAGGAAAGTAAACGATCTCAGTTGAGGGTGTAGCTGATAACTTCAGCACAAAACAGAAAATGTGGTGATATTACAGCATTCTGTAATCGAAAGAGATCTCCTTTTACTCATGACCCACACGTTTGTCAGGTCTCCAGGGGAGATGGTGAATGGTTGAGAAGTAAAACGGCCTAGATGCCCAACTTCTCCAAATACCTCCCCCTTACAGTTGTGATGCCAGTGGCAATGGGAGATAGAAATTAGAGCCACCTTGGATGCCGAGATTTTATGTACTCAACAGAGAGCTGGTCGGGGGAAAGCCTCTCCTCACACAAGCATCAAGAAAATGGCTGCATCTTACTTGTGTAAGGATATACAAAATGAAGTATAGTGGATGAATTCCTGGTAATGGATCATAAATACACCTCTTGTATAATAAGACCTTTACCCCATATCTTTACCTTATTATTGATTTAATTGAGGGATGTTGTGAGGAACGGCAGAAGTGTCTTGTGGCATTTATTTCTGTGAAGTGAGAGGGAGGTCTCATACCTGGTTTGTGGATGTGGCATTGTGCCTTTCTCTTGTATAGGTGTCTATTACCTTCCATCTCCTGTCCTGATTTTTCATACTTGCTATCTGATCACCCTAGTGGCATATGTCACAAACAGGCATAGTGGTACAGTACAGCCTTTTACTCTGCTGATGCTTTTTGTTCCATTGAAATATATGTCATCAAATACTGTAGCCCCTATTGCTTTTTTTTAACAGCATAACTTGTTTATTTGTGACTTGATAGAAGGTCCAGCACATGATTAACATAATAGGCTTTGCCTTTTTTATCTTATGTCATTGTTCTGGATAATTATTTTAAGTGACAGTGAATGTGTTTCCGATATTTTAATTCCCAGGAAGTATTTTCTAGGAACTCACAATTTGGAGAACAGTTAAGGAGTATGTTCTGTGTTTGGCAGCTAGAACAGCACACTAAAAATAAACTACATTTAATGAAATCTAAAGGTGGCCCTACAGTTAGATCTAGTATTGGCAGAGCATCTTCTAAGTGTTTGATGAGTGTCCATCTAGTAACTCCTCTCTGTGCCAGATCTGCTATTATTGATCTCTGTTTCAAAATGAGTAGAACATAAGAGGACATTGGCAAAGCTTGTGGCACACAGAGGTGAGCCTAAACTTTTTCTACATAAGCCTTGTCCATACAGAAAGTATGGCAAGGCAAAATGCTTTAGTGTGTGCATTAATATTGCCCTGATGTAAAAACAAGCTTGAAGATAAGCACTTGTGCTTTGGTGACTCAGGGCCTTAGTGTCCTAGAGGAACGGTCAGTATTTATTTAATTAATATGTATTCTCCCTTTGCTCCATGTGTATAAGTACTATTAACACCTGTGTATTTAGCCAATTGTGACATAGTTGCAAATTTTCTGGTAAATACATGATTGAAAATAGCATTTCACATTTGTATTTTGCCTGAAGTGAATTTTATTTTATTGTCATGAAAGGTGTAATATTGACAGCTGTTGGTGGTAACATCTTATCCAGAAAACAGGGGCCGTAGTGTGACCTTTCCCATCTCTTAACCTTCTTTTTAACCCAATGGGGCTTTCTCATGTACTGGAAGAATCGCATTTAGGAGAAAGGGAGCAGATGTGTGTATCTGCTTGGCCTCTGCCATTTTTTAAGTGAAGTTGTTTGTTGTGCTGACTTTTGTGATTTGTACATCTTTCAGACTACCAACTCTTCCTGTAGAGGCCTCTGAGAGCCTTAAGTTGGTAACAGTTTTAGAACATTGGACTAGCTATTCAGTGGTGACGTAGAGATGAATTGGGTCTCCACTCCAATGCCCTCAGCTATTCACTTGCCCGTGTCAAATAGTCCCTATGTTCCTTGTACCAAAGATGACTGATATCACTATTGAAATTATGTCAAAAAATGTCATACTTAATGTCCATCAATGTAGAACATTTGCAGATTCAAAGTTTGACAAAAAACACTTAAGGACAGATGACATTCACTCCT
Source organism: Pelusios castaneus (assembly GCA_007922175.1). Classification (NCBI taxonomy): domain Eukaryota; kingdom Metazoa; phylum Chordata; order Testudines; family Pelomedusidae; genus Pelusios; species Pelusios castaneus. Next base: position 12,286,045 of record ML685783.1, read on the forward strand.
CAAAAAGGGAAACAGTCTGTATATATCTATACAACATTTAGGTTCACTAGGCATTCAAAGTGGGTACATATGTAGCCAGAGAGATCACTGGAGGTGCATTTCTTAAAATGGGCGAAGTTACCTATAATGCTCTCGATCTGTGCAGAGTATAGTATCATACTGGATAGTTCTGTACTTTGACCTTAAGACAGTACGTAGCTTCAAGTGTACAAATGAAATTTCCTAACAAATATCCTGTTTTCAAATACATTCACACCTGAAACCAGATTTGATCAGACTTACAATAATATTGTATGAATTGTACCTGACACCCACAAAACATGCTGAGACTTCTGCAAGTTCAGAATCTGTCAGCATACATGAGATGTTTATATCACTTTTGCTAGAAGGCATTGATTAACACTTATCCACATTAAATTTCACTGTTCAAATCCTTCAAGGTACCTAAATCCATCCCAGTTTTCTCTCACTCCTCCATAATTTTTGGTTAAGAATCTCTCCCCCTTACTGATGCTGTGGAACAAATGACTCCATGAGTGCTTGAGTTGTGGCCCTTTTGCACCACATACATTATGCAAAGTGGTCGTGATCCAGCAGCAAATACTCAGCGGGGAATAGCCTTCATGTAGAGAAAGTCCTTGCTGGGTCATCTGCGCTGCATCCAGGATATATTCATCCCCCTGCACTTTCCAAGAGGATCATTGGGGGGGAATTCGAAGAGGGCAAGTAAGAGACAGGGAGAGGGTGGGGTGGATCTTCATCACAACAATCCCATAGTAGTGTAGGGTTTATTAAGGACTGTACATCAGTGATGCAAGTAATTGCTGTTTAGAAGCAGCTCTGAAAATCATTGGGCCCAGTGCTGTTAATCATGGAATCATAACTGGTTTCCTGTTGCTCCTTCTTGCATCTTTCACTATCAATATCAAAGAGAATATCCACTGACTTCAATGGAATCACTCATGGAGTAAAGTAGTATGCTCCATGACTAAGGGCAGCAGAAGCAGGGCATTACTAACTAAACCAGTTTAGTGATATCAGCAGACTTTACCAACTCGTCCATTTCTTTTTCAGACCATTAATAAGTCTGTTAAATAAAATGAGTCTCAGTTAAGTGATCCTGAATCAAATCTCTCAGGTCTTCCACAAAGTTCAGATATTGTAGATTTTCAGAAGTGCCATGGTTACTGGACTGTCTGCACTACTGTGCTCTCTCCAGTATCTCTGAAGGCACCTCTTAGGATGTAGGCCTCATGCCTTTACCTCTCCTGGTGTCAAGGCATACCATTCTCCCATTCTGAGGTCTGGCCCAGGGCCACACTACCTGTGGATTAACTGTGCTTACCAAGCATGTCAAATGGAATTTGACACCTGTTGTTTTTCACTTTGGGAATCTGTCCAGTGGATACAGAGACCAGACAGCCTTCTGAAACCATTCTATCATTTAATTTAAAGAGTAGGAACAAAACATTTAGAGAAAAAGGATTTTAACACAACAGATAGGCATGTTATCTTTCATACCGAAAGTCCTATCATCCTGTGGTGGCGGTCTAGACAGACCTAACTTAATACGCCTCCTGTAGATCCCCGTATCAGCCTCGTTTCTTCAAACAGCTCCTCAACAACTTCTGTAGTCCTCCTGGTTTGCTGGTACCCTGGTGTTGGCTGTGGTTATCAAAACCCATTCTGTCAGATGGCTGGAGCCAGGACATCGAATCTTCATCGCTAACCAATATAATTCAGGCATTGTCTCATAACAACCCTTATGTATTTACTGAATGGCTTATCTTGTGGTATTCTGCTTCGTTCTTGCTTGTTTACCCCCTTAATAAACTAAATCAACATACTCATACAGTGAAGATCCCAACAACCCAGTCAACAAACAGTATTCATAAATTATTACAGAACAACTGCACATGCTACACACTCGGCGCTGGCCTAAGTGCTTCAACAGAAGTCAATGGGAGCTGAGTTAGGTCAGCACTAAGCGCTTCTGAAAATCCCACCTCATCTGTCTTATGGATCAGCTGGTTATTTTCCCAAATCCATTCCTAAATAAATGTCTTGCTTTTGAAAAGAGATAATCATCCAGTGTCTCTTAAATGAGCAAGCTAAGATGATAGGGTCAGTCTGTGTACAATGAGTGGGAAATATACTGTATAATATAAACCACCAGAGGATAAAACATGCTTGAAACACTCTGAGTTAGCACATGTAGACTCTAGCAAATTGTCTCCTTTAGGGGATCTGCTGGGAGCTCTCTACAACCTGGGTCATCTCTCCCCTACATCTGAGCTTTCCATCCTTTCATTGTCAGGCTTCCTCCCTTCCTTAAAACCTCCTGCTGACATTGGTTATGGCATCCTGACCTGTGCTGTCTGTAAGAGACTATAATAGAGATGGGAGTAATGGCTGGTGATCCAGCCTGCAGTGTCTTCCATGAGGATGTATGCCTACAATTCTGAACCGCCCAGAGTGGAACATACCATGGAGAATAGCTGTGCCTCAGCTCCACCTCTATAACCTCTCACATGCCAGACTGTGAAATCTCTACAGTGAGGAGTTTGAGCTGCTTTCCATTCATTTTAGGACTTCTCTGCCTCCGTTAGTTCTTTGTACCATGTATTGGTGGAGATCATATGATTGTAAATTCATATTAGGATATCTATAAAGATGCAAAGCTCATAACAACACACTGAGTTAATAGCTTTCAGTGCAACAGTTAAGACAGTGAAGTTTGTTACTATATTACATATAAGCTTAACAAGTTTCTCTCCTCCTTTCCCTTTGGTTTAAATTTCCATTTCTCATTTTGCAACTATTCTACGAAGAAACTACCAGTGTAAGTATAATAATGTAATGCTATTTACTAATATAAATATTTGCTTTTGCGAAGCAATGCTACACAAAATTCCTGAATTGCAGTCTAGCAACAGTTGGAATGTTTGAGGTAAGGAACCTGAAGATCAACTTAATGAAAACAGGGTTTCCACTGTTTGCAACTTGTATCTGTACTGAGCAGCCTGGGAATGACCGGACAGTAAGCAACACATACATTGTTACTTTTGTGTTTCAATTGGAAGTTCTTGTCATATGTAATTACATTGATAACTGAAAATATTTTACATGAATTTCAGTATATTCCTTGAAAGCTTGACACAAACAGTTTGCAAAAGATAAAGGAAAATAAATTGAATGAGATCTTCATATACTAAATTTTACCAATCATAAAACCTGTATAAAGAACAGTTTCTTGGTTTAGCTTAGTCCTAAAATATAGGTGAAGTTGTTAACCATATGCTGGAAGTGCAGGGAGGAGTGGAACAAAAACATATGTGAAATCATCCTGGTTTCCAGAACAATATCATTTATCCTTCAACTGCCCACATTATTTAATTGCCACTTGTTCATTTTTTAAGAACTGTTTTATTTTAGCATGTGCCTGAGACTATTGTGTATGTTCTATATTGCTTCAGTTGTTACTCAAGTGACATCTACTTTTAGCATATGATCAAACCAACTTTCTTGGTTGGACGGAGGAAAATCAGCTATAGACACATCAAAGAATAAAATTTAGCAGTCTCTCCCTTACTTAAAGCTTTTTTTTCCCCAGATCATAGAAAAATATACAGGAGCATTCTAAAATAGTACACTCTGCCACAAGTTTATTCTTGAGAGTAAAGGAATTTGCATGCTATAGACAGGTGAGTATTTATATTAATCTCCTGTGCAGTCTGGAACTAGAGAATAGTAGAATTTATCAGGGGTGGGCTTCTAGTGAGGACATGCAGTGAAGATGTACTTTATTATTTATTCATGAGGCTGTTTCCTTTATTTTTTTTATTTTTTGGTTGTAATGATTTTTTTTTTTGTACGGGATCTTGTACTGATTTAATTTTTTTTCTTAGCAAAATAGTTCTACTTAGCTAATTTATTTTTCAGCTTTAAAACATCAGCATTTTATAGATCTGAATTTCACAATGTGTGGATGATTGCTACGTACAATTTGCAAAATTGTGATTAGCCATCCCCTGCTTCGAGTCAGTTCTCCCTAATTCACAAAAGGCTTCCAAGAATAGTCTGCACAAAATTCAGTTTGCAAATTGCAGGGCAGATTTTTAGAGGGCAGTTTAAAGAATGAAGTCCTAAGGGTTTTATCTATATTTATATCTCTTGTTAAACCGAACTCTTATGTAAATGTTACAATCTGTAAATAAAAGCCAAGCAGCTTTCTTAAAGGAAAGATTGCATCTATATTTTTTGAGGTTTAGCAAAATTATTAACCTACACAATAGATTAAAGTATCTTTGGAAACAACTAATTCTAGGCTGTATCTTCAGCTGTGTTTTATGGATATTTAAAGGTTTAAAAATACATAGACCTTTCATTTTGCAGTAAAATTGTCTCAAATTGAAAAACACTGCCCTTAGTGATGGCTTGAAGAAATGGAGATAGCTTTTGTATACTTTTACTTTTTATAGCCATTAATGTTGCAGTAAATCTTGTATTATTGTATACAGTCTAGATTATTCTTCATTCTTTTGCCTTTGGACAGGAAAGAAATTACTGGCTTCCATCAGTGTTATTGGCAATCCCCATATTCTGACATCTGTTCCTTTCTAAACATTTTACCAACCTTGATGAAATGTAGTTTAGTGTTAGAAGCTGACTTGAAGAAAAAATTGGATGATAAAAAAATAACATTGATTAAACACCAGAAGTAATTTACCAATGTCTATCAATATTTTGATGGCCAATGCAGCTTATTTTAGAAAAGCTAGACATTTTATAGAAATTTTAATCATATTTAATCTTTGAATTAAGCTGAATAAATGAATTCCCATTTTTTTAAACAGAAGGATGAGACTGATTTCAGTCAATTTTAATCAAACTCTTTGGCTGTATTCCTAAGAAATACTGTCGGCATATTTTACACTTATTATGCAATGCACTTGTCCCAAATAAAAACTTTCTCAATTATTATTTTAAATACACAGCACAGATCTCATTCACTACTGTGGTACTCCAGTGTTTCAAGGGAGTTACACCAGCACAACATTACAATCATGCAGTGATGCATCAGGTCCTGGGAATGCACACCCCGTAAAAGATATGATCCAAAAAAGATGGTCTTAGAAATAAGGCAGGTCACCAAACAGCACGCACCCAAAGGATTAGGGTGGTATCAGCTTTTTGAGCCTCTGAAAAGTAGCATATTGCATATACACTGTTTGTTAAAGTAAAGGAAGATGCAACATAATATAAGCAAAAATGAATGGTGTGTATATCATAGGGTAGATCCTGGAGAGAGAGAGAGAGAGAAGAAATTTGCATATGGGGTTAACTTCCAGAGGGGTAGCTGTGTTAGTTTATTTCAGCAAAACAAATAAATGCTATGTCTTCTCTTGCAAGTTCGGTCAATTTAAGGAGGCTTAAGTCGACCTAACTTAGTCCCTGTCCACATCAGGCTTTCATTAAGTCGACTTAAGAAATTCCTTAAGTCGACTTAATGAAAGCTTAGGTCGACTTAATAAGAACCGCGGATTAGGTTGACCTAACCCTTAAGTCGATTCCTTAGGTTGACCTACGCACAGTGTGGACGCTTAAGTCCACTTTATTAGGTCAACCTAAGGGCAGTTAGGTCGACTTACTAAGTCCCTGTTCAGGGAAACCACTTTGTTAAGTTGACCTAATAAGGTCGACTTTAGGTTGAGTTAAAGTTAAAGACTTAACAAAGTCTACCTAACTTTTTGTAGTGTAAACATAGCCAAAGAATCCTGTGGTAGTTAGACTGACACATTTATTAAGACATAAGCTTTCATGGATTACAACCCACTTCCTCAGATGTCTGAAATGAAAATTGCAATATGCTAGGGATATATACATGAAGGGTGAGGTAACAAGGTCAATCCAATGCAAACAGTGCAGATGTGGACCATTTAAAAATAGTTGATGAGAAGGTGAAAATATTTAAAGAGGGAAAATTATCTTTTGTAGTGGGCTAGCCACTCACTGTCTCTCAGACCCAGCTTGATAGTGTCATATTTGCCTGTGAATTCCGGCTCTGCAATTTCACACTGAAGTCTGGTTTTGAAATTATTTTGCTGAAGTATTATAACTTTCATGTCTTTTACTGAGTGTGCAGGGAGATTGAAGTAATCCCCTTCTGGTTTTTGAATATTACCATTCTTGATGTCTGATTTGTGTTCATTTTTTCTTTTTCGCAGAGACAGTACAGTTTGGCCAATGTATATGGCAGAGGGGCACTGGTGGCCCATGATGGTCAGTAGGTTTCTGGTATATGGTGATGTTTATGTGACTATCACTTATTTGTACTGTAATGTCCAGGAAATGAATTTCCCGTGTAGACTGGTCCAGGCTGAGGTTGATGGTGAGGTGAAAATTATTGAAATCCTAGTGGAATTATTCAAGGACGTCCTTTCCGTGGGATGAGAGCAGAGGAAGCATTGTTCTAAGTCAGCCGTAAAAATGTTGGCATATTGTGGTGCCATGCGGGTACCCATAGCAGTGCCACTGACTTGAAGGTATAAATCATCTCCAAATCTGGAATGGCTGTGGGTGAGTACAAAGTCGCAAAGTTCAGCCACAAGGGATGCTATGTGATATCATCATGGATACTGTTCATGATGGCTTGTCATCCGTCTTTGTGTGGGATGTTGGTGTAGAGAACTTCTACATCCATAGTGGCCAGGATGGTGTTTTCCGGAGGATCACCAATGGAATGTAGTTTTCCCAGGAAGTAAGTAGTGTCTCAAAGATAAGGACTGCTTGTAGCATAGTGCCTCAGGAGAGAGTCCGTATAGCAAGACAATCCTGTTTTAAGAGGGCCAATGCCCGAGATAATGTGGCACTATGTAGTTAGATTTTCAAATTTGCTCAACATTGGCCTCATTTTGCTTCCACTGATATCAAAGGGAGTTTTACTGCTGACTTTAGTAGGAGCAGAGCTTGGCCAATGCTAAACAAATTTGCAGATCCTTCACTCCAAATCCATTGAAGTTGGTGGATGTATGACATCTAGAGAGCTATGGCTCTGGTAGGATTCTAAAGCCCATAGTGACTTGGATTCTTTGGACTACTTCAACAAAAGCTATGCAGATTCCATTGCTGCTGGACTATTTATAGTGGTTATGATTTGCAGGTTTATATATATATACACACAGAAAATTTTCATTTGAAATTTCCCTAATGTGACTGACTAAGAAAAGATTTTTCATGTTTGCGATGAAAACTGTTTTCCTCTCATTTTCAAAAAGTCATGCTATTGGATAGCAGAATCTCGGCGCTCTAGATATGTGAATTGCAAATTTAGCTTTTGCAACCTACCAGTCTGTGCTAATAATAATAATTCACACTTTTCATCCAGGCCTTTCTTAACATGCTTTACAAACATTAATGAACACTCACAGTTCTTCTGTGAAGGTTGTTTAGTAAAGCTGGTTGAAATATTTTTGATGAAATTTCATTTTGTTGCAATATGCTGTTTGGCGTAGGTGTATCTACTTCCACTAAGATTTTGTGGAGAGAAGGAAAGAGAAAATCTCACAGGCTATAACAAAATGATTAAGGAAAAAGCTGTTGGGGGGTGACCCGGGTTCAGGCTCATGTTCTGTCTGACTCAGAGTGAGCTGGGATGAAAAACTCTGCTCTGAATCAAGAAGAATAGGGACCTAAACTAAGTTTTCCACATCATATACCTCCAAAAGCTCAGATTTTTTTTATCCATAACCACACATTTCAACACAGTTCTGCATCTAAAAAACTGTCAGAAGGATTTGTTTTCATTTCACCCTGGAACAAAACTAGATTTTGAAACATTGAGAGTGGCTGTGAAATATCCTCTGGTCAGCACTAATGTTTAACATTCTTAATTTACAGACAGGGAGACTGAGGCACAGAGCTTTAAGTCATTTGCACAAGATCACACAGCAAATTAGCAGCCATGTCTGGAATAGGATTCAGAATACCTGACTACTCAGGCCTATGTTATAATCAGTAGACACATTCCCTCCCTTAGGATATCCACAGTGCTTGAGATCCTTCTTACGCCACCTCACAAGCCCCTCTTTAACACACTGTCTCAAAGCTGTTGATGTTCACCTGCTTAGATATTGGTATAGATTACTAGTAGGAACTATCTAAATATCTAACAGATGTACACATTCATTTGGGATGAATGCATTCTGGACAGAGACCCATCATCCTCCCACCTTTATTTTTTCACTTGCTCATGTGGTGTACACCTGTGACATGCTGGCATTGCACTTGCTTGCAGTGCAAGAGACCCTCGGGTTCAAAGCCATCCTTGTGTCTTTGTTTCTTCATGCATGAACTTGTTGGAGGTTTTCTCTGGGTGTTCAAAAGGCTTGTGTGTGCTGTTACCTCTGAAATCCCACTATGACCCTTGAATATGCTGAGTGTAAAAGCAGAAACCAAACAAATAGAACTAACTATATAGATGAGGAGAGACAAAGTAAGAAAAAGCATTGGCAAACCTTGTGCCAGCCAATGTTACTTCACGCTTTTTATTCCAAACCTGCATACAAACAATAGAGCACCACCCTACGCAGCTGGGTGTGTGAATTGAATGCTGTGAGTTTTCCAAGTGTAGCACAATTATAAGAACACCTGCGCCAAAGAACTTTGCACTGAATTTTTTGCAGTATTCACATTCCTCACTTTCTTTCTTGTTCTAATTTCTGCTAAAAGAAAAGGGACTTACAGTACAAGTTTCAGACACAGTACTTGATCTCACAAAGTGCTATGGACCTCCTATGCAGTCAGTGGAATTTGAGGGCAGTATTGGGTTCTATAATGAAGGAAGTAATTCAGCTTCCACACCCAGATTTGCTAATGCACATAAATCTTGACCAGCAGCCTGCTATTCTGAGTCTTAATTGAGACGCTAATGTGTTGAAAGACAATAACAGCAAAAATACAAAGAAAAATGAAAGTGTTTGCAAATCTAAGGCTGATGAATATATTTTTGTAACATTTTATGAAAGTATTCGGCATTGCTGTTTAAGAATAAATGATTGTTTAATGAATAGATATACTCAATCAGTAATGGCAAAAGTGAGGGACTTTTTGGCAGGGAACGATCCCTATAAGACATTACTATTACTGTTGCTGTTTCTGCTTGTTGCTGTACGCACCTAGGAGCTCCTCTAATGAACTTGGAGCTCACTGTGCCACAGACATGGACCAGGACCTCATTCTGCTAGGTACTGGACATAGACAGAATAAAAAGATGGTCTCTGCCCTAACAGGTTTGCAATCTAAATCTGAACCATGAACCTTAGTAAAAAAGGGGCAGTACAGGTAATCTGATCTTCCTTTTCAGCAGACAGCCTTGGCTCTAGAGAACTTGTTTGTTAGCAGAGAGCGTTGGCTCTAGAGAACTTTTCTCCTATAATGATTCTTGAATCTGAGGCTTACTCTCACTTAAGTATCTAGAATTCATAATTCTGTTAACATTAAGGAGTAATTAATACATGACATCACAACCCAGACTATGGGAATGTTTAACTGCCTGAACATACCCTTCCAGACTGAACTAAAAGGTACCTAGTTCACACAGTTACAGTCCCCTTTCAAACAGGACTATGTTAACACAAATCTTTCATTTCATGCATACAACACTTTTGAGCACTTTACATAAGGACATAAGAGCAGCCGTGCAGGGTAAGGCCAATAGTCCATCTAGCCCAGTGTCCTGTCTTCCAATAGTGGCCAATGTCACATGCTTCAGAGGGAATGAAGAGAACAGGACAATTATTGAGCGATTCAACCCCTGTCTTCCACTCCTAGCTTCTGCAAGTTAGATTTTAGGACACACAGAGCAGGGGGTTGAATCCCTGATCATCTTCGCCAATAGCCGTTGATGGACCTATCCTTCATAAACTTATGTAAATCTTTTTTTTTAACTCAATTATAGTTTTGGCCTTCACAATGAGTTCCACAGGTTGAACATGCATTGTTTGAAGTAGTACTTCTGTTTGTTTTAAACCTGATGCCTATTCATTTCATTGAGTGAATTCCTGGTTCTTGCGTTATGGGAAGAGATAAATAACATTTTTTCTCAACACCATTCCTGATTTTTATAATCCTCTATCAAGCTGTCCTTACTCATCTCTTTTCCAAGCTGAAAAGTCCCTGTTTTTTTAATCTCTCTTCATATGGAAGCTGTTCCATATCCCTAAACATTTTCATTGTCCTTCTCTGTTCTTTTTCCAATTCTAATTTTTATTTTTTTTTGAGATGGAGCAACCAGAACCACAGGAAGTATTCAAGATATGAATGGATCATGGATTTATATAGGGGCATTATTTTTTTTTTTTGTCTTTACAGTTCACTCTCATGTAGGCAAGACTGTGGTGCTATGCAGACAAGCCCTAAATCTCACTGCACATAGAGTGAGGCTATATCCCTTTTTTACTCTGCTACCCTCCAAATGGAAAATGTTGGTGACAGTCCAAGGCAGCAATGTGTCATTTTAGCCATGTGTTATTTTGATACAGTGCTACAAATGCATGATGTCTTTATGATAATTTACATTTTTCCTTTCATTTTCTCATCCAAGGTTAGGACCCAGTCCAGGATAAACTTGTCTCTATGGTCCTTGGGAATACAGAAGCTTAGTGAGTTCTCCAAGCTTTTGTGGCTTCAGAGGCTACTCTTTATTACAAGGGGACAGATCCTCTTTGAGTGAGACATAGGGATGCAAAACCAATTCTGAACTCTCATGGCTGCCAGATCCTACCTCCCTTCCTGAAGATGGAGCCTGGGGGACACCTCCATGACCACACATCCTGTATCCATGTGCATGCTTGGTGGGATATTGGAGAAGGGGAGGAATCTTAGGGTCTGAGCTAACTCACACTGATTTCTCTTCACTGGGGACTGGATCCAGTTTCAGAACATTTGAAAGATTTGTTTTCTATCAGGAAGAGAAGATGAGGCCTTGCGGACTAAACAGTCCTACCAGTGCCTGGGAGAAGGCAGGAGTTTCACAGCAGCAGCGGGGTTGCCAGTTATTTATCATTTCCAGATTATTAGCAGCAGGAACCTTTCCCCCCTCTTTCATGCAGTAGCTGGGGTAAGGAAGAGGCGTATGCATTCTAGGGGATGTATAATGTTTAGGCTGCCTAAGTCTCATTGCTGCCTTTTGGTTACTGGATTTAATTGGTGTGTTTCATTGAAGGATGCACCTTCCACCTGCTAGAGAAGTTGCTTACTATTGAACTGCAGAACATCTCCATCATCGATAATGACATGTCTTCAAGAGCAACCCAAAGTATTAATTCTTTTTAACCAAGCCTTGAACAAAATACTTCTACAGGCCAAAGGCAATCAATCTGATATGTGTTTGGCCTGTACTAAAGTGGAAACCATGGGCATGAATGTGTGCTTTACCCACATGCTAGTATGTGTGTGCTTCTGCATAAAACTTAAATTTTTTTGCCAAATCGCGCACACAATTTGAGCCGAAGGTTGGATGCAAATTTGTAAGTTTGTAGTATTTTTTTCCATGTGTTACTGTTCTTTGTTTACAACACAAATCCTCTAAAGAATAAATTTTAAAACACTGTGTGATTTAATGGATTTAGGGTCAGATTTTAACCTCCAGTATGAAGCAGGCATGGCTGCAAAATTCAATAGAAATGGATGATTGTTACAGTTATGGAGCAATGACCTCCAAACATTGTTCTGTGCTGGCACCTGGGCCTGTGTTACAAAAAGAATGGGTGTATAATCTAAATAAATGTAAATCTGAATAACAAGAGACAGAAATGCACACCAAGGAAGACAGAGCAAAAGGGAATTCTCTGCAATTCCAGCAAATTGTACTGCACTCGTGTTCATCCAGGAATCTCTTTAGAGAAACTTTACATACAGCAGTATGTTATGTCAAGGCTGTTTTTATGCCCCAACACTGCATAAGGAACTGCGTCGTTGGAAGGTTCTGTTCGCATGAATCCTTATGCAGGACTGGGGCTGAAGTTAGCAACTGTTCAATCACATAGATCAATGTGGAATGGATTGCTTTTTATAACGAGAGCAGACATTCAAATATATCATGTGAACTTTAGCACTTCTTCATGTTTCAATTATAAGGAGATGTTTTTCCAGTGCATTCTCCAAGATTTTGACTAGTTTATATTTTGTTTTATATGAACTAGCCTCTTCATTCATTTCTGTCTTTTAAAAAATCAGCACATTTTTATTATAAGTTTGGGAACAAATTCTGGGGTCTGCTTTGGCTGCTTTGCACCTCTCTGGTGGTCCAAAGAAGCCATAAAACAGACCTAGCTGGATCCTGGCATATCCTATCTCCAAGGGAATCCTTGGGTTGTGTAGGACTGCTATAGCTGCTGTTTTCCACTCCCTTCCTGGCTCAGGAGACAGGTGCTGTCGTTGGCTGACAGATTGACCACTTGGCGCTGCTTGCAAACATTTGAAACAGATAGAAAAGTTCTGAGGTTTGGCCTACTGTACCCCATGGATTGGGTCAGCAGCTGGACAACGTCAGGATTGGATGGTGAGGGGAGAGTATGAAGATAGAGCTGGCCAGGGCTAAATCTGCACCTTCCTCCTCCACTGTGCTGAGTGTTCAGGATGTGGGCTTTAAATGGTAAATTCTTTGAGGGCGGAAATGATGCCATTCAGGGTGTGTATAGTCGCTAGTGCATTTTTGGTGTTACTGTTATATAAATGTAAGTAAGCAGGAGTATCAAGTAACGCTTCAAGCTGACGGGAAGTTGAGGTGAAAGAGCTGTCTAGAATCTGTTTAGTGGTTTCCCTTTGCACCCCACCTCCTTTTATCACCATAGTCTTAGTGGTGAGAGATGCAAAAAAATGTTTGCTATCAATAACTTATTGTATCATATCCATTACAAATTCCTGCCATGACTAGTTGATCAGTTATTTTACAAGGAAAATGGGGTGTTTTCTGTGCCTGTGTTTTAATTTTATTTATAATTATCTCCACATAAGTCTTCAATTTTGAATCTTGAATTGAATACACATGCACCACTGACTTGCATGGAAAAGATCAGTGACAAAAATCACATGACATACTGTAATTATTTTCTGAATCAGGCCCAGAGTCTTTGGGAGTTCTGGAAAACATACATAAAGCTGTTTCGTGTTTACCTACAGGACTTACAGCTTAATTCAGATTTTTATGTACACGGGAAAATCTTTCGAGATGGAGAAAGCCTCCTAGAAAGTTTTCACAGTACAGTCTTTGTCAATAGTAAAGTATAGTGTCTTAAAACACTAGACGCTTAAGAGGAACATTATCAACTTGAAATCTAGTCAGTTTTCGAAAGGTCTGCACATAGTTCTATACTGGCTGTGGAGTCCCCTTCGTTTTACAATTACGTCCTCTTATTCTTAAAAACAACAGTGTATTACTCTTCTCTGTTTCAGTGAGAATGACCCACATAAAGAGCTGGACAAATACATTCACTCACTGTACAGAGGAATGGGTGAAACTGATTATACATAAAGTGTCATCTTACACACGAAGTATATGTACAGAAAAGTAGAGAAATGCTGCTGTTTCTTTTTCTTCTGCTTTAGATATCATAATCAGAGGTGCTATTTTGTAAAAGTATTAAGTAAAATGTTCAGACAGATGTGAGATTTTAAGCTGCCCTTTATCTTGCCCCATCACCACAAGAAACTTGGAAATTTCATGCACTCTACATGCCTTAAATCAGTGGTTTTCCCCCTACCCAACAATTACATCTTTCAGGGGTATGCCCCCTACCTAACAGTTATGACTTTCAGCAATGCATTCCAGTCTTTCAGTGGCGGCAACAGGGGGTGGCATGACCTAGTACCTGAAGGTCTGTGACCGAGTTTTGGGTCCCAACCCATAGTTTGAAAACCACTGTCTTAAATAATACGCTGTCTTTCTAAAAAGCAGTAGGTCCTAGGCTGCTCAGCACGAACACATTGGGGACTGGGCAATAAAGAATAGAAATAGAAACAATAAAAAGTAGCAATATAAATATGTTCTCATTTTGCAAAGAATAAAGAAATGTCAGAAAAGTTGATATATAAATTACGATTTCTCCCTCCTCCTCCATAGCTTAAACTTATGTACTGTGCTGAGCCTGCCCTCCTGTTATATATACTCTAGACCTGTGTGAATTCTTTCCATTCTGGCCGGTATCAGTGAATTTTCTTGTCCTTCTGGTTTATGCAAAAATTTCAAGCCCTACATGCATACAAAATCCTAATACACATATAAAATCCTCTTTTAACATTTTCATATAAACCCAAGCTCCTGTGGTGGGGGTTCATTGTGAACCAAGAGGTTCTGCCTGTGGTTCCAAGGGATCCTGTTGTTTCTCTTGTGCAGCCTAGGCACTACTGAATCTAACCTGTGCACTGTGCAGGGTCACAGACCAAGTTGGCAAATCAGTGTCTAATAAACTAATGAAGACAGGCAGCAACAGCAGCCACAGCACTGGCCTTCTCCACAGCAGGGTACCACAGATGTTTCCGATAACACAGTGAGCTTCACTGACAAAATATGTATATAATATATAAAATTAAAATAATGGGAACTGAAAAAACCCCAAGACCCCTCCAACCCAGCCATATGAAGCTGATTTTTATTTATAATTGAGCAGCTGAATGCAACTGTTGTTCAGCTATGTAGAAACAAAAATAAATAATAAGAAACAGAGTGAGCTGAATCAGAGACCTAGGACTGGAATATCTTTGTCCATTCCTCCCTCTGCTATCTGAACACAGGAATAATGCCCGTGGTTCCAGATCTTTAGCTGATGGGTAGCTCTGTAGTTCCATTGGCTTGCATTGAGCTCTATTTATTTACATTAGCTGAGGACCTGGCCCCAGGGATGGATGGAGTAAACTCTATTGTGAAAATTTCGCTTTGTGAACCTGGGGACAGCTCTTTCAGGTAAAGTAATTGTTTTTTATACTCAGAGAATGGGCCATTAGATGAAAGAATTACAGAAGGGACCGTTGATCTTGTGATACAATTGGGCAGGTTTTTACCACTTTAGTCATTTAAAGCTGTGCCCTAAATCAAGTGGATCTTCCCCTTGGAGGGTTTTGCTCTGAGCAGAGGAATCTTTGGGTAATATATTGCTGATGTAGCTGCTCCTACACCAAAGACATCCTGTTGGAGGGTGACTGCAGAACATGGAGAATAGGCTGGGAAGGATCCTGATTCCTAGTGACCAGAAAGTCCCCTTAGAGCCATTGTCAGCAAATGTACATTATAGCAGCCCTTAAGAGGCTCCGATTTGGCCCAAAGGGAAGCACACCACAAGGTGTATTAAAGTTATCTTTGCACCTTCCCCAACCTCGAACTGTGCTGCTCAATGTTCCTTGGGTGCAGCTCAGGAGCTAGAGAAGAGTGTGTGTTGCATAGCTCTCTTTTGAGGAATACTGTTCTATTGGGTTCAGTGTGGCGGGACAGGAAATGCATCAAAGACATTACTAAATTTATCCTAGTAAAACTGGGAGACACTTCAGTCAGGTCAGAATAAAGTGAAAGTAAGACAGTTCCCAGAGGAGTTACAGAAAGCAATGTATTTACTAGGCCAACGTGTGTCATAGCCAGAGAGAAACTACAGAGAATCTTTTTGGGTGTCTGGCTGGTGAGCCTTGCCCACAGGCTCAGCTTTTAGCTGATCACCATATTTGGGGTCAGGAATGAATTTTCCACCAGGGCAGATTGGCAGAGACCTGGGATCCGTAGGGGAGGTTCACTTTCCTCTGCAGCAGGGGGTACAGCTCACTTGCTGGGGGAATCGCTTGTACCTTGAAATCTTTAAATCATTGTTTGAGGACTTCAGTAATGAAGTCTATAGGTTGGGGGTCTGTCACAGGAGTGGGTGGGAGAAGATCTGTGGTCTGTGCTGTGCAGGAGGTCAGACCAGATGACTCTAATTGTCCCTTCTGACCTGAGAATCTATGAGAAACAGTATAGGACCAGGAGAAATCCATCTCTCAGCTAAATCAGAGTGTTCAGCTGAAATGCATTCATGAAATAGTTATAATGTTAAGCAGTGCCGACCATCTTTATTAGCTGGGACTGGTTTAGCCAATCAGGTGAGGGAGATGTATTTTTCTGATTTCTGTCATGCTACCCACCCTAAGAAACCATGCTTGAACTCCAAATGCAGCAACCGTGGGCCTGAGGATCTAGTCCTACACCTCTTCATGTGTATTTGTGTAGAGATCATGTTATCAGTACCCAATCTATATAATCAGTATGAATTTAGTTATAGCTTGAAATGTGACTGTGTTGTGGTTGCCTGATCTTATTAGGTGGTTAAGGTCCCTTAGCGCTGACTCTTGAAAGTGTATTTTGATTTTGGTCCTGCATTGTAAGTACGTATGGACTAAGTTCAGAATATGGATTCATTTCACTCATGAGGATGAAGGATGTGCATTACCTACAGTGAGACCTCACATATCGCCTCCACTCAGAAAAGGAGTTGCCAAGTGTAGGTAGCCTTTAATTAAAGCAATAGTTCACTAAACATTTTAGGTTGTGCCTCCCTTTGCCCCTCTCTCCCAGGAACTGGGGCTGAGGCCATGAAGCAGGGCTGTGGGATCAAGGCCAGCAGCTACAGCTGGGGGTGGGTCGGGGCTGTGGTCAGGGCTGGGTACTGTGGCTGGGGTTGGGGGCATGGCCAAGCTGAGTGCAAAATAAAGCTGGGTGGCATTCCTTCCCTACCCCTTCTACCCGTGTGGGGTTTGGACCAGGCCCTGCCACTCTCCCCCGACCCCTGAATGTTCCTCTGCACTCACCCGGGGGGGCCTACTCCAGAGTTCGGTGTCCTCTGAATCAAAGGGTGGGCAAAAATGTGCTGGAAAATGTGTGCTTTTGTTTTTAATAATGGGCTCTGAAAACTGGGTATATAAAGGCAGGAGCAGGGGCGTCCCAGGAGGGGGGTGGGGCGATCGTACGTGCCGCAGCCCCTCCTCCCATGGCCGCCCCGCTGCCTTTGGTAGCCAGCCGAAGACGGCGGGGCGGGGAGGGAGGGCTATGCCCGGCCCCTAGGCTGGCCCTCCCCGCCCCCAGGGCAGAGCAGGCAGGCCCAAGGACAGAGCACGTGGGGCCTGGCCTCTGGGCCGGCCTGCCCCACATGGCTGGCTCCCCCCACGTAGCTGGCTCCAGCTCCACCTCCCCCCCCCACAAGTGGCCTCGGCCTCCCGGCCAGAGCCGACTCCCTCCCGCAGTCAGCCTCCGGGGCTGGGGCCGGGATCGGAGCAGGCTCCGACTCTCCCACCTCACAGGCGGCCTCAACCTCTGGGGCTGGAGTTGGCTCCCCCCTGCAGGTGGCAGCTTCGGCGTCCCGGCCCAGGGTCAGCTCCCTGGGAGGGCAGAGCAGACCGGTCAGCCCGCCACGTTCCCCTGCAGCATGGGGGGCGGGGCCCTGCTTTGGCCAATTGGCCCCGGGCCCCGCTACCCCCATGGGATGGCCCTGGGCAGGAGTTGCCTAATTCATTTTTTTAAATCAAGACAATAAAACGAAACTTACCCTGCATTTTTTCTGAGGAGTATCTTATGATTGAAGTGCACCTTGAATACAGAGTCTTTCCAAGTGGTCCATTAGATACCTTTATTCAAACAAATCAGAGACAGAGGCCTTGCCTACACTTTGAAGGGAGATACACAAGCTATGTAAAAGAAATTACATAGCTCCCTTCGACTTTCTAATGCTCACTTACCTCGCTGTCTCCACTGCGCTGAGTTGAAGGGAAATGCTGTCTTCTTCTGCAACTGGAGTTATTAAATCAAACTCCAGATTGATTGAGCAGGTCTTGACTGACAGCTCAGTCGAACCCAGATCGAACTGATGGCAGTGAATTTGCTGCTGTCAGTGTAGACTTAGCCTTTGTATCAAAATCAAAAGGCCAGAAGAAAGTCCTTATTGAACAAAGTTAGGAAGGATAGAAACAATCGGCTTATATAAAGTATTTTTACTTCATAGGAATGTGGTTCTGCTTGCTGAAAATGTATCCTTTGCATGGAGTACAAGAATAATCCCATGCCTACTTTGCCCTTTGAGTAAAAGTATGCTTAATAGCAATCTCAGGAAAAAAAAATCTATTTAAAGCCTGTTGAGCAGAATATCCACTTATAGATAGAAACTGTAAGTGAATAATGTTAATGGAGTTCAGTTTTGTAAAACGCATAGGACAACTAATAGAATCAAGCTACTATAAAAGTGGGTGATTGAATTACATTTAAGAGAGTACCTAATTTATTACCTTTGAAAATAGTATTTAGAGCAGTCTGCTTGATGGGTTTTTGTAAATTCCAGGCTTTCTTTGTGCAAAAGTTTTCAGGAGTCTCATCTCATGCACTATATTGGAGTCGGATCACTTTTTGTGCTATTATATGCTCTTAGCAGTATATCAGTATTTCCACTAGAATGCAAATGTTCAAGGAGCTAATTACTGCAGACAGAATTGCTCTTAGGAGAAACTTACAAACTGTACAAAGTCTTAGTCTGGGAGTGAATGTTGGCCCAGGTTAGGAACATAGAATTGTGACACCACAGAGGATGAATCTAGTAGCCCATCTTGTCCAGTGTGCCGTCACTGATAGTGGCCAGCATTAGATACTTCAGAGGAAGATAAAATATCATGCAATGGCCAATTATAAAATAACCTGCTCAAAAGCAGAAGTTTCTTTTTCTTATTTCCCATCACTATGTGGTTGGTTTGTGCCCTGGAACATGAGGGTAATACCCCTTTTATTTTTCCCTGTGTAACATTACTGTAGGTGTTCATGTTATCCAAAGAACTATCATTTTAGTAATGTTGCCACGCTCTTGAGGCAACGTGTGCCACAGATTAACTATGCAGTGTGTAAAAATAATTTAAAAAAATGTTTCTTTTTATCAGGTTTAAATATGTTGCCTTTCCATTTCATGGTTATCCCTTTCTTCTTGTATTCTGTGAGTGGGTAAACGGGAGACCCCGACTGACACAATTCAACATTATAGACAGAGTGGCTTGTAGTTAAGGTTGCTTGACACTTCCCGTTATAAAACTATAAGATGTTTTATCGTTCTCCTTAATACATCCTAAAATGTACTGTGTTTGCATTTCTGCTTGGGGGCTGTGCTGGGTGATGACGCTCCTGAGTGGGGCAGAGATAAGGGTAGCCTGTATTTCCCCTTACTTGCACAAGCATATATGGCAGTACCAGACACACCTTTTGAAAGGCTGTAGCTACAGGGGAGAGCTGTGAAGGCATTCAAAAGGCTTGCACTTCCCTGCCACACAATAACTCTCAGAGCTCTTGTGGGTAGTTGTAGCTCCCTGCTGCCCTAATGGGGGCTGCTCCTCAGGCCCAATCGAGCCCCTTGCTCCAAATGTCAGAGAGCACAAAACTGAATTGGCTAGTTTAGAGAAAGCCTCATTTGTTTTATTTTTTGCAAAGATAGATTTAGGGAGATAGAGCACAATATCCCATTAACCATGTTTGTGGGTCAAGTGAATCTCTGCGATACATCTGTTTTGCTCTCCACTCTGAGTGCTGTAGGATCAGGGTCGATAGACCTACAGTACATGTGTACAGTCAGTGGTAGACCAGAAGAAGAGTCAGAATTCTGTGGTAAATTGCATTTACACATCTGTATTTTATACCTTTAAGTCACATGCCAGAGAAACTGCACTATGGACCCCACCACAGACAGCTCTTTGTCTTAAACAACCACTTAATAGTATCCCCATGTGGCTCCTGATACATTTTACCTCGACCTTTAGTTAAAGACCACCTCTGTTAGGTCACCAGTTTTCTCTGCTCCATATGGTGCTTGCTTAACACAGGTTTAAGTGTAAACACAAAGTAGAGTGCTTCAGTGACACAAAGGCAGAGAACCCAGTCTATTAGAGCCAGGAAATTCAAAACAGAGGGCGAGATTCTGTCTGTAACTTACCACAAATGTTACATGCTGTGTACACAGTTGGTCTTAATCTTGATTTTTTTGGTGACTCTCTCTGGTTTGATAGTATAGCCTCAATGTGGTTTAACTGAGATTTTCATCATGGTCTTTTATGAATATTCTTTTAAAAATGAAATTATACTATGGTTCAGTAGGCGTGGCAAGATGCAAGGTGCAAGGAAAAACTGTGTCCCTGCCCCAAGAAGCTTACAATCTAAGTACATTCAGTGTGAACAATTTTTGAAGCAGTGGGGTGGATTTCTTAATGGGAAATACCTTACAATGCTCAGCTCATTGTCCTGTGAAAGTTTCCAGTGCCTTTAGTTATTCCTCACTCCTACTTCCAGTTATCAGAAAAAGAATCTTAACTTATTATTGTAAATTGCATAGTAAACAGAACAGTGTTGTTGGCTCCAAGACAGATTACAATTTCTTATTATAGAATTCTTATAGACCACAAACCACTGATATCATCTGCACTACTTATAATAAAGTTTAGCTTCAATCTGATAAAAAGCATGTGTTGACTAATAACTGTTGATCTTATTGTAAGTGATTCAAAACCAAATGTGGGTAGTTCATAGTAGTTGTGCTCACAGACACACTCATGCAAAGAGAGGTGAGAAACTGCACAAAAAGGCCTGTATTGCCAAATGTTGACCTCTGTTTATGGGGGTCAGTAACTGTGACTCCAGTTATTTGTGGCTGCAATTGAAATTAGTTGAACATCTCAACTCCTGATCTGTAGGCATAGTTATGTACACCCAGTTTGACCGTGTCCACATTCATCTGGGTCCATGTAACCCACTATTCAGTGCCTGCTACATGTTCACATCTTTAGCTGATCCACAGAGGATATGAGCCCCAAGCAGCAGCTAAGCGACTTATTTCCTTAGCATGTGCTATAGAAGCCCATCTTTGAGCTCTGGTTCAATCCTAATGATGGAGGTAGTTACATTTGCAAAATTGCAAGCCCTAAAACTGAGTTTTGGTTAAGGGTGGTTGAAAATGAGGTCTGATTTTCTTATTACTAAGTTAACTCTCCCTTCTTACACATGGTCACAAAGATGTTGGGATGGCTTTCTTTCTTCCTTTTTTTTGCCATTTAATCTGAACATCCCGACTAGCTTTTCACATTCCATATTCATGCATAAAAATATATTAGAAGAGTTCAAGTGCTCCAGGGTGGTGAGGTGATAACGCTTTTCAAATATCTTTTCAAACTTTTTAGTTCCTGCAATGAAAGAGAAGCCTCTCAGTATCTTCATGGTGAATTTAGAAGATGTGCAGGATTTCAGACTTTTGCCTTTAAATATGATTATATCAAGCTGTATTACAGATTGGAGAGTTTGCATCAGTGTGTACTCTTTGATATGTTCCAGAGAAGTAGTCATGTTAGTCTGTTTCAGCAAAACAAACAAGGAGTCCTGTGGCACCTCAAAGAATAATAAATTTATTTGGGTATATGCTTTTGTGGGCTAGAACCCACTTTGTCAAATGCATGAAAAATGCATTTTATGCATCTGATGAAGTGGTTTCTAGTCCATGAAAGCTTATACCCAAATAAACGTGTTAGTCTTTTAGGTGGCACAGGGCACTTCCTTTGTTTTTATGGGATATTTCCAGTATAGAAGCTAACAAAACCAAATAGTACACTTTTTCTGTAACTTTCTTGCTCTTGTTTTGTCTATTTGCACGTGCGCACGCGCGCACACACACTCACACCCAAAAAAAACCCCAAACAAACCCAGTCTGAGCCATGAAGTTTTTATCCATACAAACTTTCCCAAAGTTTTTGGGGTGTCCTGATTTAGGGAAATCTGATTTCAAGACTTAGGCTCAGTCTCCAAATCTGAACTTTCCCAAAATTTAATGTGGGCACATCAAAACTGTGAGAGCTTGTCCAGGTATGACCATGGGTGTGTGAGGCTATGTATATTTTATGAGCTAGTAGCGTTATTCCCCTTCACATGTAGACATACTTAGCATAGCTCTCCTAGAGCTAGCATGAGTATAAATAGTCTCATAGTTCCGGTAGCATGGGTAGTGGCCGTGGAGGCATGGTTGGAGCTGAGCTGAGTAGACACCCATTGGTTTCAGGCAGGTCTATACTTCAGCATGGCTAAGCTATGCTGCCGTTACACTGCTTTTTATATTTGTACTAGCTCAGTAAGTGAGAGATCTGGAGCATCACACTCGTAGCTTATAGCATAGATGTAGCCTAAGCTGTGACTGAATTGGATTCTGGTGTAACTGTCCGGGAAACAGGGTTTCAGTACAATTCTTCCAGAGTTGAACTCCAAACTTAGTAAAATATTGCAATAATTAATGCACATGGCCACTACATGCTCTTAAAATGTAGATTTCATAGTTGTAAGAAATTAGATTTGTTTAAAAATAACAGAAGGCCCAAGTACAAATTATGGAGTAAGAGCCTATAAAATTTCAAACTTTCAAAGTTCATTTGCTTTTAGCACTAATATTCAGACAACTCCAATTTCTCTTTGTCTTTAGGTGTATATTTCTTTGGCGCCAATTTGCCTCCAAACTGGTGGTCAGACAGACAGCAGCGTGGAATCAATTAGTGAGTGGTTTTCTTTGATCAGGTGATGGGACTAGAGTGTAAGGCTAAATTTTCAATGAAGCCCAGCCTCCTCTGAACTACATCTTGTGTTCAGCATTTGATGGGTTTGCAAACTACAGCACATGATTGCAAAGTTCAGTGAACGCTAATTATAGTTGTTTGCGCAGCTGGGAAGATGGGTAATTTTCAGCCTCACAGTGTGTTGGCTGTATGTTAACAATCCTTGGGATCAACCCTTTGTCATCTTGTGTGGAAACCTAGGGGCCTGGACTTTTGTGCAATGGCAGGTGGCAAGTTGATCAGACTCAGATCTCCAAGCAAACCTAAAGGGATTGGTTTGCTTCAGAGCCCAGGAACATCACACTAGAAAGTTCATTCAGCCTTAGATAACACTTCATCTTTGAGGACTGTGTACATTGCTACAGCAGGCACTTGAGCAAGCTCCCTTAATGCCCCCAGAAAGCAGGTGGGGGAGCCTCCTTTTGTCTTAGCCAGTAAAAAACCATGCTTGACTTATTTCATCAGCAGTTTGTGACCTGTAGGCTTGCTCCTGCTCCAGTGAAGTCAGTGGCAAAACTCCCTGCATCATCTGGCCCTCTATGCCTTCTGTTTTTCTTGTCATTTCAAAAGATGTTCACAACCAAAACTCCCGCTCAACACTGAGTCTTTTATCTAAGAGAGGAGGCCTAGGCCGTAAGTTTGGGCACCATCCCTCTGACAGGATGGAACATGGACCTTCTTGGACCTTACTCATGCCAATAGTTAAACTTATGCGTCACTTTACTCACATCAGTAGTTCCCATTAACTAGTGACCAACACTCTTAAACTAACCTGTGTTATAGTGGTTAAGGAATACTAAAGACACTCATTTAGACAGGGACAATTCAGTTTATACTGAAACTACATAAGGCCCAATTTCCCAATGTAGGTGTCTTAGTTTTGACTACTAGGTACATAGGTTAAGCACCTAAATCACCATTTATGAACATGAACCCATATGTAATGCATAAGTAGACTTGCACTCTGGCTGACAAAAGGATCAAGGTACACTTCTATGTGTCTGTATTTGGAATCAATGTTAAAATATATGATGCTACAGCTGTCTCTTTGCAGCCTAACTTTAGCACAGTATATTAAATGGTGGGAGGAAAAATATATGACGCAGAGTGTGTTCCAGATGAGCCATGCTGAAGATCCATTGTATATCTATATTTTGTGCATAAGCATACAGAATTCAGATTTTGGCCTTCTAATGTTATTTTCATGTTTTTTTTTTTTAAAAAGTAATTTTAAATCAAATTGCATTTGAGATCTTAAGCTGACAATACTGAGCTGAAACACTGGAAGAGCTGCATCAGAAATAGCTCTTTCAAATCTTAGTGTTTGGAGAAAGAAAAGTGTAGGTTGAACAGCCAGATTTCTCTATACCATTCGTATTTGAGATGTGTAAGTGTAAGCAGTGGGTTGTTTGTCTGGTCTCCAGTGACGTAGCTTGAGATCTTTCTTCTTCGCTCAGTGATTGCTTTTCCAAAGTTTTGCTTCATTGCTTTAGCCTTAAGCAGGAGGCATATGAGTTTTCCACATTGCTTCATTTTAACTGATACTTTCCTCTTTCTTTTCCCATTCCGTATCATAATGGACTTGTCTAAACAGGAAGGATTGATTCTGAAAACTGTATGGAAAGAATAACAGCCAGCTTGGGAAATCTGATGCTGGGGGTCTGTTTTTGGATGACCAACTTGAGACACTTTAGGTGTGAAAAATGCTGAGCACTGGTGGCTCCCATCTTAGTCAGTGGGAACTACTCATGTGTGAAAATTATTTGTATGCTTAAGTGTTGGCTAGAAGGGTACAGCTAGTAAAACCTAAGCAATATGAAGAGTGAAACTAATCAGTTAAGGCAATGTAGGTAACAATTCTACTACACTTACAATTCATACAGTCTCTATAAAAACCAGAGGGGCTGTTGGTGAGATATGTAAAAAAATCATATTAGGCACCCCAGTAATTTGTAATAAATTTAACTAATTCACATGACATGGCACCAACAAATATAGAATGCAACTTTTCAATAGGCAGTTAAAAAGACTTAAACCACTTGGTTGTGACCTATTGTGGGGATTATTGATTATTGTAGAGGTAGTTATTTTTACATCTTAGCAAACAATTAATAATGGATCATGTGTTTACAATTTGCTTTTTTCCTTATTTGTGGGACTGTCCCATTTATTTGTTGTTCAACTATTATTTACAATTCTTTTCAGTAAATAATTCTTGGATTGTAGATTGCTCACAAATGTAAAATATCAGATCGTTCTGTCATGGCTGTTCACCTAAATCAACTTGTTTTTGCTGTTTGTGGTCGGATCATTGTGCAATTACCTGATACAGTGCAAAATGCAAACTGTGAATATTACCACTAAATATACCACTCGGATTTTCTGTTGTGTTGCTCAGTTACTTAAGTTATCCAGTTACGAACAGAAGCAATACCACACGACCTCTTTAACTAACCAATACAATGGAAATTCAGAATTATATATTTTAACGTATACGTTTTGTTCATTGTTGGTGGATTGTGTAAGTCAAATATGGCTATTTCTGTTTCCTTATTGTCTCATACAGTTAAATTACAGTATAAATTGCAAAAATGCAATTTGAAGTCAGCAAATATTCAAGCATTTGACCTAAACATTCATTAGGAGAAAGTATTACTATTGATAACATTTAGGTTCTTCCAACTTAGTAGGGAGACAACAAGGAAAAGTGAGCAGTCAAAGCTGCCAATACCATTAAATCAAAATTTGCTTTAGAATTTGAATGAATATTTCCTGAACTTGTTTTCCACTATTAATTCACTAATGATTCTCCTCTTTTACAGATGGGGAAGCTGAGGCAAAGAGGTTAAGTGATCTGTCTGAGGCCACACAGTGTGTCAGTATCAGAGCAAGGAGTAGAATTAAGGACTTCTAGTCATGTGCATACACTACTAGATCGCACTGCCCAACCTGCTAGAGGTAAGAAAACTATTGCATACATTGATTCTTTTTATTATGAATAATTACTTGTATTACTACAGCACTTCAGAGCCCTAGTCAATGATGAGTTTAATTCATTGGTTAGAGGATTCAAAATCTGCCCAGAAAAGGTCAGAGAGCCACATAATTTCCTGCAGCATTGGCGGTTTGACCTGGCTCTCTGAATTAGCTGAAGGATATGTAAAATCACATATAGACAGCTGCCTGTTGATTACTGAACTGAGGAGGATCATGTCACATGGCATGCTCCCTCCTGCTAGTGTGTGAAGTATATTGGACTGGGGGGCACTTTTTTGTATGTAGGCGACTGATATACTGGGATGAAACCTTTTTTCTCAAGCAGTGCTCATTGAGGAAGGGACATGCCTGTCTTGACGGATCATGGCTTCTCTGTTAATGTAATACAGAGATTCCACTTCATTGAAGGCCAAAACCCTGCAACTCACACTCAGATAAATCTTCCATTGATTTTAGAGGGAGTTTTGTCTGAGTAAGAACTATGTAAGAACTGCAGGATTTCATCCAGTGTGAGGGAAGAGCATCAGCCTAGAGCTGCTAGATGCTAACGGGATGTCTACACTGCAATAAAAAAACTTGTGGCTGGCCCGGGTTAGTAGACTCAGGCTCATGGGGTTTTGTCTGCCAGGCTGTAAAAGTGCAACATAGACATGTCTGGGCTCCTGGACCCTGCCTCTTTGAGGGGGTGCTTTACTATACTAAAGTGAAAAGTTCCATTGAAATGAATGACTGTTTAGAAAAGTAAAGTGCTGTGCTTAAATACCTGAAAGATTGGGGCCTGAGGCTTTTACGTGGCTAATCACATGCCCAAAGTTAAGCATGTGATTTATTGGATTAGGGTCTTAATTTTTAACAGTAAACTGATGTAGATTGAAAATGTATTTTTGAAAGACACAAAATTACTGCCATATATTGGATTGTTAGATCACCAACTGTTCTCCTCCTGAAAGATGTAAGTATAAAATTGTGTACTTGGCGCTCACTGTGAAAAAGGTATGCAAACTCTGTATATTCCTCTCATCTCAGGGGTCAGTGAGAAAAAGGCATTCAGGATTTCTGAT
>ML685783.1:12315225-12317725 GCA_007922175.1 Pelusios castaneus
GTGGATAGTATAAAGCTTGTGTCTGTAATAGTCATAAACTACACTTAGGTGTCACTCAGTATCTGTCAGTTTGGGTTGTCTTGGTAAACCCCAATGTACAAAGCTTTATAACGATCTACAAAAATCACTGTTGATTGAAATTTGGTATTTGAGGTGGTTCTAAGCCCTTGGGTTAAGGTGTGAACTTCTCCAAGGGACTGAACCAGTTCAGAACTGTTTTATTTGGTTTGCCCTGCTACAGCAATGTTAGCAGATCCAAACTGCAGTATATTGGGTTGCCTTAATAATAGATGGTGGGTTGCTATAGTAACAGATGGTGGGTGCTAGTAATAGATGTAGGTAAAACCAGTCTGGATGGTTCTTAATTCTTGTACTAATAAAGTCACACACTTTTGGGCTCCTCATTGTTTGTCTGTTTCTAACATCTTTTTGGATATAAGGACCCTATATAACATGAACATCTACGAAGGCTGGTGGTGTCTGGCTCTGATGTTTTGGTTTGTTCAATGAATCAGGACTCAGCTGAGGAATGCAGTATTTTAATTTAATAGAAAGAAGATGTTTAGGGTTGTATAAATGTAAAGATTTTCTTAAACCAATCTGAAACATCTTATTTGAGGTAATGTATGGTACATTAAAATTATTTGAAGGGACAAAGGAGAAATGTAGAATACAAAGGAACTGGGAATAGGATTCATAAAATGCCACCTCTAGATCACAGGTTCAAATTTACCTCAGGTCAGAAGTAACGAAAAACTATTGTCCTGTCTATTCAATGGTTTCTGAACTGAACCATCTGCTGATATTCATAGGTAATCTGTCAGAGAGGCACTGTGGGAGAGCTTTCCCTGTCATTGCCCATCCCTATTCCGTGGATAAATTAAGGATTTAATTTTCCAAGGATTTTATTCCACAGTTTTTCACAATTCAAATAAAACTCCCTTTTTAAAAGAAATGCTTGGTTAAAAATGAAATTTGGCAAGTGATAATCTCTATAAAATGGCCTAATCATCTCTTTTGGAAATAGATCAAAATGAAAATGGGCAACATATATAAGGGTGAAAAGTGTGTACTGCACTCAATAAATACTGTTGTTTTCCTCTAAAACATTAACATTTTTAGCTGTATAACTCTCTTTGATGTGAATAGTAGTAGTAAAGGAAATGTGGCTTGGAAATGTTGATGGTCAAATCGTCTTGAAATAACAGAAAGCCAGTACATGTAGAGTTAATTCTCAATGTGCTTCCCTAATCCACTCTGCTTTTGAACTGTGCAACTTAACTTCAATTGCTGTTCAAGTACACAGAACAAGAATAGTATGTATACATAAAATCTGAATGTTGTATTTCAATACGTACAATAATACATTATAATCTGTGTAATACATAAAAATGACATAAATTTTTCTTAGGTTCCTAACATATAAAAGAACATGATCAGTTATGGGAAGAAGTTTCCATCTGTCTTGTATGAGCAAGGCAGAGAGACAATAAACACATGAGTTGTGGTGACGTGACATATTCTAGGCAAATTCCGGGCCATGAAAAAACACCCTTAAAAAGATTTCCCAAACCTATGGACCAAAGGATGTATTGATTTACATTCACATTCTGGCTGATAACAGGTTCAGTTGTCTAGTTACAGATCAGCAAAGGAGAGGACCTCACAACCACATACCATACAGAATATGGAAGATACACACATGCACATACTTTTCTGCACCCCAGAGGTGGAATAGTTTATGTGAGAACTCTGAAGAGAACAAGCATCTGGGTAGGTTACCTAGGCTGACCTTATGATGGGCTGTATAGAGAAATGTCTGTTTGTGGTCCAGAGACACCCACACCATGTCCCTTTTTCTTGTACCACAAACACTCTCTTAAAACCCCTACAGGTGTGTTTGTCTGATACTGTTGCTCTGACTAGAATTGCAGTGCAATGATTGGTGTATAGCAGGTGTTAAACATGTTTCAACTGTCTTGAAGCACCTCATGAGTAAAGTTTCTCATTAATAGGCTTGCAGGACTGGGGCAGTGGGGCCAAAGCTGAACCTCTTTTCACAGCAACTTCAATGAGAACAAGGTCAAGTTCTTACTGTGCTGGTTATGCTCAGATTTATGTGGTCTCCTGCCAAAATGTGGCCCTTTATGGTTTCATAAGGAAAGAGACAATAAATCGTGAATGACATGGTAAAGTAAATACATGAACTGGTGGTGTGTGCAAAACTCTAATGAATGTTTGCATTTGTATATCTGTATATTTGTCTTGATATTAAACATTACAGTAATTGTAATGTAAATACTATGGACAAGATTGTTTTATAGAAAACTGTATTTTGATTGCTGAATAGTACCCACTTATAAAATAAGAAAACCAAGAAATGTTCTGTGCTCCATTCACAAGTCTTCTCTTCCCCCCATAAACTGTACCTACAGATATCTTAACAATACTTTAAGGTAGATTAGTTAGCTGCGAGAAAACACTGGTAAGTCTTTAATGC
>ML685783.1:12322725-12327725 GCA_007922175.1 Pelusios castaneus
CAGTGTCCCATATGACATTCTCATAAATAAACTAGGGAATGTGGCCTAGGATTAAATTACTAGAAGATGGGTGCAAAACTGGTTGAAAGACAGCACTCAAAGAGAAGCTATCAATATTTTGCTAACAGGTGGGAAGGACATGGGGTGTATCTATACTTACAAATTACAAATTACCCCTTTGGAACTTACAAATTAAGTCGACTTAAGCTTGCTTAAGTCGACTTAATTTAATCTGCGTCCACACTACATTTTCCTTAAGTCGACTTAAGGAAAATTAAAGTCAACTTTATTAAACCTCATTTTAAGTCGACTTTGCTGACTAAGTCGAATTTATTAAGTTGATTTAGCCAGTGTGGATGCAGAGTAGCCCTAAGTCGACTTTAAGTCGACTTAAAGGGCTTCAGGGCTCCCCCACTGCCCTCCCTGCCAGAGTGGCTAGCACAGGCAGAGCCTGGCGTGCCCCCCCACAGGGCAGGACAGAGCCCTGCCCACCCTGCTCCTATGCCCTGCCAGTGTCTCTGTCCGGCTCAGCCCCCATTGTACCCAGGTACAATGGGGCAAATGCTGAGTCCCCCTGGCACTTGGCAAGGGGTGCCCCCCTGCCACTGTGAACCTGTCCCAGGTTTAGCTAGCTCCTACAAGTCGACTTAGGCATCCAGTGTGGATGCTCTAAGTCGATTTGGCAGTGTCCCCTTTAAGTCGACTTAATTTTTGAGTGTGGACATGCTAACGAACAAAAACTAAAAACATGCATTTCCTATTCCTATTCTAAAACAGTGTCATTTTTGAGTAAACAATAGTAAGAGGTTAGACAAGTGTAGACATAGCCATATATAGTAGAGTCCCATGAGGTCTGTTCTGGATCTGGTACTATTCAATATTTTCATTAATGACTTGGATAATGGAATGGAGAGTATGCATATACAATTTGTGGATGCCGCCAAGGTGAGGGAAGGCAGTTGCAAGTACTGTGGAGGATAGGATTAGTATTGAGAACCATCTTTACAAGTTGGTAAATTGGTCTGAAATCAGCCAGATGAAATTCAATAAAGACAAATGCAACGTCCTACACTTAGGAAGAAAAAAAAAATTATCTGCACAACTGCATAATGGGGAACACCTCAGTAGGCTGCTGAAGAGGATTTGTGGGTTAGAGTGGATCATAAACTGAGTGTGAGTCAACAATGGGATGAAGTTGTGATAAAAGCTAATGTTATTTTGGCGTGCATTTGGCATGTATTGTTTGCCAAGCATGAAGTAATTTTCACACTCTACTCGGCACTTGTGAGACCTCAGCTGCTGGGCTGGATTAACCGGCCTGGGGGCCCTGGGCTGCCTCCACCATCGGGCAGCCTGCCCCCACTGCGGGGCCCTCAGCCTGGGCCTTCCACTGCAGGGTCTAGGCCCCTACTCCCCCATTGCTGGCCCACTCCGCTTTGGCCAGTCTGCTGAGGGGGAGGGGGAGAAGAACAGCTGATGCATGGCAGGACAGGCCCCTGCTAGCCCTGCCCTCCTGGGCAGAATGAGCAGGCTCTGGCTCGTTCTGCCCCCAGGGGCAGACCAGCCGGCATGGGTTGGGTGGAGCAGAGCACAGAGCCCCTTCCTACCCCCCAGCTCCAGGGCCCAACCCCTCATCCCCACAGCGCTGGCAAGGCTGGTGCACTCTCTATCCTCCTGCCCTGCCAGTGCTGAGTGGGGCGGGGGTCTCATCTCCAGATTATCATGGGGAGGTTTGGGGCTGGAGCCCAGGGCCCCCCTTTTGGCTAGGGCCCGGGGCTTAAGCCCGTAAACTCACTTTGATAGTGCGGCCCTGCTCAGCTGGAGTACTGCATCCAATTCTGGGCACCACACTTTAGGAAAGATGTGAACAAGAGTGAAATCCCTAGGAAAACAATGCACATTATAAAAGGTTCAGAAAACCTGATTTATGAGGAAAAGTTAAAAAGACTGGAAATGTTTAGGTTGGGGTGAGGGGGGATAGAGAGTGAGTGGGGACCTGATAAGTCTTCAAATATGTTACAGACTTTTATAAAGAGGACAGTTCAGGGTCATGCACAGAAATTTAACTTTGACGCCTTTTGGAGGGCCCTAGGAAGAGCTCGCTCTTCCCTCCCCCTGCCCACTCTGGCTGAGGCAGGAGTTTGCTCTCTCCCCCTCCCCACACTGCAGCCCTGGCCGGAAGAGTTCTATGTTCTGTGTCTCCACAACCCCCATCCCTACCCCATCCCCTTACTTGTGCACGCTCCTATGATCAATTGTTTTCCAATGACAGTAGGACAAGAAGTAATCAGCTTAATTGGCAGCAAGAGAGATTTAGGTTGGAAAAGCTTTCTAACTATACAGGTAGTTAAGCTCTGGAATAGTCTCACAAGGGAGGCCATGGAATCTCATCATTGGAGGTTTTCAAGAGAAAGTGTAACAAACCTCTGTCAGGGATGGTCTAGGTTTATACAGACTTGTCTCAGGGCAGAGGGATGAACTATAAGACCTTTTGAGGTCCCTTCCAGCCTTGCACTTCAGTGATCCCGTAGATCAGATTCTACTAACTAGCTGCATAGAGAAAGTCTCTTAAAATGTTTGCAAGTATGGAGTATATATTACTCTAAGTAGGTATGAAAATATAGCATTAGCTTCTGGGATGGTTTTATGACAGAAAGGCTGTTCGCTTAGAATGATTAATTCATACAAATCAAGGAGTGCTGTGGTCCCTAAACTTTGGGCTCAGGGAGGTCCATATCCCCCTCAAGGAGCTGCAGTGAGCCAGGAGCTGGGCCAAAGCTATGGTCAGAGGTTAGGGGAGGGGCTCGAGTTGTGGCTGGGGCCAGGGTGGGGCCTGAGCTGCTGCTGCAGGTTGTGGCTGCGAATGGGGCCAGGAATGGGCAAGGAACTGGGTGCAGGGGCACAGAACTGCTGCTGGGAATGGAAAGCATGCTTGAGCGGAGACTGGGGCAGAGAAGGGCTGGGTGGTGATTCCTCTCAGCTCCTTTGGCTGTGCCTCTTCCTCCCCCCCCCCCCCCCCCCGCCACAAGTTCCTCCACAGTTTGGGGACCTCTGTTCTGGAGATATGTTTACACTGCATTTTAAAACCTGTGACGGTGAGTTTAAGAGCCTGGGGCTACAGATCCGGGCAGGTGAGGCTCATGCTATGGCGCTATAAAGAGCACTTTAATTGTTGGAGCGCTGGCTGTAGCTCAAGCTATGATGCCCAATTCCATGGACCCAGGCTCTGAGACTTGCTGCTATGGGTTTTAAAAGGCACTGTAAATCTATATACCTATAGATTGCATTTCATGGAGAGGAAGAAGGGGGTCAAAAATCTGGAGAAAACAATTACTCACTTACTACTGCGCCTTTTTCAATCATTGTTGGAGAATTTTTACCCTAGCAATCTTACCTGAACATACACGAAACTTTCTTTTTTTCCCCCAAGCTTGAAGTTAAAACATTTTCCAAAATGTACAAACAAACAGCTAATTTCATTGCACTGCTGTCTGTGTACAGTGAAATAAAATGTGATTAGCTAGCTGAAAATGTGTAACTTTTCAATCAGTCGTTAATTCAGTCCCAGAACCATATTCATATAGGTTTGAAACAAAATTGACCTTCTTGTTTATGTAATCTGTACGTACAATGAGTGCTTGATTCAGTAACAAGCTACTCAACAATGTGGATTTTCTGTGAGACTCAGTAAAAGAAGAAACATCCAGTATTTTTTTTATGAACAAAGCCGTCACCTGTGCACTACTGATGAGCTGAGGTTTCTGCCTTTGGGAAAGGGGCAAAATTAGCTTTGCAGAAAAATTCCACTCAAGCTCACATAGCAGTTAGGAGCAAATTCTTATGCTAGTGCCAAGGGGGCGGGGTGTAGCTCAGCTTGGTTGTGTGCAGATGTAGGGTGACCAGATGTCCCGATTTTATAGGGACGGTCCTGATATGCGGTGCTTTATCTTATATAGGTCAGTGTGTATTACCCCCAGCCCCTTTCCTAGTGTTTCATACTTATCTGGTCACCCTAAATGTGCAAGGGATAAAATCTTCCCTACCAGGTTGTGGAGCCATTTCAATGAAGCTGCTAGATGTTCCACTCTCAGAAGACCCTCTGTTGCAATGGAAATGGGGAGGCATTTGACTCAGTATAGCACTGACCTGCTGAAAGGAAAGGGGCTGAGCACCCACAACTCCTGTTAAAGTTGCTCTGCATCAGACAGAAGTGGCCTCATTGTTTAAACCACACAGGTGTGTGAAAGCTGTGTCTGTATTACAGTGAGTTAAATATTCACCTGTATCTTCAAACTGGAGTAAATTGCATGATGCCAAGGCAGGATATGATCACCAACTGCACAGGAAATCCACAGACTTTTCTTTGTTTGTGATCTTTATTTTAATGTCTCTCTCATATATTTTGGAAAGTTTCTGATCCTTCCAGTTGCAAAACAACTGAAGTCTATGCACTAAAAACATCTATGTATGCTTAAAAGTATAGTAGGAAGACACTGATGGGCTGAATTTCCCTCTGCATTAATACATCGGGCTCATAAAAATATTATTATATTCATCCAGCATTTATTACATGTTAGTAAGTGATGTGTCATTAATAAAATACACATCTGCATTCTTGCTGTGGGGGAAGAGGGAAATAGGGAGGGGGAAGCAAGTGGCACTCATGTCTAAGCAGACATTATAAATCAATGGAATACTGTCTTGTTGAAGCTGTACCCAGATATAGATGAACGTGAAACAACAGCATCCACAGAGGTGGGAATTCCTTTCCCCCCCCCCCCCACCATTCCTCTTAATGGAGTGTTAAATTAAGAACTTAGTTATGAGCATATAAATGTTGTTGTTGTTAAGACAGTTGTCCACAGTACACAAACTTAGTATGACCAATTAAACACGTACATTTTTCAATATATTAAAATATTTATATTGTTAATCTGTGATATAATGGGACCTATTGATTTATTTCTAAAATTTGGAAATGCATTATAACTTTTAAATGT
>ML685783.1:12332725-12391472 GCA_007922175.1 Pelusios castaneus
TAGCTACTCGTATACATGGGTTTGCATTTAATTTGGTGCTCCCCTTGTCTTTCTCTAGTACACTTGAACATTCACCTAGCCATGGATTTTTTCAGAGTTGCTGAGAACCCTCACCTCTAGCAGGCTTGAATGGAAGGTGCAGATGCTCAGCACCTCTGAAAATCAGACCCAGTTTTGATGCCACCAACTGAGATTGTAATTTGTGTGATTTAAAAACATAGCCATGCTTTTCTTAGCACCCTCACAGAATTTTCCTTTTCTTTATCACATCCGCTCAGCAACGATCCTGCCGGATAGGATGAAATGTTGTGTTTTGGAAAAGGAAGGACCTTGCCCCATGAGACTACTGTGGATGTTGAATCCAGATTATTTCCTTTCCAAAGTAAATGAATACTGGTTCTGATCAGCAAATGATGGTGATTGTTAGTATGAGCTTAACCACATCTTATGCAAGTTGCCCAAAACCTTTGGATATGCAAAATTAGGCAGACAGTTTCATGAGAACAGGTGATGTGTTTGGCCCTCTTTGACAGTGTGAAACATTGCCTGATGTTCAAAAATGGACTTTTTTACAAGTTAGGCTACAGACAAGCAACTTAACCAATATGAAAAAATACTGCAGTCAAATAATATGAGATCTAAAATATTTCTCTTGACTCTCAATAGAGATGTGTTAGAAGCAATGTGGCTCACTGGCCTGAGCACAGGACTAAGAGTTCTAGTCTTAGCTCTACAACCGGCACATTCTGAAAAAATGCATAATGCTCAAATAACCAGGCTATATAGTTGTGCGCTGGAGTAGTGACCATTGTAACACCTTGCCTATTATGCAGGATTTCTAGTCACAAGATCTATATAAGTGAATTTAGTGGTCTACTCCTGACCAATCCTCGCTGCTTCACTCTGTGACATGTTCACCTCCTGAAGGCTCCAGGATGTACAGAATGAATTTATGTGGTTATAGAATCTTAGGGCTGGAAGGGATCTCATGAGGTCATCTAGTCCAACCCCCTGCTAAAAAGCAGGACCACTTCCTCTAAATCATCCCAGCCAGGATTTTGTCTAACCAGACATTAAATATCTCCAAAGACGGAGATTCCACCACCTCCTTAGTCAACCTATTTCAATGCTTCACCATCCTCCTAGTGAGAGTTTTTCCTAATATATAACCTTGACCTCCCCAGCTGCAGCTTGAAACCATTGGTGCTTGTTCTGTCCTCTGTTATTACTGATAACAGGCTAGCTCCCTCCTCTTTGGAGCACCCCTTCAAGTAGTTGAAAGTTGCTATCAAATCCCCCCTCCTGTCTTCCCTTCTGCAGACTACATTAGCCTAGTTCCTTTAGTCTCTCCTCGTAAGTCATGTGCCCCAGCTCCCTAATCATTTTTGTTGCCCTCTGCTGGACTCTTTCTAATTTGTCCACATCCTTTCTGTAGTGGGGAGCCCAAAACTGGACACAGTATTCCAGATGCAGCCTGACCAGTGCCAAATAGAGGGGAATAATCCACTTTTGCTGGCAACACTCCTACTGATGCAGCCCAATATGCCATTGGCAACAAGAACACACTGTTGATTCATATCGATCTTCCCGCCCACCATAACCCCCAGGTCCTTTTCTACAGTGCTGCTACTTAGGCGATCGGCCCCCAGCCTGTAGCAGAGCATGGGATTTTTCTGTCCTAAGTGCACTTGTCCTTGTTGAACCTCATGCGATTTCTTTTGGCCCAGTGTTCCAATTTGTCTAAGTCTCCCTGAATCCTGTCTCTGCCCTCCAGCGTGTCTACCATTCCCCCCAGCTCAGTGTCATCCGCGAACTTACTGAGCATGCAATCTATCCCATCATCCAGATCATTAATGAAGATGTTGAATAGAACTGGCCCCAGGACCGACCCCTGGGGCCCTCCACTCATTACTGGTTGCCAACTAGACATTGAGCCACTGATTCCTACCCGCTGAGCCCATTGATCTAGCCTGTTTTCTATCCACCTTAAGGTCCACTCATCCAATCCATACTTCCTTAACTTGCCAACGAGAATGCTGTGGGAAACCGTATCAAAAGCCTTGCTAAAGTTGAGGTATATCATGTCAATGACTCTTCCCTCATCCACAAATCCAGTCATCTGATCACAGAAGGTAATTAGGTTGGTCAGGCACGATTTGCCCTTGGTGAATCCATGCTGACTGTTCCTGATCACTCTATTTTCCTCCAAGTGTTTCAAGATGGTTTCTTTGAGCTCCATGATTTTTCCAGGGATTGAGGTGAGGCTGACCAGTCTGTAGTTCCCCAGATCCTTCTTTTTCCCTTTCTTGAAGATAGGTGCTATATTTGCCTTTTTCCAATCCTCTGGGACCTCCCCCGTTTGCCACAAGTTTTTAAAGATGATGGCCAGTGGCTCTGCAATCACATCGGCCAACTCCCTCAGCACCCTCAGATGCAGTTCTTCCGGCCCCATAGACTTGTGCACATCCAACTTCTTTAAGTAGTCCCTAACCTGCCCTCCATCACTGAGGGCCACTCTTCTTCTCTCCACTCTGCGTTACCCAGTGAAGTAGCCTGGGAGCTGGCCCTCCCTGTGAAGACTGAAGTAAAAAAAGCATCGAGTACTTCAGCCTTTTCCGCATCATCCACCATGAGGGTACCTGCCCCATTCAGTAAGGGACTTACACCATCCCTGATGCTCCTTTCGTTACTGACATACTTGTAGAACCCCTTTCTGTTATCCTTCACATCCCTTGCCAGCTGCAACTCCAATTGTCCTTTGGCCTTTCTGATTTTATCCCTGGAGTCCCGAGCAATATCTTTATATGCCTCCCTAGTCATCTGTCTAAGCTTCCACTTCTTGTAAGCTTCCCTTTTATGTTTCAGCTCACCGCAGAGTTCTCTGCTAAGCCACGCTGGGCGCTGTCCACATTTGCTGTTCTTTCCGCACATTGGAATGTTATCTTCCTGTGCCTTTAACAGGGTTTCTTTAAAATACAGCCAGCTGTCTTGGACACCTTTCCCCTTCAGATCAGCCTCCCAAGGGATCCTGCCTATCAGTTCCCCAAGGAAGCAAAATCTGCTTTTCTGAAGTCCAGGGTGTGTGTTCTGCTTCTTTCCTTCCTTCCATTGATCAGGATCCTGAACTCTACCATCTCATGGTCACTGCTGCCCAGATTGCCATTTACTTCTACTTCCCCGATCAATTCTTCTCTGTTTGTGAGCAGCAGATCGAGAGGTGCAAGGACCCTCGTTGGTTCCTCCAGCATTTGTACCAGGAAGTTGTCCTCAACACTCTCCAAAAACTTCCTGGATTGCCTGTGCACTGCTGTATTGCCCTCCCAGTAGATGTCAGGATAATTGAAGTCTCCCATGAGAACCAGGGCCTGCAATCTGGAAACATCTGCTAGTTGTCCATAGAATACCTCATCCACCTCCTCCTTCTGGTCTGGTGGTCTGTAGCAGACACCCACCACGGCATCCCCCTTGTTGCACTCTCCCCTAAACTTAACCCACAGACTTTCCACCAGCTTGTTTCCACTTTCATCGTGGAGCTCTGAGCAGTCATACAGCTCTTTTACATATAGCATTTCTCCTCCACCTCTTCTTCCTTACCTGTCCTTCCTGAACAATGTATACCCATCCACGGCAGTGCTCCAGTCAGGCAAGCTATCCCATTGTGCTCATGGGTTTCTGTGAAGCTCTTTGGATGCATTTACATTGGGTGAATTTCATCTCGTGTATATCTAGGCAAGGTGGGTAACCTCACAGTGTCTGTTTTCCATTTGTAGCATGTGGATAATTATACTTACCTACCCTGGTGTTGTGAAGACTAATTAGTTAATGTCTGTTCTGTACTTTTATCATACACAGTGCTATATAAATATAAGCAGTTTTTGGTCTAATTATTATTTTTTTAATTTGTTGGTCTTTAAATAAAGGATTTTGATGATTCAGTGGGAGTTTTGCCTCCATAAGCATGGCATGATTGGTTTCCATACCTAAGTGTGTCACATATATTGTATGATTATCAGCTGATTAATAAAAATATTTCAGGTTTAAAGTAACACTTTTGTGCATGCATGGCAATCTCAAAATCAGCTCAGTTCAAAGTGTTTTATTTCAGAATATCCTTCTTACGTGACAAGATTGTCCACCATGCTGTAAAAAATCTGTTG
The DNA here is from genome assembly GCA_007922175.1 of Pelusios castaneus. Classification (NCBI taxonomy): domain Eukaryota; kingdom Metazoa; phylum Chordata; order Testudines; family Pelomedusidae; genus Pelusios; species Pelusios castaneus. The sequence continues at coordinate 12,336,883 of ML685783.1, forward strand.
GCTATAATGTAATAATCCATAACATACTGTACATTGACTATTGGTGCATGTTTTGGGTGTGTTGTGAGCATTGGAAAAGGTTCAGTTGACCAATGGGAAAATGGCTTTAGCGATCAGTGGTTGAACAGCCATATGAAATTCAAACATGCTTTTCATGAGTTCATGTCAAATTTTTCCAAACTTTCTTTCCTTCTGTGGTCCAGAGCTCCTGAGTTTTAGGTTTCTTGAACCCAAAGATTAAGTGAGATTCATCTGAAACTGAAACCACTGAGGGCTATATCCATAAAGGAGACTTAGACTCAGCATTGCAACACCTAATGTTTAGGTGTGCTGCCGGCTAATGGAGTCCACAGCCCAAAGAGTTAAATGCCCAGGCACTTAATGCATGGGGAGAGTTAGAATTAGGTGCCTACGCGTGGAATCCACAAAAAGGCAACAACTAACTGCTAAGTCAGTTAAATTGGTTAATAGAAAATGCATAAGCCCCATCCCTCAAAGCGAGTTAGGCACCTAAAGCCTTTCTCACAAAAATGAGGTGGTAGAAGAGATAGTGGTTGTGGTGGTAGTCCCTGTACCTATAACTCGTATGAGGTGGAGGAAGAAGAGTAGTGTGGTTAGAGAACTCTTTTGGAATATAGGAAACCAACATTCAAGTTGCTATTCCAATTTTTTTTTTAATCACTTAAGGTCAAGTGAATATTTATTTTACAACGTAGAACAATTTCAGTAGGAAATACTGGGGAAAGATGTGCTCTTGAATGTTCCTTAGCTCATTAGTTAGGACACTTGTTTGAGAGCTGGGAGATGTGGGTTCAAATCCCTGCTCCACCTCAGGCAGAAAGCGAAATTGAACTTGAACCTCAGGCTTTCTGGATGAGTGCCCTAACTACTATGCTAAAAGTTGTGTGGGTGGGGAGGGGAAAGGAAAAGGTGGCATCATCACCATATCCTCCTCTGGTGCCAACTCCTCTGGTGCCAATTTGTTAGGTGGCCCCTAAGTTTTCCACCTAGCTCAGGCTCTGCAGGTGATACAGGCAGGATGATGCCTAATTTGTATCTCCATCATGGGCTTAGATTGTCCTCCAATATCTGCTCATGGAGGGGCTTTCCATTTGGACATCTCTCCCCTCCCAAATAGAGGAGAGCTCAGCAGCTGGAGAAGGGCCTCTTGTGGCTCCCCTGCAAACATCGCGGTGGTGCCCAGCCTAGGGAGCAGGCAGACCTGGCCCAGAGTTTGGGGCCTGTGGCCCTGCAGGACATGTGTACTTCATCTACCCTCTGGTCCATTGAGAATCCCAAGAAAAGATAATGCAGCCATGCTTACCTGGAGCCTCTCCTTGGGTTCCCGAGGTTGGTGCAACCAGGAGAAAATCCCTGGTAGCATGTCTCTAATTCAATAATATTGCCATGTATGACAGAGCCGGTGGTGAGGCATGGGTCCCCTGAGAGAATGACCCTGGCTTATTTTATGTATGTCTGGTAACCAGTGAGGTTTGGAGATTGGGCCATGCAGTTTTTTCTGTTAGGACCAAATCCTGCACCCCTATTCAATTATATGATGTGGCTGGGTTGCCACTGAAGGATGCTCCTGCAGATTTCCTTCCTCTGGATCTTTCTCATGGGTGGTTCTTTTTGTTTTTGTTTTGTTTTGTTTTGTTGTTTTGTTTTTAATGGTAAGAGATGATCTGGTTTGAAGAAAAGCATGACTAACTTTGCAATGGTTTTATTGTGTCTGAGTTATCGAGCCTGGAAGGTTTGAGTTTCGGGTTGTTATGCCTCTTGCATTCTGAGGGTTCTGTGGATGAGAAGTAGCTTAAGTACACTTAAGACATTTATTTTGAATTGTGACCAAATTCTGTTCTTCTAGCTGTCTGTGCATACATGCTCATTATAATACTTACCTTATGATTTGCACATGAAGTCACTTTTGCACTATGCCTGGCAGCTATACAGATATCCATTTATGTGATCTATAATTAGTTTATTAGTGTTTTAGTGTCTTGTTGCTATTAAGTTCTGTCAGTTTAAGTTCCAACTATATGAAGGTAAGTTTTTGGCTGTGTTTTTGTAAACTTAAGTTAGGAAAAAAAAAAAAAGAGAGTTTGCTTAAAATTTGCTGTAATTGTGGGTGAAATATTGGTCCCATTAAGGTCAATTAGAGTTTTGCCATTGATGTCAACAGAACCAAGATTTCAATGTAAATGCATTAGTATCATTTCTACCACTTGCAGTGCAGGGAGGTGATGTATTAAATTTTTCTGATTCCACTAATGTCTTCAAAAACTACTGTAATTTAAACCAATGAATGCGTGACTGTATTATCCATAGGGAAATAGTTTCAGGCTGTGAATATCAGTTTCAGTTAATACATGAGAGTGTAGCACGCAAAAATGAATCAGGATGGACCTATCAATACCTCAGCAAGTGAGTGTGGGTGAAAGTTGCTTTGGCTTGGAAAACAGGCATCAAAAAGAAAGCCAAGACCCTTCCGCCAGTGAATTATAAAAGATGATGTATCATATTATTGTTTGTCTATACAATAAGTTGAGCAGATTCTCTGATAGAAAATGGTTCAAGAAATCGAATATTATTTGCCTGTATCTCTTCTGTAATTCTTTAGCAATTCGTAGGGGGGAACTGAACCCAGAATTTCTTCAGTGAATGTAGTTGGAATAAAGTGGTCCACTTTCAGTTTAAGAGAAAATACTTGGTAATCGGCTGAGTTGCTGTTATAGAAAGTTTATTATTATTGGTATATAAACTAGCTGGGGCTTAAACACTGAGCAGCTGGGTAATTGAGCTAGCTCCTGGATCCAATTAAAAAAAATCTATGTTATGTCCACAGTAGGGGAATGGTCATAGCTGAGAAACTACTATATATTAGATTTTAACACACCTGTGGCATGTTCATGTTCTAAGCACTATGTGTTGTAGAAAGCATTAAATCCTCTCATTACTGCCTTACATAAGACAGATACTTCAAGCAGTTCCACATTTATCTGAGATTACCAGTTAAACTCATTAAACAGCAACTGTGACTTTCTCACTCAATTGGATGTTGTCTGGATTTTAGTGCACCTCACTATTCACTGCAGTGTGACTTTGATTAGGGAAATGACACTTTTTGGGAAGACTTTCTGTAACTTAATTTATGATTCTTTGTAAACTGAGTATATTGTAGGATTTGGGGTATTTTGCTAACTTTTATACTATGTGTTAAAGGTGACAAAAATAAAATTGTGCTTTTTGGGGAGTGGGGCTGGAAGAAATGCATTATCAATATTTTGGTGTTCAGTTGTGTTCAGTCTTTGATAGGAAATTATCATGCTATCAATTGCTAGTGAAATGTATTGTTTGGAAATCTCTATCATTAATACTTCTTTTTTCCACCAAAAAAACCCAACAACAATAAAACTTAGACTAAAAACCCAGGTTTTGAGTCTGTTTTATTGGGGTTTTTTTGGGGGGGGGGTTGTTTTTTTTGGGGTGGTGGAAAAACTGTGTACCAAGTACCAAACTGTGTACCAAGCTGCGTTCTAATCATTGCTATCCTCCTCTTCTCTCTCTGATTCTTTCTATATGTTTATAATTCTCACTTGTTGCAGCTTTCCTCAAATTTGTGCCCAGTGTGAGTAACCTTACTCAAGTGAGTAGTCTCATTGAACTTAATAGGGCTACTTGCTTGAGTAAAGCTACTCACATGCCTTAGTTGTGTTTGTAGGTTCAGGGTCGTAAGTTGTAAGCACTCCAGGACAGGGACTATTTCATACACGGAGGTTGTTCTCTGCCTCACCATAGTAAGGCCGGGTCCTGACTGAGACAACTAATCAGCACTGTAATACAAATAATAATAGTATTTAACATCATTTTTCTCCATAAATCAATCAAAGAAATCAAAGCAACAGACATAACTAATATTACTTACAGTCAGCTAGTGCTACATCTCTTATAAAAAGTTGTTTGCTGTAATATTTAACCATTGTTGTAACAATCATCAATATTAACACTTATCAGCAACATGTTAACCAAGCCAGTAGGATAAAACATCTGTTAAAAAGAAGTAGAAAAAGAGGAATAATAGGATTGTGGAATATTCATCCTGCCCAGATATTCATTATTAAGCACTTATTTTGTCTGTGTTTTATTTTTAATAATCAACAGGAAGATTACTTTGCAAAAACCTGTAATTGCTTCTTAATTTCAAATGCCAGTTCTTTTGTGCTGTATACAAAGGTAGTATATTTCTGTACTTATTGTTTGCAGCACTCTGTGTAAAAAATCACGTTCGTTTCAAGAAGCTGTTATGGTATTGATTCTGGTAAAGACTTCCATTAACTGACCAATCTAAATCTCATAAGTGATGTCAGGATAGTTATGCATTTGCTTGGTTCAAGTATTCAGCCATTATGTTAGAATGCAGGCAGTGTCTGAATATGGCTGTTAAATTATTTCTAAATACCGAACCATAACAGCTTAACAGTTCTGCATTTTGAGACTGACACAAAAATGACAATCTGCCACCTCTTTGTTTTTTAAATATTAACGTTGTATTGGGTTAGTATTTTTGGAGTAAAAACCTGTGGCACGAGAGGATAAGTGACATAAACAAAGGCAGCTGGGCTGCATGAAATAATGGAACAATAAGGCCCTTACAGCCGTTCTCATCACTCTAGTATGTTAATTAGCATTCTGTTGTGGCCGCAACACTGAAAACATGTAATCTATATTGGTGTACTGTACAGCTGTGAACACACATTCGTTTTTGTTAGTCCCTAGAGTTAGTCTTGCCATTGGCATATGTGTGTGGGCCAAAAGTCAAACATTACTACTAAAATAGTGTACTATGTAAGCAAAATATACTTTTTTCTTTTTTTCTTTATTTTTCGTGGTAACCTATGATGTAATCTGGTGATACAGCATCTGTCTCACTTTCATTCTTTGTTTTCCCCAGATATATTTAAGGGCAACATAATCATCTGAGATAAATGATTCAGGCAGTAAATGTGCTGTAAATAATCTAGTTTAAAAATAAAAGCTTATTCATAATTAGAATGTTAAAAAAAATCCCCCATAAAAAACTATATTGGTGTATCATATACGTTTTTTTTTTTTTTTTGGTGGTGGTAAAAGTTAATTCATAAAATTAACATCTACTCTAGAACATAAAAAAGAGGGTATATTTGAAATAAAGTTGAGAAAATAGTCTACATTCATTGATGCATACTATTGCACTGGCATGGGACATTTATTTTATTTTGCTACAAGCACATTAAATCAAGAGAAATAATTTAAGAAAGAAGTGAAAAGATATATCATTCATATCTACTTTTTGGAGGGTTTTTGGTAAATCAGTATCCCAACCTATCACGTCCATGTCAAACTTTAATTTGATCGGGAGCTGGGGTTGGTCATGTGGTGGAGATTTAGTAGATGAGCGTTCATTCACCCTTTGAAGTGGCTGGAATTTCTTTGTAACACTTCTGAAATCTATAGGCACACTGACCTCTTCTATTGGAAGTATTTACCTTGGAAACTTACTTTTTTGGAGCATAAATTAGATTTTGAATTAAGTAATATGATTTCTAGCATTCTCTTTAAGCATACATTTACTCAGTGGTATTCACTTGTCAAAGCTGTTTGCCAACTTCCATTTATTACTGCATTACTGATGATCTTGGTGTTCAATATAAGACTAGGGAAAATTTTTCTTAGAAAATAACTTGCAGTGCTCTTGGGTGAATACATCCTTTATCCATACTCAGATGATAAGAGTGAAGATTTAGCTCATATTTCTACACTAATCTACTTCAAACTTGATCTTGAAAGATTACTCTTGTTGCACAAAGGAAATGCAGCATTTAAGTCACCATGCTGATCGAATTTGGTTCTGCTTTTTTGACTGTGGAGGGAACAAATTGTTTGGTGCTTCTGTGATGTGAACCAGTGTCCCCCTAGGGAATGGACTAAGATTTAAAATAAAACAAACCAAAAAACCCCCTCCTATCATTTTTTTAAAACTCTAATAGAATATAGCTGTAATGAGGCAGTCAGATACATTGTTGTGATATTTAATTTAAATGCAAGGTATAAAAAGTTCCACAAAACATTTAGCCTGATACTTCATGTTGCTATTATTTAACAGTGATTATTTAGATTTTACTACCATTACTTTTACTTTATGGAAAGAAAAAGAAATCAGAAATGGCTCTTTTAAAAAAAACACCCAGCAAATATAAAATGCACTGTGTCATTAAAAAATGAATAAGAACAAAAAATAAATGTTAGTAGCTCTCTCTGAATATTTTTTCATAGTGGTAAAAGTATATAATTAATAGAAGAATTTTAGCTCCAGATGTGGCTATACTATAATAGAGCCTTATAAATGCTACAGAAAGAAAAATTGCTTGGAACGAATGAGAACCAAATCAAGAGCACACCTGGGTTTGACAAAGATTGCATTTACTGACTGCTGTGCTATCACATTACAGAGAAAGACCAAGTCTTTGGGAGCAGCTGTAGAGAAAGGCCTGGCAAATCTGCATGCAAATAGCAGCACATTGTTAACTTAATCAGATGCTGAGGAAAAGATGTGCCAGACCATGAGGATGATCTATAAACAAGTACAGAGTCCAGAGAGATTGTGAGGGCTAGGCAGATTAAAAAGGTATACCACAAGGGTTCTGTCCTTGGGTCATATTCTCTTCTTTTATGTTGCCTGAAGGTTACTGCCATTCAAGCTGACTTATCATAATGTTTGCTATACCTCATTAGTAAATTTGTCAAATAGTGCTTGATTTATTCTTTGAAAAGATATAGATAATTTCTTATTAGTTTGGGAGTTTGGTAGCTCTTTGTTCTACAGTGGTATAGATACAGGCATTATTTTCTATATGACTCTATAACTCCAGTTAAATAATATTACTGTTTAAATGTCTGGGTATATAGAGATAAGAAATAGTGCAACATGCTATATAAAAGAACAACAACAAAAAAGAGCTGCTTTCTATAAAGTGCCCTGATTAAATCCTGCCTTAAGAAAAAGTTGAGGATACCTGCTATTTATATTATATATTAATGCTAATGGGAGTATATGTTTAAAGTCTACTCCATCTTTAAGTCTAATATCATAAAAAAATAAAGAAGTAATACTATTTAATCACCCACAGCTTAATAGTGCCTTAGTTGTTTACTGCCGTTGCACTAATTGCTCTGTACTAATGTGTTTTTGTGTGATTTCCAGTAGTGCTAAAAGAACTGAGATCCATAACCAATTAAATATAGTGTTTTTATGTTAAATATATAGCTGGTGCAGAGTAGCAAATGAACAGAAGTATTTTTTAAAAAAAAAACAGGAGATATTTGCCATAAGCATAGCTGTACAGGAATAGGTATTTTTGATTGCATCTTTTGCACACGTGACAGTGGATAAACTACTGGACTAATGAGCAATCTAAAGAAACCTGAGCATTTTATACCATGGGTCAGATTCCCTTTTCATGCTGATGCAGATCAGGAGTAACTGTATTAAAGACAATTGAGCTACACTTTGCTAAGTAGGAGGAGAATAGGGCCTTTGCTTCTGTATATGTCCTATCTTTTTTTTTTTTGTGTGCTATAACTTTTAAAATTCAAAATACATACACATGTGCATGTTCACACATCTCCTCCCTCCATATATAAATTCGTCAGTTGAGTCTGACACATGGAGAACAATACACAACAAGGAAACAGCAGTATTTAGCACTGCTATATATGTGATCCAAGTTTGGGAAGGTGATTTGGATCCTGGGCTGTATAGTAGAATTTATGACAAAAATGATGTACACAGACTTGTAGGGGAGGAAGCAACACTATTTATATACCGTAGCATACCCTGCCAGAGGGTTAATAGAGTAACGTTGTTGGTTCCAGAAGAAACTAACTGCCTGAGATAGGGCACTAAAGTGGAGGCTGTCAGGGTGAGTGAGGTGAGGGGAAATTGGACATAATAGCATTAATAATAATAATTTAAAACTAAGTAACAAAAGATTGCACAACTAATATTTCAATCTCTTGCTTTTTACTGCAGAATTAATATTCATATGAATAATATCTAAGCTATTCAGTATTAAACTGGCAAGAAAAAAGCCGCATTGTAGCTGCTTACATGGTTTATTACAACGTGTTTGTTTCTGTGAATTTGAACCAACTGAAAACAAACTAATAGAAAACTGAATTTTCTGTTTCCAGGCCTTCCATAGAGGGCCCTTCATCAGTCTGGGATCCATACACTCACAGAGTGAGGACACACTTCACCTTATATTGGGGGAGATAATGAGATCAATTAGAATCTCAGCCATTGAACTGTAGACAGCTGTTGGTGCATAATAATCATCATTAGAGATGGGTGAATGTGGGATATGTGATTCACCAGACTACCCTCAGGTATTTTAAAAATGCCAGACTTAACTCTTGAATACTTTGAGGACTTGAGGCCAACAGATTCTCTACAGTCTCTCCTGGGACTATTGCTCATGAAAAAGGCACATCTGAGAGCAAGAAGAGAAAAAAGAGTGCTGAGCTGTTACTCAGAGCTGGAAGAAGTTGGGTAGATAATGCTTACTTGTGGTGGGTAGAAAGGAACTTTTCTCTTTAGTACTACATGAAGTTCCTGAGCCTTCTAAGCCTGTCATTAACCACAATAATCTTTTAAAACTGTGTCAACCATTCGTCACGAGTTTTGCTCTATTTTTTATATGTTGATTACAATTTCTATCATGAAAATTGTATCCCTTTTAAGACAGATTAGATCCACTCTTGGTGCATCCCACACTTCTGAAGTCACCAATTAGAAAGAATATTTTCCTGTTTTCTTTTTCTCCAATTTATTAACCCCTATCCTATCAGCCCAGAATATTCTAAACTTTACTATAAAAGCCTGGTTTGGAATTGCTTTTTGGTTCATGTGTACCGGTAATTTAACTTAATCCATGTCTAGTTTTTAAACCTCTAAGTGCACCCATCACCCTTCAAACCACTCGCTAGTACCTTAAATACATATAGTCATTGCTCTATTGTCTCCATCATTCCGTCTTTTCACTTCCCCCCCAACCCCTTTTTTTTAAAAAGCCTGGAAGCTTTAAGGTAGACTCTCTCAGTAATAAAATGCTCACACTATGTAAGTTGTATAAAAAAAATCTCTTAATTGACTCTTTTTCCTTGTACATCAGCGTATTCCCCATATTATATCTTATTTGTGAGTATTTTCTAATTAGACTCCTGTGCGTGGATAGTGAAGGCTGTAAATCAAATAGGATAAATTCAATATTTATGAAGTAAGCTTTGGTTTGATATCATAGGAAAACAGTTCTTTTTTCACTTGCATTTCACTTTCATTTTCATCTTTTAAAGTAAATGTAGGAGTACCTATTCAATGCAACACAATTTAATTTAACTGCAGAAAACTTGTTAATATGCCCTGGAGTTAAATGGTTAAATCTGCATGGCCTAGATGGAGTAATGAGAATGCGAGAGGGAGTCAGGAACTTGTGAATCGAATTCCAGCTATGCCAGTGACTCATGGTATGTCATAGGGCATTTAACCACCTCTATTTTTTTTCCCTAGGGCCAAAATGGTGTGAGTGTAATTCCTGTTGAAATCAGCAGAGGTGCAGCCCCTTATACTAGCAGCAGATTTGGCCCTAATTTGGAAAGTACTTGCATACCTTGCAGGTTATTGTGAGGATTAATTAGTTAATGTTTGTACAGCACTCTGAATATATAAAGTGCTGTATAAGTGCTTAGTAATATTATTATTAAGTCCCCATGCATCATTTATTTACTTTTAATATCAGCAGACTATGATTTTTGCTTTTGTGGACTAATAGAGCTAAGAAAGGAAAGAACAACGCAGCTTACTGTGGATCCAACAACTGGCAAACCAAAGTCTTACTGGGAAAATGTTTTACCTATGGTATGTACACAGATAATATTCAGGTGACATCACAGAGTACTAATATACAAATATCTGTTAGCAAAGAGAATCCCAGCTTTAGAGTCCAATCCTGCACACTGTGTTCTTATGAGAACTAAGAGATTTGTCATGAAGAAAGACTATTTGCAAGAGTAAGAGTGTGCAGAATTGGGGTCTAATATGGGAAGATTATATTACCTATTGACTTTATCGATGTATGGCCCAGCTCTCTTTGAAAAGAGTAGCCCCTTAACTGCCAGGGTGGATCTAGCACTGAAGGCCATTATGGGTGTTGATTCCTTAGGTTTGTTTTCCTGACATTCCTAACAGCAAACTAATTACACATGCGCTAACATCGTATTGAATACCCAGAGCAATGTCTACACAGAACTGAGAGATCTCGGTTATAATCTATAAGTCTGGATATCATAGGTGCTTTAGAAAAATCTGCACAACCATATCTTATCGTCTACTGCATGCTGACAGGCAAGAAAGTTTCCAACCACATTTTTAACCAAGCAATGCCATGATAATTTCAAAGTTCGAATGCCCTATATCCATAAAAAAACACATATTCTGGAAAATTTTGTGTATAATTTTACCTACAAGTTAATTTCCCTCTCTGCTTATTAACAATTTGTTCACAGAAGAGATGGCAACATCTGGTAAGTCAGTGGTTAATTAAGTTCTGTTCAAGTTCGCTAGGTTGGTGAGGGTCAGTAAGTGCTTGACTGTGATGATTGTTCTTTGGCCATTTTGTCCATACGGAGTGTGCAAGGAACTTTGTTGTAGAACTAGTAAATAGGTTATTGTTTTTCAGTTAGCAATTTGAGATTTTGCAGAAGAATTTGCCTGTTACTCTTCATGTAAAATTGTAAGACTTCCACATCCGTTCTAGTTCTCAGTTTGTGAGGCTTTCCTTCCTATTTCCACTAATGTTACCACCTCCATAGTGCTCACTTGAGCCATTGCGGACCACCCTGTATTGGAACAGTTGCAAACAGTGCTGCCTAAATAAGTAAGTGGGAACTTTGCTTCCTGAAACATCCTTCAGGTGGTGCAATATCTTCCTCCCAGTGCCCTCACCCTGCTCTCTGCATTATTGGGAGTGAAGGGAGCATGTCCTGCAATTGAATGGCCGCCTTATCTCTGCCCACTACGTCTCCTTTTATTAGACAGTTAGGATCTGGCCTGAAGTTACTAATATATGCATTGTGGCGACCAACTGGTACCTAGAAATTGATGTGGAAGTGAGCAATTGGCAGAATCCCCCCTCCTGAACCTGGATTAGCTCTACATGTGCTCTACGCATTTTACCAGCTGTGACTGAAACTGGAATCTTTGTGGCTCATAAGCAGCTGCTTTACCAGTAAGCCAAAAGGGAATCTTTCTGTGGCTCAGCCAGTTGCAGCTGAGCTAAGCTTCTGTCAGCTGGAAATCACTTTCTGAATATATCTTACTCCAAAGTAAAGATGCTTCCATGAAATACACTATAATATTGAAACACAAAGAGAACATTAAATCCAGATCTACTAACAGCATTGCACTTGTGAGTATAGTGCGCTTATAAATACAGCACACCATGCCCTTAATTCACTTACTTGTACAGAGCTTGAACTGGATCAGACACAAAATAAGGTGTCCCACAATATTTAGACCCTTTTAATACAATCTTCTCAGTCAAAACAGATGGAAGTACATTTAAGTAATACTTGTAGTAATATATACAATCTACAGTGATGTGCAAGAAAACAGTAGCTATGAATGTGAAATCTTGTCACTTCTGAGCACCTAATTTTTTCCCAACAATTTTTATAAGTAACCTATGTAATAAATGACTACTGCATGTATTTGATTTTTTTGATTACATGAACCATGTTAATGACCATGGTGAAGAGCAGATATATAATACAGAACTCATTTTCAGCCCAAAGTACCTCTGCTATTTCAAAACATGTGTTGTTTCATAAATGCCACAGGAGTTTACTTCAGTCTAAGTCTGCAGAACTATATTAATTACTATTTATTCTCTTAATTTTTCATTTTTTTTTTTGTTGCTGGGAGGATAGAAAAAGGTATGACACTAGATCCAGATCCACTCCTTTATAACTACGGAACTGATATAGCTAATGACATTGTAGATTTTTCTTTCCACTTTTGTCTGGCTCTTTGTTTAACAAATTGCATCCAGCTGCCATGAAACTCCCCTCCCCAAACCTGAAGTTTATAAAGGTGACAGTAGAACTGCTAGGCTGTTTGATGTGGTCTTACTAAATTAGCTCAGTTTTACACTGCGATGAGGAAAATGGCACCAAGTTGGAATTAAACATGCACACTGGAGTTTTAGTGAACTGCCAGTCATTTAAATTTCTGTACTCTGTATGCATTAAAGGCAAGAGGTTTGGACTCTAGTATGGGACTGTGATGAGAACCATATAGCCCCATATCCCCTGCAGCAGATAGAAACAAAATTTATGATTGCAGCTCCTAAACTCTGCAGCAGCAATCCCTGAATTGACAGCAGTGTTAATTTCTTCTTCAAGTAGATGCAGCTGTGTGTTCCACTGGGCGCTCACACACCTAAGCCAGAGAAATTTGTGTGGTAGACCCATAGAGGCACAGCACTCAGGCCTTATGCCATAGCCCTTCCTTGGCTATATCTACCCGACCCTCTCTCAGTTCCTCCATAACTCATGGCTGGTGTCAGGAGCTCTGTGTGGTCTCAGCTTCACAACCACTCAGCTAGTTTAGATTTTTCTCTTGTTGTATTTAGTGCTAGCTAGAGTGGTTTTAGCTGTAGTTGTTTCCTTCCATGGCTGCTGCATGGTTGAATGAGGAGGAAGAGTGGTGTTTGGTGGCTGTCCAACAAATCCTGCTCAAAAGTAGAGTAACCTATTCAGTAAAATGGAAGTGATTTTGGTGTGCCCGCAGAATCCAACAGATGCTAGCTTCTATCCAGGATACCTTTGGAGTACCTGCTACAATTTAGTTAACTGAAGGTACATCTGATGGCAATACTGGCATTTCCTTTCCCTGTTCAGGAAAGATCAATCTTCTCCAATGCCACAGTAATAAGGGCTTCTTCATTTACATCCTCTTGTCTGAGAGCTGGTTCCCCTTTCGGACCCAAACATGGTCCTAGTGGCTCTAATGGCTTCATCCAAACCCCTAGCATCTTGCTCCTTTTCACTCTTATGTCAAAGAACTACTTACTTGATTGTGATAACATCCACAAGGAGAGAGTGTGAGATGCAGGCTCCGATGACAGAGCCTTCTTATATGCAATATTCCAAAGCCAGGTGATTTTTACAACCACATCCAATATTTTTTGTCTAAAGCGATCTTTTGGTTTCATTTGAATCAGGCAGTATATTTACTTATGTTTTTTCCTAAGCCACATTCATCTGTGGAGGAGCAGCATCTCAATACCTTAGATGTTAAGTGATGTCTAGCCTTTTCTCTGGGCAGGACTAAATTGTTTTATGCTTTGTCTCATTTGTTTCTGCCACATGCAGACCTCATGAAGAGTCAAATGGTCTCTTTGCAGATGACCTTCAAACGGATAACATCCTGTATCAAGATGGCATATGAAATAGCCTTGGCTATGCCCCTCAGCGCATCCGAGTGAGCTCATTGTACAAGGGCACAAGTAACATTCATATAATTCCTCAGTGAGCTTTCCATATTGAACATTTGCATATTGAACATACATTCACATGTCATTGTGCCATAACTGCATCTTCCAGGCCAGATGCAAGCTTTGAAAGAGCAGTCCTGTAGTCCCTATTTAAGTAGACTCTCAGCCCCTGCCTTCAAGCCCCAGGGGTATTGCTTGTGAGTCATCTAAGTGGAATACACATCTGCATACACTTGAAGAAGAAAAAACAGTTATTTACTGTAGCTCTGGTCCTTCAAGGTGTGAGGTAGACATGCATTCCACAAAATGCACCCTCCATCCCCTCTGCGTCCAAGTCCTGTGTCCAGATAGGTCCATGTATCCAGGGGAGAGGCCTTGGTCACAAGATGTGAGCACCATGGCTCTATAGATTTCTGTAGGCAAATTTCTCCATCTGTGGTGTGCTGGGTATGCACACACCAAAGTGGAATACATGTCTGCATCACATCTCAGAGAACCATAGTTACAGCAAGTAACCATTTCTCACTTCACTGCCATGAAATTTTTCAGTTCCCATTTTCCCATCCTCACAAAATGATAACTCTGGTTCACAGTTGGAAACACTGCTTGACGTACAATGATGATTATTTTTGACCATGGTTATTTTTCAAGGATGGGGTTTCATTATACTTTCCAGGTGCTTCAGCACCACTCCTCAGATCTCAACCCCATGATGTTATTCAGTCTATGTTACACAGCCAGTTTATCTAGTCCTTTGGCAGACTCTTTGCCCACCTCTCTCAAACCGGTTTTGTGTAAATGGACAGTGGGAAAGGAAAGCCTCCATTCAATTCAGAGTAGTGTCTTCTAGTTCAACATTTTTCATCCCTTAAACTTTTATTTGATATGACTTCATTATCTAAGACTCTCTGTTGCTTGGTGACAACTGTCATGCTACTAAAGCTCATCCAAAAGCAATAGCCTAGTTTAAAAAGTTGTATTGTGATTTGAACACTCAAATACATTAGTGACACCTTCCTTCTGTACCTCTGAGGGCACTTGAATGGCATGGACACTTCAAATTAGTTATGCGCTGGTTGTCCAGTTACAGTGACCTGACACAGCCACTATGGTTCTGAATGAGTGTCCCTGGGACTCTTAGGTTTACAGCTAATTTAATTGATCCTTCAGTAGTAGCCTAAAGGACCATTTGGCTTCACTTATGGTTGGGAGATTTTTTGAAGTAAGTTAAAAGAATGGTTATTCTCTTAATGGCTCTTGTTTTGGGGAGTCAGCTGCTCCAGCACTTAAGGATAAAAATCCCTGCCAGCAAGGGCCATATTTCCCTCAGCCTTTCACTTCAAGAGATTTGGGGTGGGGGTCTCGTCTTTTTCACATTTTTCCAAGTACATCTGGAATAGAGAAGTCTTTATTTTGACAGCGTTTGCCCTCTCACTTCAATGGGTCTGACTGGTAGTCAGATTTCTCTGTTTCTGCAGAATTGGGATGTGGTCATCCGAGGAGAAGGATCCTTTCAACTCTGACAAAGGCATGAACCATCATTCCTAGGTGGTCTCATTCAGAAGCTGTTTCTAGCTCTGTACTTGACTCTCCATACAGAAAAGAGCTTGAAAACTGTAACACTAGGACCTCCAACACTCTTAAATGGCTCATCTGTTCAACATCCCTGGACAGAATGGAAAAATCAGGAAATGGTGCTTAAGAGTTTATTTGGCTTCATGAGATCGTATCAGAAGTTTGTTATATAAGTATAAATATATGATATAGGTTATATCCTATGGTTCCAGGGCAGTTTCTGCTTTTATCAGAATTAGAAATCTGGTCAAGTCCAAGGAAAAACACACCCCAACTCCACTGTTTACATACTTTATTAATGAAGAAATCCCTGGACTAGTGGAAATGAAAGAAGAATATATTGAATCTGGAGCATTAAGACATTTCTTAAAAGTGTTTGGTCAACCTCCCTTTGAATCAATTAACTTCATACATAGCGATTCTGTCCAGGAAGGTATCCTCTTTGACAGCTACTATCTCAGTTGGCAAGATGGGGAAACTGAGGCCAAGTTTAGACTGCTGAGAAAATTCAGTGGCTGTCAATCAGAGTTATGCAAGTTTATGCAGAGTAGCTTGTTTAACTCCCTAACTCTCATTCAGTGCAATGTCTTCACTGCGCTGCACCACTTGAGGGGGTGGTTCTATTAAGTCGATTTCTGAATCATCTTAGTGTGTCTTAACTTATCGGTAAGTCAATCTGGAAAGATCAGTTTCATGGTGGTGACTTTGCTGCCATCGGTGTAGATGTGGTCTTGAGTGTTCTCTTGTATTTCCCAATATGGTCAAAGTACTTCTGCATCTGTGCCCTAATTTTCTTCCTAAAATTTTGTCATCCTGTCACTTGAAATTAGGTTAATGTTTTCCTAGCTTCTTTCACAAACTCAAAGAATAGAAGGAGAAAATGTGTCATAGTAAGTATGTGTGCAGGGCATTAACATCACACATTTCTGGTGCACCATACATTAGATGCATAGATAGGGATGAAATGGCATAATGGTATGAAAAGGCATACATTAGATGCATAGATGTGGATGAGGAAAATGATATAACTAAAAATAAACTGGAATCCCTTTTGGAGGGCTTTTCAGAGCAAGTCTACACTGACAAAGTTGCAAAGTGGCAAAGTTGCTGTAAGTGCAGTCTTTAGTTTTTGATTGAGGCGTCTGTGTAGACGTGCTTAATCAGTAACCGAACCAGAGCTGGAACACTAGCTCTGTAACCACACTTACAGTACACTGACCGGATGCCATTTCCAGTCGGTTTACTGAAGTGTGTAGGCAGGATTTAAGAAGTTGTTGGGTATTTTACGTATCTTGTGCATCTTCCCTCGGCTTCTGCCGAAAACAATGGTAAGTGTCAACTACTTGGGCTCAGTCTCCCAATTCCTGTTGGTGAGGTGGATCTACTCTTGTATAAGAGGAAGTAGGTTTTCCCTGCCAAAATAAACCCAAAGCCCAATCTTCACAAAGCACTACAATTTCCTGGGGAAAAAAGGGGGGGATGTGGTTTATCTGGGAAATTATGCTGGGCAGCTACATGGCTGATGAGGAGGGGTGGGAGGGGGAGGCGGGGAGAGAGAGAGGAAAAAAAAAATGAAGTGGTATCTGGCTGACTGAATGGTGCCAAAATGAGAGCTTTTCATTAGTCACTTTTCCTTCAGACATCTGCATGGGAGGAGATGACCTCTTAAGTGAAAGCTCTGGAAGGAATTAGAAGCTTAAATATTTTCCTCTTTCTTTTTGCACATTTCAGACAGCTAATCAGAAAGCCAAAGTCTGGGATGCATCTTTAAATCAAAAACATATATATATATATATATATATTATACATCTCCTACTGATATAAAATTGAACCCTACTTGCAAATGAAGGCCCATACTGCAATACCAGTGACAGAAGAAATGACTCTCAAGCAGATGAGACTCCATAATAAGTTAAATGCTGAGCACAACAGAGTATGAATTGTCCATATTGCTTAATACATTTGAAAAAGAAGACACCAACATTAATTAGTAGAACGATGTGCTTGCCAACAGAATAATACATACTGCCATCCTATTCCACCCTACTTCCCTTCCATGTATAGACCATTAATTAGGGCCTTTACAGAATGAGTCTTGTAACTAAGAATTTAGTGAGATTCTTGTACAAATATGATTTTGAAAAGGGTACTTCTAATGAAGCTGCAGCAATGCAGGCTGCCCATTGGTGAAACGCTGAGCACATAGACTGTATGGAAATGTTTTGGAGCACTATGCCAACAATCTGTAAATACAAAACCATATTGGAACTGTGTACACTCCCCAAAGACCATGTGATATACTGAACTGGCCAGGGAAACAAAATGCTCTCTAGCTAATTGTAGCTAAACTTGTCTTCAAATTTATTTTGCCATAAATGATATGCTTATCAAGAAAGCCAAGCCATATGCAACCATTGAAGTTAATGAGAATACCCACCCTGTTGATCCTAATATGTTACCAGCATTGTTGATGTTTTGAATGTTAAAGTCTTAATTTAGCATGGAACTTAAGCACGTGCCTAACATTAGGCATGTATGTAATCCCATTGACTTCACTATGTTAATTCAAGTTTAAGGTTCCAGAATTAAAATAATAGAATGCAGAAGTGAAGGGTGCAGAAGCAGCATTAATGTGGCCAGACTGTGCATCCCATAAGCATATGCTATGCATTTTATATCACTGATATTTTTTCAATTATGTATTAATAACTATTGCCACTGGGACCAGCCACTTCTGACCCTGCTCCTTGCTGTATCGAATGTCCTCCAAATGGATTTTCACTGTTTGAGTAACTGTTTGGGAGGCGTTCCTTAGGAATTCTTGAGGGACAACAGCTCTCCAGAGAGGAAAATGTAGTTGAATATGAACATAAACTCAGTAAGATGTGAAAAGCTGTAGGTACATTTGATGGGAGACTCTATATAATGACCACCAGGCTAAATAACATTGTTATAAATATGAAGTCCATAGAAATTTGAATTAGAACTTTCAGAGCAATTAAAAATATGAAGTTTTTTTTTTTTTTTTCATTGTAAGTCAATGTAGTTGCTCGTGTTTGAAACTGTTAAGTATAAGGAAAGACACATTAGGCCTCATTTTATATGCATTCTTCTTGAGGCTTATGGGCTTGTGCTGCAAACTGCTGGAGGTGTCTAAACTTTTCCTTATATTTTTCCTTCATTTAGGAAATACACAGAGCTGACTGCAGACTGGGTTATAAAATAAATGTGTTTTATGTTCATTTGGCAGGTATGTTACTTCTCTTTATTATATAATTTGTGACTAGGGGTCTCTCTGAATGGAAATGATTATAGCTAAAGAAAACTATCAATGTACTGATGTGTTCAGTGTGTCAGTGCTAGAAGACTTAAAATTAGACATACCTGCTTTGTGGGAACATGTATGGATGCATGTAACATTATGTCTGAGTTCCACCTGCCTACAGAGAAAAGGGTTATTTTAGAGTGGAAACAGAGCAGGTATGTGGAGACGCTCACATGATGTAGCAGATGCACCAGCAATATCAGACAGACTCATCAGGCTGTATTCATTCTCAGTGGGTTGTCCATAGCAACTTAAAGATAACCATCAAGTGTGTTGTTTTTTTAAGTCCATAATTATTAGGAAAATAACCATAATTTTCCATTATTTCAATGCAATATTGCTTTTTCCTTTTCTGCTTCTTAGGTGGTCTTAGGTTTGTTTTTGATGACTTTCTTCCTACTCCACTGATATGTCCCAAAATGCACTGAGCTGGTGACAGGAGCACCCTCAGTGGATCAGAAAGCCTCTTTAAGGGGAATAGAAAAGTCCTCTGGAGGTTTTTATGGCTTTGTTTTTATTTTCACCATTGAGGTTTTACTTTCCTTTTCCTTCAGAAAACCATAGAGAACAATTGAGTAATGCAGAAACTAGGCTTTCCTTTTTCTCTATCACCTGTTCCAATGCTACTCAGTAGTGACCCTGAGGTCACAGGGGCACTGAGTATGAGGAAGGTGACTAGAGACCTCATGGACCTGTTAAAGAAGAAATGGGAGAAATTGTAGAAAAATGCATTGCACTAGCCATGGATTATGATTATTTTTCATGTTGGCTGCACTCTTATTATGACTGAATACTTTTTCTTTAAAATATTTGCAGATTATCTTTCATAATACTGCTGTGGCTATCATTTTTGGTGGATTTTTCAGCTTTTGGAAGAGATTTTATAGGATGAAAAAGGTTCTCAATAGTGTAGAGTTGGCAGCCTTGACAGAAAGTATACTGTAAAGATAAAAGTATAAAGATTAAATTCTTCCCTGGGGTACATGACTGGTTCTTATTTAAATCAGTAGGCAATGATATACATTGGTCCAACTTCTGTCCTGTGTGCATAGGAGGGGTTTAAAGATATGAGCCTCATTCAAAACCCAACAAAGTAATTGGAAAGACTTCTGTTAAAGTCTATGGGGTTTGGGCCATGCCCTTGATTGTTTATATTTAAAAGGAACATTTGACGTTCTGCTGAATCTTGCATAACTTTAGATACTCTGGGCTGTGTGAAGATATTGTTGCTAATTCAAGCACTGTTCCATGTTCCATTTTCAGTGAGTTCTTAGTGAACAGATCCTGGGGTTTATAGTTTTTCTTGGCAAATCTGTATAACTCAGGTGTTAAACCAGACTCACCAAAACGCGCTGTCAGTCCAGTTTCATTTTTTGTTTTAATATTCTCGGTGTGATTCAACTGTGAATGTGTCCTTGATCCCCTGCAAAGGTACCACAAAAGGTAGTGAAAGACAGTTTTATAGCTGTGAATGTTATATACTATTTACTTCAACTTCAGAGGGTTGTATTTGGGATATACTAAGATTTTATACTCAGTTGTCTCTTCTTAGCTATTTGTGGTACAGTAGTGCCATGGGGGCCCAGCTGAGATCACTGTCTCATTGTGCTTGACTCCGTACGAACACAAAGAATGCGACAATTCCCTCTGCAAAGAATTTAAAATTTAAATGTACAAGACAGCAATGAATAGGAGAAATGAAGAATTATCACCCCCAGTTTGCAGACATGCAACTGAGGCAGAAAGTCACACAGGAAGTTTCTACCAGGGCCAGAAACTGAATGGGAGGCTCCTAAGTCCAGGGCCTTAACCACAAAATCATATTGCCTGCTCATGAGCTCTTCCAACCTTCCACATTTGTTTCACTTCCATATTGCAACACCTTCTTTTTTTACTAGAGTTAAAAATGTTTGAGATTTTAAAATTGGGCAGAAATTAAAAATCAACAAATTTATACAATCAAAAAATTCAAAAACTTTTTGGGATTGAATTAAGATATTTTGTTTCAATAATTTTAGGTTGTTTCATTTCAATGTCATTTTTTTGTCTTTATAGCTTAAATCAAGACATATTTTGATATAAAATTCATTTTAAACTGACAGATTTTTTTTTAGAAAATGTCAAAACAAGTTTTAGCAGTTTTATTTTTTTCAATGTTTTTGAAGCAGGAAATGAATTGAAACCGATTTTTTTTTTTTTTCTGACAACAGTTTTGGTTTTAGTGGATCATCATTTTTCATTGAAAAATTCCCCACCAACTCTACTTTTGGATGAAGTTGATAAGATGAAGGTGCTCTTTAGTAACCACAAGCATGGCACATAGATTCATAACTGATGTTGATTCAGTATTGTCAACAACTACCAGTGGGAGTAGCTAAAAGCTTCCAAAGTGTTACTCAGTAGGGTCACCATCTCCACATTTCACATTTAGAAAAGAAAAAGTTAACAATGGCCAGAAATGTGTCATGGAAACTATGATCAGCTGAGTTTACCACAAATAATAATAATAATAATAAAAGGATAAATGATCATGAATATAAATGCACTGAGAGCTTTCAACTAGAGACTCCAATTTATGTCACCAACGAATCTCTCCCTAGAAATGTTGTCATCTATTCATGGAATTTTTTGTGATACTGCTCATTCAGAGGCTGGCCAGATATTTGAAAACACCCATTTTAATACAGGTGTTTTGTCTTTCTCTCTCTCTCTTTTTTAACCATACTTTTTAACTAGTTCCCTCTTTGTACGCTTTGAAACAGAAAACTACAAATGACTAGCACATTGGAATCAGATGTTTTTTAAAAAAAAAAAGTCGGCAGCAGCAGCCGCACTGGTTTAAACTGGTGTAGAACAAGATTGTCCATAATAAGTATATTTGTTTAAAAAATTAAGTTGTGGTACAAGAAGATATGCGTGCCTAATATTGAAAGTAAATCATATTTTGTCTTAACACATTGGAGAAATTGTTCAAGAACAGTTCATCTTTCTTTAAATATTGCCCCAAGGACAGCAAGACCTTTGATTTGCCTGCTGCACAAGTGCCACTAGCCTAAATTCAAACTATCCAGAGCCAGTTTTCATGTATACCCAACTTTCCCAGAAATGTTTCAAGTTCTGCTTTTGTAACTTTATGGACTTTTCCTGGGGCTTGTACTATTTTCCCCTTTATTTCAGGATTCCCATTTGAATCTGCATTACCTCTCCTTCTGATTTCCAGCTCACGTCAAACATGTATTCTTTTACATGTTCAAATGTTCAATTGGCTAAAATGCTACGGTTTTGTAAAATAAAGGGGATTGTCATGCTTTGTCACCTTCTTGGGAAAATTACATGACCGTAGGAAAGTGTGACCCTTGTCAGAACAGGACCTTTGGCAACAACTGGCTTCTCTTTATACAAGAGATGCCAGTGAAGAACAAGAAGCTCTTTTTGAAGGAAAAATATTTCTCATTTTCTGTGTTTCAGATTAATACTGGAGAAGGCTGGAACTAAAAGTGTTCTTGAAATTGCAGAAAACTTTTTCTTGGATTCTAAGAGGAATATAATTCTCCTTCCCCCAGTATGATTGTCTATCTATCTGTATATGCCTTCTGATTTAGGAAAAGATAATGATCTCGTGAGGAATGCATAAAGGCTAGGACTCAGGAGATCAGTGGGGTGTTCCTGGCATTGCCCCAGATTTTTCTGTCACCTTGCACAAGTTGTTGGTTCAACAAAAGTGGCCGCTACTTTCTCTGCTGTAGTTTTTAGGTGCTAAGTTTGCAGCTTCTTATGGTGGCCCAGAAGATGGACTCACAGTCCGTTCTAAAAATTCTGACTAACTTTTCAGTGAATCAGTTTCCAGATCTAAAAAATGGAGGTAATACCAGTTACTTACAGTGCCTATGTCACAGAAGTGTTGAGACAATAAATTCATTAATACTTACACAGAATCCTGAGATGCTGAGGCAGAAGGTGCTATATAAGGGCAAAGCATTATCTTTATATGTACTTACGTAGAATATGGTAATCACCTTCATGAACTACATACCTAATCTATACATAAAGGTGACTCTTGGTTAGAGGGCAGCCTGAATTAATTCCCTGGACCTAGGTACACAAGATGCTAAATAATATTTCAGGTTTTTTTTAATGATACAAGAGGCACTTGTATTGTTTACAGAATGTAGTCTTGTGCTCAAAGAAATTTTTGTATGAAGAATAGACAGCAGGAGTTTTAGTTGCAAAAAGATAGCAGAATATGAACCCCTGTGCATATGGAGGTCTTGAGACAGTAGGATGTCTCACTGGGAATCGTCATGGAGGTGCGTAAAGGTCACAGTACCGTCTTCTGCAAGGGAGATCTGTGGTTAGAGCAATTGCTGGCACCACAGAATCAGCGTATTTCTCAATAGTCTCCACACAGGATTCTGTGGAGCCTCTGTGTATTTTAAAGCTGCTTTTATTAACGTGGCCCTCTAGTGGTGACAATGGTGAGAACATTGCTGACACCTTTCAGGAATGCAGCAGGCCCTGATTGCTCAGGAAGTAGCAATTCTAACCTCCCTGCAACAGCAGAACAGAGCCTTTGTTCCCTCAGAATACTGAGGTTACTGTAGTCTTTCTGTTTTGTTTCATTTCTTCCCTCTTGGTATTTAGAGTATTCTTCATTAATCTACCTTATGTACTTAATTGTTAATTGGACCTTGGTAATTTGGTTTTCTGTGCTAAAAGCCAAGGTCAACAATGCAACCTTCTGTGTTAGCTCTTAGCATGATTACATGGTAGTGTACTATTTCTTGGAGAAAACTAACAGGAAGCCTCTTCCCTGTTTTTAATGTAACCTTTGTGTTAGGAAAAGAGTTGGAAAGGGGTGGAGTAGACAAAGTGTCAAGCACACACTTTCTTGATCTTGAGGGTCTCGATAATTAAAAGGGGCTAATAAATTAGAAGACAGTTGTTTTGAAAGCAAAATATCACCTGATGCCTAAAAGGGACATCTGTGGCCCGGGGTTAGATATAAAGAGAACACCGTTGTTCTTGTAGCTGAGAGAGGTTGGGAGTGCTAACAGTAGAATAATTGCAATAACTGCTGAAAACACCCATCCCTTTGCCTGGCATGGCCATCTTACAAGATAAAAGTCAGATTTTTCTGAAAAAGACTCTGTATCATGGGGCAAAACTTTAAGTAAACGAACAGCGCTATCCTAACACTTTAAATAGTCATCAAATATGTTTTGCTGTTTGTATTCAAAGGGGTGGAAAGGTAACTTGAGAAGATGAAAGAAGGAACCAGATTTGTGTTCCTTCCCCCCGTCTTCCCACTAACAGGTACAGAGTTTTAGTGAAGACTTCAAGGCAAAAAGAAAAAAGCATGGGATATACTGTTATGGTGTTATTTTTGTCTTTCATTTTTATGACAACTTATTTGTACTTAAAGGAATCTTTCCAAAGAGTTAAGAAGCATCATTAAATAAAGACTGTGAAATGTGCAATATGGCTTATTTATTTAAATGTTAATTGGTCCAACGAACACTTCTAATTAGCTCTATATTTGCTTAGCAAAAAGTTTTACAAATTCCAATTGTGAAAAGCAGCTATTTTGAGCTGGTAAGCATGTTGCAGAATCAGCTATGATTTTTCTATAGTTCTCAGCCCTTGAAGGCACAATTTAATTTTTCATGTATGCATACTAGCAACGGTAAACACTTGCGAGTGTAAAGAACCTTCTTTAATTAGCTGCACAACAATTAAAGGATTCACAAACTAAATTGAACCCTGTCTCTGTGCTTACTAGCTGAATTCTACCACCTGTCACAACAGCACTTTGTTCAATCTGTTATGCAAAATCATTATAGCAATATAGCTGAGGAAAAAAAAAGAGAAAACAGCAATTATTTCTTACTTTTCTCTTGAATGGGTTATTTTGGGTTATACTGATGTCAGGTTCATTGAAACTAACCTTTTGAAATCTGTAACAGCATAATACTTATATGGCAGGCTTAGAATTGATAGAAGAATATTTAGTTTTACCCTTTTAAGAGCAAGTAAGGCACATCCGTAAAGTACTGTACTTTCTCTGATCATTTGGAATACAAAACAAACAAACACAAACAAAAAACCCCAACTGTGCTAACTCTTGCTGCAGCTTGCTATTTCTCTTCGTCAGACAAACAAGTGACAAACATCTAGTAGTACAACATTCTCCTTTATTATTAAAGCTTATAAACCAATGTAGAAACTAATTTTGAAAGCACCACTGCAAAACAGCGGCTTCTTAATGTGCACAGAGTAGTAACATTTAGATGTCTTGTTCATAGTTACAACATTCCTGTTTGTTTATCTTTTAAATATCTTTACCTAGACGTAAAAAGTAAACTTGCATATACTGGACTTTTTAAAAAATTGAGCTAACTTTATTTCCTCTACTGGCGAGTGGTTGAAAACAAAGGAGGAGCTTTCGATGTTTATAATGCAAGGCTTGGTCACTTTTACATTTGAGGTGAAATTCTCTGGAGACACACGTTTAGCCCCATTTTGATTCTTTGAGAGTGAGCGTGGGTGCCATTGCTATGCAGGTAGACTTCTACATGCACAGTTGAGCCCTGATAAACCTGTATGGGGTGGGCTTTGGTGACCTCCAAACTTTTCCATAGGCACGCAGAAGGCTTGTGACTCATAGACTTTAAGGTCAGAAGGGACTAGTACGATCATTTAGTCTGACCTCCTGCAAAATGCAGGCCTCAAGACCTCACCCACCCACTCCTGCAATAGGCCACCAACCTATGACTGAGTTATTTACATCCTTAAATCATGATTTAAGGACTTTAAGATAGAGAATTCACCGGTAGGTGAGCCATGCCCTGTGCTACAGAGGAAGGTGAAAAACCCCCAGAGCCCAGGCCAATCAGCTCTGGGGGAAAATTCCTTTCTGACCCCAAATATGGCGATCAGTTAAACCCTGCGCACATGGGCAAGTCTCAACAGCCAGTTACCCAAGAAACAATTCTCTGTAATAACTCAGAACCCACCCCATGTACTCTCCCCTCTTACGCCACTTGTATATCCACCACACGTAGCCAAAGATCAGGCAATTTCCAAAATAGGCTATCTGATCATACCATCCCCTCCATAAATTTATCAAGCTCAGTTTTGAAAGCAGTTATGGTTTTTGCTCCCACAACTCCCCTTGGAAGGCTATTCCAGAACTTTACTCCTCTAATGGTTAGAAACCTGTGTCTAATTTCAAGCCTAAATTTCTTGATGGACAGTTTATAACCATTTGTTCTGGTGTCCACATTGGTGCTGTACTCAAATAATTCCTCTCCCTCCCTGATATTAATCCCTCTGATGTATTTATAGAGAGAAATCATATCCCCCCTCAACCTTCTTTTGGTTAGGCTAAACAAGCCAAGCTTCTTGAGTCTCCACTCATAGGGCAGGTTTTCCACTCCACAAACCATCCTTGTAGCCCTTCTCTGCACCTGTTCCAATTTGAATTCATCCTTTTTAAACATGGGGGACCAGAACTGCACACAATATTCCAGATGGGGTCTCACCAGTGCCTTGTACAGCGGCACTAACACCTCCCTGTCCCTGTAACTGAGTAAGCTGATTTAGTTGCAGGGGAGAGATTTCACTACAGCACTCTGCCCTGCCTGTCAGCTCGAGTAGCCCCTGGAGTGACCTGCCTAAGTCTAGCTTACTTTGTTCAGGGAGAGGTGAATTTCACTCTTGTTCTCAGTGAAAGCAGTGGGGAGCTTTAGTTTTGTATAGAGTACAAGGCTGGGCCATTACTGAAGGGACAAATATTTACATTTCTCATTACTTCACTATAGAAGCTAGTGGGAATACCAGCATCTATGCAGGCTTTCATACAGAAAGATGAAAAGGTATATTCTGTGCATACATTCCCCTTAACTGATGATCTGAAAGTTGAGCTGCATGCTGATAGTTTCCTAAATTCATATCAATAACGTATTGTTAACCACTATGACTGAAGCTTAAGAGTCTGTTGCTGGATAAAGGATACACGATATGGGCATTTTGCAAGATGGGGTTATAAATGAATAGATATGCTCATTCAAAATGCCTACATTTTCCAAAATTGTTATTTTAAATATATACCCCTCTACCTCATTTAGTGAAAATGTAGAAAAAGTACAAAGAAGTCTTTTGAAAACACAAAATGCTTTCCGTAAAAATAGCACAATGAAAATAAAAGCCAAAGGTCTGAAGTTGAGAAATAATGCTTTTATGTTTCTCAGAGTTGAAAGCTGGATTGAAAACTGTTGCTTTGTCTAAGCACATCTATGATACGTGGATAATTCTGCACTGAGAAATGAGAAATTGGAACTTACTAAATATGTACTTACTTACTGTTCATGCTTCTTTAGTTCAGATCAAAATATCTTGCTTGTGCAGGATTAAGAAATGTCATGAATTGTGGATAAACTTACGTTTAATTAAAAAAAGAAGCTTACTAATACTCAATATGTGCACCACTATAGATACAGGAAAATAGAAACCTTAACCCAAGAACACTAAAGTGGAATCTTAAATTTCTGGTTAGACAACTGGGGAGTAGAATTTTGCAAAGCTTTCATTAGGAAACTGAAGCCTCTAAAACTTACTTGCTTTAAGGCTTTCGGTATCTAATCCCATGAGGTGATGAGTACCCATCTCCTATGGAAATAAGCGAGAGAGTATCCACCATGTCCGGTCAGGCACTCTGAACTCAACCCAGATTTCTAAAAAGGCCCCTGAGCTCTTTGAACCTTTCCACTTACCCTATTTTAGAGCTGAAATCATGCTATCCTTGTAGTTTTCATATGGTTATGCAACAAAACCAGCTCAAATTTCAACTAAATTTTCCTTTCCATTTTTAGGTTAAAAAATTGGGAGCAAAATTCAGGGTGCGTGAATACATTACAATTAAAATTTAAGGAAGGTTTACATGAATGAGAGAAAATGAACTCAGATTGCTGAGCTATGCTTTGCTCTTCTCAAAAGCCCCTGAAATTTCCTCTGTGAAAGAAGATTCATATTTATTTTCATGTTGTTTTCTAAACTATTATATTTTAATCTGTTGTTTTAGTGATCAGAAATTCTCAGCTCTTCTCAACCTACTTTAGGGCAGTAGCCTCTAGGAATATTGTCAGTCATGCTAAAGGGTTTGGTCAGAATCTTACTGGACTTGGCTAGAGTAGGCTGTTAGGAACGTATTCCTGTTAGCAGAGTCCTTCTTCCCATAACTTTACAACCATAAGGGAACCTGCCAATGGCTGTCATCCTGTGATAGCATTTATCAGAACTAATTTCTCAGCCTTGTTGTCACTCACATATCAGCCATGAATGAGAAAGTTTCTCCAACTTTTCAGTTACATACCCAGAATATTGTAATTAACAAAATTATGTAAAGGCCTTTCATCCGGGGGGGGGGGGGCGAGGGGTGTTCAAATATATTATATTCTTTTAAAAAAGCAGCAGCAGTCAATCTCATTTATCCCCCTACTACATACCTAAGGTTTTCTTTGGCTTTTTCATAATGACTAGAGTTTTTTGTGTTCAGTTAAGAAAAGAGTGCCCACAAAACACTCAGGGCTGCACTGGCATCTTATTGGGATCCTGAGGACCATGTCAGATTTTCATATAAATTTACATACATTGTTTTACCATAATCTTTGCTTTTTTCTTTATCTTCCTTCATATAGAAATTATATAGTCATTCTGTTTCCTCTGCTTGATTCTGCAATAAAATTATAGGGTCATACTGATTCCTTACAAGTTCACTGAAGGCAATGGCATGTCACTGGTATAACCAATCAACGGCTGATCTTGACCATCATTGTTTCCTTGTTCCTAGGTTATTGAGAAGGAAAGGCAGAGTTATTATGAGGCAAAATGGTCTTAAGCAGTTGAGAGATCATTTCAACAACTAGGGAAATAAAAAGAAAGTATTCCCAAAGTCAACTGCATTTAGTACAAATGTTCTTGTTCAGGTTCAAATACTGACTCAAGGAACCATTGAAATGAATAGTATCAATGGCAGCAATGTTGATTGACCATTTTTTTCTCTCATATGGTAGTCTGAAGGAAAAAAAGCATATTATTTTAAGTCTCCAAGTAGATATGACTATACCAGTAACAGGTCCAGCCTTGTGTGTCTTTGCTGTGTACTGAAACTGCTAACCACACACTTGTAAGACTACACCACTTATCTCAATGTGAAAGCATAACAGGAAGTATTAATGGCTTCTAAAGTTATCTGCTCCATGGTTGTGTTCATGACAATGATCAATTTATAAAATTAAATGACAACGGCGGTGATGTAGTGTGTCAATAAAGGTATACACAGACTAGAAGACCAAACTATAAAGGAGATTTGTATTTTCCAATGTTCCATTTTGCTGGTGTGAAAATTAAATACAATTTTGCTATCTATTGTTAATAATGTTGCTATAAATTATAATTGAGATTCCTCCCTCCACCTCTTTCTTCACTGAGCTCTGCTGGGAATTTGCTGGGCTCTGTCATTTGAAGATCAAAAAGATACAAGGCTTCACTGTTGCCATGAGCTCATGTGCTTTATCTTCCCTTGATCCACCCACAATCCAGCAACCCTGCCTCTTCACCTCCCTCTTCCACTTCTTGCTCCTTTGCTGAAATGGCTGCAACCTTTCTGTAGTTTCCAACTCAGGATTTTTAACAAATTCTTTTATGGAAATGATCATTAAAATAAATTCATTCCAATAACTGGAAACAGGGAATATGTAATTTACATATAGGAACCACTGCACCTCTAATCAGAAGACAAACTCAGATTTGTAGTCTGTTTTGATGCCATGTCCATGTTTTGGAGAAGTCAGGAGGTGGAGGGAAGAGATGTGTGTGGAAAGAGGAACGGGTGGGGAGAATAAACTAAGAGACTGGCAACCATCAAAGAGTAAACAATATTTTTAACTATCAAAATTCTGAGCTGGCAGACTCAACACATGTTGAAAAATCCAGGTTTTTTCAGTGATCAGCAGAACAGTTCAGCTTTCTGGACTGAGCAAGGGAAAGCAGGAGTCCTGGATTCTATCCATTGCTCTATTACAGAGGGTATAATGTCCTTTTAAGTCACATTCAGGACCATTTTCAAGCCTGTCACAAGATTTTCAAGAATTTGGCCCCTGCTCTAGCTGTGTAAGATTGCATATGTATTTTGAAACTGAATGGTCACCCCCAGGGATTTTCAAACATCAGATTTTACATTAAGTTATGGTACCTAGCTGTTACTGTGTTCACCATATGCTAAAAGTATTCCTGTTCTTGACCTTGTTCCTGTCCATTTTGTTGACACTGAGTTACTTGATGAACCAGCACAGACATACAAAATAGCAGAAATACCAATCAGGAATGGATGAGTATGGATAATTCATCATCATTTTATGCCTGCCCAGAATAGCTACAGGAAATATGTTGCAGAATAGGACAGTATTCCAGTTAAAGAGTTTCACCACAAAATTGATATAGTTCAAATGGCACTTAAGGAAACATTCATGGCCAGCTGTATCTTGGGTCACTAAACACCATGGTAAACCAAGGCACACTATGAATTTCCTTATAGTAAGTTCTGGGCATGGGCTAGAGGGGCAGACAAAAGATGGTTTGGTTTATGGGGGTGGGTGCTGAGAATTCTCTCTCTAAGACCCGCTTTCACAGGAGCACCTGCTAATCCATCAGAGAGAAACTTGTCTCATGGGAGATGTATCCAGTCCCGACCCCTCTTCTGCACTTGGGTGTCTGCAGAGAAAGAGATTATTTTATTGCTGGTATTGAAACCTAGAGTCACCAACTTTTACCAAGAGCCCAACATTGCAGATACCATTCTTTCTAATTCACCCTAAGTAGCTTGATAAATATTGCCCACATTCACCCTTCTTGTTTTCTAGGCAGGGCATTCACCTACTTTCTAATGAGAAAGAGGATTTATTGGGGCCATAACTCTTTCTTGAATCCACCCAAGACCCTATATGTTCTGCAACTGCCAGTGATCAGAGGAAGACAGATGACAAATTCCCAGCACTGTACCCCTATAATAAATCAACTTTTATTCTATCATTGTGGTCACATTGTCACTGACTCAATCCAATCAGTACCAGGGTGCATAGCCCCACACTCCCTCTTGGAGTACTCTTTGAGATTAAGATCAGGGATGTTATGGGGATACATGGCTCAGTCTAGAGAGAGTGGGGAAGAATAGAAAGACTAAACCTAGAGAAATCCAGAATACTTGATTGCATTAATCCAAAAAATATATTGCATCAGTCTGCTTGCTGCTGGCTGAAATGTCTACTCTTTTTTTTAACCTTGTTTCAGTATAACTTAAGATAGTATTCTTATAAAGAGAGCCTGCATGAAGCCTTACACTGAAATAATTAAAGGTGTGAATTAGATCTTATTTAGTTATTTGGGTTCCACTGAGCATACAGACAAGCCTTCGTTTCCTGTACCAAACACCATTGGCTTGAGCCCTTTTTCTACTAAAGAAATCCTCAGTTCCTCAGTTTTCACAATGCACTATAATGTACTGCTAATTTAATATTTGACAACAATGGCCTAGAACACTTAAAACATTAAGTGTGATCAGGAACAGTCAGCATGGATTCACCAAGGGCAAATCGTGCCTGACCAACCTGATTACCTTCTGTGATCAGATGACTGGATTTGTGGCTGAGGGAAGAGCCGTTGACGTGATATGCCTCAACTTTAGCAAGGCTTTTGATATGGTTTCCCACAGCATTCTCGTTGGCAAGTTAAAGAAGTATGGGTTGGATGAGTGGACCTTAAGGTGGATAGAAAGCTGGCTAGATCAATGGGCTCAGCAGGTAGGAATCAATTGCTCAATGTCTAGTTGGGAACCAGTAACGAGTGGAGTGCCCCAGGGGTCAGTCCTGGGGCCGGTTCTGTTCAACTTCTTCATTAATGATCTGGATGATGGGACAGATTGCATGCTTAGTAAGTTCACAGATGACACCTAGCTGGCGGGGAATGGTAGACACACTGGAGGGCAGGGACAGGATTCAAGGAGACTTAGACAAATTGGAACACTTGGCCAAAAGAAACCTCATGAGGTTCAACTAGGACAAGTGCAAAGTCCTGCATTTAGGACGGAAAAGTCCCATGCACTGCTACAGGCTGGGGGCCGATCGCCTAAGTAGGAGCACTGTAGAAAAGGACTTGGGGGTTATGGTGGACGGGAAGCTGGATATGAGCCAGCATTGTGTTCTTGTTGCCAAAAAGGCCAATGGCGTATTGGGCTGCATTAGTCGGAGTGTTGCCAGCAAATCGAGGGATGTGATTATTTCTCTCTAT
Source organism: Pelusios castaneus (assembly GCA_007922175.1). NCBI lineage: Eukaryota > Metazoa > Chordata > Testudines > Pelomedusidae > Pelusios > Pelusios castaneus. The sequence continues at coordinate 12,368,713 of ML685783.1, forward strand.
TTGGCACTGGTGAGGCCGCATCTGGAATACTGCGTCCAGTTTTGGGCTCCCCACTACAGAAAGGATGTGGACAAATTGGAAAGAGTCCAGTGCAGGGCAACAAAAATGATTAGGGGCTGGGGCACTTATGAAGAGAGACTGAAAGAACTAGGCTTATTTAGTCTGCAGAAGAGAAGACAGAGTAGGGATTTGATAGCAGCCTTCAGCTACTTGAAGGGGTGCTCCAAAGAGGAGTAACAGAGAACAGAACAAACAGCAATTGTTTCAAGCTGCAGCTGGGGCGGTCGAGGTTGGATGTTAGGAAAAACTTTCTCACTAGGAGGGTGGAATCTCCGTCTTTGGAGATATTTAAGATCTGGTTAGACAAAACCCTAGCTGGGATGATTTAGTGGGAGTGGTCTTGTTTTTAGCAGGGGGTTGGGCTAGATGACCCCATGAGGTCCCTTCCAGCCCTAAGATTCTATGATTCTATTATGCTAGGCTGCATCATTCAGGAAAATTCCTGAAATATAATTTAGTGTTTGGGTTAGTTAATGGACCTCCTGAAATGTCTTCCTTACTACAGTAGCAGAAAGAGAAGTTAAGAAAAATTAAATATTACTTACTGCTGCTTGGGAAATTTTATCTTCTTCCTATAGGAAAATTTGATGAAAATGAAAAAAAAAATCAGAAGAAAATAATAATTTTCATTAAAAAACAAAAATGAGAAAACCAATAATTTTATTTAAAAAAAACTAAGTTTTCTTTTGTTTTAAAGGTTTCAGCTTTCTGACAAAAAAATAATTTTTGTTTTTTGTTTTTGAGGAAAACAGACACTTCCTTTGGGCATTTTTGCTTTGTCACAAAAGCAGATTTCTGTCAAAAAGGAAGACAGATTTCCAACCAGCCTTAAGTCTGTGGAGTGTAAAGCTCTAACTGATTCTGGACAGGCAAATTCCCAAGGACTTGGTATATGTAGCTGGGTTGAGGGATTCTAAATGGGGGATGTTTAAGATGGCTTGTTTAAGTAAAGCTTTTGTGATGAACATTTGTCTGGAGGTTTGGATTTGAGGTAGTTCCGTTTATTTCCCTATATCTGAGAGGGAAAACTTGTTCAGGGAGTTAGAAATCAGAAGATCCCTTAAGTTCTATGAAAGTCTAACTCATATAGTTTGAAGACAACAGAGTCCTGTGGCACTTTTAAAGACTAACAGATTTATTTATCGCATGAGCTTTCGTGGGAGAAAATCCCACTTCGTCAGACGCTTTGAAGATAGGAAAGTTACAGAGTGGGAGGAAATTAAATGCAGGGGAGTGTATGACATAGCATCAGGTCAGGCTGTAACAGCAAATCAAAATAGGTGTTAGGATTCAAACACTGGGGAACAGCACATAGAGGAGGGGGAGGTCAAATCACTTGTTGTAATGCGAGAAAAATCCATAGTCCCTGTTTAACCCCAAGACAACTGAGTCAAATTTGCATATAAGTTTGAGTTCTGCAGTCTCTCTTTGAATCTGTGATTTGTTATTCATCTGTTTCAACACAGCTATTAACAAGTCGTCAAGGGAGTGAGCAGGGACCGTCTGACGAAGTGGGATTTTCTCCCACGAAAGCTCATGCGATAAATAAATCTGTTAGTCTTTAAAAGTGCCGCAGGACTCTGTTGTCTTTCTACAATAGACTAACACGGCTACCCCTTTGGAATTTGACTCATATAGTTTGAGTAGCTGCTAAGGGGAAAGACAAGACACAACCAACTATCTATGGATGTTGCTAAGAGAGAAAATTTAACTCTTTTGAGCTGATTCATGTGGCATTATAGCCTTTATAATATAGATGAGTTGGTGTTACATGTGGTATTTTAATCTACCGTTGCATGTGCCAAAGGTTTGAGTTCCTTAATGAGTACAGTGTCAGCATTAGCGAGATGAGAAATACCATCAGAAATATCATTAGGGTTGAAGATTTTGGAAGCACACTAGGAAGAATGACCACAGGGAAATAAACTCAAGTTATCAAACATCCTTTATTTAATAGTTTCATTTAATAGGTGAATAATGCCACAACATTATCCTCTGAACTCTGAAACATACTCAGAGACAGAAGCAAATCATGTGATGTCCAGCATCAATGCATCGAATCGCATGCTCTGGAGAAACATTTAGATGAGTAAATGATTGTCAGGAGCCCATCTTGTTGATTGTTCCCTGATGTACTTCTCTATTCACTTATGCTACACAATTTACCTTAGCACCACAAAAGTATTTCTTGTGTAGGAGTAATTAGCCATTTTGGAAACAAAATATTTCTTTAAATTCATAAGGCTATGTTATTTATACATTTCACTGGGACTATGTCAGATTATATATATCATCAAGTAATCTGAAGTAATCTGTGGCAAAGCAGAGATGTGCATAAGTGAATTAAGATTTGCTTCTGAAGCAGTATTTAAACAATTGTTTTTGAGCATGTAGTTGTTATGTTGGTTATGTCAGTTTCACAGGTAAAAAAATAACTTGTAATGCCCACAAGGTTGATGGTTATTCTGTTGTCCACTGTCTAAATTGACAACAGGTATCTTGGAACACCCTTATTTAACAACTAATTCTTTTATAAACACCTAAAATATTTTTGTGTGATGTTGTCTAAACAGTTCATGGCATTATTTGGTATATCACATTTTCTATTTTAACTATGAATTAGTTATAGATTTTTCAAATTATGTGCTACAATGAAATCTACAGATAGTAACTCAGGTTTTTTGGCAGCCATTAAATATTTTCTTTCTCCTTTTTGTGTGTGCGGATTAGGTAGGGAATATATTTCTTCATTCGTTCACAAATAGCTTTGTGATCTTTGATCAATCCTAAAACTGTAGTTGAGTGTGCAGTGTCTTTTAATATAACTAGAGAAAATGACTTAATTTGTTAGAGAGAATTTTCAAATAATATGTAACTATAACAGTTCTTTTTTTAATAGAACTGAGATTTCAGGGAGGTGATTACTGTGAATTAAAGGATCTTTGTGACATATGACTAAACGGCCAAAAGACCCTTTTTGTTGTTGCCCGTCCTATTTATGCAATTTCCTTTCCTCAGAAACCAAAATTTTGGTCTTTTGTATATCAGGGGAAAAATGTATCTCAGTGGGCAATATACCTGTTTGAAACCTCTCATTTGCACAGAGACATTCCATTTATGCATTTTCATTGGGAACATGTATTCCGTCCCTTGAAATCCATCTATTTATTGCAGTGACACCTACTGCTGAGAGAGCTGATCCACGACAGGATCGGTTACTGTTAAATTTGGCCAACAAGCAGCTCATGACTCAACCAGCAGATGTTTCTGCTGCTTAGGTCAAAGGGAACTTATGGACTCAGTTGATTTTTTGCTTTGCTCCTAGAATTAAATGCCAGGAAAGTCAACACCAGGTTCAGACAGGTGACCTGACCAGTAGCTGGAGGAAGTGAACTAGGGCCCTGAGGATATGGAAAGACTAAAGCATTAGTCTGTTGAGCCAGTATGCTGGCTACAATCCAGTGGTTTCAGACAACTGACTATCTGATTGTATGCCTGGATTTTAATAATGATTTTGTGTACTTATTTGATGATTTGTATCCAAGCTTATGCTACTGACAGGTGCCCCTGTGAGCAAAATCTCACTGGGCTATCTTGTATGAATATTTCACAGTCAATCATACTTTGATCTGTGTTGCATATGTGCATTTTACATTATATTTTGTTTTGCACAAAATCAAATTCTAAGCCCTTGTGAAATGGAAATAAAATGATCAACACAGCATGGCAGACAGTTGTGCTTGGATTTAAATTGTTTTTAAATGTAGGTGAATTGAGTTTTGTGGTGTTAACCCTTGTTTGTTCAACCCCTTTCAACTGAAAGGACATGGGGCACTAAGCTACTATCCTGTTCAAAGCAAAACTACATTTGACTTCAGTAGCAGTTTGCCTCTGTCAGGAGTGCAGGATTGGGTCTATAATACATGTATATTGAGATAATATAATCAGTTACAGTATTGTAGGTTTACAGCTCTTCTTTCAATAGCATATCCTGTATAATGTCCTCTCATAGTAATAAAGAATTTAAAACGCCTAACTTTCTATGGTCAAAAATGTATATAAAACATGATGAAGTGGAAATAATTTATAAACTTTGCAATAACTCATGGAGTTTTTTATTTTTCATTTTTACTATAGAATATTAAAGTTGGAGCATCACAAGCTTAATTTCAAGGATATATCAGCTTTTAGTGATAAATCAGTAGAACTGAATTATCAGAAATCTTCTGCAAGAGGTTGTCCAAGCTGGGGAGAATAAAACAGTCTTGCACATTCTGAATTATGTGAAAATAAAAGTTAATGCATTTATGAAACAAACACCTCCCCCCAAACTTCAGTTTCATTGAACATTCCACAAATCCAGATCGAGTTTTGAATCTCTCTTTTGATCCAGTGAGCACTAAAAATAAATTAAAACATGAATAGTTGTTTATAAGTTTAAAAAAAAAAAAAATCTTGATGCAATCTTTTTCCTGAGCAAACCAGCCAACCAACCCTCCCAGAAAACAACCAACAACTCTCAACAGAACAGGATTTCTGGAAAAAAAAAAAAAAATGAGTTTCAACACCAATGATTTTTCTTCTTTGTGTTTGGATACTGTTTAAAATATATATACAATAAAATAGAATAAATATATGAGAAAAGGAGATTTTGCTAAGTCACATTGCTAGTGTAGACATATCCTTTGAGTCTTATAAATCACTAAAACAAACAAGGAGTCCTGTGGCACTTTTAAAGACTAACAAATTTATTTATCACAGGAGCTTTCGTGGGAGACAATCCCACTTGGTCATACGCTTTGAAGCATCTTCTTCAAAGCATCTGACGAAGTGGGATTTTCTCTCACGAAAGGTCCTGCGATAAATACATTTGTTAGTCTTTAAAAGTGCCACAAGACTCCTTGGCTATGTCTACACTGGCAAATTAGGTTGATTTAAGGAGGCTTAAGTCAAACTAACTTAATCCCTGTACATACTAGGCTTTTATTAGGTCGATTTAAGGGGCTTCCTTAGGTCGACCTAATGAATGCTTAGGTCGACTTAATAAGAACTGCGGGGTATTTGAACTAACTCTCCTTAGGTCGACCTAACCCTTCCTTAGTTCGACCTAAGCCCAGTGTGGACACATAAGTCCACTTTCTTAGGTTGACTTAAGGGAAGATGGGTCAAATTACTAAATTCCGGTTAAGGGAAACTACTTTGTTGATCTAATAAAGTCGACTTTAATTCAACTTAAAGTCTACCTATTAAGTCGACTTAACAAAGTCGACCTAATTTTTTGTAGTGTAGACATACCCCTTGTTTGTTTGGCTGACCTAGACTAACACGGCTACCACTTTGGAACGTACAAGTCTCTATAGTTCATAAACTAGGGTCTTGATTGTCTCACAATTGTTCACTTGTTAGTTAAGGTTCGAAAGGTCTTGCAATCTAGAAACTAACTTACACTATTTTAGAAATAAAATGGTCTTCTCAATTCAGAATGAAAAAAAAATAGACTCATAAAAGTGCTTTCTGTTTTTGTTAATGAATCTAATTTTAAGATAGCTTAGAAACCTCTTGTTGTATTTCCTTTTTAATCTATAGAAATTGCTTTGGAAGCATACGGCCATATTGTAACATCATTTTTAAAGCAGAGCTCCCAATTGAAATCAATGGAGAGTCTGGTGAAAAATCAGTGCCGCAATATAGAACTTGTACTTTTGTCATACGTTTTCTTTTGTTTTCGTGATACTGTTGATTGTTGAGTTTTGGAAGATTGGTATCAATCCTGAGGAGTTTGCGAGTTAGTCTCCATTTTCAAATTTCACTGATCTAGTTGTGCAGTCACTGTGTTACTAAAATTTCCATAATTAAATAAAAGTAACCTATGTTGAAAATCAATGTTTTCTTTGTATTTTGCCAGAATGCTCCCTTGCCCCCATATTTCTTAAAGCTAATTACAGTAGAAAAAATGTATACATCCAGGGCCAGATTCTCACCAATGTAAATCTGGAGTAACTTCACTCAGGTGAACGAGGTTAATCTATTTTTAAATGGATATAAATGAAACCAGAATCTGGCCTGATGGTTTGGGGTTTTTTTTGTTTGTTTTTTGTATTGTCTTCTATCAGATTGGATAGTAGTGTAATGTCAGGTTTTTATATAAATGAACCCCCCTCAACACACATTTCTGTTAAGATTTAACTATTTCTATCTATGTCTTTTAGTAGTCCCTACAAATCAGTCAAAGAAGAATAGGTCAACCACACTGCCCTTCTGTTTATCTATTAATCATCTGGCAAATAAACCACTCAGTATCCTACCCACCCTTGATAATATTTGTGATGTAATTTGTTTGGATGCCCAAATGTCACCAGCGTTGATTGTAAAAGAAGAAAAAAATGTACTTGCTCAGCACACCAAGCTCTGGGCTAAAATGTAAGCATGAAATCTCTGGTTTATTTTTGTAATAATGTTTACAGCTGTTTAATGACCCTGAAAAGGTTCAGTAGTCTGGTGTTCTGTATTTCTTGACTGGAGTGTATTATGCTTATAACAACCTTAGTTAAACAGTTTCAGTTACCACAATAAGGACAATCTTAAATAAAAATTCAGTTTTTAGTTTGTTACATTTCCTCAGTAGATACTTATTTGTCATTTAAAATCAAAACTATCTATAGCTGATTGTCTAGGATATCAATTGATCATATGGTACAAGATACACTTACAAGAATATTTCTCTTGGGAGAAATAAATTCTCAGAGCTAGGTTCTAAAAGTGCTTATAAAGTTGGGAGTACCTTTATGCACATGTAAGTGCTTACAGGGTCAGGGCCTGAAAGAGCATTACATTTAAACACATGAGCTGATAAACCATTTCTTAGCTTACTGAAAAGTGACTCTTTCAACTACTCTTATCTGAAATATAACAACATTACAGCAAAATTTTTAAAATGGCAATTTTCTCTACTGTGGTGAAAATGGGACTGCTCTAGTGGGTCACTATACAGTAGAAATGACCTGGTATCCAAACTTGGTTTATTCTGTTTTCAGAGAATAAAGCTATATATTTTTAAAACTGTTTATTATCTGGGTGATAAAGGAGTTCTGATTCCAGTGGAATAAAATCAAGCTTTTCATGTTAAATTAAAGCAGGCTGTGGTGACAGGCATTTCTGGTGTCATCATTGTTTTAAAACCTAGTAATCCATTCCAAATACTTAAATATAATCTGTGTGTTCATTTCAAATGGTTAAAGTCAGAATTTTAGTTATTGATATCACGGGAAATAGTCTGGAGGGCAAAACTGTGAGTGAAATCAAAATAGCTATTAGCACTATCAAAGGCAATTGAATGGCTCACTGTACCTTTATATAAAAGATGAGAGAGTATTGTGATGATGCATGTATCTAGTGGTGGGTTTCATAAATGGAGAGTACCCTCAGCATAGAAATAGAAAATTGTATGGCTCAGGTAGAAAACTGCTGTCATCTCGTGTTTTTGTTAGATAGTTACTGAGGGCTCAATCCTGCTCTGTCACATATGGCTCCTAATCTATGTGGAAATCAGTTTTCTCTAGAATACAACAGGGTTTGAATTCAGCATTCAGAACCGGAGGACTCACTTTTCTTTAATCTATTTTAATATATAGACAGGAAGTGAGATTCCTGTATTCAGCAATGGTTGGTTTTCCAAGATGCTCTATGCATTGCTAAATTGGAAGAATAGGAGAGAACCCCCAGTTTGACAAAATAATTTAGATAGAAGCAAAAAAATTTACTAAGCAATTTTCAACAAAGTTTGACTTTCTAAATTTTAGTTTCTATAGTTTCTAGTATTAAGCATTCCTAGTATTAATTCATAGTTGGAATGGAAAATCTCATGCTAAAAGAAGCATTTAATCTCTTTGTATACAATTTTTATGTACCAGATAAAACCTTGTCATGGATTGAGTTTAAATCTCATAGAGATTGATAAATGTGACAGCACCCTTGAGATAACCTAACTCTAAGCATAACTCTAAGATTAAGTTAAGACAAACTTCACCTAAAACAACAGGTTTATGTGAATCCACTCAGAAGTTTTGAGCTGTATAGAAGAAGGGGCTTTTGGCTTAATCATGCATGTGTAAGAGTGAGTGTGGGAGAGCGAGCCTGAAGAAATCCAAATAGAGCCTATGTGCATGGTGTGGGAGAAGCTAAAGCGAATGCTTTGGGGTCTGTTGCTGGCTAAAGAGGATTGAGGCTATACAAAAGAAGCTATATCTTAGTTTTGGTTCCTCCTGCATTTGCTGAAGTCGGACTTCGTACATTCTTTGTAAATAAATAAGAGTTCATCAAAGAAAACCACACATCATCAGTGGCTGCTCCCGATTGAAACGTCCCCAAGACCGTGAAATTTGATTAGCTATTTGAGTAAAAAAGGGGAAACCAAGTATATAAACACATACTTTACAATGAATAAATTTTTAAATGTCTAACATTCCATTTTTATTTTGGTTTAGGTAAGCACCCAGAGGTTTGGATGCTTAACTAACCACTTTTAGTTTGGAGAATTAGGCTGTAAGTATTATAGAAATCAATTTTCCTTGTCAGTTTTCTTAAATTTGCTAGTTTCAGAAAACAAAGAAAATAGCTAGCTTAAACCAATTAATGGAGCGGGTCACATATTTCTTACCAGACTTTTATCTTACATTTTTATAAAGTTGAATTTGTAAACATATATTAACTTACTTCACAGAAACTTAGGTTTGATTCTGCTCCCACTGCAGTTGATGGCAAAACTTCCTGTGGCTTTAATGTGAGCAAGATCAAGGCCACTGGTATGTTGCAATAATGTGTATATTTAAAAAAAAACAAAAAACAGAAGTTTGAAAGCCAGGAAACTTGAAGTTCAGCAGACAACCTTAACTCTGTTCCTGAGTCTCCATTCCTTATGTACCTAATAGGAATATCGGTGAAAAACAAATGTTCTAGCAACTTTAGGTTGTTTTTTTTACCCCATTTCTTGTGCACAAATGACAATGTAACATATATTACAACTTACCATTTGAGCTCATTGAAAAAAAAATAATCCTGTGGGAAATGTTGACTTTTTGGTGAAAAATTGAAAATCAAAAAATTCCACCTCAAAATTTTTAACTGAAAAAATATTTTCTTTTTATTCAGAAATTCAGCCACAGTGGATCATCAGTAGAGCCTTGTGCGGATGCAAAAATGTGGAACCGGAACCGAACCGCAGCCACCCAATGTTAGTCTTTATCAGATCCGCAATCCGCATGCCATGTTTTATCTGGATCCAGAACTGCAGCTGCAACCGAGCTTGGGCTCACAGTCAGCATTTTAGTATTTGATTGGCTCATTTGCCACATGGGTCCCACCCATTTTTTCCTTTCTTCTTTGCGATTTGCGTGCTGTGCTGTCAATCAGATTTCCTTGGCCACCAATGAAATTTCTGATTGACAGCATGACATACGAACAGCAAACAAGAAAATGAAGAAGTGGGCGAGGAAGGCATGGGCAATGAGCCAATCAAAGGTCAGCATGCTAACTGACTGTGAGTGGTGTGTCTCCAAGCCCCAGTCTGTTATGACTGAGGCTCTGATTGGCTGGAGTACTTCCTTGTTCCCCTGTGTGCTGCTGCTTGAGGCAGATCGTAGCAGCAGCTGCAGGGATTGGTCATAAAAACAGAATCTACCACTGCGGCCAATCCGCAACAATGCGGCTGTGGATATCCGCACCCACGGGGGCGGTTACTCACGGATCAGAAGCAGATACCCGCGGATCTGCAGGGCTTTAATCATCAGAGTTGTAGCCTCATGCCCTCATTCCCCTCTATCAGTCAGGCTCCCTAGCTGGACTACATTTCCTGTAGTGCTCGATGGTATCTTGTGTTGCTGAGCCATTGCAGTGCATCATAACAGTGTGGTTGCAGATTCCATCTAGCCCATAGAAGAGAATTGTGGCATGAAGCACCACAGCAACATTTCCAAAGTGAAATTTTCTGAACTTCATGGGGGGTGGGGGTGTTAAAGAAAATTTGAGACCTCCTGTTGAAGACAGACCGGTTTCATGATACATTTCATTGAACTGAAACCCCAATTATCTGTCACTTGCAGTTTAGTGACCAATCTGAGTAGAATTGGTGCAACAAAACTGCATTATCAGGCCAGTTTCTGGAGGATGGGTTCCTGGCAGTTTGAGGGTAATGGATGAGGCAGGAAGAATGGGAGTTCTAACTGGATGAATTGGTTTGACAGATGAGGGAGGGTATTGCTTCTGTACTGCATATTCAGAACAAGTTGATGTGGATCCAATGGCAGAATAGGGTACATGCACGCATGTAAGTAATCTGCAGGCCACAAACTTTTATTGAAGTTTAACATCAGGAGAGGTGCTACCCACCCATCACCTGTACTTTCCTAAACCAGGCATTTAATTGGTTACAGTGTGGGGGTTACAGGACTCCTTACCATATAACTTGTAACTAGGGCCAGGATTATAGGGTTCCTTACCATGTAACTCACAACATGAGGTAGGCTTACCTCTGCTTAACCCCAAGACTCAGCTCTCTCTGGCTATGTCTACACTTGCACTTTTAAGTCGACTTTAACTAAGTCGACTTAACTAAGTCAACTTAAAGTCAACTTAGTTAAGTCGACTTAGTGTGTCTACACTTAAAATTAAAGTCAATTTAAAGGGGAACTTACAAAGTCGACCTAGAGTGTCCACACTGGATGCTCTAGGTCGACTTTGTGGGACCTTGGGCAGGTCCACGGTGGCGGGGGGGGTGCCCCTTGTGTGCAATGGGGCAAAGGGGGACAGGGACCCTGGCAGGGCAGAGCCCTGTGTATGATGCTGTCTGGATTTAGGGAAGCATTTATGATATTATTTTCAATGGATATCTCATAAATGCTCTATAATCCATAGGAACTATGTCATGTTTGGTATCAATAGAAAGGTATTAATTTGCTGGGAATGATTATATAGTTTATGTCTAGGGATTCTATTTGGATTAGAAGTTAGGAATTGGGTATTCTATCTGTACTTATGTTATTTTATTGAAATACCTGAGAGAGCTGGGTGGGTGTGTCAAACCATTGTGTCCTTAATGTTTAGGAATGTACTGGGGGTAATGGTCCCAGGGACTAAACTGATGAGCCATTAAGGACACAATGGGTGTATGCCTTATGTCCTTAATGGCTCATCAGTTTAGTCCCTGGTACATTCCCTCCCTTGCTGCTGGTACTGTCACTATTTTCACCGCCAGCCTCATCAAATGCCCCCATCTATTTGGTTGGGTAAGTGGCATATGTTGGAGTGTTATTCTGTGAATGGTCAGATAAACAGGAATGGGTTCAGGGTTGCACAAGCTAAGGGTTTGTGGTGGAAATAAGGGATTCGAAATATCTCTGAGCTTTGATGATTAGGGGATTTCTGGTGGACAGGTGAAATGGATGTTGATGAAGAGTCAAAGTTAAAGCTGTTTGCTGAATCTTAACTGCATGTTTCCTCCCCTTCAGACTATTTTAAAAATACAGCTCTAAGTATATAAGATTTTTGCCTGGGAATTTCCTTTTTTGTGTGTTTTTGTTTAGAAACTACTTTAAAATGTTGATATGCAATGAGACCGTATTGTTTTTATAAGCTCTTTGATCACTGATGGTGGGACCTTCTGTGCTCTGCAGGCTGTATATGAATGACAGGTGAACAATGAATTGGGAAATGAAGGTATTATACCTTCTGGGAAGTGAGTGAGGAAATGGTGTATGAGATCTGTCACTAAAAAGGTTACATCTTCAATGGCAGGAGAAGACGACCTATTTGCTCTGCAATACTGAAAGAATTACACTTGGAGTGAGAGGGGGTGCAGAGGCATGGGTGGAAGTTTGGAGATAAGTAGGAATTCTGTAGGAGGCAATGGCATCCAGGCACAGCTGCCCAAGGAGCACTGATACAGCATTAGTCGGGGGCTTCATCAGCTGAACCCTGAATCGGGGCAAGCAGCCAATAGGTGAGGCACTTAGAGTGTGTCTACACTGGCAACTTAGGTCAATTTAAGGACACTTAAGTCAACCTACACAAAGCTACGTCCACACTGGGCTTTTATTAAGTTGACTTAAATGCTTCCTTAAGTCGACTTATTAACAACTTAAGTCGAGTTAATAACACCACCTCTGAAGGTCAATTTAAGCCTTAATTCGACTTCTTAAGTCAAATTAAAGCCACTGTGGCAGCTATGTCTACTGTTAAGTCAACTTAACAAGGTCAACTTTAAGACAACTTAAAGTCGACCTTGTCAAGTCAACTTAACAGAGTTGACTTAACTTTACAAGTGTAGACATAGCCTTAGAGAGGAGAAGACCATGGCTTTCCAATCCAGAGGAAAATAGGGTTGCCTTCATGCTTCTCCTTCATATTCCAGCAGGAAATGAGCCAAAAATTTAAAAATTGTGTCAGACCTCAAAAATCATAAGATTGATCCAGAAATCATAAGATATTTTTTAAATAGGGTTTTTGCTCTGACTTTTGACTTTTAAACTCCCAATGCCCACCCCCAATATATTTGATGCATTTAGTGTTGCAAACTCCCACAGGTAAAGAGTGAAGTGATTTAGGTCCTATTGCAGGAGCTCTCACACCCAAGTTTTCTAGTTAATTTGAGCCCCTGCCCCATTTCTCCCCCAACCTAGCCATTAACCAAGCAGCCTCTGTCACAAATCAACTCCCAGCCCAGCCTCTGCTTCTTGTGCAGCTCTAGATGTTGTTCTTCTTTCCCTCTCCCAGGCCTGGTGTGGCAGTGTCAAAGGGGCCTCTCTTTTTCCCAGGTCTGGGCAGGGGCAGCTGCAGTGATGCTTCATACACACTTGCCTGCTTCCCAAGCCTGTTGTTGAAGGGATAGAGAAAAGCTGGGGTCAGAGAGGAGGTGACCCATTTTATCACAGAAGAGGATGAGTGAGGAGGATGCAGGGTCACCTTGAGCAACTTGTCTCAGCTTGTCCCTCCCCACACCTCCAAAACACATCCTCATGAACCCAGAGCAGTTTATAAGTCGAGGAGGATGAAAGAATTCTGGCTGTCTCCTGCTTTCACTCTGATTGGCTGCTCTTCTCTAGGAGGTAGGGAAGTGAAGAAGGCAACCAATCGTAAAGTGTTTTCCTGTTGGTGGAGCTGAATATCGCATGAGGGTTGGAGCATCTCTTGTCATCAACAGATTGGCCCTAAAATCGAATTGCTGGCTAGAGTAGGCAGTGCAAGATATGGTCTAGTTGGCAGCTCCTGCAGGTATATCCTTCCCCTGGGGTCCTCTGGTACCTCAACTTTTGTGGTCTGCATGAAGCGATCCTGGTATACTCTTGGTGAGGATCTTCCGGGTATGTGGATTTGTGTGAAAAACAGAGTGAGATGAAGATTTCACCTGTGCCTGTTGGAAATGTCGGTCCCAAGCATTCAAAATGAATGAGTCAGGTCTAAAAAGATCATAAAATTAGTTTTAAAAGATTTTAATTAAATAATACATTTTGTCGTCTTTGTATTGGCCTTGTCAGTGGACTTAGATCAGATTTTCAAGCACATCTCTGTGATTGTCGGACCTAGTAACTTATTTCTCCAGAAATAAACAACCACAGCCACTAAACGTTTTGGTTCTCACCTCATCTCCTGATTTCAGAAGCTGGGGCTTTAAGAAAAATATCAGACATTGCAAGATTTGCTTCCTGCCTTATGGGGTGGGAGATGTGGATATATGAACATAGTAGCAATCAGGAACAGGAACTTGAAATGGAAGGGCTTGCTTTTTAGTAGTGAGCAAGAGGGTGAAGTGTGCTGCTGAAATTGGCTGGCCAGCCACTAAGGAGAACCTCAAAAATAACCTGTAATTTTTAGAAAAAAATCACTATCAAACTTTCAGGTCTTCAACTGTCGCTGCTACACATTTTTTTAAGTCTATCTTGAAAAAAACAACCTTACTAAATAACATAAACCTCAATGAATATAAAACAAAACAACAACTGTAGATTTTAAAACTGATATTTAGTGTTCACCATCAGAATTAATAAACACCACTGGGATGTGACAGAGTTTTTCAAACTTTGATAAGGGATAATGCTAAAATTAACCACCTAGTCTTCCTGAGAAAAAAGTTAAGGGCACCAATTCCCATTGAGGTCATCTGAATAAAGCAAACTAAGAGTGTATATATCAAGATATTTTAGAAACATGACATTCTAAGAAGACACTTAAAAAAAAAATCTCCTGAATTTTCAAATTCACATGTCTACAAGATGCCTTGTCTGATTAACCTCAAACCTGGGGAAAAAATCACCTCCAGCTAGAGAGGAAAAATAAAAGGAAATTTCAAACAGAAAATAACTTATTTGAAGGAAGTAGGAAGGGTGTAGTGATCAAAATAGATTTAAAAGAAAAGCAAGCAATAAAAAAAATTGCACTCATTCACATGTATCTAATTATGTGTAATCTCTGGTCTAGTGGATTGAACCCAATATGAGAGCCAGGAATTCCATTCCTTTATTGTGCAGTCCTCGGTGAATATTTGAATAATTCTGCTTCTCAGTTTCCTCATTTATGAGATGCTTACCTGTAACCAATTCAGAGGTGTTGCACGTTTATATGTGTGTAAAACCCTATTGTAGGAAGGAAGCTAAGTATTATGTGTATTTACATACTTCTATAGCTAATCTATTTATTTATTTATAAATAATGCTGAATGTGTATTAGAAATGGACACAAACAAAAACCCTGGGTTTGAACGCCAGCCAACTTCAGGATAGTTCTGATCTGGTTAAAAACATGAACTTTGTGATTCAGGCTCATCTTTAGTATACATCAATGTATATTTCCTCTTTTTCTCTTATAAGATCTTCATCTCAAAAAGAGGTACCCTATCAAAGAAAACCAAACAGGCCCGTGATGGATGCCACCCAGGCTTCTCTTACACCCTAATCCTGCAAATACTTACGCACATGTATAACTTTGCTCATGAGTTATCCCACTGATGTCTGTGGGCCTATTCTTGTGAGCACCTTTACAAACACCTTAGTATTTGCCAGATCTGGGCCTCAGATTATCTGGCAAGTGGCCACTATAAAGCAATGTGAAATTTGGCCCCCACCTGGGCTGAACTATCCTGCCTTTGCAGTAAGCCTGGTGGGTTAGTTTCTGTGTCCAGAAATCAATATTTGCAGGTTGAATTAAGTAACTATTCAGTCAGAAGTTAAGGAATTTAGTACTTTTATGGTGGAGAAAGTATCAGATTATATCTGTGAACAAGACATATTTTCATTGTTTCCATCTGATCTTATAGTTTCTTATTGGTCAAAAGTCATTAATGTAAAACTTGTTATTTTAAATAGAATTTTATAGATACATTATTTCTGAGTAGACTAGAGAAGCTCACAAGATTATTATGCAGATTAGCATTGAGCACATGTGTTTAACAAACAGCTTTGAATTTTAATTTTCTGCCATACACACTGAAGGTACTATTTGTACTCATTACTGTGCATTGGGAAAGTTATTTAAAATACTTAAACTTGTTGATACTTCCTAGAGCACCTTCCCTGGATTTTAATTGGTTTTATCTAGTTCTGAAAGAGAGCTCTTTAAAACAAATCAAAGTCTTTTAAATCACATTTCTCATCCATTGAAGGACAGAGCTATTTCTATAAACTTGTAAGTTTTTCTAGAAATTGAAATCTGAAGGATCTCAACAATGAATTAAAAGACTTAGCAGAAGATGGGTGGGTACAGTTTCAAAGTATCAAAATAAGAATGTTTTGTAACAGAAGGGTTAAAACTTAATTTCAGAAGTTTACAAAGCTGCTAGTCGCAGTCTTCTTAAAATTTAATATACCTCGTTAATGCTTACTTGCAAACACTGAAGGATTTTTATGATTATAATCATGTGTTACAGCACCTAGTACTGTTTCTAAGCAGCATACTAATCAGCTTAATGAGATATTACTGCACTTTTTGTTGACTGAAGCAAAATCCTTTTTATTGTTCTAAAGCTTGTCCTTTACTTTATTTTTTCCGAAAACATTATCTTGTTTTATTGTATACCAGTAAATATCATGTCTTCGGGTTTTTTTGTTTTTTGTTTTTTTGTCAAATCATAAAACTGTATTTTCCAATGTAGAATGTGTAAAATATAGAAAATGATTAATAGAACTGAAAATTATAAATGGATTTCTATTTTTTCTTTTTGTTTATTTTTTAAATGGGTACAATGCATAAGGTTTTTTTTTTTCTATAGACTGAAAATGTAAACAGGTATAGCTTTACAGGAAATAGAACAAGAGAGGTTGAAAGCTTATGCCACCTCTTTAATAATTAGGTATTGAAATTGGTTACATAGTATTTTAAAATAACAATTAATAATTTCAATCAGTAAACATACATGGCAATGAAGGCACTATATAATTAAGAGCAAATATGATCATGCTATATAGTATAATTAACATTTAATATACTTTTTATTGTTCTCTACTATAATTCCTTTGCATTATTATGTATAGGTAAAACATAAAATGCAAATAATGTGTCAGTGGATATAATTGATTCACTGCTTATAACTATTTTGTAGTCCAAATCTAAACTATGTCCTTATTTTCAGGGATGGAGGAAGCTAGTTTGTGCCTTGGTGTTTCTTCAGCTGTACCAGAAGCTGACGCCCATCTCAACAGTACCATACTCAATGGACAGTATTCAATGAGCCAGAAGCTGCATCAGATAACTTCACAGCTCAGCCATGCCTTCCCAGAACTTCAAAACAGGCAGAATACTGAGGAGAAGGCATCAGGACCACTTGAAGATAAAAGTCACGTGTCTATAGCAAATCAGCCAATCAGTAGTCAGATGGCACTGTTAGCAAACCAGCTAAATAGAGACGTTGACACCAGTTTGAATGGAAGAGTAGATCTGCAACAGTTCTTAAATGGACAAAACCTTGGGATCATGTCTCAGATGAGTGATATTGAGGATGATGCCAGAAAGAATAGAAAGTATCCATGCCCTCTCTGTGGGAAGCGCTTTCGGTTTAATAGCATCCTATCGCTCCACATGCGCACTCACACTGGAGAAAAACCATTTAAGTGTCCATACTGTGACCACAGAGCAGCTCAGAAAGGCAACCTGAAGATTCACTTACGTACTCACAAACTTGGAAACCTTGGTAAAGGCCGTGGAAGAGTCCGAGAAGAAAACAGGCTTTTACACGAGCTGGAGGAGAGGGCGATTCTGCGAGACAAGCAGATGAAAAGCAGCCTTTTGCAGCCACGGCCTGACGTGAAAGCACAGCAGCATTCACAGCCAACACCTCTGGCAAACTGTAATTTGTCTGTGCCGGCTAATCACAGCACACCTGACATTTCGAACCCTGTCCCCTCTCCAAAGCCTGTCAGCATCCAGGAAGAAGTCGTAGCTCAGACTGCTGGGTTCAGATGCACGTTTTGCAAAGGGAAGTTTAAGAAGCGTGAAGAGCTGGACAGGCACATACGGATCCTGCATAAGCCTTATAAGTGCACTCTGTGTGACTTCGCTGCCTCCCAGGAGGAGGAGCTGATCAGTCACGTGGAGAAAGCTCACATAACTGCGGAGTCAGCTCAAGGCCAGGGATCAAATGGGAATGGAGAGCAAGCTACCAATGAGTTTCGCTGTGAGGTGTGTGGCCAAGTTTTTAGCCAAGCCTGGTTTCTGAAAGGTCACATGAGAAAGCACAAAGATTCCTTTGAGCACTGCTGTCAGATTTGTGGGAGGCGCTTCAAAGAGCCTTGGTTTCTTAAAAATCACATGAAAGTCCATCTGAACAAATTATCTGTAAAAAACAAATCTCCCAATGATCCAGAAGTACCTGTATCCATCAGCAGTATGTCCCAGGAAGCTCATGCAAACTTGTATTCACGATACTTATCATGTTTGCAAAGTGGCTTTCTTCCTCCAGACAAAACAAGTTTAAGTGAACAAAATCAGATTTATAACAAAGGAGATTTGCCTATGAAAGAGAAAGAAGTTCTGGGGAAACTCCTTTCCCCCATTTCTGGCATTGGCCACAGTATTGCTGAAGGGGATAAACATTCTTTATTGGGCTGTCTCAATCTGGTGCCTCCTCTGAAATCCAGCTGTATAGAAAGGTTACAGGCTGCTGCCAAGGCTGCGGAGATGGATCCTGTAAACAGCTATCAAGCCTGGCAGCTTATGGCAAGGGGAATGGCCATGGAACATGGCTTTTTGTCTAAAGAGCAGCATATACAGCGCAGCCATGAAGACACTTTGGCAAATGCTGGAGTTATGTTTGATAAGGAGAAGCGGGAGTATGTGTTAGTAGGAGCAGATGGCTCTAAGCAGAAAATGCCTGCTGATTTGGTTCACAGCACTAAAATGGGCAATCAGCGAGACTTGCCAAACAAACTAGACCCTTTAGAAGGCAGTAGAGATTTTTTGTCACATGGTATGAACCAGGGACTAGATTATAACATGCAAAGTCATGGAAATGTGAAAGAAAAGCCAACTGAGTGTCCTGACTGTGGAAGGGTTTTTAGAACATACCACCAAGTTGTTGTTCACTCCAGGGTACATAAGAGAGACAGAAAAGCAGAAGAAGAGATCATTCAAGGTAGCCTTGATGACCGACGTGGGTCTGGAAGTGACCAAGAGTCGCAGTCTGTCAGCAGGTCAACAACTCCAGGCTCTTCTAACATTACTGAAGAAAGTGGAGCAGGTGGGGGTCTCTCGCAGACAGGAAGTGCACAAGAGGACAGCCCACATCCTCCTTCGCCTTCGCCTTCAGGTATGCTAATTTAGCCATCACCAGTTTTGACTGAGAAAGTAGATGCTCTATTTTAAATGATAGTAATGTAGCAGTTGAAACAATTTACCACTGTTGTTCCCACTTGCAGGTCCCTAATAGTTTTCAGTGCTGTGTGCTACCGCATGTGTCTTTTTGAAAATCCCTTCACACTTTTTAAATTCATTCTCATTTCTCCCGTGGTTATTTTTCATCGGCAAACTTTTCCCGGCCTGTCAGCTATCTCCTCAGCAATGCTATCAGTGGCAGTGTGTAAGGTCTGTGCTTTCACCAATGAGGGTGTCACTTTGGGAACCCCTCTCTAAAATGCCTTTGTTTTATCCCCGTTCTCTCTCTTTTCAAGACCCTCCTATTACCTCCAGCTGAAAAGGGTGAAGAAAGCTACTTTCTTTAAGCTGTAGCTCAACTGGGTGTACTCTATTGGCCACGAGCCTTCTTGCGAGACGCATCCTATTCCCCATCCCCAACCAAATCAGTTATTTTGCTGAGATATATACTGCCACCAGGTCATCATGCTGACTAGAACAAACAAACAAACAAACAAACAAACAAACAAAAAGTCAAATCCATTATTAGGTTTTTTACATCATTTTAATTGATATAGTTATTTTAACATGCATGCATCCTTCCATTTTTTCCATGTGTGTTTGAAAGTACAAGAAAAATTGAAATTGAAACATTTTAATTGCATTGTATGTCATGTTAACTTGCTGTGTATAAAATAGTAAAGCAGATGATATTTCATTGAAGATGTCTATAAAATATTGAGCTTACTGTTACAATTTTTAAAGTTGCTAGCCTATGACTGCTGAAATAAAATCTCCAAATAATAACAGGTAAGATTTCTGTCCTCATCTATATTTCCAAAGCCACTTACTAATGGATAGTAAATTGAAAGTTATATCTTCAGCCCTTTATAAAGAAAGCACCTCACTAATACTGTAATCACTCTGCAAGGCTAACAACAGAGGAAATCATGCCATAACAAATACTCTGTTACTAATGGCAACATTGATTTCTGCAATCAGCCATTAAGTCTGGAAAATGAAAGACAGTTTGAGGTACCTTAAGGCATTACATTGCCCACTGTTAAAGATCTGGCTGTGGAGGGTAATTCTTTTTAGGGTTTTTTTTCCCATTTCGATAAATATTTTAGTATTGGAGACAATTCACTGTTACAGTTATTAAGTATATCCACATTTATTTTTGTTGTTCTTGTCATGCTCCAATATACTCAACTTCTAAGGCCAAATTAATATAAAAATAAAAGGTTAGTTTGCTGGCTTATTACAAACCAGTAAAGAAATTGTTAAGACACATAAATCTGCACTCCACATTCCACAGATTCCTATAGTACTTAATGTAGTTGTTTAAATACCCATGAAACACACTGTCTACTCTTAGAGTCATAGCCTCGTTTACAATTTATTACTGGTGAGACACATTAGAAAATGCTATGTAGGAACAAGGGTTAGAGCGAGAGCTAATTTCACACTATATATAGCTGTTCATATTATTTTAAGAGCACTGAAAATATGACAGGATAAAGAAGATTTTTTTCAACTTTCACTTGTTAAAACTAAACATTATAAAAAAATGTTGTCCTTTAATATATGCAGTGTCACCTTTGCTTCAGTATAAAGAGCATCTGCATAAATGCGATTAAATTAAGGGATCCTTAAATCACTTAGCTAAATTCTGCTAGAATCCTTCCTGGGCTATTTAGAAAAGTTTAGAGGATAAAAAGAAAAGCAGTGTCTCAGAAGTTCTAAGTTTTCCAGATGACATTGAACTAACATAGATTTAAATAATTAAAAATAAAGCCATGGCACCTGAAAGGTAGAATCTTTGAATGCCAAATGTTCTGGTTCATTAAATGAATTGTTTGAGAGTCGAGATAACATTGCACTGTTATTCCCTTTAATGCCATTAATTTAAAATTATTATTAACTAAAACTCTATATCTTATTAAATCTATACTCTTTCACTTCTGAGATTGTTATATTGATGATGCATTTTGAGATGGAAGCAAAATATGTGCAGTAACAACTTGTGGCTTTTGTACTGGAGAATATTGTTAATCCTGCATGCTGGATGATTAATTTCTGATTGTCTTCTTTAGTCTCTCATAGTGAAAGCTAAAAAAATAGTCTGTGAATATAATATACATTTTTATTTATATGGATGCAAGGATTTTGAGAACTTCTTTATCAGATGAAAATAATATGGCATTTAGTTTTACATTAACAAAGTCCAAATGTTCTTTAGTCCTCTACAATTTAATGTTATTGCAATGTTTCTACTGAGAGTTTTATCACTGTATAATGTGTATTTTATCACTGCCTGTGAAAGATAAACCTGTAGAATACAAAGAAACTAGATTTTTCAAGTAATAGAGAATTACGTAGTCATTGAGGCTTCTATTAAGAAATTACTGCAAAACACAGTTTTACAAATTTCTCAGCCTCTGTAACAATGTCTCAAAACTTAATTTGCATCACTTGATTCTTTTTTTGTTGAAAACTGGGTCAGTAGGGCCTGAGAAACTATTTTTTTCAGATCTTAACCAATGAATTCTTCTTTATAAATTGGTGCTCTTAACATGATAGTAGTTCTGAATTCATCATAAAAACCTTTTTACACAGCGCCTCTTAGAACAGATCTCCAGAAGAAGGCTTACAATGAGTGGCAGAGAAGTCTTTGTTATCTGATGTAATTCTTTGCAAAAGGAGGATTGGGAACAGAGTGCCTGTTTAAAAATGTCTAGCTCAGGCTGAGAAGAAAAAAGGGTCAAGTTTGCAATCAAACAGTTATTGCAGAGATGTGTGACTGTCACTGGCTGGGCTAATGTGGTATGCAGCTGTTTGTTATGTGAGTAAAAGAATGTTTGAATCAGTGAACATGTGAAAATGACTCCAGTGAACCAGAAAATGTGTTTGTTCTTTAGCTCTCCAAACTGCTGAGAACTAAGCTTAAGATCAACTGCTAAAACCAAGACCTTTGACAAATTGAGAGGTCATGCTTTCTAACAGAAATGGCCCAAACTAGTCACACAGATCATTTCCCTGGCTTTTCTCATTGTTGTATCTTTTTTGTTTGTTTATTTGACTTTCTCATAATTTTCTCATTTCTGTCTCCACATACAATACAAAGGGAAACTACTGTAAAAAACAAAAACAATGCCTACAAATAACTGCTGTTCTATATATAGAAAGCAATGCAAATCTTGTAATGTATTCTGGGTGCTTCTTGTCTATTTGCATGCCTTCCATTGAAATTAATATTTCAGCATCATAGTAGAAATGCATCAAAATAAGGTAGTTGTCCAGTCTTATTTGTGGACCTCTTATTTTAAATAAAAGTTCTATTCATACAGATTTTGCTTAGGAATGACTGCATGGTATAATTAAAACTTAATGTAGTAAGAAATGATACTGTTCATTATATCCAGGAGGGTAGTACCTTCTGCATTTTCCTATAATTTTGGTGTGGGGATAATTGAAGTCTTGATAGTATGAAAGGGGTAATTGAATGCACTGACCCTCCAGTTCATTAAATAAAGTAGGGCAAGTTACATGATCAATGGAAAGCACTGGGATTAAAAAAGGAAAATAAAATACTGTCAAATATAATCACATATTCTTGTGTGTGGCGGTTGATGTTGACTTTGGCATAAATTGTTTGATCAGCTGTTTTGGGAATCTTTTAGACATCTTTTTTTGTGGAGGAGCATTCCTTCTTACACAATATATTTCTGCCCATATTTATGTCCATTGACAGAACACATACAAAGCTTTTGTGCTGGACATCACTGCACAGACATAGGACAGAGACTGATATGATACGTTTTCTTTCTTTCTTTCTTTCTTTCTTTCTTTCTTTCTTTCTTTCTTTCTTT
>ML685783.1:12391482-12409942 GCA_007922175.1 Pelusios castaneus
TTTCTTTCTTTCTTTCTTTCTTTCTTTCTTTCTTTCTTTCTTTCTTTGATACCATCAAACTGCTCAATGCAAACAAAACATGCAGAAAAATTTAAGTCTGAGGATTAAGATCTTCATTTTTTTGCTTGTGCATTCCAATTGTTCTTAAAATATTTGGCAATGTCAATTAGTAACTGAGCAGAGTTAGCTGATGAACACAATTTTCCACTAGACTGAGCACCCTATTGTTGTCGAGCTAACAGCAGATTTCTGAGGTCATTATCATTCCCTGGTAGCTTGGCCCAGCTGCTTCGTGCTGCAAAAGCCAAACTTTATACTGGAGCTTTGGGACAGCGTGCAGCAACAGGGGGCTGGGAAGGCAGGAATGGGAAGTTGCTGAGAAGCTGAAGAAAGTCACTATCATCAGAGGAAACAGAAAGTAAAAGTTTCTAGGTGTTTTGAGGGGAAATTGGATTTCTAGCCTGACTTCCCGGTGCTTTTGAGCTTTTTTCCTCCTCTATTCGAGATCCTGTTCAATCTTTCAAACTGAATGAAGGATACAGCATGGCAAATCACAGTCCCATATTTCTTTCACAAGACTCTACCAAGCAATATACTTTAACTAACCTAGTGCCTTGGGGTTCCTAATTTCATTTTACTGGTCAAGAGGGAGGGACGAGTACCTATATTTTTGCTAGATAAAGATATTTTAAAGCATGATAAACTTGACAATTGCAAGCTGTGAGCTCTGCTTTGATTGGCAGAATGTCATTCTCTGAAGATGACAAACAGAATTTTAAAAATTAAAAGCAATTATTTAATGTAGACACTTTTCTCCTCTGGCCTCATTTTGATATTAGGTTCGGTGCGATGCAAAGCTGCACTTTTTAAAGCTCAGCTGTTATAACTGAGCACCATATGCAGCCTTTCAACCCCTGATATGGAATACCGTACATGCTGCTCCATGTTTGTAAGAGATTTACAGAAGCTTGACTTGTGTGTATTAAAGCTGTGTACATCTAGATATTTGGGAAAGTACTTAAAGCAAAGCTGCTGTGGGTGCAGGCCTATACTAATCACCTGGCAAAGGTTCAGATTTTACTCTTACATAATGCACCAAATTGCCAGTTTGTTGAAAGGTCCAAATTCACTTTTGGGGATCGTCACTGCGGTCCAAAATCTGTTATGTTTTCCGCTGCAGACTTTCTTCCTTTTACTTCAGCATAAAAAATAATTTAAAAAGGCTTATAATACAGTAAAAACGCTACAGCATAGTGCTCTTACCAGTGTCCAGTACTATTAATAATATTAATTAATGAAGATTAAGGCCAAGATTTTGTTTTCAGGTGTGTAAATCTGGACTCATTCCACTAATGTCAATGAGCATATTGGAATTTGTCCAAACATTGCTACTGACAGACATGAAATAAAAGCATAAAATACTTCTTACTTAATTTAGAGTAAAAGTTGTTTAAAGACATTGACAATAAAAATATGAAAACATTTCACTGTCACCTTATGTTTGCAGTTTAGCTGTAGTTGCGTGGGTTTCCGGAAATTAGACAAACAATGTTGAGGAGGCAATATCTTTTATATTGTATTTATTTATTTATTAGACCAATTTTCATTGGTGAAAGAGACAAACTTTTGAGCATACACAAAGATGAAGAAGTGCTGTGTGTCAGCTTCAAAGCTTGTCTTTCACCAACAGAAGTTGGTAAAATAAGAGATAGCCCTCACCTACCTTATTGTCTCTTATGTCATTCTATTGAAAGTATGTGCTTTACAATGATAATATATAACCAGTAAACCCCCGATTCTCTAAAGAATCGCAAATTGAAGAATGGTAATCACTTAGTGTTTACTCCAAACTTTTCAGGGATGAGAAATGATGGAGGGTGGAGTGTCCTGAGTTTCTGCACTCATAACTAAGAAAAACATTGGAGTTCAAAGGGTAAAATTATGCAAATTAAAAACCACAGCTCAGTCCAGGGGTTCGGGTGGCGGCAGAAGCTCCGCCGAAGCTTCTGCCGCCCCCCGATCCCCGAGCTGCTCCTGCTGTCAGCAGGAGCGGAGGCGCTTAAGCGCCCCCGCTGCTGCTGACAACCGGAGCCCGGGAACTGAGCTGGGGGGCTGGCTTGAAGCGGAGCCAGCCCCCCCAGCTCAGTCCAGCGGTTCGGGTGGCGGCAGTAATCCACAGGCTTATGCACGGCATGGACGTGGATTCAGCTGCTGCGTGCGCACAGCTGTGTCAGTTATATGCGCGCGCAGGAGCTGCGTCCACATCCCTCCGTGCATATATACAACTGTGGTTTAGTTATATAGATATTCTATGTAGTCATTGCAACACACATACTTTCAATAGAACGCTGGGTTATTGTGTTCACTTAGCATTTTCAGATTATTTATATCAGATAATTTAACTAATCCAAAAATGTTCGTGAGGTAATCCTGCTTTTTATATGAAGGAGTCCAAGCACTGCCGCAATATCCTCTGACTCTCCTCCTTCTCTCTTCTACTCTCTAATGAGCCATCAGTGTTACATCTAAGCTATAGATGGATCATAGTGATTTTTCCAGCAATATGTCTCAGTGGCAAAAGAAAGCTGCCCCTCCCCATCTAGCTTTATAGACCCACATATAGGGTTATGATGTCTGACACAGGACCGGGCCATGTGATCTCCCCTGTGCTGGTAGCAAGAGCTCAGTATTGAAATATAAGTCATCATCTACACCCTGTTATAATTTCTGGGGCAGAAAAGAAGAGTTCTAATATATCTTGAAGCATACATTTCCCTTCCCTCACTCATTCTGGTTGTAATGATAAGTACCTGGGGACAACTCGCCCAGCCATGTTATTAGAGTAGGTGTATCCCCTTAAGGCTGTAGTTGAGAGGTAGGCCCTACCCTCTTATCTCTAACCCTATACAAGAAGGGAATGACTGATCCCTTTCTGCTGGGATGAGGACAGCCTGATGCCTGTACTGAGCATTTTGTCTGCCATTCCTATGGGAGCTGGTGCTGTCCTTGTCCTTAGTGACTCTTCAAATTGCATGAAAGAAACAGAGGTAGTCACTGTCTTGCCAGGAAAAGAAGCAAAACTCTATCTCAGTTTATGTCCAGTCCTTCCTTTGGATTTCCTGTAGCAGGTCCTTTGCTGCTGATGACTCGATGTTACCTCTGTCTGCTTGAGTTGCTAGAGTGAGACTTGTGCAACCACACTAAGTCCTGCGTCTGACCATCAGGTGACTTCAGCATTGCCTCTGTCAGATATTGCTAGAACTAATGCCACTTTCTTTGAGTAATTATAGTGATTCTAATCTAATTGACTGGACTGGTGTCCAGGTCTTCATCCTTCTTTGAGAACCTGGCTTCTCCTGCTTCCATCACCAAAGAAGATCCTATCTTCTGGGCCAGTAATGCTTCAGCTGGCACTAAAACCTATGCAACAGCTTCCTCGAGGCTCCAGCTGGAACCTTGAAACCTGACTGTAAGATCAGAGCCGACAATATGAGCAAGGTGTTTTATATAATGCTATCAAACCTGTGACCAGAGGGACTCTTAGCTAATGGGAGGCCCAGTCCAATCAGGGATAGGCTGAAATGCTAGTGTGATCTTTACTGGCCATGCTCTCTTGCCATGTAGTGTGGAGTAGGAGATACTTGACAAGGCTGTAGTGATCACCCTAGAGAAATCAGAATGTCTACCCCTTTATTGTGGTCCAGGTGGAGCTTGTTGCAGGCTTCCCTTCCTTCTGTTCAGTGGAAACTGCCATACATTATTTCTCTATCTCCCTGTACAAACGTATGGTTCTAGGTACATTCCTTATTTTCCCTGTCTCTTTTGGAACTTGAACCCTTCTTCTTCATCTGGCTTGGCCCAGGAGTTTGGGATGGGCAGGGCAGAGCAGTCACATACTAAACTTTGGGACTTTGCAAAATTAAAGTCCTGCAAGAGCATATTTTAAGTTTTTTTCACAAAGTTGAAGAGAGGGAGAGAAAAGATGAGCCATGGATACTGGAGCACTTCTTGATGTTAGGGCTTGCTTCCGACTTCCCTGGGACAGGGAAGTAATGATAATTTAGAAAAACTGATGCATCTCTAAGGACAGCACAATTTACTCTATTGCACTAGAGTTGCTATTCCTTGTGGGGACAGATCTGTGAATGTGGGTCTGGCTGTAGGTTAAGTTTACACAAGCCAGAAATTGGCAGATCTGTGCTCATGTCCATTTCTTCTCTAGCTACAGTTTTTTATCCACATTTTATTTTAGTTGTCCCATTCATCCGGCTGCCTAAGAATTTCTTACCTGTACATCACCTAAACCATTGTAAATGAAAATTGAACTAGTTATGTTTTATCTAACACTGTCGTGGGGAGAGAGGTATTTATCAAAGACCATATATATCATTTTCCCTTTCAATAATCTAACAAAACTACACATGGAAGGACATAAGTAAATCTCCAAAGACTATTTGAGACTTGTGCATAGAAAATCATCAGCACTCTTAAATACTTTATTCTTTCCTTGGAGATTTTTGGAATATTATGCATGATCTCACTGAGACCAATGGGTGATTCAAAGACATTTGTGAACGGCAACAAAAGCAAACAGACATTTTTTCATCATTTGAAGGGAAGTCAAGAAAAGCCCAGAAGAAAAATATTTTTGATTTTTGAGTGTTAACTGAAGCTAGATGATTACATGAGAATCACATATATTTAAGTAGGAAAAATTATGGAAATGAAAGTTGGCCACCACTCTCGATCTGTCCTAGAAATTCCATACATTGTATTTAGATTTTATGGACATAAATAATGTAATGTTGTTTGTTAGTCTTTCTACATCAAACATATTTCTATTAAAAGGTATGTTTCTGCTGTTTTTCCATAAACAAAATAAAACAATGACTTTTGAAGAATAACATTGTGTCAGTTCTTCTTTCAAATGTTCTATTATTCTTACATTTTATTGACTTTCATAAAATGGGCACCATTAAGTCAACATTAATATCTAAGTGATATTAGACACCACAGTTATCTACTGTTCTCTGTAGAAGTAGTATTGTGGTTGCTCAGATACCACCATTTTGTAAGTATATGCAAATGTGTATTTTCTGGTGGTGATCATTTTATTATAATTGTAATCAATTGTTTTTTTTCAAAAAAAAGGGCAGAAGCCATCACTGATAAGCACAAGCAAAAGTGAAATACAAATGCATACCATGGCTGTACTTTCTGTGGTTCTACGAAGTCTGATAACTGAAACATGGTTCATACTTTGATTAAAAAAAAAAACTCATTTAAAGTGGTGTGAGTAGACTGCAGGAAATGACTTAGACATTAAAGTAACATGGTGTAGGTTTTGAACTTCAGCCACGAAAGCTGAATGGCTCAAACGGCCTTGTGTTTGTGCTCATCCACTGCCAAACTATATTTACCTACTCAGTATATTTTGTATTCATATTTCATGCTGAGAGTTTACCTCTGTGAAGAAAATTGTGCTCTGGTAAGCTTGGAACCCCTGGATTTCCTTCATACTTTGGCTCCATGTGGGAGACCATTCCAGAGGCTGCCAGGATGGTAGGGGTGGGAGTGGGAGAGAAGAAAAGAAAAAGAAACCCATCAGGCTGCTGAAAAAATATCAAGTGTTTGTCCTTTTTCTTCCACTGAAAGAACTGTGACAAGGCCTGGAGCTATTTTAGAGCCAGATAGAACTTAAGAACTTGCAGCTGTTGGTGCAATTCATGCTCTTCAACTTCCAGCCAATCCCCTCTCAAATCCACAGTGGTGAAGAGAACTAGACATTTCAAAGGTGACTTAGAGGAAGAAGTGTTTTGTAGTGACCCAGGTGGAAGTGCTGAGTCTGCTGTCGAGAACCTTTAATAGTATAATTGCAGCTAGAGGGAATATGGCAGATCCCTTCCTTTTTCCTAGCTGGAACACTGAAAAAATCTCATCAACTCTCTGAACATTCTGCAAGTCCAAAATCAAACACTTGTGTGACACAGCTGTATTTGTGCTATATCAATGGCTTTGCTTAGTGTGAGTTGCAAAAATGATTCATTAAAAAGAACTTGTATAGCATTTCCAATGAAAAACATTCTTTCCTTCAGTGTTTTTCTATGTTCTCCCCTTCCCTTTTATAGAAGCATGAACTAATATAACTTCAGACAATGTGGGGCCTGATTCCACTCTCTTGCACTTTTGTGTAGTCATTTACACCTCTGCAAAATAAGTTGAAAATACTACCACCTCAGAACAGTAGCATTTTGCATCCAGTTTGCACTCCTTCTGCAAAATATAAATGACTACACAGGGTGCAGGGACAACAGAGAATTGGACCCAATTGTATATACTTATTATGATATTGGTAATATACAACACCATATTTGTTTTTATTTCTCCCAAGAAGTATATAAACGGAACTATGATTGGCTGGACTAAGGGCAGAAGTGAATATAGCGGAGTATAATTATTAAAATTTAAGGTAGGGCATCATTTGTGGTATTTCTGCCAGCTGTATTAAGCAGCAAGTGGCCAAGCATGCTTGTGCATTCATGCTATGTAATTAGAGGGTGGTGAATAGGACCTCTTGCACTGATGTTGCCTTATTGTGGTTTCTGCATAATTTCTGCCCTTGACATAGTCTATCACTTGAACCAATGGTGACTAGCTTTAGACACACAAACTTCTAGTGAAGGGCTTCCAACTGTTTAAGCATTTTATAGTATTTCTTCTCATTTTTATTTCCTGATGTGTTTTTAAAAGTATCATTTGACTTGCAATAAGCTTGCTGATGCTAGTGAGCATAGAAACATGGCAAGCGTTTTAAAGAGAGAGAGAGAGAGAGAGAGTTTTTAGAAGAAGCAAAAATCAGCACCACAAACCCAAGTTTGTTCATCAGCTGAGTGTTTACAGCTCTAGTCTAAATTAAAAGGTTTCTTTGGCCAAAGAAAATACCAGACATTAAGTAGCAGAGGGCTTACTTAAATTGTAGAGTAAATTTTGGCAAATATAGAAGGCAATATTTCAAAACCTTGTATTTTCATTGTTGCTGACTCTGTACAAGGAAAAGTCTGTAGGAGAGAAACCAAACAGAAAATGAAGATTACCACAGTGGGAGTAAATGTACAGAACTTCAATTTTTAAAAAAATGCATGAGACTTATGAAAATGTGGTAATTTTCAGCCCTGGTATCTGCTGAGCAACCTGCAAACACTTCCTGTATAGTTTTATAGAAAACTTACAAATTTTTTCAGAAAAATTTAAGGAAATTCCATAAATTCCTGCAAAATGTTATACAAAGCATCTTTTAACTGATAGTGTTGTGCAGAGCTTCTTCGTACTGCAGTGCTAAACAAATCATGAACTACAACTAAGACCTCTATGTTATTTAAGGAAATGAATTGAATTATTCTCAGTTATACAGATGCAACCACAGTAAACCCAACAGGTCATATTAACATTACGGGGAGGAGAATTTAGTGCAAAGTCTTAAAGATGTAATAGCTCCTATCTGCAATCACATCCAAAATACCTGTATGAGTATCCTTCTGACCTGCATAGTGCCTGGAAGTACTGTGGAACAGATGAACTTCTGTAAGGAATTCTTTCTCTTTCCACTTTATGAACATATGTACCTTAGAAGGATGAGAAAACAGTTGAGAGTATTTATTTAATAGAAATGATATAGGCATTTAGTTATATACATTGTATTTTCAGCTGTGTAGCCAACAGTTAGATTGTACAATATTTTTTCTTAGGGTGAACGGTAAGGAAATCACCCACTCTAATTGCACAGTTAAAGCAAGGAAAAAAGAGAAGAATGCTATACTACTACTTCCTGGTCAGCATTATCCTCTGAGGTGTTCATTGGAAAGACAGATTTATAATCTGGAAAGCATTCCGGATTAGTTATTGGTGATTTCTTGTTACGCCTCATGGCACCAAAGGTTGAACAAAGTAGGCACTTAACAGTGGCTGAAGTAAGCAGGATTTCTCAGTCTATCATAATGCCACCAGCAACATCAAAGTTCCTCTCTAAAAACATAGGTGTTTGCCAGAAAAGATCTGTCACGCTCTGAGGTGATGCAAAAAGACCCCAGTTATCATAGGGTCAATTGTGTTCTAAAATGGAATGTATGCACTACCATTTTTTGCTGCTGTTTGTGTCAGTATGGGAATTACCGGAGTATTAGGCTATGTCTACACTTACCAAAATTAGTTCGAATTAGTTAATTCGAATGAACTAATTAGAACTAATTTTAGTTAGTTTGAATTAACTTAATTCGAACTAGCAAATTTTAGTTTGAATTAGTCAATTGCATTGAGCTCAATGTGCCAGTTAGTTCGAACTAAGTGCTTAGTTTGAACTAACATGGCCACATTGGGTTAATTCGAACTAACTAGTTCGAATTAACCCTTACTTTGAAAAGTATAAGCGAATTTATTAGTTTGAATTAAGGAAGCCCTTAATTCGAACTAATGGAAGCCTAGTGTAGCCAAGGCTTAAGTTAGTTCGAATTAAGCTTCTTTAATTCGAACTAACTTGCCAGTGTAGACATAGCATTAGACTCTTGTACTGTGGGGTGTTCCAAGAGTACATTCTGTCCCATGAGCTGTATTTGGCCTATGTTTGGGAGCTGGGACGGGAGAAGGGGAAGGAGGAAGAAGATGACATTGCCTCCAGTGCTTTGTTCATAAGATCATTCTTCCAACTGCCCATGCCTCCATGGGTGAAAAAAATTGTTTCAGTTCTTTCCTTAAGATATGTATCATGCCACATTGCCAGCATATATACATCCCTTTCAAATATACCAGAGATTATGGAGACTAAAGACAGATAAGATTTTGCAACAGATTTACTGAAGAAGAACCGCTGTACCTTTTTAAATTTGGCTTGGATTTTACCTGAGAGGCTTCACAATTAAACATAAACATGGGCTATCTGTATATTGCACATTTATTGAATGAGCATTTGACTCCAAGAGAAAATAATGATTGCCCAGAAGATAAAATTTTGTAAATGTAAAGGGTTCTTGGTTAACTAGTTGCATATCATCATTGTGTAGCATTTTTTTGCTGCATATGCTATTGTCTAATGGAGTAATTCTAGACCTTAGACTTGGGTCCGGATTCTTATTTACTCTGTCCCCTTTCTATTGCTTTAGTAGTGTAAAGTGGCCTTAAAGAGGGAGTAAATGTAATATTTGCATATGTTGAGCCTCTTTGATGCTGCCAGAGTGGTGTGAAGAGCCAGCAGTGTACATGAAAATCAGGCCCTTGCAGTAGGCTTAACGTTTTCAAAACATTTGGTGCTGCACTGGTTCATGAAGTTAATGAGCCAAAGCCCTGGTATAGTCTCTTTCATTTTGGTGGATTATATCAGGAATGATTTGGTTCAGTGATTTGGAGCTGGACATGGAAGTTTGCTAGGCCCCTTCTCTTAACTTTCCCTTCTCTAACATTAAGAGATGATCTTCCCAGCAACTCTTACTGCAGCTTTCCTTTCCTAACTCTATATAATCATTTGATGTGTCCCCATCCTGCCTCCTGTAAATAGGGCTAGAGTTACATGGCGGTTCTGTGTATATTAATTACACGGTGACATAAAACAACTTTTTTAGTTGCTGGTTATCTCTGAACAATCTTTCAGGATAAAGTTGTTTAGTTGAGAAGAGAGTCTGGCACCGTGTGGTTGAACAGCACCACTCTTTTTCTCATGGAAACATTAGATCCTGGCATAATATTGTTGTTCATTAGGTGATCTCTTGCCTGTTAGCACCTTAGTGACATCGAACTTGAGAGCAACAGGAGTATGATGGCTAGATTCCTTGCAGAGTACTGACTGTCCATAGCTTTTGAAGCAGTTATCCAGGAGAATTTTAAAAAGGCATTAACAACCAGTAGTCACCCCCGTTGAGGTGATTTTCACCTCTGCACTATCCGCTAGTTTCCTGGTTTACCTTAGGCTTCAGCCATCACTGTTACAATGCTGGAAGCCATGCTCTACCTAGTAACAATAGCCATATTCAATCATTTAAACTTCCATGAAAATAGAACTGCTGCTGGCAGAGTAGTGTCAACAATATGTTAGATCCCTTCCTGACATGAAAATAATGAATAAAATGAAAACAAAATCCTTAATGCATTCACAGAGTATGCAGTGAGTTCCATGCAGACATCATTCCCCTCAGTCTTTGTGATGACTGAATAATTTGTAACATTTTATTTATTCAACACATTTGGGGCTTTTGGGGTTCATGAGATATCTGTGAACAGCTCACCATATTTTCAAACTTATTAACTGTTTGAATTTATTTCTATGCAAAGTCTATGGATGATTCTCGGGCTGGACTTAGCTGATTCACAAGCAATTTATTATGAGTAGTCAAAATTTGAGCTGTTTTGATTGGACAAATAGGTCATATGATACATTTTTTTTCTCCTGATTGGGTAAGCATAACTCTTTAGAATCTGAGTGAATACTTGAGATTAGAAATTCAAACAATTTT
Organism: Pelusios castaneus; assembly: GCA_007922175.1. NCBI lineage: Eukaryota > Metazoa > Chordata > Testudines > Pelomedusidae > Pelusios > Pelusios castaneus. Next base: position 12,401,979 of record ML685783.1, read on the forward strand.
CCATGAATATTAGGCAATATTCTTTTTAAATGTCCTGTATCACTAAATATTCTTGCTAGTCCACTCATTTTCTGGAATATTCATGATTGCCAAGAAAAAGGGGCAAAAGCAGTCAAAGAATGTTCAAATAAATGTTCATTCTCCACACACTTTCCAAATTCAAAGTACTAGAAGAGAAAATTGAAAGGAAGTGTGTGTTTGCTTTACCTAAATCCACAGATGGGATCAGTTGCCTCACAGTAAGAGAGAAACTGAAATGGCTGTTATATCATAAACAATTTAAAAATAAGATTGGCTTATGAGGCAAAGTGTATCCTTTGCTTTGTGTAAAACCAGCAATAAAAGATTTAAGGATACATTTGGTAGATGGTAGAGGTGTGGCTAATGCAAGAAATGTATAGCTGAGAGCTGTGTACGCCTTAAACATATTCATTGTGTGCAACATATTTTAATGCTCATGCCCCCATCTTCCTTCTACATGAAATCACATTGATACTTTCTCATTCGCAATCACATAATATTCCTATACAAACAACAGCAACTGGTTACATAGAAAAGTAATTTTAGGAAAGCACTTAGTGTATATTTAGCCATTTTAGTACCATTTTAAATAAGATGGTAAAACCATGTGACCAGCCAGCTCTCCACAGATCACTTTATTACCAGACCACTCTGTCAACCAGCATGGACCATCCATAAGCCTGTATCAAAAGTATTAATGCTATATTTGCAAGTATATACAACTGTAAAATGGCTAGGTGAAATAGATTCAGTAGGGATAAAGTTGGGCAATCTGTAATGGAAATCTTTGCTTTTGTACTTACTTATTGTTGTTGCCTTTGTACAATAATATGTTTTCCCTGAAAGTATTTGAGAAATTCGATCACAAAATAGAAAAAGTATATGTTTGTTCTGAGTAAAGTTTGGAAGGATTGTTCTGATGACACCTGTAAAACATAATTATAACTCCCGTAGCTGTTTTCTCTCATATTTAGAGAGGAAAATTCTTCGCCTCTAATCTCAGGTGCATACCTGTGGAAGGTTTAGATTCCTTGAAGCTGTATCAAAGTAATGATAACTGCATGCAGCTGCTAACTGTCTTTTCCTTGTTGTTGCTCACCCAGCTGTTTAGAAAAGAAGAAAAATTGAGAGAATATCTCTAATCAGCCATATGGCCCAAAGTTTTCTTTGCCACAGTGAGATAAAATGTATATTTTTGGTCAGCATCCTAGATGCGAATTTTGACATAGCTTTTTGGGAACAGAGAATTAGATACATTTAGTATATGTTAGTTTATAGCAACAATATAATGACTTGGTGTTATCTGAATTGTAATTCTGCCAGTGGATATTGCTCTACTCCTAACTGAAGAAGAGAGATCATATAAACATAGTATGCAATCCAAGAATGGAGTGTTTAAAGTTCAGTGCCTGTTGCTAAACACGTCTTACCCCTCAAAATGTAATGAATAGAAAGCGATGATTAAGTTGAAAATAACTTACATGTGTGATAGGAAAGTATGAAATATATTTCACAATATTCTCACTGTAGTTATAAATGAAGTACCTGAAATAAAGTGATGTGTGTGTTAGGAAACCACGTGGACATTACCTGTCCTTCAGTGAAGTTTTAAGATTACTTTGTTTTTTTTAACAGATAGTGGTGCTATGCTACTAGCAATTTAGACTCATGAGATGACACTTCAGTTTGGTGTGGTTTCTTCACAAATCATGTCTTAATTTTCATACTATATAATTTGCTGTATTGGACAAACCCATTGGTTCCTCAGGCTTGATGTCTGCTGACAGTAATAGTAACCAATACCTGGTTTTTTTAGAGGGAAACATCGACATTCTGTAATGCACCCAACCAGTGCAGTACTTGGTTAAAAAAAGAACGTCCATTTTGCCATTATTTTAAGTTACAGAAGAAGGCATGGAGTTGAAGAAGGTCTGTATGGGAAAGCAAATTGGTTTTGAAATTTTTTGGAACACAAGGGATATGAAAATGAGAGTTGAAGAAAAAGTTTGTTTGTGATATGAATGGGTCTCTTTTCTACAAGTTGCAATATGACTTGAGTCATTGAGGGCCTGAGTTTGAGCATAAGTGTGGGCTTAATTTCTGTGCAGACTTGACTATTTTTATATGTGCATCTGGACAGTTAGATACTCACTTGGTTATTGTGACTTCAGATACTCAGTTTAGAGGAATTATGAAGAGCTTATTAACTACTTATGGAAATAAGGCACATACATTAGCACATCCATATTTTTCAGAATCATGCCCCAAATGCTAAACTGCAGATGTTTCAATGGAGGGTACTGTTGTTCAACCCAATACTAAGAAAAGGGTTTTTTTCCCATAAGCCATTCAAAGTGAGGCTGTCAGGGGGCTATTTAAAGTCACATTCGATTAGCTGGTTGAGGCTTCTTGATGATTTGACATCACAGCACCAACTCCTAAAGTTGTTGAGTTGGGAAATTATTCTTTTGGTGAGAAAAGACAGTTCTTCAAGTTTCCACTAACAAAAATCTACCATATTCTATTCTTATTTTTAAAACACAAACACATTCAACTTCCTATTAATGGTTCTGAATAGTGTAGTCTAGGTAGGGAAATTAGCTCAACTGCATTTTAAGCACTATCCTTTCTGTCTATTTCTTCCTGTCTATGACTTGTATCCAATACAGTACCAAGGAATATTTCATAAGATAAAAAGTATGTTTTTCAGCAACAGCCACTCCTGCACCGTCTAACTAATATATAATTTGGTGCCATGGAATGTTTGTGATATCTGAAAAAATATGCTCTGTCTCGTATTATCCATACAGTAATTTATTTCTTTGAAATACAGGTGATCCCCCTAGGTTCAGCAGGTATTTGGTGTACTAAGAGGCATTTTAATTCAAATTATCACTAGGATATTTGAACCAGTATGAAACATGCTTTTTTTCTTCATCTGATGCCCATTCTGCTGTTCTTCCCACTGCTTCCTTCTTTAGACACTTAAAAGGTTTGACCAATATAATAAACTTTGTTGAGTGACTGCATATAATGTAGTGATACTCACTGTGCAGTTAAGATTATTCCTGCAGTTACCGCTGTGAGGTGCTTAAACTCTTATCTTCTGGAATTAAGAACTGCCATTTTCATTACAATATCTCACTATTCAACCATATAAGTTGAAAAAGAATTAGAAGAGGTTTAGTTCCTCCAATTAAAATTCAGATCATTCATACTTTTTTCTGCTTAGTTCCATGTTCCATTCACTGTGAATTAGTTTACTATAGAAATGAATGTAAAAAAAAACCAAAAAAAAAAAACCCTTCGATATATAACTTACAAAGTTGGGTAAGATTTCTTAGATGTGTTTTGGCAGAAAATACCATTACAAGTAGGACCTTTTTGGATTTACGTTGCCTGCCTTCTGCTCTCTAATTGATAGATTTGGGATAGAAAATGCCCTATTGCATTTTAATATCACTATTTACTACCTCCTTTGTATTAAGATGTTTCTGAGCCCATCTTCCGACATATTAAGAGATTTTGAATGCCCTCATGGCAGAAAATTAATTTCTATCCTCCCTCCCTGAGCAAGGGAATAAAACTAGAAAACATCTACAGTATGTTTCCCTTGCTGCTTTACCTTTTCAGGTATGGCAGCTGTAGGTCCCAAAGTGTTCCGATGCAAATGATTGCCATGCATATGATGAGAGCACCTTGTGGGATCTAATAATGCAATGGTTAGAGTGGTCAAAATGTGATGTGTGTGAATGAAGCTGAAATTAAATTATGTAACTTATCCAAAGTACAGGGATGAAATGTGGCTCATATAAAGTAATATCAGTGCAGATTTAAAATATCTGACCTTTTTCCTTATGAAAAATATTTGACTTCCACAAGTAACTGTTTGTATCATTTAAAACAACCAACCAACAAACCTCTCAGTTGTTTCAGTCCAGCCCATTGTCTTTGTTTGAGAGTGAAGCGATGCTGGTGTCAAAGAACTCTGGAATAATGAGGAATTGTCTCCTTGCTGGGCCACTCCACTTCTAAGCTGAGATTCCTGACAGACTCTCCTTGGAGAGTTTATTTGTGGTGTGAAGCACAGTAGCTCAGAACTCTGACTTAATGGAAATATGCATGCTGGGTGGGCATTCATCACCAATTGAACAAGAGGTGTCATCAGTCCTGAGCTACCATATAATTTAACATCTGGCAGGATGGTGGCTTGGGATTTATAGTCCAAGTACGGTTACAAGGAAGTTGTATAGAACAGCTATCATACCAGAACAGGGTTTGTTACTACAAGTGGCATTATGCTAGGCTACTCTGAAGAAAGAAGATTTGGGGCTTGTTTCTGTTCTGACAAATGAGTTTTACACTTTCCAGAGCGATAGCCATATTAGTCTAGTTCAGCAAAACAAACAAGGAGTCCGGTGGCACTTTTAATGACTAACAAATTTATTTATTGCATGACCTTTCATGGGATGAAAACTCATGCAATAAATACATTTGTTAGTCTTTAAAAGTGCCACAGGACTCCTTGTTAGTTTTACACTGGTATAACGCAACTGACTTTCAAAGGTTTTTCATTTATTCTGGTGTACTTAAGAGCAAACTCAAAACACTGTGTCCCTGCACCTGCAGTCATGAGCTAGCACTCAAATGAGTACTATCAGAAATAAGGCAATATCCCTTGTCTTGTGGTGAAGTATATTGTCCTGTGGACAATATAGTTAATAAGGGTTATACTGGATAATCATTTTTGCCTTGAGTAAGTCATAAGTTTGCCTGATATTTATGTTCTCTGCTGGCTGGCTCAGCTAATCTCATGTGATCAGAAAGGTTAGCTTGATTCAGCAGAATCAACTTTCATTTGGTTTTTCAAAGGGAGAGAGGTAGTGTTTGCTGAACTTCATGACAAGTCAGAAGCAAACTGTGTCTGTTGACTACAGTGGAAAGTGATAATCAGTACCTCACTATACTCTTTGAAACCTTCTGTAGCTAAGAATTGTTGCATTATTATTATTTATTTTACTTTTTGACTCACATAGTAATTAGATCCCAATATTAAACGTCAACATTTGCTCACTGGAGATTGGATTTCTGTGGTTGAAATCAGAGCCAAATCATAGAAGAGTCTCCAAACTTGACAAACCAATGTATATTGGTGCAAATCCATTAGAATTCGATGTTTCCTATGGGTTCCTGTGGGAAGAATAGGAATGTGCATGTTATTGAACTCTCTGGCCTGTAAACTAGTTTTCATACACAAATTTGTAAACTCATGATTAACTGCATCTGAACTTGAACTGAACCATATCTCTAATCAAATGCCTTCAAAGGTCCATAAACATAATCACAAATGTGTTGGGTTTTGGGGGAGGGGAGAGTGTGGATATTTTTAAATCCATAAAATGGTCATTTTTCAATGAAAAAATATACAAGTGATGGTTAAGCTCCTTTTGTTGACTTTTCAAAGTAAATTGCATCACACTTAATTTAGCAGCCTCAGTTTTATCGAGAAAAGGTAACACTATCAGTTAAAGGTAAGACTATTCAGTTATACTTGCTCTGACTGCATCCAGCTTCCTAGGATCAATCTCGCCAGTCAGTTCTGATCTTTGATTCTGCTCATATATACATTTCTCAAAGGGCTCTGATTTGCTGTTACAGCCTGACCTGATCCCATGACTTACACTTCCCTGCATTTATTTTCCTCCCATTCTGTAAGCTCCCCATCTTCGAAGCATCTGATGAAGTGAGATTTTCTCCCACAGAAGCTCAGGTGATAGATAAATTTGTTAGTCTTTAAAAGTGCCACTTGTTTGTTTTTTCTCAAACCATGTAACTGTTTAACATGCACGTTTTGTGTTTGCACTTCTTATCTCTTACTATGACCCATTCTGACATTTACTACCAAAGGAAGGTCTCATGGAGATGTTTCAGCTGAAGTTTGCATCAAAGTTTTACAGACTGCCTCCAAAAGTCCCCATTCAAACAGAATCACGCTTTATTGGTATTGTACTGTATTAATTCATGAATTAATTTCCAAGTTATTTCTGGGGGTTTTCACTGAAGTTGTGCCAAAGGAATCATTCTGCAGGTGTCTCGAATATTTCCCAACCAGGAGAAGATGAGCAGAACTAAGGATCAGATCATTGTCCTGATTAAATTCCCATTGCATCTCTTCAACAGGACAAAGTAATTTAAAATGTCTATAATCAGGCAGCAGTGATGCCTCCAGTGCAGGGAAATCCATAGCTAGGGTAAAGCTGGAGCTTGCCCTTCCTCATTCCAATTCTACTGTAGACGCTTCCTAACTTTTGAAGTTGAGGATATATAGCTAACTTTACAATCTTAAACGTTTCTATTTTTGGTGCTTAGTCCTAAGGCTTAGGTGGCAATTTATCTTTTCATTTAGATATTGGTTTTACAATTATAATCAAACTGCAATTTCCTATTAACATTTTTTCGATGCTACCGAAAGTTATGGCATTTATTGTCAAAGCAAAACAATGGGTAATGTCAAGAATTTGGGCTCAGCCCACAGCAGTGTTTTAATCAATGTCTAAAAAGACCAAGAAATAATTTTATTTTAGAATTTTGCTTTGGAAAATGAAATATAATACAGAGAAATAATAAAGGCCCAACCCAATCAGCCTCAATGAAGTCATCAACCCAATGACTAATGATGTTCATGAAATCTTGGAGACTGATTAAAGTTGCAAAGCGTTGTTTTAATGACCTTATGAGAGCTACTGGCAATTCAGCATTCTTGTTGAGGTACATATTATATACATATTTTAGAAAGTACTTTAGAGTACATGTTGGCATTTGAATGGAGCGTAGTCAGATATGTTTTACAAGTAACAAATATAAATAACAAATTCTAAATGGGTAAATTATATAGTTTTAGTCTTAAAGATGATCAGTCTCAGGATCCCAAATGTAACATCTAAAGATATTTGATAAAATTAATATGACAATTTGCTTTGAAGATTGATACCTCCATCATGCTGAAACATTTACTGATATTATAAACATTATTTATTTATGTGGCTAGTTGTAGCTTTAACTGCTCTTTGGGATGCATGAAATGGTCCTGCTGTCAAAAAATTTTTAGTACCAGGGACACAAACTGATATGGGTTTGTATGCTTGAACTAGTGCTTTCTAGAATATTTACAGTTCCTTAAAGAATGCTGTTGAACTATAACACTCTGGGTTGGTGCTGTGAAATTACTGCGGCATTATCAAGTTGCTGCATGGAATCTAGTACTACAGTGACAATTCGTTCCTAACAATAGGGACATTTTTTCCCATGAAATCCCACAAAAAGTTACAAATATGAGCAGCTTTGTCTTTTTCTTGAATCTTCCATCACTGTGGAGCCATACACCTGTTTAGGGGCTGAATCCTCACACCACTGTAATTAACATGGGTCCATTGAACTCAACAGATCTACACCAATTTACACCAGGTAAGGGTCTGACTCTTGACCTCACAAATTTAATTTATATTTTAGAATAAAGAAAGAAGGAAAGAGAAACTGAATAACACTTAATATGTTTGTTAGGAACTAAACCCTGAAGATGGGATATCCTTTTAATTGAAGTCAAATTCCAAAGGGGTAGCCGTGTTAGTCTATTGTAGAAAGACAACAGAGTCCTGTGGCACTTTTAAAGACTAACAGATTTATTTATCACATGAGCTTTCGTGGGAGAAAATCCCACTTCGTCAGACGCTTTGAAGATGGGAAAGTTACAGAATGGGAGGAAATTAAATGCAGGGGAGTGTATGACATAGGATCAGGTCAGGCTGTAACAGCAAATCAAAATAGGTGTTAGGATTCAAACACTGGGGAACAGCACATAGAGGAGGGTGAGGTCAAATCACCCTCCTCTATGTGCTATTCCCCAGTGTTTGAATCCTAACACCTATTTTGATTTGCTGTTACAA
>ML685783.1:12410342-12420342 GCA_007922175.1 Pelusios castaneus
GATAAATAAATCTGTTAGTCTTTAAAAGTGCCACAGGACTCTGTTGTTTTTTAATTGAAAGCAGTCAAAATATGTACAAGTAAAAAGTCAAAGGAAGAACAATGGATATGAAAGTGTACGTTTGCTTATGACAGAACTTGTTGGACCAGATCCTCACCTCGTGTAAATTGGAATAGCACTATTGAAGTTAAAGGAGCTATCCTGATTACACCAGGTGTGGATTTGGCACAGTGTGTCTAAATTGCTAAGTGGGATTTTAAGTTCCTATGTCTTGTGTAATAAGCAATCAGTTTTTTAAATTAAAATAATGTAAGTGTTTTGTAAAAGCTTATTAGCCATAAATCAAGGATACTATTGATTCAGGACATCCTTGACTTATAGAATTATAGAAGTGTAGGACTGGAAGAGACCTCAGTAACATACTTTAAGTCCATTACCACTTGTTCAGTCCTCAGTGGATAAGGAGACCAATTTATCACTCTTCTATTTAGAACAAACTTTTACATATTAAAGACTGTTATCATCCAGACTAAACAAAGCCAGTTATTTCAATCTTTCCTTGCAGATCATGTTTTCTAGACCTTTAATCATTTTTGTTGCCCTCCTCTAGATTTTCTCCAATTTGTCCACATCTTTTCCGAAATGTGGAACCCAGAACTGGATAGAGTACTCCATTTGAAGCCTTCTCAAGGCTGAGTAGAGAGACACAAGACATAATTCTTCTTTACTTACAACACTTCAGCTTATACCTCTCAGAATTTCACTTTTTTGCAGCGGTATTACATTGACTCTCGTTTAGTTTGTGGTCCACTATAATCCTCAGATCCTTTCTGCAGTATTCCTTCCTAGGCAGTCTTTTCCCCATTTTATAGTTGTTCAGTTGGTTATTCTTTCCAAAGTGTAGTTTGCATTTGTCCTTGCTGAACTTCATCCTATTTCAGACCATATCTCCTGTTTGTCAAGATCATTTTGACTTCTAGTGGTGTTCTGCAAAACACTTGCAACCCTCCCAGCTTGTTACTGTCCACAAATTTATAAGTGTACTCTTTATTATATTATCCAAATAATTAATAAAGGTATTGACTAGAACTAGATACAGGATGGATTCTTGCAGGACTCCACTCATTATGCCCTCCCAGCTTGATCCCTGCCAGTGTGGAGCCTCTTTCCTTCTATGTTTTTAACAGAATTTTGCAAGCATATCTTTTAATTTCTAATCAAGCAATTTCTCTTTTTGTTTTGGCTTTATTTTGCCTCTCTTTGTGTTATTCACCACTTGGGTGTTTGTGAAAGAATCAGTGAATGCACTTACCGGGATTTGGCAGAGGATGGATTTGAATCACAAAAGTATATACATTATTTGACTTAGGTAAAAGTGTTTTCTGTGCTTTTTCCATATTAAGAAAGATAAAATCCCATGTAAATAGTGTTTTTTCTGTAATGAATGCTCTTTTCATTCCGCATTTCTGTATAATATTGGAAATTATGTTTTTATTAGAGGAGGCACTGGAAGGGAGCCAACAAGTTTTTCTTTTAACTTGATATTTTGGGCTCTGATCTTTGTTAAAACTACAATGGCATGTATCTAGTACAGTCAGAGGTCATTTCTATAGCTACTACCATTTCCTATCATTTCTGGGGAATGTTTGTTTTCAAAACAAAGAATTGGGTTAAAGCTTAAGTATCGTATTTCAGAACATATTTCAAACTGAAATTAAGAATGCTAAAACCTTTCCTTTAAAGGTCAGATGTTATTTATTATTATTATAAAAATGATCTGTGATTTATGAATTTAACTTCTCGTAAACCTTCTTTGTAACAGAATATGCAGTCAGAAGCTTAACATTACATTGTTTTCCTTTGACAACGTATCCACGAGACCACTGCAGCTGTTCCTTTACTCACAATAGCAGATTAATTAACACAATCATATGCTGTTGGCTCCTACTCAATGAGTAGGTCTGCAGTGGGATAGATAGGTAAATCCTTTAAATGTGTATGAGATAAAGGATATACCATAGTAGTTTCATAAGTAGCCAGTTTTGCTTCTGACTAGTCAGCCCTATCAGCAATGGTTCACTGACTACAGAAGCTGTGAGCTTACATTTCAAAGGCAGCCACACCTATTGCAGAGCAATAATGCCTGGATCTTTGCAAGACGCAAATATGTAAACGCACAGAAATCAGAATAGTCAGCTCTGCCTTGAGCATTTTGAGTCTAATGAGGGCTGTTGATTGGCTTTTTATTTTTAAGTTGTCATTGATTTCCCTACACATCTTCCTCTGGCTATTAGTCACTTTTAAAAAAAATCCATTTGTGTCTTATAGGGTGACTAGCTATCCCAATTTTATAGTGATAGTCCTGATATTTGGAGCTTTTTCTTACAGAGACAGCTATTACCCCTCAATCCCTGATTTTTCACAGTGCCTATCTGGTCACCCTAGTGTGTTACAAATACTTTTAAGCAGGGTCATGGTATCACTTTTTAAGAACTAAAAGCATTTTTCATCCATTTTTGTGTGTTAATTAACATGTGAGCAGCTAAATCTTCTTTTTGTAAACAAATAGCAGCATATAAAGTATTTATTTAGCAGCAATTTTAACTGACACTTTAGTAGATTTTAAAAACCTTTGTTACAGGAATTTTTATTTATTTATTTTTTTACTTTGAAGACATACATGTCCATTTGGGGAAACAGGTAACCAGAGAGTGAGTTTAACTGAATTTCCATAAGACGTTCTGGCTCATTTTATTGTCTGAGAAGGTCAGATCTTGCAGGCAAAACTCTCATAGCTCCATTTCATTGAAGTCCTGCCATCTCGAATGAACCCTTAGTTTGAATAGCATATTCAAATTTATTAGTTCGAATTAAGGAAGCCCTTAATTCAAACTAATTAAAGCCTAGTGTAGCCATGGCTTTAGTTAGTTCAAATTAAGCTTCCTTAATTCGAACTAACTTGCCAGTGTAGACATAGCCATAGAGGCTAGCCTTTTCCATCTCCATAAAGACACAGATGTTAGGAGAGAGAGAAACATTTTGAAGAATAGCTGGTTGGAGTATCACCTTCTATAAAGTGTATCTGCCCTACAACCTCCAGTTACCAACACAGTAAGTAGTCTCATGCTCTTTCATTCCTAGACACACAGTTAGCAACAGTTGCAAAGAATGCTGTCTTCCACTTCACAGGTCGAGGACATTGTCCTTTCTTCTTGCCTAAAGATACTGCCATAGCAGCCCCTATATCGATCATAGCCAGATTAAACTGCTGCAGTGCACTGTTCCTGGACCTGATTGTAAAGCCACATGGAAACCTGAGTTGTGGAAACATGATAGCAGCTCACTGGTGCTTTGTGTGCTCTGCCATGTCCTTACGTGGCCTTACAGAAGGTTTTGGTTTTAGTCTGGATCTTATTTAAACCCTATACAGGCTAGTGCCCAATTTTCTTAGACACCTCCTCTTCTCCTGTGACTCATCATAATAGTAATGCTTAGCGAGGACGTTGTTCCCAAAGTTCTAAGGCTGGACCATCATTCCCTCTGTCAGTACAGATTCAGTGCCATGGTGTGCTGGCAGACACACTGTACTACTGGAGGGGCTGTGGGAAAGTGTGAAAAGGAGATTTGTCATCTTGCCACCATGGAAAACATTACTCCACCTTTCCCTAGAATAAGTTATTCTTTGACCTCCAGTTTGAGCAGTGACATGCTCTGGTCTAAATTGCTCATGTGCTTGCAGTTGTATCCAGTATACTTCCCTTCCTGTTCAGACTGTTGTGTGGTGTTATTGAACACTGTTAACTAATTGTTGCTCTCCATCCCTGCCAACAGAAAAGGTTTCTCACTAGATATGCAGTATCCAGATGGTATTGTACTTTGTGCTCCGTCCTTTCAGATAAAAGTTGCTTATATCTATATCTATATCTATAATTTTTTATTATTATGTCATGATAGTCCAAAGATTTTGCTAAGCCCCAAAGCATTCCATATTTTCTTTTCCTCCATAAATTTACTAAAGCAGAAAAATCTCTCTTACAGTATTTAGGAGATTGAAAAGCTTTCTTGATTTGATAAATTGCAACTGCTCTTGCTAATGCTACAGATTTCTCAGAATTTCTGTTATATATGCCTAACTTTAAGGGTTTGCAACTTAATAACTCTAGATGCCTTTTCCCATTCCTGTAATTCAAAGCCAACACCTTCTGGGTTCTTATTTGGTAATATAGAGGAGTTCTAGAATCACTATCTTTGTTCTGGAAAACAAGGAAAACTAGAATCACACATGATCATTTGCTCAAGTAATGAGAAGGAAGTGGTCTTCCTGGAAAATAGGTATACTCTGGGCTCTGTGCCTGGATAAGAAACCATGAGATGAGGAATAGTTGAGTGTTACATATTGGTTTGTTTATAAGGCCATTTTGTAAATTAAAAATTGCTCTGTTTATATATTTATTGCATTCACAGTAACTTTTAAGGATTTTTGTTTCAACTAGGATTCTTTGTAACTGTCCATAATGTAGAGTAATACAATAGTACAGATTTGCCTGGTAACTTGTAGTTACTCTGATGACTATGTCTTTTAGTCTATGAGGTCAATCCAACTTTGACAATTCAGTAAAAGATATATGGATTCTAAAATAAGTTAGTTTACTGTTGAGTGAAGTGAAGCACTAATTTTAGGATCCTCTATAGTCTTCTTGGGAAGCAGATGGCCCAGTAGAAAGGACACGGGACTGGGAACTGTGGAGGAAAAGGGGGTGTGTCTGAACTTTATTCTCTGTTGAGAGATCTTGGGTTAATAATGCTGTCTCTTTGTGCCTCAGTTTTTCCATTTTTATAATGAGGATATTAATTACCCTTCTTTAAAGTGTTTTGGGAGTTATGGATGAAAAATTCTGCACAAAAGATAATTCACATTGTAAAGGACATATGTATTATTTATAGTGTATAGTCTGAAAAAAATTTATGCTCCATAGGTGAAGAGTATATATACAGTATATTGTCAATTATATTGTCAATTCAGTTGACTGAAAGGTTATACTGTTCAAAACAATGTCATGTCTGCTGATATCTTTTCTATTATCTATTGAAAATATCTTCAGTTACTGAAATCTTGATTACCTAAACCTTTTCAGTATGCTCTACAACATTTGGCTAATGCAGGATTTTCTGTATTTACTCTTGATCCTGCTGTTCAAAAACGCAGTCACACTCTCTCTCCCATAAAGTTACTGGGAGTTTTGTCTGGGTAAGAATTGCAGGATTAGGCCTAGAGTAATGCTATTATGTTCTGCCCTGATTTGCCCCACAGAAATCTCCATTAATTTCAGTAGGGAATTTTGCTTAAAAAATGATGGCTTGAAGTCAGAGAATCTCTTCAGTTTACCTCTAGTGCCAGATAAAAACTGCTATAGAAATGAAGAGTCTGACATTCGGCAGACCAGATTTCTGTGGAAATGTAAGCTTTTTTTGTTTATGTTTTTTAAGATGACTGTGAATAGTTGAGTCATCAGTGATGCCATGAAATGGCAAATAGTTAAATTCCCACAATAATAATGATTAGTTTCTGTCAGTGACCTTTAAAATATGTTAACATTTGATCACAAACAGCATAAGTTACAGGATAAACGTCTGTTAATTTAAGGGTCTTTCTATCGCTACAATAAACTAGAGTTCTACAGAGCATATATTAAATTGCTTTTAAAGATATATTGAGTTTAGCACCAGTAAGTTTATCATGACTTGTATCTTGAAGAGAAAAAATATTTAAATCCCATTCTTCCAATTAATTCTTTATAAATATTTTGTACTAAAATCCCACTTTGTCAGACGTCAGACGCTTGAAGATGGTTCCCCATTTTCAAGTGTCTGACGAAATAGGATTTTCTCTGATGAAAGCTCATGCAATGAATAAATTTGTTATCTTGAAATGTGACACCAAACTCCTTGTTTGTTTTGCTGAACTAGACTAACACAGCTACCCCTATGGAACTTGTACTGAATGTTTGCAAAACTGGGCCTCAAAATCAAATCATTATAGGACTGCTGTAAAATCTTTTGGGATATAGTCTCCCCAAGTTCTATGCATAAAATTTTATACAAGGATCAAAGATAGAAGAGGCTATTGACTGACCATAAGCAAGGCATTCTTTTGATTGTTTGCCTACTGTGTTGGCATCTGAATGTTATGTAGTTGTTTTTCAGAAACTTGAGAACTCCCCGACACATCCATGTTGCTACAACTTCTTCAAAGATCTGTATTTTAACAATTCACCGTTTTTAACTTAGAAGGGTTCCAGGTGTATCTCTTCAAAGCTAATCAAGCAACTAAGCTGCCCAAAGCCAGCTATTGGATTTGCAGAACTCTAAGCAAGTGTAGGGCAGAAAGCTCTTGAGGAAAGAAAGTTGAGTAATGAATTGGCCATGAAAAGTATCATCTGGTGCCCACTGCTGAATGTAGAGAAAGAGTAGGATGTTTGTTCTCTGCCTGCTCTGATGCTAAGCAGGGAAATGAGGTAGTCCTTGAGTTCCTGATTCGGAACAATCTGAATGAGCATTGCAGGGGTGGGATAAAAATGTGAAGTCCCAGAAAGCTATTGTGAAGCCAGTCAGAAAAGTTGCTGCACAGCTATTCCTTGTGCTCCCCTTGAAGTTCTATGGAAGAACTTGCATCACCACCAGCCCCGAGAATGACAGTTCCTACTTGGGAAGGAAATGTGAGACTTTTGTGTATCGATGCAGATCATTGGCAGGGTCAGACAGTCAGCTACTATTTTTATTTCAACAAAAATATTTTGTTTTAATTATAGCACATAATCATAATATCTGATCCATAGTTATGTGAATTTACTAGTGGCTTGTTAAATCTTTGAAATGTGCATTAGTATAATGATTTTAAAGGCAATATAGATAATGTCAATAAGTTTGAATAAATCATGATAATATATGGTGATAGAAACCTATGGGGTTATTTTCAAATAAGGTGGTAATACCTTGAGTCTGAGACAGGTTACTAGTGACTTAACCTCCCGCTAATGTTAAGATTTATGCCCCACAGAAAATAAAATCCTCAAGGGAGTTTTCCAGGATGATTAGCTGCTAGTGAAGCTTTACAAAGTTTAGTAAGAAAATCAGTCTGTGAGTGAGAGAGCCTTAAATTTGCTGCAAATGGATGGAATAATTCTTTCACTTAGACTTGTTATTACTTCTATCTTCCTGTATGGACCAGAAACCATATTGAATATAGTCAACTAAAAAGAGGGAGTGATTGAATCTTACAAAAAGTTTGTAGTACATGACCACATTATGGACAGGAACAGGTCATGGCAATTGACCTTTGTGATATGATATGCTGGATAGCAGGACTGCATGTATGCAGTATGCAGGGCTGACCCAAGGATTTTTGGTGCCTTCTGCAAACTATGACTCTTGCGCCCCTGCCAGAGGGCAATACTTTTGCTTATAAGAGATAACGTATTAATATATTTTTTTAAAATAGAGAAAAAAATTAACTTCCATTTCATTTGGTGTCCCTTAAGGCCTGGCGCCCTAGGAGACAGCCTAGTTCACCTATATGGTCGGGCTGGCTCTATGTATGGTAAACAAGTTTTGTTCTGGATTTGCTAGCTGGTTTTGACAGATGTGTGTCTGTAGTTTAATGTATAAATAATGGTAAATTAAAGAGCTCCAAGAGGGGACTCTATAGCATGGGTTAGATTTGAAGCTGTGGTCTACGAAAGCAAATGTATAGTTTTGCAAAATAACACTTGTGGATATATTTGATTATATTAATAGTTTGGGATAGTTTTTCATACCACTATTGAGCAAAATAGAAATAAATTGTCTACTCCCTAAAGGTAACACTGACAAGTTTTTTTTGAATTTCCCTTAGTATTACAGATCTGTTCTTAAGCAGCAGCACCTTTTACTTTGCCACGCAGGTGGCACAAAGATCTGGTTGATCTATGGCGAGGTCATGCAAGAGCCAGATGCCATTTACACTATATCAACCCCCATTGCCTTTACCCCACACAATGCCTTTGTGCACCTTGTACAGCATACAAAATAACTTCCATGCACGGAGTGGGTAGACCAAGTTCAAGATGGGCCAGTTCTAAAGGGCATTGGCCCCCATTCACGTCACCCTGTAGGAAATAAATAAGACAATGCTGACTCAACCGGAATAATCACATTTTCTTTGTCTCTGAAACACATATAGAAGGAATGGTGGGGGAAAGCAGGTCAGATGTGACTTAGAGAAGGTAGCCCATGACAGCATGACTTGAGAGGGAGCCAGCCACCAAGGGTACTTAGGAGAGACTGAATGGTATTCATTGTGGAGAAACAAGGTATAAGAACCAGTGACCTTGGAATTAGTCACATCTCAGGAGATTGCAGGTTTAGGAGCTTGAACCCTCCTTGTTCTGTGGGACAGACTCTGTCCCTAAATAATGAAATGAAAAATTAATGGGTTTCCATGGCCCTGGAAGGGAAAAGCCCACAGCAAGGAGGGTCTTGCCCAAACTGAGTAAGGAATACACTTATTGGTAGGAGGTATGAATAAGAAGCACAGTTTGGTTGAAATAGTTAAACATTCAGTTCCTTTCTTCCTCATTCCGTGTGGATTTTCATTTTATGATAGCAATGGTTGGCAATAGCTCAGGACCTGATTTGTCAAGGCAAGTATGCTCAGCAAACAAATGATTACATTCTATATGAAAGCATTATCACGAAATCTGAAATGAATACATTACTTGCAGTAATTATAAGTAGAAGTTTATAAAACAAAGGTATCTATTGGCAGATTATGCCCTTATAATCAAGCTTTTAGCATACCGTAGTTTTTTTAAATAGAAATTTTGCCCACATATACACTAATAAAAATAAATCTGTTTCCGATTACTAACTATGCAGCACAGGTGCTTGTTTGTTATGAGAGAGGCATGTTCATTAATTTTCAGCTATGAAAAGTGCACTGTGCCATAAATATACAATTCAAAATGTACTGCTGATAAATGAATACACAGATTGTTAATGTGCCAGAGTAGGGTATTGGGCATAAAACACATGCCAAACAGGAGCACGTTGGTGATGTGCTAATGCTTTTAAATCTGGGTTTAATGTAAGCACAGAACCAGCTTTTTACATTATTGCACTAACTTTTATCAGAATTTAGGGCAATATTTATTTTATGGGACATTTTACTTTCTAGTATAATAATATTTTACACCCATAGAGCACTATAATTCAGGGATCTCAAAGCACTTTGCAAACATTAATTAACTAAGCCTGTCATATGGGTAAACTGAGTTTTACAGCAACGCAGTGGCTGTCCTGGAAATAGGACTCAGGAGTCCCAATTCCCAGTCAGTTGCTTTTTTTAAAATCTTCTAGACCACATGGTATTATAAGAGTTTCATCAGATTTGGTAAACAGATGTTAGTTTTCATGGTGCTGTTTCCCTAGAGGCACTTCATATTTCTGCCACACCTCTAAGGATTGCAATCCTAAAGCTTCTTTGTCTTCAGACTTCTATGTATATAAGCTGCACCCTCCTCAGACAGGAATTCTGGATAGGACTCTCCTTGGATCCATAAACATGATGGCTAAGTAATTAGAAGAAAAGTTTGCTGTGAAGTGATGCAGGTCATTTGTTTTTCTTTGGGAGGTGAGAACATTGCCTGAGCAGCATTGACCCTTCTCCACTTCCCCCTCCCCTCACCCCCTTTCTCATCCCAGAGCATAAGAGAATGGAACATGGAAGACACTTTCTGTAGCAATGAGGATTTTTATTTCCTATTCCTTATTCCTTTCAGTGTCTCTCTCTTAGAGAAATCTGCATTAACTAAGGCATAAACAGACTGGCAATTGATGTGACAGAGTGGCTTTGCATCTTGCTTCTGGAGGCCTGGGTTCAATTTGGATTAGAACGCATGCTGGATGATGTTAATATCTTCAATTTATGAAGCACTGCTATGGCAGTCACCATGGTGCTAACGTC